>CM068298.1:33900844-34500324 GCA_034768395.1 Linum lewisii
GGATTGGGAGAGGTTTGTGAAGTACGGAAGGGGAAAACCAAAGGCCAAAAGCGATCTGCAACCAACCCAAGGTAACAGGCAGTTCAAAAGATTTCCCAAAAAGGGCACGGGTAAAACCCTTTTCAACAAAAAAAGGGGAAAAGGTACACATTACGTTGTAAATTAGTAATATTTTTAAATTCTTCAAAAAATTAGTGCATGATTAATTGATGCATTACTCGTTTGGGGAAAAAGGGAGAAGGGGGGAAATGTATCTAGGGGGGGACCTTTTCTGGGCTACTCAAAAACCCGGGTAAAAAAAGGATGGCCAAAAAAAGAGACGATGATATGTTGTAATTTCCCACATTAAAAAATTTTTTGGTTTTGTAGAACGTGAAAGGGTTTAATTCTAGTTATGTTGTATTTTTTAAAACTATTTTGTAGGAAGATTTGGGGGAAAATTTTGTGCGAATCCGGGGACATTGCCCCGCAATTGGTGGGGGACGATGCTGTGGGGAGAGTTAAAAAAAGGAAAAGAGAAGCCAGGAGTGTGCAAAAATAGGGGAGCGGGGAAAAAGCCTTCCGGGGTTTGGGGTTTGTATATTTTTGGATTGTGAAAAAAATTTTGGTTCATTATGTTGGCCCAATTTAGGGGGGGTTTAGGGTGTTTTTGTAAAAAAAGTGTGTAAAATTGAAGAGTACGATTGGTTCATATGGGGTTGCATGTAGGTTATTTATTGGGGTTATGGGGTTTAGGTGTTTTGTAAAAATGTTTTGGGGGTTTGTTAGTTTTGAAGTTTGAAGGGGAAGGGAGTATAGGTTAAATTTGGGAGTTGGGGTTCATGCCAAATTTTGTTTTTTTTAAAGTTTCTATTCTTTTCAGGTACTCCAAAAACAAACGAGGATCAAACCTTACTGCTCTCCAAGTTGAAGTCCAAGACCCATTATGAGACAATTTGGTCTCGAATGATTGAAGAGTTAAAGCGGCTCTTGGTGGAACTGTTTAAAAACCCCCGGTCCCCTGGCCCCGGGGGGGGGCCAGATCTGCCCTTGCCCGGGGAGCCAAGTTAAACCCTTAAGACACGGGTGTGACCCCGTTTTGAGTGATTATCCCTCTTTTAAAGCGCCCATTTCTTTCCCTTAAGACTTTGGTTTTTGGGGTTTGAATAACGAAATTAAAATAAATTTGGGCCCTATTCGTCCCATTTGGTTCCCTTGGGCCCTTTTGGGTCTATTTGTGGTTTTCTAGTGTTTTTGGAAAGCTAGGTTTTTGCCGTAAAATAAAGTAGTCTTGGACGTGTCTAAACGTGGGAAACCCTCGGGGTTTTTAAACCCGGGGAATCGATCCAAGGAGCCAACCAAGTAAAAAGGGGGAAATTGCCATTCACATTTCAGTTTCGGCGAAATGTCCCCCATTTTTTTTTCCGGCAAAAACCGCAGTTCAAATCAATGAGGGCAGTGAAGATGATTTCGGCAAAAAACCAAATTAACCCCTTCGGCCCAAAAAATGAAGGAAGGGGAATTATGGCCTTTTAAAACAACCCGTTTCACCGAAATTCCCCTAGGGTTTGGCAAAACCATAACCCACCCCGGCCCAACTGGGTTTAAGATTTTATTTAAACCCGGGGGCCCAAAAATTAAAAAGAAACAATTCATAATTCGAAAAACACAATTTTTCGGTCGGATTTTCTCTAAATTTGGGACAAAGGTTTGGAAAGTTCGAGGACCCGGATAGGATCGTGACGCCACCCCTTCCATCTGGGAAAATCGGAGCTAGGATGTAATTTCCCGAAGATCGGGTTTTGTCAGGGGCGCCCGAATTGGTTTTTCAAAATTTTTCTTTTTCCCTTTAAATTTGATGAACTTTTCTTTGTCTTTGTTTCTTTTGTAATGAATCATGAGTACCCTAAATATTAGAGTTTTAAAATAGATGAACCCAAAGTAAAGGGGGTTTTAAAGCGGTAAAGGATCGGCGGGGGTTTTGATTCGAAATTAAACCCAGTTCTTTTTTCCTTTTTTGATTCGTTTTTCATTTTTTATGTTTCTTGTCTGGATTGATCACCTGTTTTGATTCTTTTTAAAGCTAAGGTTTAGAAGCAAAACGCTGGCCTTTTTTAAAACCCCCCCCCCCCCCCCCCCCCCATCAAATTAAACCTTTAAACCTTATAATTGGAGTTTTCCCTTTTTCGTGGGAAAACCGGTTGGGGTTTTAAATTTCACTGCAAAGAGTAATAAAAATATTGTAACCCCCAAAATTTAAATTTAAAAGTCCTTGCAAAGAGGGGGAACCGTCCCCGGGGGGGGGTTTTAGTTAATTTGGTATTTAAAGGAACGGATAGAGCGAACTTTTCCCGGTTTTTAAAACCCAAGGGTAAGGATTTATGGTGGTGTCTTAGTAATTGATTGAAAAAGGGGAATCAAAAATTCGCTTCGGGTTTGATCGCCAAGGCTTGGGGAAAGAAGGGGGTTTTCAAATTTTAAAGTTGTCTGTCATTCTTGTTTCCAAACCCAAAATTCCCAATTGTTTTTAGCTTAAATTGTTTTAATTTTTCTCCCTTTCCCTTAGAATTAAAAGTGTGGAATAAACCCACGCAAAGTTTTTTTCCCTGGAGTAATTTGTTAGTTCAAAATTTTCCCAATAAAATTAAAGGCCCGGGAATACGATCTACCCTGCTTTTGGAGTTTGATGTTATTTGATCAAACCCGTCACCCACAACGAGGGTTTCCCATAAAATTTGGGGCACCTTTTCCCGGGGACTTTTTTTTGATTTTTTTGAAAAAAAGGATCTGGCAATTTATTTTCTATTTTCCATCTTTCTTTTTTTTCCATCCACTTCGATTTTACACTGGTTTTTTTTGTCTTTTTTTATTTTTGGTTTACGGTGTATGTCAGCCCTTTGGGGACTCGTCTCAGAGCCCAAACGGGCCAAGGGTTTGGGCAGGAACCCAGGAGTTCTGTACACCTTACGACACAGTTTCTAAAGGGGAAGGAGATCCAACCATTCATCATTTTCGATCAAGATCGGGAACCGAAGGAGGTTCCTATCTCCGTCTTCCCCACACTCTTAAACCCGCTTCAAAAACCCCGAGTCACTTTCCCCTTTCCTCCTTCTCCCACCATGCCCGATTGTTACCACCAAACGGCGTAAACCCGCACCCCCCCCCAATGACAAAAGAGTCTAGGGGACTATAAAAACCCGAGCGAAAAGGTTCGATTGCCATTCCCTTTTTCCGCGTTTGAAGGAGATTGATTTAGGAAAATCAAGTTTCCCATTTTGGGACTATGATTTAGGGATTTATATTTTGAAGGGGGGGCCCCCTAGACAACCTTTGCATTTAATCTTGCAGACTTCCTTGTTTCTGCATTTATTTTTGGGGGAGGGGGAACCCTCGACAAGAAACATTTTGTTGAGAGCTTTTCCCTTTTCCCCTTAAAAGGGGCCTGTAAGAGGTGGCTTACGGGAAAAACCACCTGGTATTAAAAGGATTGGGATATTGGGTCGGACTTCATTGAAGAAAAAATTTTCCCTGGCCCGAAAAACCCCCATAAGGATAGCTTTGGGAAGATTCTCCAGAAAAAAGGGGAGAAAGTTTTTTGGGACCCGGGGGAAAAATTTTTCCAAAAAATTTCCTTACCCCCTCCCTCATTTTGGATTCGACCCAAAGGCAGTTAGCGGGAGATTTCTCTCGAGGACTTCGAGAAAAATTTTCCAAAGGGGGCCCAATTCTCTAGCTGAAGGGGATTCCCATTACACTCCCCCCTTAAAGTTCCTTTGCATTTGCAAACTGGGGCCTCGTTTTTAAAGGAACGGGAGCGAAATTTATGGGATCGAGGAGCAAGCAGATTTGAAGCGTATAAAGGCAACGGTAGAGAAGATTTGAAGAAGTCTACCCCCCCAATCAACCCAAAGGAGCTTTGTCTATGTTGCCTTTTGGGGGGAGTGGTGGGAAAACTTGCGCGCCAAAAGGGGCCCCCGTTCCAAAATTTTGGTGGGCCCAAAAAATTGGTCTGTAAAAGGAGGTAAATTTCATTCAAAAAAGGGGTTTCGTTAATAACCCAAAAGGATGGGGTTTATCGTAAATTCAGGGCAAAAGGGCTATAAGACAGACCCCCCAAAAATGTGGGCCAATAAAAAACCAGAACCAGAAAAACCACCCGGCTGGCCCAAGCCAGGATCGAAGTAATATCCCCCGGCAGGTGTCTACCAGGTGATCGAATGGGGGTTAACTAGGGAAATGCCCGGGCCCAATCCCCAAAAACCCAATTATTTCCCAAAAAAACCCTACCCGGGGAAACAGCAGCAGCAAAGAGAGAACAATGTCGTGCCGGGAAAAGAAGCTAAAGCCAGATTTCACCAGACTGGATGTCATGACAGTCGTTCAAGGCTAAAGTTTCTTTCAATCAAAACAAAAAAATCTGGAAAGGGTTTGGAAAAGTCGTGAAAAAAACATCCGAGCATGCTGGGATCGGGGTGCCCCAATTTGGCCAGTTTCCCAAGCCAGTTAGACCCCAAACCGAGAAAAGAACTGAAAAAATGGTAATGCTCAAAAATTCCCAAATTAATTTGATGCTTTTTCTGTTTTACGCAGGATCGCTAAAACCCCGGGAAAGAAAAAGGGAAGAAGGGGAAAGGGGAAACCCAGTCCCAAAGGATGATCCTCCTCTTGCCCCTTACGTCGTGAACCCTCCTTTTCCGGGGCATGCTCCCCAAAGGGAAAGGATCGAGACGGGGTGAAGGGGAAAAAGGAAGGATCCCCCGAATTCAAAATTAAAAAACCCTTTGTTTTTTCCTATCCACCCTTTTTTATTTGACCCGGGTTTCTTTTACTTTCCCTTTAAAGTCTTTAAATGTTTGTTGAGATTGAACTTTTTCTTAGTTGACCTAGGGCATTTTTAAAATTTTCTTTTCCCTGTGAGCTTGTTTGAAAATTTAAAAAAACCTAGGAGAACTTGAACCCCCTAGTATCAATTTTGTCTTTGCTGATAGATCGTTTTAAAACCCAAAGGGAAAAATCAAAGGGGTTGTTAAAAAATGGGGTTTCCGTTCCTTTTCAAAGTGACTATTTTGATTTTAGAAAAATGGTAAAAGGAGATTAAACCATTTTATAGGTCGCCCGTTCATGGTAAATTTGGGAAGGAATATTAACTTTCCCTAAGGGTTCTTTGACTTTAAAAATTTGGGGAAAGAAACAAAAAGGGTTCCGTCTTAAAGATGACATGAAAATGACTCTGGGAATGAAGAATCCCCTTTTAGTGTTGAAACGGGTGGAGTTGACTCCGGTCAACTTTTTATTTAATTTTTTCCCCAGTGTTTTAGATCAGTTGTTGATGCAGGAAATTAAGCAGGTTAAAAGGAAAAGAACCCAGAACCCTCGATTCAGAAGCCACAAAAAAAGGGAAAGGGAAACTGAAAGCCTCTTCAAAACCGCCACAAAAGGGGGGTCGGGTAGATAAAGGGGGAAAAGGAATCACAAGAAAAGGGCAAGTTCAAATGTTGGGGACCAAAAGCTTCACCGTTTTTCCCCCGAGCCAGCTGAAACCCCCCTTTTCGTTCCGAAAAACCCGGGGCCGGAACAAGTATGGAGGGAGAAGCCGAAACCCTTTCCCCTTAAGGGAATTTATAACGATCCCCGTTTTCCTGGTGATCCCAAAGGGCCGAAGACTAAAGGGTTAAGAAGAAGCCGAAGCCCTCTTTTCCTTCCATCGTCCCCTAAAAAAAGGGGATGCCCTCTCCAGGGGGCTGTTGGGAAACCTTTAAAAAAATTTTCCCGTTTGGAATTTTTTCCCCCCCGAGGGGGAGTACCAAGTTTTTGCATGCAAACGGGAAAAAAATTTTTACGTTTCCCGGAAAAGCCCCGAAGCTGTACTTCATGAACCCCGTTTCTAGCTTTGAAGGAAAATTCTTAGTTGGGAGGTTCCTAATCCCGTCCGGTACGTCCAGCTCAAGGATTAATAAAAGAGGCTTCGTGGGAGGAAACCCCCGGGGGAGTAAGTTTTTTTTTGTTTAAACCTTTGGTTTTTTAGGTCGGTTGGGAGACCCAAAGGGTGTCAGTTTGTTTGATTTCTTATTTTTGTGTAGAGTCTGCATTTTCATAGGTCAGTCGTAAGTTGATTGGGGGTTTAAATTTTTTTCTGGTTTTTAATTTGTGATTTTCTGAAGTTGGATGATTTACAAAAATATTTTAAACCAAAACAGTTCAAAATTTCGGCCAAAAACCCCCCCTGTTTTCGCAAAACCCATTTTTGGGTTTTTCGACCCACCCTTTTCCCGGGTTCTTCATTTTCGGTTCAAAAAAAATAACTATTTTCGGAAAAACCCATTTGAACTAAAGTTTTGGGCCCAAAACCCGGAGCCCCATTTTCGGGGGAAACCCCCTTTTTAAAACGGTAAATTCTTTTTAAAACTAGTATTTTTTCGGGGGGAAACCCCCCCTATTTTTGGCCAAAATGATTTGCAAAATCAAAAAAATTTTATCCTTTACAACCCCGTTTTTTTTTTTTTTGGCCCTTTTTCCTCCCCTTTCATCGTTTCGCTTAACTCCCCAAAAACCCCCTTATCCATTTAAAATCGCCCCCGGGCCCTTTCCATTTAAAACCCCCCGTCGCCGCCGTTTCACCCCCGTTTCCCCCTCCTCTTCGATCCACGAGCCCAAAAGAAAACCCCAAATCGGAGCTTTGCGCTCCAGTTCTCCAAAAACCCTAATTTTAAAACTTTTTTCAGATTCCTCCCCAAATTGTTCAGTTTTTGCGATCATTTTCTTCAAGGAAAAAGGGTAAAACTTTTAAATTTAGTCTTTTGACATATGGTTTGCTAAAATTTTTTTGGGGGTTGACTTTCAGTTGACTTTTCGGTTTCCCTCTTTTTTGCGTGCCGACTGTTTGTGTGAACTAGAATTGACTGAACTTATAAAAAATGTTCTAGGATGCTTAGGGAGTTCCGTGTTTAAAATTTCCATATATTTGGTCATGTTTGCTTGCATATGTTTTATTCTTTGTTATTTTGACTTGTGAGATTTGTCGGTTTGATTTTGATTGTTGTTGATCGTTTGGCTGTCTTAATTTTTATTTTGTTCATATTATTTTGCCCCCCATTTGAAATAATTTGGATCCCGTAAATTTTCCCAATTTTGGTTTTGGGTCTTGCCTATTTAGGGTTAAATAGGGATTAAATGTTGACTTTTTTCAAAGGGTCGGTTTGACTTTTTAAAACTTGATTGCGCTTCCCTGATTAAAAGCTGTTTTTAAAAACATGTGTTTAATGTCTATGATTCCCGGGGTTACTCCGCTTATTCCCCCACTTAGTTTCCCTCGTTTTGTGTAAAAATTGATTTTTTTTACTAAGTGTGGGGAAAGGGTTTTTGGTCGACAAATTGGTTTCTTTCGGGTTTTTTAGGAACACTTTTGAGCGCAGGATTTAAGGCCCACGTTGATGGGGCCCAAGCTCAAGAGTCGCCGCCCCCGTAAAACCGCCATTCGGGGTTTCCTCCCCCTGCACCCCCTCGCCATGCTGTTTACCCCCAAACCATCCCCCGGGTTCTCCCGGGGCTTTATTTGAGAACTTCCAAAAGCGGGGCACACCCGGGGAGGGGGAGGGGGTCCTTTTTCCCCATGGGGTTCTCCCGGAGCATGACGAGGTTTTCCTACCGGAACGAGATGAGGGGGGGGGGGGGGCCTTTTTAGAGGGCCGGTCTCTAGAGCTAAACCAGCTACCCGCCGAGTTCCCGGGACATTGTTTCCAGGAGTTCGGGGCGACTTTTGACTTGGGGCAAAAGAAGAGACGGGGCCAGAAGGTGATCACTTTCTTTTTTGGTGGGGTGCACAGGCAGCTCCCCTTTGATGATTTTGGGGCCTTTTCGGGCACCCCCTCCCGAGCATTTCACGATCACCCCCTCGGTTGGGGCGAGGATGATGACGACGAGGCGTTGAACCCCCTCGGGAAAGCCACATGACAGGCGTGCCTGGCGATGCCTCGGGAAGAACAATCATTTTAATTTCTCTCTCTCCCCCGTCAATAATTTTTAATTATTTGGTTTTTGGGGGAGGTCCTTTTATATGTCGGGAGCCAAGGATCGCCCCCATACCCTTTAAAAAGAGGAGTAAATGCTCATGAGCCACCGAGGGGAGTCCTCTCCCCCCCGGCTGGGGTTTAGCTAAATTTCGTCAGGGGAAACCAAGGGGGGAAAAAGGGAAACCCACCCCCAAACTCTTGGGAGGCAACTTCATCGGTCAGCTCACCCTTTCCCCTTCGGCATCGGGCCATTTTTTGGGGCCCTCCTTTCCCAAACGACATCCATTTCGGCCCTTTGGGAGGGACTTGGGGGTTCGGTAGACTTAGAACTTGACCTTAGTCCCCATGTCGCAGCAGATCCTCACTCCCCCTGGGGTCGGTCGGGGGGACGAGATGTTTGCTGGGGAAGCGCCGAGCCCCCGCTGAGTTTAAGATTATACCCTCGCCCACCATCAGGAGGGTACATCCCCCAGTCCCCGCCGCGCTTTCCGTTCCACATCGGCCCGATCAACAGTCCCGACCCCCACCCGCGGACATTGGTGAGTTTTTCCGGGGATACGGGTGGGCATCACAAAAACCGCCACCAAGAGGTTGGGGTGGAAAATTATTTGAACAACACATGCCCCCGCGCCGCCGGCGATATGGGCCAGTGGAGTTGGTCAGGACAGCTCGGCGATTACTTCCCCCCCCCCCCACCCCGAACCTTTGACCATTTTGAGATCAGGGGGTTTCCCTTTTCCTTACCCTTATTTTCATTTGTTTTTTGGGGATTTTGGGGCCCAACTTTTTTTCTGTGTGGACCCGGGGGGCATTTGCCCCGGGGTTTCCTTTTTATTTTTTAATTTGTTTTTGTTTTGTAGGAAAGTTGGGAAAATCCCTTTGGGCAAGTTCGGTTACATTCTCTCCCCGAAAACCCGGTCCACCCCCCTACCCCAAACATTCGGTCCAGGTTTTTCCCTTTCCACTCTAAAACTCAAAAATTAGCCCGTGAGGAAACAGTCCGATTTAAGTGGGGGGGTAGGATGCTAGAGAACCTTCCCATGCCTTGATTCCCCTTGATTGTGTTTTGTGTGCCTCGTGTTTCCCCAATGCCAGTCTCTTTTAGTTTTAGAAGGGGCTCAGTTCTTGTTTTTTTGATTTTAAAGGGTTTGTTGTTCAACCTTTCTTTAATGATGCTTAGACTGCTTAACTAAAATTGAGAACCAACTTGTATTTTGATGCTAGATTCCCTTTGGGTCAAAACATTTTTTAAAAAATCACATTGTAGTTTGTACCCTTGATTGCATGAAAATAAACCGAATCCGACTAGAAAACCAATTTGTGAGCTTTTGACCCAATTGCAGTAACTTGAAATTTTAAATTCTTCTTGAGTGGTTTTCTTTTTTTACTTAAAATGAGTTAAAATTTTTGCATGAAAACCTACTCGAGACCCCCGTGCACGAGTTCTAAAAGGGATAGGGGCCCCCTTGATTCAGCTAAAAAACCAGTTAGCCTACTTTAACGTTTAAAATCCACTGGGTTTTTAACCCCTTGGGAGTTTGGCCCTGTTCTTTGGGTTTTCGTAAACATTACACCCTTTTCCCAAATTTTTTTTTCTTTCCCCCATTGCCCCCTGGGTTGTAGTTCTAGTTTGGGGCCCTCCCGGAAGTCGGGTTGTGGTAACCTGTTATACCATCAAACAGGGGGGTTTTTAGCTAATATGTCCAGACGTGAAAACCCCTTAGCAACTAAAAAAAAAAAATCGGCAAAAAAGAAAAAGTAAAGAAAAAAGAAAATTTCAAAAAAAAAGAAAAAAGAAAATCAAAAAAGTTCAAAAGTTTAGTTAAAATAAAACTTTTCTTTCCCTACAAAGGGAAGAACGAAGTCGAAAGAAAATTTGAAAAAAAAAAAAATGTGTATGCAAAAAAAAAAAGAATAAGTGCTGGTTGCTTGAGGGTATCATAGGATGGGGATTTCATCATTCCCCGGTTTTTGGGGTTAGAGGGTGGGAAAAGCCATGATTAGATTCGAGGGAATTTGGTCGAAAGTACACCCACCAACCCACCCTATTCATTCCTTTCATCCTCTCATTAAAAAACCAATTTTGTGTAGATTTAAATTAGGGCCCTAGCGGGGAAAGCCCTTTTCCTTGACTAGGATATTCGTGTTGTCCCCAGTGGGGAGATGTGGTAAAAAATGCAAAACCTATGACAAAATTCGAAAAGGGAAAATGATCGAGAGCAGAAACACGTCTTAAACAAAAAAGAGTGAGAGTTCCCATTGTATATATATATCTGTGTGAGGAGTCGGGGTGGGTCAGGTAAAAATTCGGGCAAATTGGCTGCTAATTACTTGGGTGTGCAGTTATTGTGAAAACCGGTAATTTGGCTGATCGTATGCTGTTGGGTTTTCTTGTTCTAGGATCGATCTGTCTAAAAAATTCATTGTGCTTGTTGAGCTCCAATTAATCGTTTTTAAATTTTATGAACATGAGTTTTTCCCTATTCAGTTTGCTTGGGACAAGAAAAAGCTTAAGGGGGGGTTTATTTGAGGGCCCGTTTTGGGACGTATTACCCTGCCTCATTTAAGCGACATTTCTTTGTTAAGAAAATTGTTTTTGGGGTTTTAGAATAAGGAATTTTTAACCCAATTCCCCTATTCTTTCCATTTGTTTTTCCCTTGGGCCCCCTTTTGGGGTTTCTATTTGATGGTTTTCAGTGTTTTTGCGTAAGCACGGGTTTTTTCCCGTCAAAAAAAAATAGCCCTGGGAAAACGTGTCAAAGGCGTAGGAACCTCGAGGAGTAAAACCCCGGGTTTCGATCCAAGGAGCCAAAAAGTAAAAGGGAAAATTTGCCTTTCCACACTTACAGTTTGGGGCAAAATTGCCCCCCAGTTCGGCAAAACCCAGCGTTCAAATAAAATTTGATCCCAAGTGAAAAAACTGTTTTCCCGGCGAAATTTTTAAAACCCCTTCGGACCGAAAATGCAAGGCGGGAAAATTATGGCCATTTACAAACCCATTTTCGCCGAAACTACCCCTTTTGGTTTCGGCAAACCCCCATCACCCCAGCCCCCCCAAAACTAGGGTTAAGTATTTTATTTAAACCCCGGGGCGGCCAAAATTTAAAAAGGGGACACAATTCATAATTTTTAAAAAAAACACCAAATTTTTGAGTCAGATTTCTTGAAGGTTTTGGAGGGGAAGAGTTTGGGGTTCGAGGGCCCGGGTAGAGATTTTTTTGGGCCCCATCCCTTCCCATCTCGGAGAAACGGGGGTAGGAGTGTAACTTACGAAGATCGGGAGTTGTCAGAGTCGTGCCGAATTAGGTTTTTCAGAATTTTCCCCCTTTTTGGTTCTACCTTTTAATGTGAAACCCTTTTTTTGTCTTTGTTTTTTTTGTAATGATCATGAGTAGCTAAAAAGTTTTTTGGGTTAGACTAGGGTGAACCCTAAGTGACCCGGGCTTTTTAAAACGGTCCGGATCGGGGGTGATTTGATTCGAAATTCAATCAGTTCTTTTTTATGTTTTATTGGGGGTTTTATTGTTTTTTGTTTTTGTCTGGATTTATCACCTAGATTTGATTTTTTGTTAAGGGTAAGGATAGAAGCGAACCCCTCCCTTACTTTAGAACATCGAATTTTAACAAATTTAACCCATAATTGGAGGTGCCTTTTGTAGGAAACCCGGGTTTGGGTTAATTCACTGCAAGAGTAACTCATAAATCCTTTGTAACACACAATTAATTTAAACATTGCGGGGAGGCCCACCGTACCCGGGCGGTAGTTAATCTTGGTAGTTAGAACGGATAGAGGGGGAACGTTTGCCGGGGTTTTAAAACCCAAGGGTAAGGGGTTTGGGGGGGTGGGCCTTTGTAATTGGGTTGAATAAGAATCGAAAAACCCTTTTTATTGGTTTATCGCCCAAAGCTTGGGGGGCGAAGGGGGGTTAAAGTCTAAATTCGTCTGTCATTCTTGGTTTTAAAACCCCAATTCCCCAAACTGCTTTAGTTAAATTGTTTTAATTATTCTGCATTCCTTAGAATTAGAAGTCGTTTGGAAAAAAACCACGCACCAAAAGTTTTAAATACGATCTAAAACCTAAAGGTAAGGGGTTTTTTGGTGGTGTCCTTTGTAATTGGTTAAATAAGAATCGAAATTTCCCCTGATCTTTTTTTTGATCGCCAATGCTCTGGGGAAAAGAAAGGGGGTTCAAAGTCTAAGTTCGTCTGTCATTTTTGTTTCCAAACCCTAATTCCCCAAACGTTTTAGCTTAAATTGTTTTTAAATTTTTTTGCCTTCCTTAGAATTTGAAGTCGTGGGCCCCACACCAGCACAACGTGTTTAAAAACCGATCTATCCCAGCTCTTGAGCTTGTAGTTATTTGAAACGAAAACCAAGCTCGGCCCCAAAAGCGGTTCCATCCAAAGGGTCACGTTACATTGGAGATTGGAGTTGAGCCCAAAAACGGGAAATAGACCAGAGGTTCATCAGGGAAGGGTTTCACGGGGTTTTCTGACCCCTTTTGGGCGGGCAGAAGATCAATAATGGAGGCAAAAAAACCCGAAGGACCCTTTCCCCGGCCCCCGGGGATAAGGCCAACCCGGGCCCTGCCCCGGCAACCCTAATTTCCCCCCTAGAATCTAGCGGACAAAATGATGCCAATAGTTTTTGGAGGTTTAAAAAGATTTGGGGGGAAAAATCAATTTTCCCGGGAAGTGTCCAGCCGAAGGCCGAACAGCCCGGATCACCAAAAACCCCCGCCCCCGGATTTGGAGCAGTTGATGTGAGCCGGGGCACCAGCACCGAAGGATGCCACCCCCCAACCCGGGCACCCGGAACCCCCGGGGTAATTACAAAAAAATGGCCACCAGCGGCTTCCTTTTCCCTTTTCCTTTGCCCCGGCCAGAGTCCAGGGCCCCCGCCCGGAGGTTTTCCCAGTCCCACCCCAAAGGACACCGGTGTGGGCCCCAATCCGCCCGGATTAGGGGGTTTTGCTGATTTTGCCGGTTTAGGGTTTTTAAATTTTGGGAAACCCGGGGTTTTTTTTTATTTTCCTCAAACCCATCTTTTAGGATTATTTTAGTCTTTCCTTGTTGGTTGGAAGGGGTTTTGCACCCTTTAGCTATAAAAAAAGGCTTCGGCCGCCCAAAGTAAGAAAGTTTATTGATTATTGAAATTTCGAAATAAATTCTTTTCCCCTTTAAGTTTTGCTCGGGTTGTTTGCTTATGGTTTGGTTTATCATTAAAGGCTATCTTCCCTTTTTTTGTTTTCACCAATTCGAGTGTCCTTGGGTTCCTAAGTATTTTCTTAGTGGGGTTTTAAGGTTCTCCGCGGGTTTTTAAAGGTTAGGTTCTCATTGGGGGTGAAAAAATGTTTTGGGTGTTGAGTTTTGAATTCCCCTTTCCCAGAGGAGGCGGTTCGCATCAGGGTGGTATCAGAGCAGGTTCAACTCTTGGGACCAACAAACTATCCCGTTTTTCCGGTTCTTTACTTGAATTTATTCTTTTAGCTTTCGTTGTTTTTTTTTTTTTTTTATGAAAATTTAGTGATTTTATTTATCAAAAAAGATTTTGGGTTTGATTTCCAAAAATTTTATCTTTCTAAAAAAAAATAAAAAATTTAATTTAAAAAACCCCAAGAAACTCTTCGGCTTTCCTCCCCAGCAAAGGTTCGAATCTCGTCTTGATTTGCTGAAAAAAAGGGGAATTTGCTTCTTGCCTTGCCCCCAACATTCTTTTGCATCGTTTTAAACCAAAAATTTTGGTTATATCACTCTCCAAAGGGCATCTTTTGTCTTCCCCCTAACTCCATCATTCTTCCATCTGCAAATTTATCAAAAACATCAACTAATTCATTTTTTATTAATTAGCTAAAAAAAGGGAGCATCCACGTTTCATAATAACCCCAAAAAACCAAACAGGGAGCGGGGTTGGGCTCCTTGCTTTTTGGGTAGACACAGCAATCATCCCATTTTGGGAAACCCCAAATTTTACCCCATTTTTTAGTATAAATTCTCCCTTGGGGCAATTAACAAGTACAAAAAGATCTCCTAGGGATGTGAATCCCGTCCTTTCTGATCGTTTCCAAAAGGGGGCAACCCGATTTTACAATCTTAAAATCATTTCCCTACAGGGCTCACCCTTTTTCTTGTTGATTTGTCTTTCCCCTTAAAAATAAATTTCCCCCATATCCCCCTTTTAAATTTAAGTTTCCCTTTCCAAGGGGTTTTGATTTTCAAAACTGGGTCCAAAATTTCCACGAAACCAAAGGGTTTGGGGGGGGGGGGGCCCCCCTTTCCCAGCCCCCTCTTTGCTGGGGAAATTTTCCCCTTTTAATTTCCCCCTTAATTTTTAATGATAGCAAAAAAAGCGGGGAAAAAAATCCTTGAATCCCCTAAAAAATATTTCAGAGGAAAATTTTTTCATTTAAAATTTTTTTAAAAAAACTCCCCTTTCCCCCGAGTCAAAGGCCTTTATTTGGTCTTTTTTTCATCGCACTTGGGGGCACCCCAAAAGGGGTTAAAACCCCCCTTTTAAAAATTTTTAGGGAGCAAGGTATTCCACCCCCAAAATTTTCCCCCTTTTTAAAAAAAAGTGTTTGAGCAGGAGGGGTGAGTTAGGGGAAAGAGTAGTCTTTTTTCAATTTTTTAGAAAATCCCCTTTTATACCCCATTCGCAGGAAAATTTTGGCCCCGTAAACCTTCTTTTCCCGAAATTTTTTTTTTTTGGGGGGGTTGAGGGAAAAACAGAATAGGGGTTCATTTCGGGGGGATGCTACCCCTTTTTTAAAAAAAATTCCTTAGGAAAAAAAGTAACTTTCAAAAACCCCCCGTTTTCCTTAAAAAATAGAGCATTTTACCCCTCTGGCCCCCGGGGGTTTTTAAAATTTGGGAAAAATAAAAGTGCATTTTTTGATTTATCACCCGAAATTTTTGGGGAAAAAAAAAAAAACTCTCACTTTGTGTTTTTTAAATTTTTCTTTCTAAGATACAATTCCCTCCCCAAAAAAATTTTTGGGGTAACCCCCCCGCTTTTTTTAAAAAGGGGGCCCCAAATTTAGATATCACCCAAAAATTTTCCAAAAATTTTTCCCTTTTAAAATTTTTTAAATCCCTAATGTTTTTTTTTGATTGTATGCTTAAAAATTTTGTAAAAAAATTTTTTTGGGGGTTTCCATTCCCCATCAAAATTTTCCAATTTTTTCCCCTTTATTTCGGGGCTAAAAACTTTCTTCCCCCTTTTTAAGTGGGGAAAATAAATTCTCAGCACATGGATTAGTTTTGATCTTTTTTTTTATTTTGGAAAAAGTGTAAATTCCTTTTTGAGCTTCGGGGGGTTGTCCTTTTGGGTTTCCTCACTCTTTTTGGGGGTTTTTGGAAAAAGCATTTTTGTTAATTTCCCTTCAATTCACCTTTAAAAAATTACCCCCTTTTTTCCCAAAATTTTCTGTAAAAAACTTTTCCTTTTAACAGGGGTTTTTCCCCCCAAAATGAACGTACCCCCCAGCAAAAATTTTATGCTTTGTCCAAAAAGCAAATAATTTTAACTTTTGGGGGCCCCAGGTGAATTATTCTTTAAACCCCAAAAAAATTGCACAAAGATATTTTCTTTAGTGGGGAAATTTCCTACCCCTTTACTTTAGGGAAGGGGGGTAAAACCCAAATGTATTCACCAGAATCGACCCCGCTTTTTTCTAAAAAATTTCCCCTTCCCCTTTTTTTTTTTTTAAATTTTTCCCAAAAAAGGGGGGGCCCCCTTTGGGGAAAATGATTGCGAAAACCATTCTCTAAAAAATTTTTAAAATCCCCCATGCTTTCAAATGATGATGGAAATTTGATGTTTCTTTAAAGGGGGAGGGGAAAAGGGGAAATTAAAGTCCCCCTTTAAAATCCAGGGAACAAAAAACCCGCCGGGGGGCCTTTAATTTGGGGGATATAATTTTTTGTCGTTGACTGCTATATTTGAAGGATGGGGGCAAAAGTGCAAAAAAAAAGAAGTTTTTAAGTTAAACCTTAACATGAAAAAAATGTTCTCCAAATCAGTGCCCCCTTTGGGGGCCCCTTTTCCCTTTCCCCCAAAAAAAACCCGATTTTCCCAAGTGTACCTTTCAAAAAAAAAATTTTCCAAACCCCGGCAGGAAAGCGGTTTTTTTAAAATATAAGGGTTTTTCTTCTTAACCCCAGGGGCCCCAAAAAAAGTTTTAAAATATCTATTTTTTTGTAGTTTTAAAATACTGCTTAATTTATTATTTTTAAAAAAGCTTTTTTTAAAACCTTAGTTTTCCCCATTCAGTCCTCACTCCGGCTTCTTATACTCCCGGTTTTTGTCGCACTGTAACTGTAATCTTTCCCCCTTGTTTTAACCTTCAATTTGTGGGCCCAAGGTTTTAGCTTACCCCGGGGTAAAACTCAAATTTGCCCCCTCTTAAAAAACGATTAAGTGGTTACCAACTTACTTGACATCAATTACTGCTCAACTGTAATCAGTTCTGGGGGGACTCCCTGAAATTCAACCCATTCTGAGTGGCCTTTGGTGAGAAATCAATTGGTTGAATTCCTTTTCCCATCGCCCCCATAATCATCCCGAGTTATGAACTGTCAGGAACCCCCCTAAAAAATTTCGTTGTTTTAAGTTTCAGAAAAAACCCTAAAAAAAATAGCTTCATTGTGTTTGTTCTAGTCTTTACCTTTTTTTAAGTTTTGTGAGAAAAAAGCTGTGGCCGGGTCAAAGAAAATTACAAAAAGAGTCTAAAAAAAAGAAAAGAAAAGAAAAGAATCAAGGTCTTTTAAAACAGAAAATTTGACTAGCAAAAAAAAGCAAGGCCACGTTCACAAATCAAGGTAGTAGATTAAGTTCAAGAAGAGGGGTTTTTTTCAAAGTTTTTGTAGTAGCTTTCTTAGTAGAAACACCCAATTTGTTTGTCTTGGGCATCCCCCAACCTAGCAAACAAGATTCTGGCCCCTAGAAATCCGAAACCCTAGGTATAAGGTTTTTTGTGTCATTGGGTAGACTTGACTGCTAGCTTCGGAAGAAACTTGCAACTCATGAATTTTAGATTGTCTTTGTTTTGAAATTTTCAAAGAAAAACCCCCAATTTGAGTGACCTAAAAATTTCATACACGAGTGGTAAGAAAAGGAGTGTGTGAGGTTCATTAGAGGATATTGGGAGGTTCTTTGTTTGTACTAATCATGGCAGTGAGAGGCTAATGCTATGGAGGCCGATTGACTGCATGGCTGAAAAAAAAGGCCCGTTTCACCGAGCAGTTTGGGAGGATCAGAATGGAGATGGCCCCCGACGACCAAGGAGGAATTTGCAAGAGATCGATGATGATGTGGCAGCTTGAAGCTCAATGTACCTAAAATTTGTGGCAAGACAGGCCCCGACGAGTATAATTGATTGGGAGAGGAGCATGGAGGATTTTTTTTGGTGCCATAAATATTCCGAGAGGAAAAAGGTAACCCTTAGCCACAATTGAGTTTACTGACTATGCTGCCTTGTGGTGGGCTCAAATCAGGAATCGATCAGGAGAGAAGGAGAGGACCCCGTCCTTAGTTGGATGAGTCTAAAAAGAAGATGAGAAGAAAGGTTTGTACGAGCAGCTACAACCCGAGGACTTGCTTTACCAAGCTTCGATTTTTGAAGCAAGGGAACATGTCGGTTGAGGAGTACAAAAGGAGTGGAGATCCTGGTGCACGGCTTGACCTGGATGAAGATGAAGTTTTGCCAAGATAGCACGATTCACCGGGGTTGCAGAAGGAGATTCTACACCAAGTCAACATCCTCAACTTTGTTTGACTTAATGACTTGATAACCGGGGCTATTAGGGTTGAGAAGGAGCTAAAGAATGGTTTTTGGGAGAAGGACTACCCCTCCGCCACTGATCAGTCCCCCGGGGTGTGAGAGGGACAGAAGTGTCGGAACACCCCATAACAGGCCAAACCTAACCGGAGTTCTGGATCGAGGCCAAACCCTAATCAGGGTCGACATCACGGGTAAACCTAACCCCGGTTCAAAAATCCCTATACTAACGCTGGCCAAAGTGCCATTGTGTTTTTTAAAGTGTCAAGGTAGGGGTCACATGGCAAGGGACTGCCCACCCCCGAGCTATGGAAATTAGTGAAGGAGAAGAAGTTAATGTGGAAGGCTGGAAAAATTTTCAGCTTTCACAGCGAGTGATGCCCACGGTCACCCGGCTGATGCCGAAACAGCTACCCCGGCCCACCCTAAGCACTCCCCCGGGCCCCAGCCCCCAGCACTGCCCCGGCCCGCATTCAGCACTGCCCCGGCACAGCGCCCAGCATCCCCCCGGACCAGCGCCCAGGGGTGCCCGGACCAGCACCCAGCGTTTTGCCCCAGCACAGTGCCCAGTACTGCCCCGGCCCAGCACCGGCCTGTCTGGGGCTGCATCACGATGCCCCGGACATCCTGTCGGGGCCGAATGATGTCAATCGGCCCCACCCGGGTCTTTTGAACATTCCCTCGCCAATTTTGGCCTAAAGATAGAAGGGGACTCATTGACGTCCTGAAGCAGAGCGCGGCCCCGACGGCCCAAAACCAACGACCGCCCGTACCCGGATTCAATTTTCAGCCGTCCCCCGACGGATCCTGAGTGCACAGCCTAAAGAAGATGGATGGGAAAGAGGGAAAAATCTATTTCATCAAGGTGTGTGATTTTAAATAAACTTGCACTTTGGTTATTGATGGTGGGAGTTGTACCAATGCAGTGAGCTTGGAACTTGTCAAGGGGTTGGGAATTCCTACCCACAACACCCTAAACCTACCGACTGCATTGGTTGAGAAATAGTGGGGACTTTGAAGGTCAGCAAGCAAGCACACATCCCTTTGAGCATTGGGGATACAAGGATGTGGTGCTTTGTGACGTAGTGCCCAGGGGAGGCTGCCCTGTCTTACTTGGAAGACCTTGGCAGTTTTGATCGGTACTCACAACATGATGGGAGGACAAAAAAGTACCAACTCATACGGAGACATACTTTTATGTTGAAGCCATTTCCCTACGGAGTTACTCAAGGACCAATAGAGAGAAAGGTGAGCCGAGAAAAAAAAAAGAGGAGAGCTAAAGAAACGAGAGATGAGAGAAGAAAAAGAGTGAGGCCTCAAAAGAAAAAAGATACAAAAACAGAAGATAAAACAAAAACAGAATCTCATGTCCTAAGGATCAAAGAGCTCAAAAGAGTAAGGTCAAGAGGAGAGGAAAACTGTTAGTAAACCTAGTGAGATCAAACAAACCCTAGTCTTAGGAAACCCTCGTGGTCATTCTATACAAAAAATGTTTGATTTCTAACCCAACACTTCTCTTCCTAGTGCTATGACTTCACTTTTGCAGGATTTCAAAAATGTTTTCCCAAAGATATCCCTAGTGGGTTCCCCCCAATCCCAGGCATTGAACATCAATTGATCTTGTACCGGGAGCATCACTTCCAACATGGCTGCCTATCTGATATGATCCAACAATGCTGCCCGATGCCAACCCGGTTATTCCTCACCCACCAGGATCCCCTGGCCTAGGCAAGGACCCTAGGGCCTCTTAAGAAGTGCATGAATCCAAGGGAAGGCCATCCCCGAGCCCTAAAGCCAAGGTATGACAAAGAAAACATCTACTAAAATCCTTCACTTGCAGGTAGAAAGACTCCAAGGAAGGGGGTGTTTTTCTCAAGCCATACTGATGGCCGAGGGTTTTAAGCCTAGCACCAAAGAGAAGCTTCAGCCCGCTCCTAGTTGACCTCAGGAGCCCGAAAAGAAAGTGGTTTTTGAGTGACCCTCTTGGAAGCATTTCTGGAGTACAAAAGGAAGAGGGGGCAAGAACCCTTGGCCCGAAGAGGAGAACTTTCAAAGAATGACCTTGAGCGAGCTTTGAGAAGAAATTTGGAGTCCCTTGGCCTCGAAGCATGACACTTGGGCTCACCACGGGGGAGCTACGTCCCAAAAATACCTGGAGGCCTACCTAAAGCTTAGGAAAGAAGGCCCGAGCAGAAAAAGGAAAGGAACTGAAGACAGGCCCGTCCCGAGCCTTAAAACGGCAAACCGAACAATCCCCGGGGTTCCAAGCAGTCGGCCAAAGAAGCCCGGGTCACTGAACCCGCCCGAAGCCCGAAACCCCCGACCGCCACCCGAGTCAAGCCCCGGGGTTCGGGCCGATCAAGCCCACCGGCCGCCACCGCGCCCAACCGGGCCCGAGCAGCCGTACGCGGCTTGATTAGGGTTTTTGACCTTTTTTTAGGTCTTTTATTTTGGGGTTTAAAGACTACAACTATTTTTTTATTTTTTATTCCTTTTTAGTAGGATTATTTAGGGGTTTTGGAGGGCTTTTTAGGAGAAGGACTCTTTATTTTATTTATTAATTAGGAGTTAGACTTTAGGGAGGAGAGCTTGTTCCCTCCCTATAAATAGAGCCGCCGGCCTCACTTTGTACTCAGAATTTTTTTTGAATTAAACCCCCTTTGATAGAACTTTGTTCTAAACCCTTGTTGTATTACATGTTGCGATACTAATGGATCGACTTATCATAAGAGCATCCATCTCTTGGCGTGGCGTCTTCGAGGGACACTTCTGGTTCCCAGTGTTAATAGCCGACGGGTCAAAGTACTATTCCGCCCCGGTTCCCGAAGGTTTTTACCTCGTTGCACGGTTCCAACTTGCGGTGGTTAGGGTCGTCTTCCACGGTTGCAGCAGAGTTCCTCACTATCGGACAAATCCAGAGGAACCAAGGAAATCCAGCAACAAGTAGAAGAAAAATTGATGGACAAGGGTTATGGGAGAGAAAGCATGATCCCATGTGCCGTGCCGGGTCATCCTTGTGCCAAAAGGAAGGAACTTGGAGGATGTGTGTCGACTGGCGAGCCATCAATAACATCCAGTTAAGTACCGACACCCCATCCCTAGGTTAGATGATATGCTTGATGAACTGCATGGAGCCACAATCTTTTCTAAGATAGATTTAAGATCAGGCTATCCCCAATTCCGAATGAAGGAAGGTGATGAATGGAAAACTGCCTTTAAAAACTAAACTAGGTTTGTATGAATGGATGGTTATGCCTTTTGGTTTGACTAATGAACCTAGTACCTTCATGGGATTAATGAATAAAAGTCCTTAGGCCTTTCATAGGGAAATTTGTAGTAGTCTATTTCGATGACATTCTAATCTACTCAAAAACCCTAGAAGAACACCTAGGCCACTTGAAATCTGTCCTAGAAACCCTAAGACAAGAACAACTATATGCAAATATGGAAAAAGTGCATCTTTTGCACCGATCACCTTGTGTTTCTTGGCTTTGTTGTTAGCTCTACACGAATTAGGGTTGACGAGGACAAGATCGAAGCAATCAAGTCATGGCCAACCCCAAAGAACATCACTGATGTCCGAAGCTTCCATGGGCTGGCAAGCTTCTATAGAAGATTTGTGAGGGACTTTAGCACCATAGCTGCCCCTCTTACGGTTTGTTGATTAAGAAAAAATGTTCCCTTCCATTGGGGAGCACCTCAAGAGGCAGCTTTGAAGCACTAGAAGAAACTCACCGAAGCCCCTTGCTTAAGCTACCCGATTTCTCAAAACTTTTGAAAATCGGTGTGATGCTTTGGAAGTAGGATTGGAGCTGTGTTGATGCAGGAAGGGAGACCTATTGCCTTACTTCAGTGAAAAATTGAGTGGTGCCACCCTCAATTACCCCACCTACGACCAAGAACTGTATGCCCTGGTCCGAGCCTTGAAGACTTGGCAACATTACTTGTGGCCCAAGGAGTTCTAATCCGAACCGATCATGAGTCCTTAAATACTTAAAGGCTCAACATAAATTGAACAAAAGGCATGCAAGGGGGGTGGAGTTCATGGTCCTTCCCTTACATTATCCACTACAAACAAGGTAAGGAGAATGTGGTAGCCGATCCTTTCTCGAAGGTATGCCCTAATCACTGCCCTGAGTTCCAAATTATTGGTTTTGAGATATCAAGGATTTATATGTGACTAACCCCGACTTTAAAGATATCTTTGAGTCATGCCAACATGTGGGTTTGAGGATTATTATAGGCAGAAAGGATACTTGTTCAAGGGAGCTAGGCTTTGCTACCGAGCCATTCAAGCAGAACCCTAGTCATAAGGAAGCTCATGGAGGAGGTCTCTGGGTCACTTGGAGTTGCCAAGATCGTAGCTTGCCTTAAAGAACACTTCTACTGGCCTAGGATGAGGAAACAAAGTAGAGAAGATCATCAACCAATGTGCCAAATGCCACGAGCTAAGTCACACCTTCAACCCTTTGGTTTATTTCACCCCTTTGCCTATCCCCGAACACCCTTGGGTAGACATATCTATGGATTTTTGTTCTAGGATTACCTAAGTCTAGGAAGGGCAAAGATTCAATTTTTGTGGTTGTAGATAGGTTTTCAAAAATGGCTTTATTTCATTGCATGCCATAAAGTTGATGATGCATCCCACATAGCTGACTTATTCTTTGGAGAAATAGTTAGACTCCATGGCATTCTAAGACCATTGTTTCTGACCGGGGGACTTTTTAAAAATTTCCCAAGCTACTTTTGGAAAAACTTGTGGGCCCTAAAATTAGGTACCAAGCTTTGTTTTCCTCAACCTTGGGCCCCCCTCAAACAAGAGGGGGGAAAAAGAGGGTTTTCAACAGGTTCTCTTTCCCAATTTCTTAGAGCAAACATTAAGTCCAACCTTTGGACGTTGGGAGGCTGTCTTTTTCCCCTGTTGGTTTTCTACAACCGATCTTTCCAAACCGCCACTCAAAAACCTTTCCCTTTTTAAATTGGTTTAGGTTTTAACCCCCCAAACCCAGGGGGTTTATCACCATTGCCTTTCACGAGTTTTGGATGCAGAGGGCACCAAAGGGTTGAGTATGTCCCAAAGCTTCTATGGGGGAAAGCCAAAGCCAACATTGAAAAGAGGAAAGATCAAAAACCTAAGGAATGCAAACGTTGGAAGAAAGGAGAAAATCTTCCAAACCCGGCGGGCCAAGTGTGGACCACTTCAGAAAGGATAGACCCCGAGCAGGAGTTTAGTTGCTGCCAAGAGGAGACGGCCTACACTGGGCTGGGGAATAACAATTTTGCTTTTGTTTTAGATTTGCCTAACACCTATTTGGCAAAAATTATATTAATTCTTTTTAAATTTTTTTTATAAATTATTTTAATTTTAAATTTTGGTGCGTAATTTATATTTTAAATTTTTTGAAAAAATTATAATATTATTAAGTTTATTATATTCAAAAAATTTAATATTTTTTAATATTTAAATAAAAAAAATATTATTTTTTTTAAATTGTGAAAAAGTGAATTTAAATTTTCGGCCCCATGATGTGTTTGGGGGAAGAGAGGCGTTTTGAGGGGGAATGAACCCGATGATGTGTACCGTTTGGCAACCGTGGGCAGACGACCCAAAACCACCCCCAAGTTGGAGATGTGCAATGGGGGTAAACCTTTGGGGAACCGGGGCGGATGATAGTACTTTGACCCGGTCAGCAAATATCAGGGGGGAACCAAAAGTGGTTCCGGGTCGAAGACGACCCCTTCAAAATAAAAGTGGATGCTTTGCGATAAGTCGTCCTTAAGCGATGCAAAAACGAGCAAAGGCTTAAAGGGGATGAGGAACATATGGTTCAAACAGGGGTTTATTGATTTCAAGTTGTATCTTACAAGGGTGGGCCGACGACCTCTATTTATAGGGAGGGAACAAGTTTCCCTCCCAAAAGTCTAACCCCTTTAAATTAATAATAAAATAAGAGTCCTTCTCCTAAAAGACTCCCTAAAAACCCTAAACAAGTTCCTACTAAAAAGAAAAAACAATTAAATATTTCTTTAAACCCAAAGAACCCCAACTCTAAATAGGAATAAAACTCTTAAAACCCAAAACCCGGCGGGTTTTGGGGTTTTCCCTAGTGCCGGGGGGGGGGGGGGACTAGGAATCGGGGGGGAGCCGGTCTTGGGGCCCGGGTTTTTGCTCGCTGGGGGCTTCTCTTTCTTCAATGGGGGGCCCTTTTCGTGGGCTTGGGGGCCTGATGTCCGGGTGGTCCAAAGGGGCTTGGGGCCCTTTGCCAAAAAAAGACTTGGTTGCACGGGGGCCTCTCCATAAAATAATCCCTATGGGCCCCGGGCTCTTGGCCTAGGGCTGGGGCGGGGCGGTTTGGGAATTTAAATCATTTCTGTGGGGGCCCTTCCCTCCTAGCTTGGGCAGCGCCTCGATAAATCCATATGTGACTCTCAGGGGCAAAGGGTTTGGGGGCCGGGAGGGGTGGTCCCTTTGGTACCAGGTGCTCCAATTCCCCTCAGGCTGGGGCCCCGGGTCGGCCTTAGGTAGCCTTTCCCTTCTTGGCCAGGTATCTTGAGCTCTCTTGCTCCTATACTCCAGGAATTCCTCTAGAGGGTCTCTGGAGTGTGTTCTTCTTCAGGGTCCATGGAGAGGAGGTTAGGATCGGCCGGGGCTTACCTTCGCTCTAGGGTTTCCACACTGGCCAGAAAACGCTTGGTGTGGCTTTTTTTCCCTCCTGAGCTTTCCTACCTGTAGGGGGTGGCCTTAGCCTGTACCTTATCTCATACCTGGGCTTGGGGTCTTGTAGGTGGCCTTCCCTTGGCTCTATTAGCTTCTTGTAGGGCCCTAAGGTTCTTCCTTGGACGGGTGACCCTGGTGGAGTGTATGAGTACTTACGGATACTTGGGCAGTCGGGTTGGGTCACATCATCCCCCTCTTCTTGCCTTGGATTTGTCCCAAATCCATCTCGGGTTCCCTTCTAGCACTCATCACTCTCTTCCAAACTTCAGCAATCTTGTCGGCCATGGTCAGGGAAGATTCAGCTTCATCTTTAGACCTAGGAGTGTCATTCGAATCAGTAACGGACCAAGGCTCGGGTCCTTCAGCACTTTCTCCATCGGTCTCCATAGCTCCCTCTCCTGAAAAACTATTAACAATAATATTAAGGCTTGGGGAGGTGGTGGGTGAAGGTTCCTCACTCATTTCTACATCCGGGTCAGCATCCGGATCTTCTTCACTCTGGGCAGCTCTCAATACTCGTCGGGAGAGGATCTCCCATTGTATCTTGGGTGCACAGGGAACTGTTGGTGAAGCGTCGGGTCGGGGCACGGGGTGCCGGAGGTGCCAGAGGTAAACCAGGGCACGTCGGCCAGGGTGGCGGCATCAGGCAGGGGGGGCGCGGCGGCGGGCAGTGTTGAGCCGACGGCGGCGGGCAGTGGGGTGCCGACGACGGCGGGCAGGAAGTAGGC
Source organism: Linum lewisii (assembly GCA_034768395.1). Taxonomy (NCBI): domain Eukaryota; kingdom Viridiplantae; phylum Streptophyta; class Magnoliopsida; order Malpighiales; family Linaceae; genus Linum; species Linum lewisii. The sequence goes on from CM068298.1 coordinate 33,926,058, forward strand.
GGCTGCGGACAGTGGAAAGTCGGCGGTGGCGGGCAGTGGGGAGTCGGCGGCGACGGGCAGTGGGGAGCCGGTGGCGGCGGGAAGTGGGGATCCGGCGGCGGCGGGCAGTGGGGGATCCGGCGGCGGTGGCCAGTGGGGGGGCCGTCGGGCATCCTGGTGTCGGGGCAGTCGGGGTCCGACAGGACCGGGGCTGAGCGTCGGGCAGGGACGCGCCAGATTCATGGTCGGGGGCCACGTCGGGTGGTGATGCGCCGGGGGGCCTTGGGCAGCGACAGGTCGGGGTCGGGTGCTAGATCGGTCGGGGCCTGGTCGGGCAGGGTAGCGCCGGGTGCTGGGGCGCTAGGACTGAGCGGGTAGCGCCAGTCGAAACCGGGCGCTGGGACGCCGGGGCTGGTCAGGCATTGCCAGCCGAGGTCGGGGCCGAGCGTTGGAGCGCTGGGGCCTGGTGGGGCAGTGCCGGGGCTGGGGCCGTGTGCTGGGGCACTAGGGCCTGGTGGGGCAGCGCCGGGGCTGGCGCCGTGTGCTGGGGCACTAGGGCCTGGTGGGGCAGCGCCGGGGCTGGGGCCGAGTGCTGGGGCACTGAGGCTTGGGGCAGTGCCGAGGCCGGGGCCGAGCGCTGGGGCGCTAGGGCCTGGGGCAGTGCCAAGCGCTGGGGCGCTAAGGCCTGGGACAGTGCTGATGCTGGGGCCGAGCACTGGGGTGCTGGGGCCTGGTCGGGGCAGTGCCGGGGCTGGGTACTGGGGCCAGGGCTGGTGCCGGGGCTAAAGGCCGGGGCAGGGGCCGGGGCTGGTGCCGGGGCTGAGGCCGGGGCGCCGGGTGCTAGGGTTTTAGAGAAGAACCCTGCAAACTTCTTAAGCCTTCTTGGCTTAACTTGCTCTCCTTCATCTAATTCTTCTTCTCCTTTCCTCTCATCCTCCTCATCGTCTGTCTCGATTTCTCTTTCTCTTATCACCCTCGTTTGTTGATTAGGGCAGTCCCTTGAGACATGTCCCCTTCCTTGACATTTGACACATACAATTCCACTGGAACGTGGGTTAGAGCCTTGAAACTTATAAGTAGATGGTGCAAGTGTTACCGGAGGTGCCGAATCCCTAGGGTTAGGGTTTGGCCGTGGGCTGAGGGCTCGGGTCTGTTCAGGCTTCCATAGAGCTTGGCTTGTACTCGGATCTTCTCTCCATGAGTCATGGGCGGGTCTCATGGTGTAGCCGTCTCGGCCTCGTCCTCTTCCACGCTGGGTCAGGGCTCCGTGTATGTAGGCCAGGGTAACTTTAAGACTCTGAAGGGTGTCTTCTATTTTGGCTAACCTCTCGTCTGCCATGGTTAGTACTAGCAAACGGAAGCAAATTTTCTATCCCCTCTTCTTAGAAATAAACTTACAACGAAAGGAAATAACGTGGCAAACTAGCCTTGCTTTTCTTTTCTTTTTCTTAACTCGAAACTAAAACAAGAATTGAAATAGAAGGGAATTTTTGAATCAATTTTCTAAGAAAGCAGTAAAAGGATATGAATCCAGGAGAACCTGGAGACTGGGATAGATGTGGTCCGTGTGTTTGAACCGTGCTCTGATACCAACTGATGTGAACCGCTGCAACCGTGGGCAGACGACCCTAACCACCACAAGTTGGAGATCGTGCAACGAGGTAAAACCTTCGGGAACCGGGGCGGATGAGTACTTTGACCCGTCAGCTATATATCAGTTGGGAACCAAAAGTGTCCGGTCGAAGACGCCACTTCAGAAGATGGATGCTTCTGACGATAAGTCGATCCTTAAGCGATGCAACAACGAGCAAAGGCTTGAAGGGAAGAGAACATATGTTCAAACAGGGGTTTATTGATTTCAAAGTTGTATCTTACTAGGGAGGCCGGCGGCCTCTATTTATAGGGAGGGAACAAGCTCTCCTCCCTAAAGTCTAACTCCTAAATAATAATAAAATAAAGAGTCCTTCTCCTAAAAGACTCCTAAAACCCCTAAACAAGTCCTACTAAAAAGGAAAAAAAATTAAATAGTCTTTAAATCCAAGAATCCAACTCTAAATAGGAATAAAACTCTTAAAACCCTAAACTGGCGGTTTTAGGGTTTCCTAGTCCGGGCGGGGACTAGGACTCGGCGGGCAGCCGGTCTTCGGGCCGGGCCTTTGCTCGGCTCCGGGCTTCTTCTTCTTAAATGGCGTGCCTTCGTCGGGCCTTGGGGCCTGATGCTCCGGGCTGGTCCAAGGACTAGGGCCTTGCCAAAAGACTTGGTCCGCACGGCGTCCATCTCCATAAAATAATCCCGATCGGCCCAGCTCTTGGCCTAGGGCTCGGGGCGGAGCCGGTTTGGGACTTTCTTCATTTCTGCTCGGGACTTCCCCTCCTAGCTTCGGGCATCGCCTCAGATAACTCCATATGTGACTCTCATGGGCTAAGGTCGGGCCAGGGGTGGTGCCTTGGAACCAGGTGCTCCAATTCTCCTCAGGACTCGGCGCCGGGTCGGCCTTAGGTAGCCATCCCTTCTTGGCCAGGTACTCTTGAGCTCTCTTGCTCCTATACTCCAGGAATTCCTCTAGAGGGTCTCTAGAGTGTGCTTCATCTTCAGGGTCCATGGAGAGGAGGTTAGGATCCGGCCGGGGCTTACCTTCAGCTCTAGGGTTTCCACACTCGGCCAGCAACATGGCTTGGTGTGGCATTTCTTCCTCCTGAGCTTTCCTACTTGTAGGGGGTGGCCTTAGCCTGTACCTTATCTCATACCTGGGCTTGGGGTCTTGTAGGTGGCCTTCCCTTGGCTCTATTAGCTTCTTGTAGGGCCCTAAGGTTCTTCCTTGGACGGGTGACCCTGGTGGAGTGTATGAGTACTTACGGATACTTGGGCAGTCGGGTTGGGTCATATCACCCGGTGCCCTGGACCCGGTGATGTGACTTTAATTAGTGCAATTTAAGCTTATGAATGACCTATGATATGCCCGTGTTTATTCGTGAAATGACATGACTTTTATGCTTTTATTTGAGATTTTGTGCAAAGTGTCATTTTGTTGTCTGGTTGCCACTTTGGAGCCAAATTCGTGGTCTATTGGAGTTGCCTCTGTGCATTTTCAGGTTATGGCTTCAAAGTACGGATGACAAGGAGCGCATAGGAGCAAACGGGAGGTCATTTGGAGGCCGGACGAGGGAGATTTGAGCCTTGCAAGATCGAGCTTTCTGCAGAGTGCAGGGGTGCACGCCGTGCAGATGTGCACGCCGTGCAGGGGTGCACGCCGTGCACTGTCCCCTGCACTATAAATACTCTTGTTTTTTGGCCATTTGGGCAATTCTATGATATCTCTTGAACCCCAAAACACATATCCACGAACCCTCAAACCCTAGAACACGTTTCTGGAGCATTTTGAAGCCATTGGAGCTAGGATTGAAGCCAACAAACCTTGGGAGAAGTGCTTACAAGTGGAGAAGTGAAGATCATCTCAAGGATTCATCCATGGTGTTCTTGGTGACCATTCTTCCTTCTTTTCTCTTTACTCCCTTGGCCATGTGTGGCTGAGTTTCTAGGGTTCATCTTGGATGGGTAGATTAGTTATGCTATGATAGAGAGATGATTGTATAGAACTTGCCATGATTGATCTTGGTTGTATGAGGATGATTCCTAGACTTGTTCTTAATGCCATTTTATGCCATGTGTGCTTAATTTGGTCCATTCATTGTGATTTGATGCATGAGAGTGCTTGGATTGCATAGATTGTAGGTCTATGGATTGAAGTGAGTGTGTTCTAAGAGATTAGATCATCTTATTTCAACCATTTTCACTTGATTTCTCTCTTGGGCATTTTATCGAACACTTGGTGTGCATGTGGATTTTCATTCAATTGAGTTTGAAAAGGCTTTTTGGTGAATCTCTTAGTGTTAGGGCATTGATATGAGAGTGTTGTGCCTAGCCTTGTGGTCATAGAGTCTTAAGAGAGGGTCTTGTGTCTTGGCATTTCATCAAACACTTAGAATGCATCCTTTTTTTCACTTAGCTTGAGAGCGAGAGCCTAAGTTGAGTGGTATTGGGATAGGGATTAGGTGCTACGAGAGTGCATCGAGTCTATATAAGTGAAATGCATGGTCATCCGAATGCAAACTCGATCTTGATTGACTTGTTTGTTCAATTAGTCATCTTGAGCATGATGAAACTACCCACCAAGAGAGCCCCTTTGTCTTTGATTTGCACCACTTTATTTTTCTTTCTTCCTTTTAGTTTCCTTTGAGTTTTTAATGTCTATTTCAAATCAAAACTCCTTTCAAATGAATAGACCATCTACGAGGAATGTGAGTAGAGGCCATTGAGAGAACCCCGTGGAATACGACCTTGGTAAACTCGCTTTTATCAAGTTTTTGGCGCCGTTGCCGGGGACTCTCTCATTCCTTTGAAAGCACTTAGTAGTGGACCGATCTATTCACTTCCTTCCAATTTAGTTTTTGCTTCCTTTTACTTGTTGTTTGGTTTTGTTATTCCGCATTGTCGTATTACTTGGGTGTATTTGTTGTGCTTGTTTGTAGGTATCTTGTATTAGTGCATGAGGCGTTCAGCTCGTCTTCAAGCACAAATCCAAGGACTAGAACAAGTGCTCAAGTCACCTACCACTTCCCCACCTCCTATAGTTGAAGAAGAAGAAGTTGATCGCATCTCACACCACACTATGTCTCAACACGGGGATGACGATGACCAATCGGTACATTCACACCACACTAATGATGATGATCGCTCACAAAGGGGTGCAAGACGTACCTTGGCGGATTATGCTCGTCCTACTCTTGAAGGGGCAGCCTCTAGCATTGTTCGAAGACCCGTCAATGCTAGGAACTTTGAGCTCAAGCCTAATATGATCCAAATGGTTCAAAATGGAGTGGTGTTCAATGGCATTGATGGTGAATGTCCATCTAGGCATCTCAAGGACTTCTTGGAGATTTGTGACACGGTTAAGAATGATCAAGTTCACCCGGATTGCATACGACTCGACTCTTCCCTTTCTCACTCAAAGGTCGAGCCAAGTCTTGGTTGGAGAACCAACCTAGTAGAACATTCACTACATGGGAGGGCCTAGCCGAAGCTTTCCTTGAAGAATTCTTTCCTCCCTATATGACGGATGCAATCCGAGACCGCATCAACCACTTCATACAACACAAGGGAGAGCTCTTCCATGAGACTTGGAATAGGTTCCAAGCCATTCTTCGGTCTTGTCCTCATCACAACTTCGCCGAATGGAGCTTGGCGGACATCTTTGCTAGGTCCCTTGATTTTGAGAATACAAGGATGATCAACCAAGCCGCCGGAGGTGACTTAAGGATGCTCACTCCCGAAGATGCTCTAGAACTCTTCGCGGAGATGGCCAACAAGACAAGGAGTTGGTCTCGACAACAACCTCCTAAGTCTAAGTATGGAAGTGACACGCACTATGACTCTCGGTCCGTAAGTGTTGATGCACCAAAGGATTCATCCACCTATGGGAAGAAGCATAAGTTACCGGGACATCGAGATGAAGATGATCCAATGATCGCTCTCCTTATTTCTAAGATCGACGCCATGGCTTCACAAGTAAGCAACCTAAGCATGCCTAAGCATCCCTCCAAGGTTCAATCATCTCATGTGGGCAATCCACCGGTTGCTTCGGTATTTTGTTGTGAGGGTTGTGGGGGTCAAGATCACGATGTTAGTGCTTGTCCTTCCGCCACTCCTGAACTTGGCCAAGGCGACTTTGAGGAGGTAAGCTTCGCACAAGGTCAAGGTTTCCATGGTAATTTCAGTCCCCAAGGTAACTATCAAGGTAACTATAATCGACCTTGGTACAACAAGTCTAACCAAGGTTACCAAGGCCAAGGGAGTCAAGGTAGTGGTTATAGCAAGGGCTACAACCAAGGAAATCAAGGAGGTTATCAAGGTTATAGGGGTTATCAAGGCAACCAATGGTCTCAAGGAAGTAACCTAAACCAAGGTAGCCAAGGGACTCAAGGAGGACCCCAAGGTCAAGGGCACCAAGGGGGAAATCAATGGAATCAAAGTGGACATCCAAGTCAAGGTTTCCAAGGTCCTTCCCCACCGGGAATGTACAACCATAGAGGTGAAGGACCACTCGGGTTCAACAAGCCTCCTCAAAATAAGGAGGGTGGTTCTTCGATCTCTCAAGAAGACACCAATGCGGCAATGATCCAACTCATCAAGAATCAACAAGCTTCAATTGCCAACTTGGAGAACCAATTAGGACATATTTCTAAGGCACTCTCGGAGCGACCCTCGGGCACCTTACCTTCCAATACCGAGATCAACCCCAAAGGTCCGGAGCATTGCAAGGTAGTGACCTTGAGAAGTGGAAGACCCTTGCAAGATACAACCTCTACTCCAATTGACTCTACAAAGGTACAAGATCCTAATCTAATGGTTGATGATGATGATATTAATGATCCTCCTTCGGATGAAGTTGAGGTTGAAGTCGAACCTCCTACGAGTAATGTGAACACTAAGGTTGCAAAGGAACCTAGTAAGGCTACATCGAGTACACCACCGGTCTCTCCTCCCGCACCCGGTTGTATCTCCATACAAGCCTAAGCCTCCATACCCATCTCGATTGAAGAAGGATGGCCTTGAGAAGGTTTTCAAGAAGTTTGTGGAGCGGATTAGTCAAATGCAATTCTCTCTTCCGTTTCCCGAAGCAATGACTATGATGCCCCAATATGCTAAGTTCATGAAGGAACTCTACACCAACAAGAGAAAGCTACCGGAGACATCTCTAGTCCACCTTAATGAGGAATGCTCCGCCGTTCTCTTCAAAAGTCCACCCAAAAAGCTCAAGGATCCGGGTACCTTTACTATCCCTTGTGCTATTGGTAATATTTCTCTTGCTAATGGTCTTGCGGATCTAGGTGCTAGTATCAATGTCATGCCTTATTGCATATTTGAGAAGCTAGGGTTGTCTAATCTTCGTTTCTACTCGTATGTACATTCAACTTGCGGACAAGTCGACCAAGAGTCCTAGGGGGATTGTTGATGATGTGCTAGTTAAAGTAGGCCCTTTTGTCTTCCTAGTTGACTTTGCGGTCATAGATAGCGATGATGTGGATGTCTCATTGATATTTGGTAGACCATTCCTAGCTACTTCTCGTGCTTTGATTGATGTGCATGACGGAAAATTGACATTGAGAGTAGGACAAGAGAGTGTCACGTTTTGCATAGCCGATGGCATGAAGTTTGCTCACGCACAAGATGATTTAGAGTACTCTTGTGATACTATTGCTTCGGCTAGTGTGTGTAGTATTTCTAACTTCGTGTGTCGAGATTCTTTGGATGTTTGCCTTAGAACGGATGTGCAGGAACATTTAGGCACCCCAGAGTTAAAAGCTCAAGTGGCTTACCTTGATGAAGGGAGAGACAAGTTAGAGGGTGAAACGGTTTTTGCTGCCCTCCCAAAGGTGGAAAGGGTAAAGACCTCCTATGAAGAACCACCTACTCTTGAGCTCAAGCCTCTTCCCGCACATTTGGAGTATGCTTTTCTCATGCCAGATTCTAAGCTACCGGTCATCATCAATTCTGAGCTTCTACCCGAGCAAAAGGACCGTCTAGTGGAGCTCCTCAAGAAGTACATGAGAGCTATTGCGTGGAGCATCTCGGATATTCGAGGTATAAGTCCCACATTTTGCTCACATCGGATCCTTATGGAGGAAGATTTCAAGCCGGTTGTGCAACCACAAAGAAGGCTAAATCCTAACATGAAGGAGGTTGTGAAGAAAGAAGTTATTAAGCTTATGGATGCGGGTATTATCTTTCCTATCTCGGACAGCCCTTGGGTTAGCCCCGTGCAAGTTGTTCCCAAGAAAGGAGGGATCACGGTGGTAGCTAATGACAAGGATGAGCTTATCCCGACAAGGACGATCACCGGGTGGCGTGTTTGCATAGATTATCATCGACTCAATGATGCCACTAGGAAGGATCACTTCCCTCTACCTTTCTTGGATCAAATGCTCGAGCGTCTCTCCGGGCACGAGTACTATTGTTTCTTGGATGGTATGTCCGGGTACTTCCAAATCCCGATCGCCTCGAAGGACATCGAGAACACCACATTCACATGCCCCTTCGGTACTTTTGCTTATCGACGGATCCCCTTTGGGTTGTGCAACGCTCCCGCCACCTTCCAACGGTGTATGCTTGCCATTTTCGATGATTTCGTGGAAGATATCATGGAAGTGTTCATGGATGACTTCTCGGTTTTTGGGGATTCATTCGACCTATGCTTGAGGAACCTTGAGAAGGTCTTGCGTCGGTGTGAAGAGACCAATCTTGCATTAAGTTGGGAGAAGTGTCATTTCATGGTCAATGAGGGGATTGTTCTTGGTCACAAGATCTCTAAAAAAGGCATCGAGGTTGACAAGGCAAAGTTGGAGACCATCTCTCAACTTCCTCCACCCTCATCCGTGAAAGCCGTGAGAAGCTTCTTGGGGCATGCCGGTTTCTATAGGCGCTTCATCAAAGACTTCTCGAAAATAACTACTCCTATGACTCGGCTTCTTGAGAAGGATGTGGAATTTCGTTTTGATGAAGAGTGCTTGCGAGCTTTTGAACTCCTCAAGGGTAAGCTCACGAATGCCCCTATACTCATTGCTCCGGATTGGTCAAAGTCATTTGAGTTGATGTGTGATGCTAGCGATTACGCCATTGGAGCGGTTCTAGGCCAACGAATCGACAAGAGATTCCACCCAATATATTATGCAAGTAAGACTCTCAATGATGCTCAAAGGAACTACACAACTACGGAGAAGGAGCTCTTGGCCATAGTGTTTGCTTTTGATAAGTTTAGGTCCTACTTGGTACTTTCTCACACTATTGTCTTCACGGACCACCAAGCTTTGAGGTACCTTCTATCTAAGACCGATGCTAAACCAAGGTTGATTCGATGGGTCCTTCTATTGCAAGAGTTTGATATTGAGATTCAGATAAGAAGGGGTCCGAGAATGTAGCCGCCGACCACTTGTCTCGCTTGGAAGAGGCGGAAATGGTACACAATGGTAATGAAGAGATCAATGACAACTTCCCCGATGAGCTATTATTCACTATAGCAACTTTAGAGTTCAAGGAACCTTGGTTCGCGGATTTGGCTAACTACCTTGCTAGTGGAGACTTGAAGGAGGGCCTCTCCACTCAAGACAAAAGGAAGTTCTTTGCGGATTTGAAGCATTACTATTGGGACGATCCTTTTGTATTTCGAGTTGGCTCGGATGGTATGATTAGAAGATGTGTCACTTATGGAGAGTCTAAGGACATCATGCGACATTGCCACTCCGGTCCTACGGGTGGACATCATGGAGCAAATCGCACGGCTCGCAAGGTACTTGAGTCCGGATTCTTTTGGCCCTCGATCTTCGAGATTGTCAAGACTTTGTCAAGTCTTGCGATGCGTGTCAACGTTCAGGTAACATCTCTTCCCGTAATGAAATGCCTCAAAATGTCTCGTTAGTGGTAGAAATATTTGATATATGGGGTATTGATTTCATGGGACCGTTTCCTACTTCGCATGGTAACAAGTACATATTAGTTGCGGTAGATTACCTGTCTAAATGGGCGGAGGCACAAGCTTTGCCTACCAATGATGCCCGAGTCGTAGGGAAGTTTCTTGTTAAGTTGTTCACTCGTTTTGGTACCCCTCGTGCTATCATTAGTGATCGAGGTACTCATTTTCAATGGCAATTCGATAGAGTATGCCACCGGTTCGGCGTCACTCATCGGATGTCCACCTCGTATCACCCTCAAACTAGTGGCCAAGCCGAGGTGACCAATAGGGAACTTAAGAGAATCTTAGAGAAGACGGTCGACCAATCACGGAAAGATTGGTCGAAGAAGCTTGATGACGCTCTATGGGCCTACCGCACGGCCTACAAGACCCCTATAGGCACTACTCCCTATAGGATGGTCTATGGCAAAGCATGCCATTTGCCGGTAGAGCTCGAGCACCGAGCTTATTGGGCATTGAAATTTCTAAACCTTGATATGAGTCTCGCAGGAGAAGAGCGTAAGTTTCAGGTACATGAGCTCGAGGAGTATCGCCATCATGCATATGAGAATGCAAAGCTTTACAAGGAGAGGACGAAGCTCATTCATGATTCCCGTTTGAAGCCGGGCAAGGATTTCAAAGTTGGTGATCAAGTCCTCCTATACAACTCTCGGCTCAAGCTCTTTCCCGGGAAATTGAGGTCTCGTTGGTCCGGCCCCTTTACGGTAACTCATGTTTTTCCTTATGGCACCATCGAGGTAATCTCTCCATCCCAAACCGAACCTTTTAAGGTGAATGGCCATAGACTTAAGCATTATGTTGTTAGTGATACTATAGGTGCTGTTGAGGTCTTGTCTTTGGTCGTGCCTTGAGTGTTCCTTGCTTCGTCGAGCTTAAGACGTTAAACAAGCGCTTCTCGGGAGGCAACCGAGTGTTTTTCATGTCTTTTCTTCTTGATTTGATTGCATGATTGTGTGTTTTTGTGGTGTTCAAGGTCCTTGAGTTGTTGTGGTGTCCTTTGTGGTCTCGTAGGCGTTGAAATTCTGAAGTTCGGGGTCCGTTTTGGGTTGATTTGTCGGTGTTTTGGTCGTTTTTCGTCGAGGTGAAAATTTGATTTTGAGCTGAGGAGGTGCACGCCGTGCATGATGCACGCCGTGCACCGTGCACGGTTTGGTGCACGGGCTGTCCAGGAGGTTTGAAAAAAAAATTTCACCTCCTGGTGCACGCCGTGCACCGTGCACGGTTGGGTGCACGGGCTGTCCAGGAGGTGTGAAAAAATTTCCCCCTCCCCCCCTACCCCCAAACCAAACCAACCCGCCCGAACCAACCAACCCAACCCACCCATCAACCGGCTGGCCCACCCAACTAAACCCGACCCCCCCTTATCCCTTCCCCCTACCCCCGACCCCTCTCCCTCTCTCTATTCTCCCGCCGACTCCATTCCCCAGACCGACGCCACCACACCGCTTAGCCGCCGCCGCCGCCATCACACCCGTACACCAGCCGACCAATCGACCGCCGGCCCTCTTTCACTCAGCCGCCGCCAGCGCCCGTCTGCCCAGCCCCCGCCGCCAACTTCCCATCCACCCAGCCGCCGCCACCACCCACATCACCTTTCCCAGCCGCCGCCGCCCCGCCGACTCCATCCTGCCAAACTCCAGCCGCCCGCCGCCAGTAGTACCCAGCCACCCGACGCCGCCAATTTCCAGGTTTCTATTGGCTTGGATTTTTCTGATTTGGTTGCTGGATTTAGTTGGGCGTTGATAGTGTGGTTTGTTACTGTTAGCTGATTGTGCTTGGACAGAGTCTTTGGCGGTTCCGTGCCTTTCACTTGTGATTTGTTGTGTGATTGGTTTGCATCAATTGCTTGATTTTGGACAGTTGGGTGGCTTCTTGGCTTGATTATTTGGTTGGTGGCTGGTTTGCCTTGTGAAGAGTGTTGCTGTCTTGTTGCTTGGTGGTGTGGATTTGGACAATTTGCATTTTGCTTGTTGATTATTTGAATGCGAATCCTGGCTTGTTTGTTTGCAGTGGATGGTTGAATGTTCTTGATTCATGATGGTTGGCTAGGATTGGTACCTCATTGTGGTCCGAGTGTGGTTGGCTAGTTTGTTGCCGGTCTGAATTCGGGGACTGAATTCCATTCTTTGTGTGAGGAGGGGTGTGGTTAATCACCACTCATTGGTTTAATCTTTGTGCATTCCCCCTTACATTGTGTGGACTTAGGCTTATATGTTCTTGATTCGTGCTTTTGATCCATGATGCATGCCTTTTGCTTAAGTTTGGATTTCAATGATTTGATTTTTGCTAGCATAGGTTGTTGCACTTGAACTTGATGATTTTGAATTGTGCTCAATGTTTTGATCATGTGTTATAATTCGGCGCCTTGATAGGATTTGTCTTAGGAGTGTAGCCTTTTTGGTTGATTCTTTGTATGCATTTCTTTTGCAGGATGCCTCCTAAGGGTAAATCAGCTTCTTCATCCTCCGCCCCCAAGCGATCCAAGACACCAGCTTCCAAGAAGCGGAAGGGACAGACTGGGGAGTCTTCTGCTCCTCCACCACGGTCGCCTTCGCCGCCTCCAGCTCCTCGTGGCGTCGACCTCCTGAATCAGTGGTTCAGAGGATCTTCGACTTCGACCCCAGAGATCGGGCTTACAGTCGTTATCAGGTTATGGCGAGGTGGCCCGTGGCGAGGCAGGGTAGATTTGATTTTGAGGGGTTGCAGAGTCGTGATGGTTGGTTGGATGCTTTGAAGACTTTGGCTGATGGAGCCGGTATTTGGCCGCTCTTGGAGGTTGACGAGAGGGCGTATGAGTGGCCTACGAAGGAGTTCTTGAGCACTCTCACCGTGGAGTGTCACGAGACCACTAGTGAGGTTTGTGTGCGCTTTAGGCTCGGCGGGATGGCGCGTGTGTGCTCCATTGACGAGTTTGGATACCGCCTTGGGTTCTATGAGTGGGCGGAGGTTCAAAGTGGCGAGCTCTCTGGGTTGGCTCTCATATCTTCTCTTGTGGGGGACGCCAAGAGTGCATTCTTCAAGGAAATTGCACCGAGGGCTAGAGGTTATTCAGCTCGCTCATCCAAGGTCACAGAAGTGAATCGGCCTATGCTGAAGCTCCTTCATCACTTCTTCCGGCACTCCATCACCCACAGGAAGTCATCCTCCTCTCCAGGTGTACTCTTAGTCAGAGATTTGTTTCTCTTTTATTGTTTGGAGAGGGGCATCAAGCTGCATCTAGGTGATTTAGTGTTAGGAGCCCTCCTTCAGATGCAAGCTAATGACACTGCTGGTGTTCTGCTGGGAGGAGGATTTGTGACCAGGTTGGTGCGTGGGTATGAGTGCCTTGATGCTTTTGGTCCTGCTCCAGCATTTGTCGAGCCTCGACCAGTTCTCTTGCGGATTGTCCTACCTACAGCTCAGATCACAGACCTTCTGGTTCCGACTTGTCGGATCTCAGATGATGACAGTGATGAGGAGAATGAAGAGATCGACCCTACTACACTTCATGAGCTTATCTCGGGGATGGGTCGCCTCACGACCGTAGTGGAGGATATGCGTGAGGGATAGAGGAGAGACAGTGCGGCGATATAGGATCTTAACAGGAGAGTTCAGAACCTCGAGGTGTACAACGCTAGGGACTTTGAGAGCCAGCAGTTCTATGGACAGCAGCTTGCTCAGGTGCATGAGGTTCAGCAGTTTCAGGGTATCCAGCTTACTCAGATTCAGCATTCTCAGTACTGGCAGCAGCATCAGTCCTACTACTACCAGGAGAGCTTCCACTCTGAGTCCGGCCCCTCCAGCACTTGGGCAGTCTTTCCACCGCCTCCCCCGTTTGACGGCTACCATCCATGGTCACAGTGGCCTGGGCACCCACGACCACCACCCCACTGAGAGCTGCAGGATCACTCACCACTTCTCAGGACTTTGGATTTTTCCTTTCTTTTCTTTCTGTTTATGACTGCATGTTTTGTTGTGTTTGACTTCTGATTTTCTCTTTTCATTTCTGGCATTGAACTTGTCTTGTTGTTGGATCACACATCTCATCTGTACTCTCATCTTGTCGACTATGGGTTGTGTTTGAGTGGTGTGCCCTCCCTTGTTTTATACAGGTACCCCTGATTCAGGTCCTCGTCCTGAGCAAGTTACTCGACCCGGGATTCCATCTCCGGCTTCTCTTCTTCACCGCGCGGTATTTTCGTTCCACCTTATCCTCTCTCTCTCTTGATCATTGAGGACAATGCTCATGTTAGTCGTAGGGGAGTTTGAGGTTGGGTGTGATTATTTGTCGGTAGAAGTCTAAAGCTATGTTTTGATGTGTTGCATGATCTTAATTGAATATCGAATTCCTCTATTGTAGAATCGTCCGGTTCTTGACGTTTAGTGTTTAATTGACTTCAAACTTTCACAATGATGTTTAGATTGTTCCACTTAGAACCTATAACCAGCATGTTAGCACTAATATCAAATGAGTCTGGGCCAGAACTGAGATTTTATCACTCTCGTATGTTGGTTGATTGGTTTGATACGTGTTTTTATACCACTCGATAACACCGGTCTAGGATGATGAAGGCAATCAGAATTTCTTCCCCTCGTCCATGTTTTTCATTCTCTTTTTGATCTTTCGTGATTGTGGCTTGAGACTAGACGGAATCCAATTCGAAATCTTGTACGGAAGTTGTTAAGGGGCTAAGGATCAAGTGGCTAAATTGTGAAAAAAAAAATGCTCAAAAGAAAAGCTAGGCAAGCTCGGCACCTAAGTGAAGTGTCGGGTTGAGCACTAAGCAAAAAGGGCAAAGGCTGTGAGCTAGGCAGGTTCAACACCTAAGTGAAGTGTTGAATCGAGCACTAGTATGCAGTAAGAAAAAAAAAAGAAAAGAAAAGAAAGAAAAAGAGTTCTCAAATGTAGCCCTTGATCCTAGCCAGAGTTGTAAAGTGCGGATCTAGAAGCGGATGAAGTCGAGTCGATAGCCACATTCACGACTCACGATCCTTGTTCCGATTTCAAGTCCTTTTGATTAGAGTTGGTGTTGTCGTGGTCAGTTTTGCTGTGTCCCAATCAACCACTACTTGAAGTGTGCAGAAATTAGTGAGGTTTAGACTTGTTTGGTTGATGTTCTTGCATGTGTAGGTTTAGTTTGTTCGTGGAACAGTTTAAGCTAAATTGTGATTGCTTGAATCTCAATGGACCAAACTTGTCATTTGTGAACTTGGATGTTTTCTAATTCATTTGCTTGAGGACAAGCAAAGCTTAGTCGTAGGGGAATTTGATGTGACTTTAATTAGTGCAATTTAAGCTTATGAATGACCTATGATATGCCCGTGTTTATTCGTGAAATGACATGACTTTTATGCTTTTATTTGAGATTTTGTGCAAAGTGTCATTTTGTTATCCGGTTGCCACTTTGGAGCCAAATTCGTGGTCTATTGGAGTTGCCTCTGTGCATTTTCAGGTTATGGCTTCAAAGTACGGATGACAAGGAGCGCATAGGAGCAAACGGGAGGTCATTTGGAGGCCGGACGAGGGAGATTTGAGCCTTGCAAGATCGAGCTTTCTGCAGAGTGCAGGGGTGCACGCCGTGCAGATGTGCACGCCGTGCAGGGGTGCACGCCGTGCGCTGTCCCCTGCACTATAAATACTCTTGTTTTTTGGCCATTTGGGCAATTCTATGATATCTCTTGAACCCCAAAACACATATCCACGAACCCTCAAACCCTAGAACACGTTTCTGGAGCATTTTGAAGCCATTGGAGCTAGGATTGAAGCCAACAAACCTTGGGAGAAGTGCTTACAAGTGGAGAAGTGAAGATCATCTCAAGGATTCATCCATGGTGTTCTTGGTGACCATTCTTCCTTCTTTTCTCTTTACTCCCTTGGCCATGTGTGGCTGAGTTTCTAGGGTTCATCTTGGATGGGTAGATTAGTTATGCTATGATAGAGAGATGATTGTATAGAACTTGCCATGATTGATCTTGGTTGTATGAGGATGATTCCTAGACTTGTTCTTAATGCCATTTTATGCCATGTGTGCTTAATTTGGTCCATTCATTGTGATTTG
This sequence comes from Linum lewisii, assembly GCA_034768395.1. Taxonomy (NCBI): domain Eukaryota; kingdom Viridiplantae; phylum Streptophyta; class Magnoliopsida; order Malpighiales; family Linaceae; genus Linum; species Linum lewisii. Next base: position 33,941,602 of record CM068298.1, read on the forward strand.
ATGCATGAGAGTGCTTGGATTGCATAGATTGTAGGTCTAGGGATTGAAGTGAGTGTGTTCTAAGAGATTAGATCATCTTATTTCAACCATTTTCACTTGATTTCTCTCTTGGGCATTTTATCGAACACTTGGTGTGCATGTGGATTTTCATTCAATTGAGTTTGAAAAGGCTTTTTGGTGAATCTCTTAGTGTTAGGGCATTGATATGAGAGTGTTGTGCCTAGCCTTGTGGTCATAGAGTCTTAAGAGAGGGTCTTGTGTCTTGGCATTTCATCAAACACTTAGAATGCATCCTTTTTTTCACTTAGCTTGAGAGCGAGAGCCTAAGTTGAGTGGTATTGGGATAGGGATTAGGTGCTACGAGAGTGCATCGAGTCTATATAAGTGAAATGCATGGTCATCCGAATGCAAACTCGATCTTGATTGACTTGTTTGTTCAATTAGTCATCTTGAGCATGATGAAACTACCCACCAAGAGAGCCCCTTTGTCTTTGATTTGCACCACTTTATTTTTCTTTGTTCCTTTTAGTTTCCTTTGAGTTTTTAATGTCTATTTCAAATCAAAACTCCTTTCAAATGAATAGACCGTCTACGAGGAATGTGAGTAGAGGCCATTGAGAGAACCCCGTGGAATACGACCTTGGTAAACTCGCTTTTATCACCCGGCCAGATCTGCCCTCGACCCGGAGCCAAGTTAAAGCCTGTAAGACACGGGTCACCGCTTACATAGGAGATTGGAGTCGAGCCAAGCACGAGGAACTAGACCAGAGGTTCATCAGGGAAGGATGCACGGTGCTTACCCTTGATGGCCGACAGAAGATCAATAATGGAGGCAAAAGCCCGAAGGACCCTGCCCCGGCCCCGGCGGATACGGCCAACCAGCCCCTGCCTCGGCTAACCCTACTCCACACTCAGAATCTGGCGGACAAACTGATGCCAATAGATTCAGGAGGTCAAAAGACTTGGGAGGAACCTCACTTGTCCGAGGAAGTGTCCAGCAGAAGGCCAGAACAGCCCGGCATCACCAAAACCCTAGCACCGGATCCGGAGCAGTTGATGCCGAGCCGGTCACCAGCACCGAAGGATGCCACCCGACCACCCGGTCACCCGGAACCCGCGGTAATTACAGAAATGCCACCGCGCGGGTTCCGGGCCCTTTTCCTAGCCGCGTTCGGAGTCCAGCCCGCGCCCGGAGGTTTTCCTAGTCCCACCCGGACAAGGACACCCGGTGTGCCCTAATCCGCTCGGATTAGGGTTTTGCTCGATTTTGCCGGTTTAGGAGTTTTAATTTCGGACAACCTTGTTTATTTTAATTTTTTCCTCGGCCTATCTTTTAGGATTATTTTAGTCTTTCCTTGTTAGAGTTGGAACTGGCTTTTGCCACCCTTGAGCTATAAATAAAGGCTTCGGCCGCCAATGTAAGACAGATTTATTGATTATTGAAATTTCAGAATTAAGTTCTTTTCCCTTCAAGTCTTTGCTCGTTGTTGCTTAGCTTAAGGTTTGGTTTATCATCAAAGGCTATCATCCTTTGTTTGTGGCACCAATTCGACCGAATACCTTGGGGTTCCTAAGTCATTACTTAGTGGATTTCAAGTGTTCTCCGCGGTTTCAAAGGTTAGGTTCTCGTGGGGCTGATAATATAGTTTTGGGTGTTGAGTCGATCCCTTCCTAGAGGAGGCGGTTCGCATCAGAAACCCACTCTCACCGGAGATGCAAAACTTTGCAACTCTTTTTGCAGGTAGCACCGCACCAGGACATACGTCTGGTAGCTCCGATGTTGGTGGGAGTGGTAGGGAAAATTGACCAGCAGAAGAAACTACACCAGATGAGGATGATGATGATGATGAGGAAGGCGGAGAGGATTAGGCTAGGATTGCATGATTTTTGTGTAACTGAATATTGAATAGCCACTATTATTATGTATTGGACCTAGAACATATTAATTAAGTGTTAGTTGTGTGTTTATGAAATCATACATTAAGCGTTAGTTTGTGTGTTTATTTATGAATTCCTAAAAATTCAGAATTGGGGATCCAGAAATTCAGAAATCTGGATTCAAAACCAGGAAATGAATCCAGATTTCTGGATTCCTGGATCCCTAATTCTGAATATTCTGTACAATTTAACAGCGGAAAAAAAGTGCTATTAAAAATATAAAAACCGCTGTCAAATATAACAGCGGTTGTTGTCCGCTGTTAACCTAATAGCGATTAAAATCCGCTGTTAAATATAACAGCGGAAAATATCCGCTGTTAAACATGTCCACTGTTACATTTAACTGCGGTTGTCTTTTCCGCTGTTAGCTAAGCTTACATTACTCATCCTAACAGCGAATATGCAACCGCCGTTAGGATTCTTAGCAGCGGCTTATTCACTGTTAAAATGAATAAAAAACCGTTGTTAGCTTAGTGTTTTCTTGTAGTGTGCCATGGTTAGTACTAGCAATCGGAAGCAATTTTCTATCCCCTCTTCTTAGAAATAAACTTACAACGAAAGGAAATAACGTGGCAAGGTGGCCTTGCTTTCTTTTCTTTTTCTTACAAGTCGACATTGAAAACAAGAACTGAAATAGAAGGGAATTTTCGAATCTATTTTCTAAGAAAGAAAATAAAAGGATATGAATCTAGGTGAACCTGGACACTGGGATAGATTGTGGTCCGTGAGCTGAACCGTGCTCTTATACCAACTGATGTGAACCACAGTAACCGTGGGCAGACGACCCTTGCACACCGCATGTTGGACACCATGCAACGAGGTAGAACCGTCGGGAACTGGGACGGATGAGTACTTTGACCCGTCAGCTATATAACAGCTGGGAACCAGAAGTGTCAAGTCGTAGACGCCACTTCAGAAGATGGATGTTTCTGACGATAAGTCGATCCTTAGCGATGCAACAACGAGCAATGAATTGAAGGGAAGAGAACATATGTTCAAACAGAAGTTTATTGATTTCAAAAGTTGTGTTTACAAATGGTGGCCGGCGGCCTCTATATATAGGTGAGGGAACAAGCTCTCCTCCCTAAACACTACTTCCTAAATAAGAATAAAATAAAAGAATCCTATTCCTAAAAGAATCCTTAAACCCCTAAATAATCCTACTAAAAAGGAATAAAACATAAAATAATAGTTGTAGTCTTTAAAGCAGAATAAAAGACCTAAATTAGGTCAAAAACCCTAATAGGGCTGCGTATGGCTGCTCGGGCCGGTTGGGCGCGTGTGGCGGCCCGGTGGGCTTGACCGACCGGGCGGCGGACTTGCTTCGGGTGGCGGTCGCGGGCCTGGTGCTCCAGGCTGGTTCAGTGGCAAGGGCCTTGTCCAAAAGACATGTTCTTCGTAGCCGGCTCTATGGAATTCCTCCGATCGGTCCGGCTGCCGGTTTAGGGCTCGGGGCTGTTCTCTCCTTGGGCCTTCTCCATCTCCGCTCGGGCCTTCTTCTTTAAGCTTCAGGTAGGCCTCCAAGTAGCTCCAGGTGTAGTTCTCCGGCGGTTCAGTCGGTCTAAGTGTCACGTTTCGCGGCCAAGTACTCCAATTCTTCTCATGGTTCGACTCAGGGTCATTCCTTGGAAGCTCTCCTCTCTAGGCCAAGTATTCTCGGGCTCTTTTCCTCCTATACTCCAGAAATGCTTCCAGAGGGTCACACAAGGGGCCGACTTCTTCTTCACGACTTCTGGAGGTCAGGCTAGGAGCCGGTTGAGGTTGTTCTTCCTTGCTAGAGCTTAGATCCTTGGCCAGTAGCATGTTCCATCTCGTGGAGCCTTTCTACATGCATGGGAAGGACTTAGTCGATATTTCAAAGCGTACCTTGGCTTTAGGGCTTGAAGATAGCCTGCCCTAGGCTCTTTATGCCTTTTGTGAGGTCCTAGGGTCTTATCTCGGCCTGGTGACCCTGGTGGGGTGTAGGAGTACCAGTTGGCATCAGGGCAGCATTGCTGGATCATATCAAAGCTGCCCGATAGCCTGGCTTCTTCCATGTATTTCAATTGGATGCGAAGGCGAACATTGAGAGTATTTTTTGGGTAGATGCTAGGATGCAACGTGACTATGAAGCTTTTGGTGATGCTATTAGCTTTGACATGACATACAGAACAAACAATACCTTCCGTCCTTTAGGTATGTCTTCTTGGCACGATTTTTTTAATGTCTTTTTAACTCATGAAACAAGTATATAATAAATACTAGTATTAATAGTTTACTCCACGTACATTTGTTGCAGCCGTTTTTACTGGTTTCAACCACCACAGGAAGTTGGTTGTTTTTGGAGCTTGCTTGATCTTTGAGGAGACTACTGAGGGGTTCAAATGGTCGTTCGAAAAATTCATAGAGTGCATGAAGAAGAAACATCCAACTACAATTTTCACTGATCAGTGTCCGGCCATAGCGGCAGGTATTCGAGCCGTTTTCCCTCACACATTTCATGGACTTTGCACTTTTCACATTCTAGAGAATGCAAAAGACAAGATCAAGAAAGGAATGAAGGAGGGCATGATGTCATCCCTTTGTAACTTAATGTTGGGAGTCGACAATCAGTAAACATTTCCCAGGGAAAGGTCCATATGGCCATTGATGACACTCGATTTGACGTGATTATCAGCCTCATTTAATCGACATTTCCTTGCTTAAGACATGGTTTTTAAGGTAAAATAGCGAATATTCAATCAATTGCTCTATCTCGTGCCATTTGTGTTACTTTGGCCCGTTTCGGGTCTATTTGATGGTTTTCTAGTGTTTCTGTGATAGCACAGGTTTTTGCCATCAAATAAGTAGCCAAGGACGTGTCTAAGGCATTGGAACCTTGAGGAATCGCACCGAAATTGATCCAAGGAGTCAATCAAGTCGAACCAAATTCCTGCTCCATTTACAATGAAGTTTTCACCAAAAATCCCTTGGAGTTTTCGGCGAAAACTCAAGCACAAATCGGCAGTGCTGACAAGAAGAAGTTTTTGGCAAAAACTCCAAGTTTTCGCCGAGAACCCTCGCGTCCGAAAATCACAGAAGAATTCAGCCGGCGATCAGTCATTTTACAAAGGAATTTTCGGCGAAAACTTCAACACATATTTGGCGAAAATTCAAGGCAAAATCCGGCGGAATTAGGGTTAAGTATAAATACTTAACCGACAGCCCAAAAGGGATATACCTCATAATATCAATCATAATTTCCAGACCTAGAAGTTCGAGAGAGAGTTGAGAGAGTTCAAAGAATCGTGGAGAGATCGTGACGCCATCCTTTCACCTCGGAGACTCGGAGCTAGGATTGAAGATTACCGGAGATCGAAGCTTCGCCGGAGTCGTCTTAATTAGGTTTTTCAGATCTTTTTCTGTTCTTCCTCTGTTTAAGACAGAGAAGACAAACAAAGACAAACAAAGAATACATCTCAGGTAGGGAAGACAGAGAAGAACTGTAAAACCTAATTTTGACGACTCTTCGCAGCTTCAATCTACTGGATCTTCAACTCCTAGCACTGGCTCTCCGAGATGGATGGATGGCGTCACGATCTGTTCCTGGCTCCTCGGACTCTATCGACTCGTTCTCTCTCTCTCTCAGTCTTGGGATTTTTCATCTAGTGTAAAAATTGTGTCTTTTGTTTAGCCGCTGATTTTGTATTTAAACCTAACCGAGCGGCTGCTGATTTTTACTTGAATTTTCGCCAAAATACAAGGAGATTTTTGGTGAAAATACCTGTTGAAAAGTTGGCTTGATCCGTCTGTTACTTCCGTCTGAAATGGCTTAGGGTTTTCGGCGAAAACTCCCAAGGTTTTCACCGAAAACTTCTTCTTGGGCGGGACAGTGGATTCCTTCTTGTACTTTTGGCGAAAACTCAAGGGTATTTTCGTCGAAAATCTGTGTGAAAAATAGAGCCGAAATTCCTTTTGAGTTGAATGACTTTTCTGGTTGATTCTTCGGGGTTCCAGTGCTTTAGACACGTCCTTGGCTATCGTATTTGATGGCGAACACCTGTGCTAACACGAAAACACTAGAAAACCATCAAATAGACCCGAAATGGGCCAAGGTAACACAAAAGGCATGAGATGGATCGGTTGAGTGAATATTCACTATTCTACCCTAAAAACTATGTTGATGACACTCGATTTGACGTGATTATCAGCCTCATTTAAGCGACATTTCTTTGCTTAAGACATGGTTTTTAGGGTAGAATAACGAATATTCAATCAATTGCCCTATCTCGTGCCATTTGTGTTACCTTGGCCCTTTTTGGGTCTATTTGATGGTTTTCTAGTGTTTTTGCGTAAGCACAGGTTTTTGCCGTCAAATAAAGTAGCCATGGACGTGTCTAAGGCATAGGAACATCGAGGAACTGAACCGGAATCGATCAAAGGAGCCAATCAAAGTCAAACCGAAAATCTGCCCATTCACACTTACACATTCGGCGAAAACAAGCTCACATCTTCGGCAAAAATAACAGTGTAAACCAACTGATGTCAAGAGAAGAACATCTTCGGCGAAAAGAGCCCAGGGTTTTTGGCAAAAATGCAAGGGAAAATCACTGGCGCCAACAGAAGGTATTTTCGGCGAAATTGATTAACTCTTCGATCCGAAAATAGAGTATTGAGAAATCAGCCGACGGTGTCTTCAATTGCAAGAATATTTTCGGCGAAAATACTTCATTATTTTGGCGAAAATCCCTTCCAAATCCGGCGCTGTATTGGAAACCCTAAAACGTACCTATTTAAAGAAGCAGCCGGCAGCAAAAACAAAAGAACACAACAATTCATTATTCTTAGGTTTTTCAGTTCTTTTCTGTTCTTCCTCTGTATGATGATCTTCATTGTTGCCTTTGATTCTCTTGTTTCCGATATGAGTAACTGAACTTGTAGAGCTTAGATTAGATGAACCCTAAGTGACCCAGGGCTTTAAAGCGGTCACGGATTGGCGGTAATTAGATTCGAAGTTCAATCAGTTTCTCTTCGCATGTTTGATTCGTTCTTCATTGTTCATGTTTCTTGTCTAGATTGATCCCCTAGATTAGATTCTTGTTAAGCTAAGGATAGAAGCGAACGCTCGCCTTACTTTAGAACATCGAATTGAACAATTAACCTTATAATTGGAGTGTGCCTTTCGTAGGAACGGGTTAGGGTTAATCTGCTTCAAGAGTAACTCATTAATCACTAGTAATCACACCAATTAATTAAGTCGTTGCGAGAGGCGACCGTACCCGGGCGGCTAGTTGATCTTGGTAGTTAGAACGGATAGAGCGAACGTTCGCCGGTCTTAAACGTAAGGGTAAGGAGTTATGGTGGTGTATAGAAACCGATTGAATTAGAATTGAAAACCACTGATCTTGTGATTGTCGTTGCTCTGGTGATCTAAGGGGGATTCAAAATCTAAGTTCGTCTATCTTCCCATTAGTCAATCTTTTAATCTTTCTGTCTTTTGTTTTCCTTTGCTTAATAGATTAGAAGTCGTGGAACTCACACCACGCACAACGTGTTTTAACCTGAGTAATTTGCCAGCATCTTCAAAGTAGTCAATTAGAAGAAACCTCGAGTCGAATACGATCTGCTATAGGCTTTTTCTTAGCATTAGTAGTTTTTATTTGGTTGAACGCATCACAACGACACGTTCACCAAATTGGCGCCGTTGCCGGGGACTCTTCTAATTGTTTGAAAGAAGAGTTGGCAAATTATTCTTCTACCTTTCCGCCTTACCATTTATTTCCCTCCATATTTTCATGATTTACCTGGGTAGTGTTTTTGAGTTTTAATTATGCAGGATTACAGGTGGGATGACCAGTACCAAGAGTGGTATGTCGATGAAGCATCGTATATTAAGGATAACCAAGATATGTATATGCTAGCTCATCAGCATCGACAACAGACGACGAGAATAGAATCCTTCTTGGAGAATATCTCTACAGAGCTACAAGCTCACAAAGAGATAGACTCACAAGTTCATCAAAATCGACAACAGACGGCAAGAGTAGAATCCACCTTGGATGATCTCATTTCGAAGCTGCAAGCTCGTAACGTAGTGGATATCGAGCTCGAGCAACCAAATCCACTAATGGAAGAAGTTACTCAAGAGCCGTACGAAGATGAACATGACAACCTCACCCATGACTATTGCGAGCAAGAAGCATCTGATGAAGAATCCTTGGCGGTGGTGGTTGACGAAGACGAAGAGCCAATCCATCTTGAAGTTGAAGCTGAAGAGGAGCACGAAGAAATCAAGGAGATATCCTCAATAGAGCTTCCGCCGAGCCAACCTATAGATCAAGCCAGAGACGAGCACGTGGGAATCAAAGACGTTAAGGATTTGGAAGTATACACACTCGATCCCGAGAGACCTCTTGATGAGCATCAGGTGGAGAAGATGGAGCTCATTGATCATGCCGCGCCGTACTACCTCTTTCCTCTTCCAGAAGGAGAATTCAAGAAGAACTGGTCATCCAACCAGAACCACGATCTACTGGAACACTACCGATTACATCACCCTGCTGGAGTGCTACATGGCACTCAACCGCTATCCTTGAAGAAGACGATTGACTTCAAGGAACTTCTGAGTTGGGGTCCCTAACAGGTACCGTCCGGCTCAAGGACGTTAAAAGAGAGCGCTTCGTGGGAGGCAACCCACGGCTGGAGTCCACTTTTTTAATTAGTGAGTCAGTTTTTTTCCTCATTCGAGTCGGTTTCGGGAAGCCAAAAGTGTCAGTTTGTTTGATTTCATATTTTTTGTGAGTGTTTGCATGTCATAGAGTCAGTAGCAAGTTGATTGAGGTCGTTCCGATTTTTGTGGATTTAACTGTGATTTTCTGAAGTTGGCCGGATTTGCGAAAATATTTTAAACCCGAACAGTTCAAAATTTTCGGCGAAATCACCCTTTGGATTTTCAGCTGAGTCTCCCTGTTTCATATTTTTGGTCCGAAGTGTATAATGTTTTTGCCAAAATTGATTTTGAAAACCAAGCAGTGATTTGAACTAAAGTTTTCGGTGAAACCATATGGTTATTTTCGGCGAAAACGCCTTCGAAAATTCGGCAGTGCATTTGAACTGATATTTTTGGCGAAAACACCCTCTTATTTTCGCCGAAAACTCTTTTGAAAATCACCCCAACTATTCACTTTTAAAATCCGGATTCACCCTCTCTCTCTTCCTTCTTTCAGTTTCTCATTCAATCGTCAAAATATTTTTAAAATTCCCCTTAACCTTCTTTGTTCGATTTTTATTCTGTGTGGATCCGGGACACTTGTCCCGGTATCCTTTTGATCTTTTTGCTGTTTTTGTTTTGTAGGATCTCGAGTAGCTACTCCACTCTGCTCCGGGCTATCCGTGTTCATCCCCTACACTGACCATCTCGTCACAGGTTCTTCGTATCTCTCTACTCTAGTTTAGTCCTGTGAGGACACAGAACCGTTTAAGTGTGGGGTAGGATTCTAGGATTATGCATGATCTTGTTTGATTTTCTGTGATTCCGTGGTTCAATTTTAAAATTTCTCTTGCATAGAATTGCTCAATTCTTGACTTTTGATGTTAAATTGACTTCAATTTTGAACAATGACGTCTAGACTGTTCCACTTAGAACCTGTAACCAACGTGTTGGAATTAATATTAAATGAGTCTAGATCAGAACAGATCATAAATCACTTCGGTAGTTGAAACTTGAATTAATTGAATTGATTGATTTGTTAATAACAAAGCTCGATAACACCGTTCTAAGATGATAAATGCTAGCTTCTCCCATGTTTTTCACTCCATATTTGTTCACATGTGATTGTGACTAGAGATTAGACGGAAATCCAATTCGAAATCTTGTGTAAAAAGTTATAACTAGCTAGGATTAAGTGGCTAAATGGTTAAATCAAGTAATTGAGTTAATCGAATCAATTTTAAGTTCTTTAAAGTGCTGAAAATAAAGCTAGGCAAGCCCGACACCTAAGTGAAGTGTTCGGGTTGAGCACTAGCATAAGCACAAATACTGTGAGCTAGGCAGGTCCAACACCTAAGTGAAGTGTTTGGTATCGAGCACTAGTATGCAGTAAATCAATTGAAGGAAGAAATTGAACTTGAAATAAATCGTTGTTAAAAAGCGGTCCTAGCTAGAACATGTAACGTACAGATCTAGAAACGGATGAAGTCGAGTCGATAGCCACGTCACTTTTCCTACCTCCGCGTCCACATCATGGCTAGAGCTTAAAGTCTTTTCTCATTAGAATTGGTGTTATCGTAGTCGGTTAATTATGATTAATTGTTTTGCCAAGAGACGAGCTCTGTTAAAACCACTACTTGAAGTGTGTAGAAATTAGTGAGATCAAAAACTTGTTTCGTTGATGTTCTTGCATGTGTAGGTCACTCTTTCTACGTGGAACAGTCTAAACCAAATTGTTAGAATTGAATCTCGGTTTAATCTCGTGTCATTTGTGAATTTGAGTGTGTTCTAGTTCAGTTTGCTTGAGGACAAGCAAAAGCTTAAGTGTGGGGTATTTGATGACACTCGATTTGACGTGATTATCAGCCTCATTTAAACGACATTTCTTTGCTTAAGACATGGTTTTTAGGGTAGAATAACGAATATTCAATCAATTGCCCTATCTCGTGCCATTTGTGTTACCTTGGCCCTTTTCGGGTCTATTTGATGGTTTTCTAGTGTTTTTGTGTAAGCACAGGTTTTTGCCGTCAAATAAAGTAGCCATGGACGTGTCTAAGGCATAGGAACATCGAGGAACTGAACCGGAATCGATCAAAGGAGCCAATTCAAAGTCAAACCGAAAATCTGCCCATTCACACTTACACATTCGGCGAAACAAGCCCACATCTTCGGCGAAAATAACAGTGTAAACCAACTGATGTCAAGAGAAGAACATCTTCGGCGAAAAGAGCCCAGGGTTTTCGGCGAAAATGCAAGGGAAAATCACTAGCGCCAACAGAAGGTATTTTCGGCGAAATTGATTAACTCTTCAATCCGAAAATAGATTACAGAGAAATCAGCCGATGGTGTCTTCAATTGCAAGAATATTTTCGGCGAAAATACTTCATTATTTTGGCGAAAATCCCTTCCAAATCCGGTGCTGTATTGGAAACCCTAAAACGTACCTATTTAAAGAAGCAGCCGGCAGCAAAAACAAAAGAACACAACAATTCATTATTCTTATTTTCTCAAATCAGACTTTTGAGAGTCAGCCGACTCTAGGGTCGATAGATAGAGTTTAGAGAGTTCGAAGATCCGTGGAGAGATCGTGACGCCATCCTTCCACCTCGGAGAACTCGGAGCTTAAAGTTGAAGATCCAGGAGATTGAAGCTTCGCGGGAGTCGTCAGAATTAGGTTTTTTCAGTTCTTTTCTGTTCTTCCTCTGTATGATGATCTTCATTGTTGCCTTTGATTCTCTTGTTTCCGATATGAGTAACTGAACTTGTAGAGCTTAGATTAGATGAACCCTAAGTGACCAGGGCTTTAAAGCGGTCACGGATTGGCGGTAATTAGATTCGAAGTTCAATCAGTTTCTCTTTGCATGTTTGATTCGTTCTTCATTGTTCATGTTTCTTGTCTGGATTGATCCCCTAGATTAGATTCTTGTTAAGCTAAGGATAGAAGCGAACGCTCGCCTTACTTTAGAACATCGAATTGAACAATTAACCTTATAATTGGAGTGTGCCTTTCGTAGGAACCGGTTAGGGTTAATCCGCTTCAAGAGTAACTCATTAATCACTAGTTATCCCACCAATTAATTAAGTCGTTGCGAGAGGCGACCGTACCCGGGCGGCTAGTTAATCTTGGTAGTTAGAACGGATAGAGCGAACGTTCGCCGGTCTTAAACCTAAGGGTAAGGAGTTATGGTGGTGTATAGAAACCGATTGAATTAGAATTGAAAATCGCTGATCTTGTGATTGCCGTTGCTCTGGTGATCTAAGGGGGATTCGAAATCTAAGTTCGTCTATCTTCCCGTTAGTCAATCTTTTAATCTTTCTATCTTTTGTTTTCCTTTGCTTAATAGATTAGAAGTCGTGGAACTCACACCACGCACAACGTGTTTTAACCTGAGTAATTTGCCAGCTTCTTCAAAGTAGTCGATTAGAAGAAACCTCGAGTCGAATACGATCTGCTATACGCTTTTTCTTAGCATTAGTAGTTTTTATTTGGTTGAAGCATCACAACGACACGTTCACCATGTGTCTTAAGCAATGAAATGTCGCTTAAATGAGGCTGATAATCACGTCAATTCGAGTGTCATCAAAATACCCCACACGTAAGGTTTTGCTTGTCCTCAAGCAACTGAATAGAACCGCTCATGTTCACAAATGATGAGATCGGTCAAATTGAAGCTCAATCAAACACAATGAATTATTAGACAGATAATTCCTAAAACAAGAAACCTAATATGCATACAGATCAGCCAAACAACCTGGTCTCACTAATAAACTGCACACGATAAGTGATCGTAACCAATTATGCACGAATTTGACCTGACCAACCAGACTCCTCACACAGGGAAAATATAGTACAATGGGAACACTCACTCTCTGTGTTTAAGGACGTGATTAAGCTCTCAATCATTTTCTGTTACTGAATTCTGTCATAAGTTTGCATTTCGACCACATCTCCACCACTGTGACAACACTAGTAACCAGTCAAGAAGGACTTCCCTGCTAGGACTGTAACGAATTCTACACTACAAGGGTTTATAATGAGATGGATGATGAGAAAATATGATGATGGCTTTGGTGCGGTGTAGCTTTCGACTAACTTCCCTCGAATCTAGTCTATGGCTTCCTACCGTCTAACCAGACACGAGTGGAATAGTGAACGCTCGTCCTATGATACCCTCAAGCAACCTAGCACTTATTTTTTTTTACACATTTCTTTTCTTACTAACTTTTCTTTTGACTTCGTTCTTCCACATGTAGGGAGAAGAACCTGGTAAATGCCTGCAGCAACAACTGATCTAGAGACACTGGAAGAAGCATTAGTAAGGAGTTGACCGGAGTCAACCCCACAGTTTCTATAGCTAGGCAGTGAGATTCTTCATTCCTAGAGTCGTATTTCATACCATCTTTAAGACGGAACGTTTTCATTTCTTTACCGACTCTTAGAGTTAATGATCCGTTGGGAACGTTAATATTCATTCTAGTGGTAGCCATGAAAGGTCGACCTATGAGGATAGTAGCATCATCTGTACTAGTATCCATAATCACATAATCAGCTAAGAACGTGAACGAACCACAATTAGTGACAACGTCTTTAATCTCTCCCTTAGGGGTTTTAAGCGATCTATCAGCAAAGACGAGTTGCATACTAGGCGGTTCAAGTTCTCCTAGGTTTAACTTTTCATATAGACTCACAGGCATAACATTAACAAATGCTCCTAGATCAACTAAGCAACGTTCAATCTCAACATCATTAATGACCAAAGGCAAAGTAAAAGAACCAGGATCAGATAACTTAGCTGGATATGGAGAAACAGGTTTCTTAATACGAATGTCAGGATATCCTTCCTTGTTCCCCTTCATGCCAGTCTCGATCCTTGCATTTGGCAGCAATGCTCTAAGAAAAGGAGGTTTCATGACGTACGGTGCAAGAGGAGGATCTTCTTCCTTAGGTGCCAGTTTCTGTTCTTCTTCTTCCTCTTCTTCCGGAGTTTCAGCGATCCTGCGTAAAACAGAATAAGCATAAGCAATTAAGTTCGGGAGTTTTCGAGCAGTTACCATTTTAGCCTGTTCTTTTCTCGGGTTTGGCTCTGTCTGGCTTGGAAGTTGGCCAAATGGTCGGCCAGATGCTAGCATGCTCGAGATGTTGTTCACGGCCTGCTCAATTCTTTGTCCAGATGCTATTTATTCTTGATTGAGAAGAGCTTGAGCCTTGAACTGACTGTCATGAACATCGAGTCTTGTGATGATCTGGCTGAGCTTCTTATCCAGGTCACTGACATTGTTATCTCTGTGATGTTGCTGCCCTGGATAGGTATTGTTGAGATATTGATTATGGCGATTGCCAGGAGCAGTTCCATAATTACCTAGGTTGTGATGCGGCGGCTGGTAGACACCTGCCGGCGGATGGTTAGGCTTCTGATCCTGAGCTGGACCAGCCGGGCGGTTATTCTGGTTCTGGTTGGCGCCAGCATTGTAGGGAGGTCTGTCTTGATAGTTCCCTTGCTGTCTAAAGTTACGGTAACCAGCATAACCATTCTGATTATTGACGAAGCCTTGTTGGATGAAATTTACCTCTTCGGCAGACCAGACTTCTGCCTTACCAAAATTCTGACAACGGCCTCCATTATGTGAGCAAGCTCCACACCACTCGCAATCAGCAACATAGACAGAAGCTGCAGGCGGCTTGATCGGTGTGGTAGACTTCTTCAATGCTTCTCTACCTCTGCCTTGATTGTTGCTTCAAGGTCTAGCTTGCTCCTCGATCCTTCAGATTGTCGCTCCTATTTCCTTGACTTGGAGGCATAGTTTGCGAAGTGAAGAAGAGCAGCTTCAGGAGTGAGTGTAGTACAATCCCCTTCAGCTAGAGAATTGACCCCTTGGCGGATTCTTCTCGAAGTCCACGAGAGAAGATTTCAGCTAACTGCCTCTGCTCGAATCCATGATGATGGCAGGTGTAAAGAAGTTCTTGGAATCGATTCCAAGTATCATATAAGCTTTCTCCTTCTTTCTGGAAGAATCTGGCGATGCTGTCCTTGATGGCGGTTGTTCTGGCCGGAGGGAAGTATTCTTCAACGAAGTCCTGAGCCAGTGTATCCCAGTTAGTGTAGTAGCCAGGTGGTTTACCAGTAAGCCACCTCTTAGCAGCGCCTTTTAAAGAGAACGGGAAAGCTCTCAGACAAAGAGTGTGTTTGTCGAGGTTTCCGCTCTTAAAAGTACTACAGAGAACAAGGAAGTCTGCAAGATGAGTGCACGGATTGTCTAGGGGCCTGCATTCAAACTGTAAATCCCTAGAGATTATAGTCAAGAATGGAATCTTGATTTCATAGTCAGGATCTCCTTCAATGCGTGGAACGGCAATGGCAGATCGAACGCTAGTCGCGCTCGGCTTGTTATAGTCTGCTAGACTCTTCTGTGCAGGTGGTGGTGGTGGTGGTGGTAATCTATCGACCATGGTAGGAGATGGAGGAGGTGAAAGTGACTCGGTGTATGAAGCGGATGAAGGTGTCGGTGAAGATGGAGATGAGGAATTCTCCTTCGGTTCCTCGATCTTGATCGGAGTGATGAATGGATTGGTTCTGCCTTTCTTCAGAATCTGTGATCGTAAAGGTGTAGCAGAACTGCCTGGTCTCCCTGCACTCTTGGCATGTTCGGTTTGAGAGCGAGTCCAAGGATGGTGAGGCATACACCTGTAAACCTACAGATAACAAAGACAAACAAAACTAGTGTAAAATCGAAGTGGGTGGAAAAATGAGAGATGGAAAATAGAAGAATAAATTGCCAATTCTTCTTTCGAACAATCAAAAGAAGTCCCCGGCAACGGCGCCAATTTGGTAAACCTGTCGTTGAGGGTTCAGCCAAATAAAAACTACTAATACTAAGAAAAAGCATATAGCAGATCGTATTCCGAGGGCTTTCTATGATTGGTTACTTCAGAACTAGCAAAATACTCAAAGGTAAACACGCTGTGCGTGGTGTGAGTTCCACGACTTCTATTTCTAAGAAATGCAGAAAAATTAAAACAAATTAAACTAAAGCAGATTGGAAACTAGGGTTTGAAAACAAGAATGACGGACGAACTTAGACTTTGAATCCCCCTTTGTTCCCCAGAGCATTGGCAATCAACAGATCAGCGGATTTTGATTCTCATTCAATCAATTACTAAGACACCACCATAACTCCTTACCCTTAGGTTTAAGACCGGCGAACGTTCGCTCTATCCGTTCTAACTACCAAGATTAACTAGCCGCCCGGGTACGGTCGCCTCTCGCAATGACTTAATTAATTGGTGTAATTGCTAGTGATTAATGAGTTACTCTTGCAGTGAATTAACCCTAACCGGTTCCTACGAAAGGCACACTCCAATTATAAGGTTAATTGTTCAATTCGATGTTCTAAAGTAAGGCGAGCGTTCGCTTCTATCCTTAGCTTAACCAGAATCTAATCTAGGTGATCAATCCAGACAAGAAACACAAACAATGAAGAATGAATCAAACATGAAAAAGAACTGATTGAATTTCGAATCTAATCACCGCCGATCCGTGACCGCTTTCAAGCCCTGGGTCACTTAGGGTTCATCTAGTCTAAGATCTAAAGAGTTTAGCTACTCATGATTATTACAAAAGAAACAAAGACAAGGAAAGAGTTCATCATTCAAAGGAAGAACAGAAAAGAATCTGAAAAACCTAATTCAGACGACTCTGATAGACTTCGATCTTCGGTAGATAACACTTCTAGCTCCGGTTCTCCGAGATGGAAGGGATGGCATCACGATCTCTATCCGGCTCTTCGAACTCCAACTCTTCGCTCCAGAACTTCAGAGGATTCTGATCTCGAAAAGTTGTGTTTTGTAAATTATGATTGTCTCCTATCCTTCCCCTCTTTTTGGGACGTCGGGTTAAGTATTTATACTTAACCCTAATCAGCCGGATTCCTCTTAATATGTTCGCCGAAATTCTTAAGGAATTTTCGGCAAAAATTCCTTTGTGAATGGGAGTGCTTTCTCTGCCTTGTATTTTCGGTCCGAAGAGCACAATGTTTTCGCCGAAGTCATTCTTCTCTTGGCACCCGTTGATTTGCACTATTATTTTCGCCAAAGACAGAAGCTTCTTTTCGCCGATGATGCAAGTGTGATTGGGCAGATTTTCGGTTTGACTTGATCGACTCCTTGGATCGATTTCGGTTTGATTCCTCGAGGTTCCTATGCCTTAGACACGTCCTTGGCTACTTTATTTGACGGCAAAAACCTGTGCTAACACAAAAACACTAGAAAACCATCAAATAGACCCGAAACGGGCCAAGGTAACACAAATGGCACGAGATAGGGCAATCGATTGAATATTCGTTATTCTACACTAAAAACCATGTCTTCAGCAAAGAAATGTCGCTTAAATGAGGCTGATAATCACGTCAAATCGAGTGTCATCAAATACCCCACACTTAAGCTTTTGCTTGTCCTCAAGCAAAAGGAATAGAAATGCTCGTGTTCATAAATGATAAGATCGATTAAATTGAAGCTCAATCAAACACAATGAATTATTAGACAGATCGATCCTAGAACAAGAAACCTAACATGCATACAGATCAGCCAAACTACCTGGTCTCACTAATAAACTGCACACGACAAGTAATTAGCAACTAATTATACATGAATTTGACCTGACCGACCAGACTTCTCACACAGGATAAATATAGTACAATGGGAACTCTCACTCTCTGTGTTTAAGGACGTGTTTCTGCTCTCGATCATTTTCTGTTACCGAATTCTGTCATAAGTTTGCATTTCGACCACATCTCCACCACTGTGACAACACGAGTATCTAGTCAAGAAGGACTTCCCTGCTAGGACCGTAATGAATACTACACTACTCGGGTTTATAATGAGATGGATGATGGGAATGAATGATGATGGCTTTGTGCGGTGTAGCTTTCGACTAACTTCCCTCGAATCTAGCCTATGGCTTCCTACCGTCTAACCAAACACGGGTGGAATGATGAACGCTCGTCCTATGATACCCTCAAGCAACCTAGCACTTATTCTTTTTCTTTTCAACTTTTCTTTTGACTTCGTTCTTCCATTTGTAGGGAGAAGAACATTTTTATTTGAACTAAACTTTGAACTTTTTCTGATTTTCTTTTCTTCATCATTTTTTCGAAATTTTTCTCTTTTTCTTTCTGAAGCTTGCTTCTTTTCTTACTTTACTTTTTTTTTCTTTTGTGCCGATTTTTGTTTTAGTTGCTAGAGGGGTTTACACGTCTGGACATATTAGCTAAGACCACCTGTTTAATGGCTATAGGCAGGTTACCACAAACCGACTTCCGGTAGGTCAATCTAGAACTACAACCACAGGGGATCAACGGGGAATGAAAGAAATGGGAAATGGCTGTAATGTATTATCGAACCGAAAGAACAGGCCAAGCTCAAGGGTCTAAACCTAGTGGATTTATCGTTTGGTAGGATATCTGGCTTAGTTGTTGAATCTAGGTGCCCCTATCCTTCTAGAACTCGTGTCATCGTGTGGTCTCGAGTAGGTCTCATGCAAATTCTAACTCATTCAAGCAAACAGAAAACCACTCAGAAATAATTAAAATTGCAAGTTACGTGCAATGGATCAAAAGCTCACAGTTGGTTTGCTAGTCGGATTCGGTCGTTTTCATGCAATCAAGGCTACAAACTACAAGTGTGATTTAAAAATTCTGTTCTGACCAGGCAATTTAGCATCAAAGCATACAAGTTGGTTCTCAAGTTCTAGGTTAAGCAGTCTAAGCATCATTATGAAAGTTTGAACAACAACTTAACATCAAAAATCAAGAACTGAGCCATTCTAATGCTAGAGAGACTGGGATGGAATCACGAGGCACACATAAAACACAATCAAGGGCAATCAAGTTCATGCAAGGTTCAGGTTCTCTAGCATCCTACCCCACACTTAAATCGGACTGTGTCCTCACAGGACTAATTCTAGAGTTCGGAGTGGAATGGAAGAACCTGGATGAGGACGGTTGATTTCAGAGGGTGAGCACGGATCCTCGGAGCAGAGGGAAGTGTATCAGAACCTGAAGCAAAGGGAGTCTACCGATTGCCTACAAAACAAAAACAAATGAAACATAAAAAGGAAACCGGGACAAGTGTCCCGGATCCACACAGAAAAAAGTTGGATCGAAATCCGAAAAGAATAAATAAAAAGAAGACACCAGAAAAGGAATACAACCTGATCACTGCTGGTCCGGTGAACCGGGAGGTGGAAAGTGGAGAAATTCGCCGAGCTGGCGTTGCCACGCCATCTGTGCCTCATATCGCCGGTCGGCGCGGCGCATATGTTGCTGCATAATAGTCCATCGCGCCTCTTGAGTGGCGTTGTCAGTGATGCCCCACTCCTGCAGTCGCTCATACAACTCTCCAACATCCGCGGGGTGATGTCGGGGCTGCTAGGGAGGCGCCTGGTATGGATCGGGAATGTGCGGCGGCGACTGGTGGATGTACCCTGCCTGATGGTGTGGCGAGGGTATATAATCATGAAACTCAGGCGGTGGATGCGGCTGGTGCTCCTCAGCATCATCTTCTTCCTCCGACTCGACCACAGGCTGGAGTGGAGGATCAGCTGCTACATGGGGACTGAGGTCGAGTTCTAAGTCATACTCAACCGCCAAGTCTCCTCCAACAGTCCTAACTTGGTGTCGTGGAATGTGCGGGCCATACTCATGGCTGATGCCGAAGGAGAGGATGAGCTGTCCTATGAAGTTGCCTCCCAAGAGTTTGCGGGGCAGCGTCTTCCTCTTGGTCTTCTGGCGGAAGATGCGAGCTAGTACCCAGCCGGGGTGCAGAGGATAGCTCTCTCGGATGGCTCGGAGAAGCATGAGCTCCTCCTTGAGGATGTGGTGGCGATCCTTGTCTCGAACATACAAAAGTGACCTCCGCCAAACCATATGAATAAATTTATAGAGCGGGTGAGAGAGAGACTTAACTGAGTTGCTCACCTCGAGGCGATCGCCAGGTACGCCTGTCATGTGGCTCCAAAGCGCGTTGTACTCCTCGTTGTCATCATCTTCTCCCCAACTGAGGTGATGATCGTGATAGTGCTCGTAGGGGATGCCGAGATGAGCGGCAAACTCATCGTAGGTGAGCTGTCGGTACACCCCACCCCACCAAGATAGAAGGTGACAACCTTCTGGTGTTGCTTCCTCTTGTGCTCGTCCAGGTCAAAGGTTGCCCAAAACTCCTGAAGGGCAATGTCTGGGAACTCGACGGTGATGGTGGTCAGCTCGAGAAGACCAGCCGGTGCTAAGGCGTCATGCACGTTCCAGTGGTAGTCCTCATCATGATCGTGCAGGGACTCCATGGAGAGAGGACGCGCGCACATCAGCTCCCCGGACGTGCTGAATCTTCTGGAAGCACTCGAAGTAGAAATCCGGTAGACGGGCGATGGTGGGATGGTGGGATGGTACCCAGCCCGGCGAGGGAGTGTAGGTGGTGGACCCAGAACAGCAGGTGTGACGGGAGCGGCAGCTCCTGAGCTCGAGGCGTCATCAAGTCGCGCCTTAGTCCTGCGCTCATAAATGGTGTTCCTAAAACCAGAATGAAGCCAGATTACTCAACCAAAACCTTACCCCACACTTAGTAGAAAAACTCAATTTCATAAAGAAATGAGGGAAACTAAGTGGGGTAAGCAAAGCGGAGTAACCGGTAATCATAGACAGTACAATACATACTTAGGAACAGCCAGAATCGGATAAGCACAATCAGAGTTCAAAAAAAAAAAGTCAAACCGACATTTTGAAAGTCAACATTTAAGCATATCGAACCCTAATCATGGCAAGACTATCAAAACTTGGAGAATGACGGTAAAATATGATTTCAAATGGCAGCACGATAATATGAACGAGAATGAACACTTATGACAGCCAAACGATCACAACAATTCAAAGTCAAACCGACATTTCTCACAAAAGTCAACATAACAAGGAATTAATCGTATGCATAGCAACATATGATCAAATGATATGGAAATTAAGCACGGAACTCCCTAAGCATCCTAGAACAGGTCTATAAGTTCAGTTAATCCTAGTTCACACGAAACAGTCGGCACGCAAAATGAGGCAAACCAAAAAGTCAACTGAAAGTCAACCCCGACGAAATTCAGCAATCTATATGTCAAAAGATTCGTATCGAAAAGTTATACAACTTACCTTGAAGTCATGATTGCTAAAAATGAACGAGTTGAGAGGAATCGGTGAAAAACTTGAAAACTGGGGTTTCGGAGAACTGGAGCTGCAAAGCTCCGATTCGAACGTTCTAGGGCTCGTTGGGATCGGAAAAAGGAGGGGAAGGGAGCGGCGGCGGTCGGCGATGGCGGCGGCGGCGGGAAACGGTGGCGGTCGGCGACGGCGGCGGCGGCGGGAAACGGCGGCGACGGCGGTTTGAAATGGTGAAGGGCGGTCGGTGATTTTAAAGAGATAAGGGGGTTTCGGTGAGTTGAACGAAAATGAGTGAAGGATGAGAGAGGGAGTGGACCGGATTTTTTAAAGGAAGTTTTGAGTGATTTTCAAAATTATTTTCGGCGAAAATAAAAGGGTGTTTTCGCCAAAAATTTCAGTGAAAATGGACTGCCGGATTTTCGAAGGCGGTTTCGCCGAAAATAACAGTACGATTTTGCCGAAAATTTTAGTTAAAATGGTTTCGCCGAAAACAAGAGACTTTTCGAACCAAAAACAATGAACATGGAGATTGAGTTCGAAAATCAAAAATCGGTTTCGCCGAAAACAAGGGTGGTTTCGCCAAAAATTTTGAACTGTTCGGGTTTAAAATATTTTCGTAAATCTGGCTAACTTCAGAAAATCACAGTTAAATCCACAAAAATCGGAACGACCTCAATCAACTTGCAACTGACTCTATGACATGCAGACTCTACACGAAAAATAATAAATCAAACAAACTGACACTTTTGGCTCTCCCGAACCGACTCTAAAATACCAAGTTCAACACAAAATAAAACAGACTCCAGCCGTGGGTTGCCTCCCACGAAGCGCTCTTTTATTAACGTCCTTGAGCTGGACGATACCTGGACGGTATTAGGAGACATCCCAACTTAGATTCTCCTTCACGCTCGCGTCGGAGTTCATGAAGTACAGCTTCGGGACTTCTCCGGTAAGCGTGAATCTCTTCCCGTTTGCATGTAGTAGCTTGGTACATCCGTCGGGAAGATGATCGACGAACTTGAACAGCCCGAACAGCTCTCTAGAGAGATCATCCTTCTTAAGTGTGACGATGGAAGGAATGACGACTGTCGGTTTCTTCTTTTCTTTCTTCTTCGGCTTGTTTTCACCAGGATCGGTGATCGTTAGTACTTCCTTAGGAGATGCTTTCGGCTTCTCCCTCCATACTTGGTTTCTCGGAACTAATAGGTGGTGCAGCTGGCTCGGTGGAAGACGGCGGAATTTTTGGCCTCCAGACCATTTGGGTCTTCGTCTTCTTGTTCTTTCCTCGAGGTCTGCTTGGTTTAGCGCTCAGTGGCTTAGAAGAGGCTTGCAGTTCCTTCTTCTTCTTCTTAAGCGGCTTCTGAACCGAAATTTCTGGCTTCTTCGTAATAACCTGGTCAATGCCTGCAGCAACAACTGATCTAGAGACACTAGAAGAAGCATTAGTAACGGAGTTGACAGGAGTCAACCCCACAGTTTCAATAGCTAGGCAGTGAGATTCTTCATTCCTAGAGTCGTATTTCATACCATCTTTAAGACGGAACGTTTTCGTTTCTTTAACGACTCTTAGAGTTAATGATCCATTGGGAACGTTAATATTCATTCCAGTGGTAGCCATGAAAGGTCGACCTATGAGGATAGTAGCATCATCTGTACTAGTATCCATAATAAACATAATCAGCTAAGAACGTGAACGGACCACATTTAGTGACAACGTCTTTAATCTCTCCCTTAGGGGTTTTAAGCGATCTATCAGCAAAGACGAGTTGCATACTAGGCGTTCAAGTTCTCCTAGGTTTAACTTTTCATATAGACTCACAGGCATAACATTAACAGATGCTCCTAGATCAACTAAGCAACGTTCAATCTCAACATCATTAATGACCAAAGGCAAAGTAAAAGAACCAGGATCAGATAACTTAGCTGGATATGGAGAAACAGGTTTCTTAATACGAATGTCAGGATATCCTTCCTTGTTCCCCTTCATGCCAGTCTCGATCCTTGCATTTGGCAGCAATGCTCTAGGAAAAGGAGGTTTCACGACGTACGGTGCAAGAGGAGGATCTTCTTCCTTAGGTGCCAGTTTTTGTTCTTCTTCTTCCTCTTCTTCCGGAGTTTCAGCGATCCTGCGTAAAACAGAATAAGCATCAGCAATTAAGTTCGGGAGTTTTCGAGCAGTTACCATTTTAGCCTGTTCTTTTCTCGGGTTTGGCTCTGTTTGGCTTGGAAGTTGGCTAAATGGTCGGCCAGATGCTAGCATGCTCGAGATGTTGTTCACGGCTTGCTCAATTCTTTGTCCAGATGTTATCTGTTCTTGATTGAGAAGAGCTTGAGCCTTGAACTGACTGTCATGATCATCGAGTCTTGTGATGATCTGGCTGAGCTTCTTATCCAGGTCACTGACATTGTTATCTCTGTGATGCTGCTGCCCTGGATAGGTATTGTTGAGATATTTATTCTGGCGATTGCCAAGAGCAGTTCCATAATTACCCGGGTTGCGATGTGGCGGCTGGTAGACACCTGCCGGCGGATGGTTAGGCTTCTGATCCTGAGCTGGACCAGCCGGGCGGTTATTCTGGTTCCGGTTGGCGCCAGCATTGTAGGGAGGTCTGTCTTGATAGTTCCCTTGCTGTCTAAAGTTACGGTAACCAACATAACCATTCTGATTATTGACGAAGCCTTGTTGGATGAAATTTACCTCTTCGGCAGACCAGACTTCTACCTTTCCAAAATTCTGACAACGGCCTCCATTATGTGAGCAAGCTCCACACCACTCGCAATCAGCAACATAGACAGAAGCTGCAGGCGGCTTGATCGGTGTGGTAGACTTCTTCAGATGCTTCTCTACCTCTGCCTTGATTGTTGCTTCAAGGTCTAGCTTGCTCCTCGATCCTTCAGATTGTCGCTCCTAGTTCCTTGACTTGGAGGCACAGTTTGCGAAGTGAAGAAGAGCAGCTTCAGGAGTGAGTGTAGTGCAATCCCTTCAGCTAGAGAATTGACCGACTTGGCGGATTCTTCTCGAAGTCCACGAGAGAAGATTTCAGCTAACTGCCTCTGCTCGAATCCATGATGAGGGCAGGTGTAAAGAAGTTCTTGGAATCGATTCCAAGTATCATATAAGCTTTCTCCTTCTTTCTGGAAGAATCTGGCGATGCTGTCCCTGATGGCGGTTGTTCTGGCCGGAGGGAAGTATTCTTCAACGAAGTCCTGAGCCAGAGTATCCTAGTTAGTGTAGTAGCCTGGTGGTTTACCAGTAAGCCACCTCTTAGCAGCGCCTTTTAAAGAGAACGGGAAAGCTCTCAGACAAAGAGTGTTTTTGTCGAGGTTTCCGCTCTTAAAAGTACTACAGAGAACAAGAAAGTCTGCAAGATGAGTGCACAGATTGTCTAGGGGCCTGCATTCAAACTGTAAATCCCTAGAGATCATAGTCAAGAATGGAATCTTGATCTCATAGTCAGGATCTCCTTCAATGTGTGGAACGGCAATGGCAGATCGAACGCTAGTCGCGCTCGGCTTGTTATAGTCTGCTAGACTCTTCTATGCAGGTGGTGGTGGTGGTGGTGGTAATCTATCGTCCATGGTAGGAGATGGAGGAGGTGAAAGTGACTCGGTGTATGAAGCGGATGAAGGTGTCGGTGAAGATGGAGATGAGGAATTATCCTTCTGTTCCTCGATCTTGATCGGAGTGATGAATGGATTGGTTCTGCCTTTCTTCAGAATCTGTGATCGTAAAGGTGTAGCAGAACTGCCTGGTCTCCCTGCACTCTTGGCATGTTCGGTTTGAGAGCGAGTCCAAGGACGGTGAGGCATACACCTGTAAACCTACAGATAACAAAGACAAACAAAACTAGTGTAAAATCGAAGTGGGTGGAAAAATGAGAGATGGAAAATAGAAGAATAAATTGCCAGTTCTTCTTTCGAACAATCAAAAGAAGTCCCCGGCAACGGCGCCAATTTGGTGAACCTGTCGTTGAGGGTTCAGCCAAATAAAAACTACTAATGCTAAGAAAAAGCGTATAGCAGATCGTATTCCGAGGGCTTTCTATGATTGGTTACTTCAGAACTAGCAAAATACTCAAAGGTAAACACGTTGTGCGTGGTGTGAGTTCCACGACTTCTATTTCTAAGAAATGCAGAAAAATTAAAACAAATTAAACTAAAGCAGATTGGAAACTAGGGTTTGAAAACAAGAATGACGGACGAACTTAGACTTTGAATCCCCCTTCGTTCCCCAGAGCATTGGCAATCAACAGATCAGCGGATTTCGATTCTCATTCAATCAATTACTAAGACACCACCATAACTCCTTACCCTTAGGTTTAAGACCGGCGAACGTTCGCTCTATCCGTTCTAACTACCAAGATTAACTAGCCGCCCGGGTACGGTTGCCTCTCGCAATGACTTAATTAATTGGTGTAATTACTAGTGATTAATGAGTTACTCTTGCAGTGAATTAACCCTAACCGGTTCCTACTAAAGGCACACTCCAATTATAAGGTTAATTGTTCAATTCGATGTTCTAAAGTAAGGCGAGCGTTCGCTTCTATCCTTAGCTTAACAAGAATCTAATCTAGGTGATCAATCCAGACAAGAAACACGAACAATGAAGAACGAATCAAACATGAAAAAGAACTGATTGAATTTCGAATCTAATCACCGCCGATCCGTGACCGCTTTAAAGCCCTGGGTCACTTAGGGTTCATCTAGTCTAAGCTCTAAAGAGTTTAGCTACTCATGATTATTACAAAAGAAACAAAGACAAGGAAAGAGTTCATCATTCAAAGGAAGAACAGAAAAGAATCTGAAAAACCTAATTCAGACGACTCTGACAGACTTCGATC
The DNA here is from genome assembly GCA_034768395.1 of Linum lewisii. Classification (NCBI taxonomy): domain Eukaryota; kingdom Viridiplantae; phylum Streptophyta; class Magnoliopsida; order Malpighiales; family Linaceae; genus Linum; species Linum lewisii. Next base: position 33,967,237 of record CM068298.1, read on the forward strand.
TTCGGTAGATAACACTCCTAGCTCCGGTTCTCCGAGATGGAAGGGATGGCGTCACGATCTCTATCCGGCTCTTCGAACTCCAACTCTTCACTCCAGAACTTCAGAGGATTCTGATCTCAAAAAGTTGTGTTTTGTAAATTACGATTGTCTCCTATCCTTCCCCTCTTTTTGGGCCGCCGGGTTAAGTATTTATACTTAACCCTAATCAGTCGGATTCCTCTTAATATTTTCGCCGAAATTCTTAAGGAATTTTCGGCGAAAATTCCTTTGTGAATGGGAGTGCTTTCTCTGCCTTGTATTTTCGGTCCGAAGAGCACAATGTTTTCGCCGAAGTCATTCTTCTCTTGGCACCCGTTAATTTGCACTATTATTTTGCCGAAGACAGAAGCTTCTTTTCGCCGAAGATGCAAGTGTGATTGGGCAGATTTTCGGTTTGACTTGATCGACTCCTTGGATCGATTCCGGTTTGATTCCTCGAGGTTCCTATGCCTTAGACACGTCCTTTGCTACTTTATTTGACGGCAAAAACCTGTGCTAACACAAAAACACTAGAAAACCATCAAATAGACCCGAAATGGGCCAAGGTAACACAAATGGCACGAGATAGGGCAATCGATTGAATATTCGTTATTCTACCCTAAAAACCATGTCTTAAGCAAAGAAATGTCGCTTAAATGAGGCTGATAATCACGTCAAATCGAGTGTCATCAAGTAGCTTTCTTGAGTGCGGTTCCCGCTGAAGTGTCCTCCGAACTGTCCTTCATGGCATTTACGCATGATGTCAGCTGCTTCAATGTAAGAAACACATCTCCGGATCATTCCGTCAATGCTGATGCGGTATAAGAAGGGTTCATCCCAGAAGTATGACTTGGCCTCCTTGAAAAGCTTCTTGCGTGCATTATAATCTAGTTCAGGAGGTACAATGCCGTGTGAGAGATAATTAGCCAGGGTAGCATACCAGGGCTCTTCTGAATTGGTCGCGTTACTTAGCTCTTGAGCGTGAGGGATTTCCCAGAGTTCAGTGGCTACGCTGTTGACCTGTTCATAAGTTTCAACACGCAATAGCTCATCAGGGAAAGAATCATTGATCAGGGTTGTAAGAGACTTACCTGTCTGTGATTCCTCGAGTCGGGAAAGATGATCGGCTGCTAAGTTCTCTGCTCCCTTCTTGTCTTTGATCTCTATGTCGAACTCTTGGAGAAGAAGGATCCATCGAATGAGACGTGGCTTCGAGTCCTACTTGGCTAATAGGTGGCGCAGAGCAGCATGATCTGTATAGACGATGGTATGTGAAAGAACCAGATACTATCTGAACTTGTCAAAGGAGAAGACGATGGCCAGAAGCTCTTTCTCTATAGTAGTGTAATTTCTCTGAGCATCATTGAGCGTCTTGCTAGCAAAATAGATAGGATGAAATCTCTTCTCCTTCCTCTGACCAAGAACCGCGCCAACAACGAAGTCACTAGCATCGCACATAATCTCGAATGGAAGATTCCAATCTGGTGATGTAAGGATTGGTGCGGTGGTGAGTTGAGTCTTCAAAGTTTCAAAAGCTTCAAGACAAGCTTTATCAAAAACGAAAGGAGCATCTTTCTCAAGAAGCTTCGTCATTGGGAGAGTGATCTTGGAGAAATCTCTGATGAATCTTAAGTAGAACCCAGCATGACCGAGGAAACTTCGAACTGTCTTGACCAAGGTCAGTAGCGGTAGGCTGGCAATGGTCTCAAGCTTGGCACGATCGACTTCTATACTTGTCTTAGAGATCCTATGGCCCAAAACAATGCCTTTGGTAACCATAAAGTGACATTTCTCCCAACTAAGAGCTAGGTTGGTCTCTTCACAATGAGCTAGCACCTTGTCCAGATTGGCCAGGCACATTGAAAATGAATCTCCATAGACAGAGAAGTCGTCCATGAATACCTCCACCACATTCTCTACCAGATCTCCAAATATAGCCAGCATGCATCTCTGAAAAGTGGCAGGAGCATTACATAAACCAAAAGGAATACGACGATAAGCAAACGTACCAAATGGGCAGGTGAAGGTCGTCTTCCTTGGTCATCAACCTCGATGGGGATCTGGAAGGAACCGGACATCCCGTCTAAGAAGCAGTAGTAATCATGACCAGCTAATCGTTCAAGCATCTGATCAATGAACGGCAGTGGAAAGTGATCCTTCTTGGTGGCATCATTGAGTCGTCGATAATCGATACAGACTCTCCATCCGGTAACCGTGCGAGTCGAGATGAGCTCACCCTTTGGATTAGGGATGACGGTGATTCCTCCTTTCTTAGGGATGACTTGAGTCGGACTGACCCAAGGACTGCCGGTAATAGGATAGATGATACCGGCATCCAAAAGCTTAAGGACTTATTTCTTCACAACTTCCTGCATCAGAGGGTTTAATTGGCGTTGTGGTTGTCTGACCGGTTTGAATTCTTCATCAACGACTATCTGATGTTTGCAGAAGGTTTCAGAGATGCCTCTGATGTCGGCCAACTGCCAGGCAATAGCTTTGACATGCTTCTTTAGTAGCCTAATCAGTTGCTCTTTCTGTTCGGGAGATAGGTTCGAATTGATGATGACTGGCAGCTGGCATTCCTTTCCCAAGAATGCATACTCTAGATGGTCAGGTAGCTCCTTCAAGTCGAGTTCTGGTGGATTCTCATATGAAGTAGTGATCCGACTCGATGCTGGCTCAATATGTGTAGGCGCATGAATGGGTGTGAATGTCACCTTCTGCTCGTCTAACTCATCTTGCCATAGGCGCTGCTCTGGGTCTTCTAGTGCACTATCAATTCCTGAAATCAAACATAACTCTAGTGGATCACTAGATAAAGCATTAGTAATGAAGTTGGCCGAGGCCAACTCTAGGGGGTCAACAGTATAACATTTATCATCTTGAGCAATAGAATATATCATGCTATCTTTAATGCGGAATGCACACTCTCCTGTCCTACACTTAAAGTTAATAGGCCATGTTTGCAGTTAATATTTGCACCAGCAGTTGTTAAGAAGGGTCGACCTAGGATAAGTGTTCCGTCTAACTCACGGGTATCTAGAACAACAAAATCTGCAATTATGGTAAAGGGGCCACAGCAGACAGCTACATCTTCTATTATACCCCTAGGTAGCTTGATAGACCTATCGGCTAACACGAGATGCAAAGTAATCAGTTTTAATTTCCCTAGGTTCAGCTTTTCATATAGATAAACAGGCATAACATTGATAGAAGCACCAGAATCAGCCAGACTACGATCAATTTTAATACCATTAATGATGCACGGTAATGTAAAAGGACCGGGATCAGAACACTTTGCTGGGGGTGGTGGCGGCTGTCTTATGGGAGATGGCGCACCAAAAAGAGAAGCGCATTCGTTAGTGAGCGTGACAGAATATGCCTCCCTGATGACACTCAATTTGACGTGATTATCGACCTCATTTAAGCGACATTCCCTTGCTTGAAACGTGGTTTTAGGGGTAAAATAGCGAATATTCACTCAACTACCCTATTTCCTACCGATTTGGTTACTTTGGCCCTTTTTGGGTCAATTTGACGTATTCAAGACCTCAAGGAGTGAACCGGAAATCGAACCAGAAATCAAACCAGAGTCAGAACCGAAGATCCAAGTGCCCAGCACAATATTTTCGCCGAAAAGACTATGAGGATTTCGGCGAAAATACCTTCAGAACTCACAGGTTGATTTACACTGAAGTTTTCGGCGAAAACTTCCTTATGTTTTCGCCGAAAATCCTAGAAGAAATCACACAGGGGATTTTAACTAAAGATTTCACCAAAAATTATTTGATATTTTCGGCGAAAATTCCTTCCAAATCCGACGCTGTATTAGAAACCTAATCGTACCTATTTAAATAGAGGCAGCCGGCAGACAGAGGAGAACACAAAAATCATTATTCATATTTTCACAAATCAGACTTTTGATAGTGAGCCGACTCTAGGGTCGATAGATAGAGTTTAGAGAGTTCGAAGATCCGTGGAGAGATCGTGACGCCATCCTTCCACCTCGGAGAACTCGGAGCTTAAAGTTGAAGATCCGGAGATTGAAGCTTCGCGGGAGTCGTCAGAATTAGGTTTTTCAGTTTTTATCTGTTCTTCCTCTGTATGATGATCTTCATTGCTGCCTTTGATTCTCTTGTTTCTAATATGAGTAACTGAGCTTGTAGAGCTTAGATTAGATGAACCCTAAGTGATCCAGGGCTTTAAAGCAGTCACGGATCGGCGGTAATTAGATTCGAAGTTCAATCAGTTTCTCTTTGCATGTTTGATTCGTTCTTCATTGTTCATGTTTCTTGTCTGGATTGATCCCCTAGATTAGATTCTTGTTAATCTAAGGATAGAAGCGAACGCTCGCCTTACTTTAGAACATTGAATTGAACAATTAACCTTATAATTGGAGCGTGCCTTTCGTAGGAACCGGTTAGGGTTAATTCACTGCAAGAGTAACTCACTAATCATTAGTAATTGCACCAGTTAATTAAGTCGTTGCGAGAGGCGACCGTACCCGGGGGCTAGTTAATCTTGGTAGTTAGAATGGATAGAGCGAACGTTCGCCGGTCTTAAACCTAAGGGTAAGGAGTTATGGTGGTGTATAGAAACCGATTGAATTAGAATTGAAAACCGCTGATTTTGTGATTGTCGTTGCTCTGGTGATCTAAGGGGAATTCGAAATCTAAGTTCGTCTATCTTCTCGTTAGTCAACCCTTTACTTTTCTGTCTTTTATTTTTTTTTTTTGTTCATTAGATTAGAAGTCGTGGAACTCACACCACGCACAACGTGTTTTAACCTGAATAATTTGCCAGCTTCTTTGAGTAGTCAAGAAGAAGAGACCTCAAGTAGAATACGATCTAGTCTACCTTGGTAGATTAGTTATTTGATACCGCTAATACTGCAGCTATCAAATTGGCGCCGTTGCCGGGGACTCTTCTAATTGTTTGAAAGAAGAGTTGGCAAATTATTCTTCTACCTTTCCGCCTTACCATTTAATTTTCCTCCATATTTTCATGATTTACCTGGGTAGTGTTTTTGAGTTTTAATTATGCAGGATTATAGGTGGGATGACCAGTACCAAGAGTGGTATGTCGATGAAGCACCGTATATTGAGGATAACCAAGAGATTTATATACTAGCTCATCAGCATCGACAACAGACGACGAGAATAGAATCCTTCTTGGAGAATATCTCTACAGAGCTACAAGCTCACAAAGAGATAGACTCAGATGTTCATCAAAATCGACAACAGACGGCAAGAGTAGAAACCGCCTTGGATGATCTCATTTTGAAGTTGCAAGCTCGTAACGTAGTGGATGTCGAGCTCGAGCAACCAAATCCACGAATGGAAGAAGATGCTCAAGAGCTGTATGAAGATGAACATGACAATCTCACCGATGACTATTGCGAGCTAGAAGCATCTGATGAAGAATCCTTGGCGGTGGCGGTTGATGAAGACAAAGAGCCAATCCATCTTGAAGTTGAAGCCGAAGAGGAGCACGAAGAAATCGAGGAGATATCCTCAATAGAGCTTCCGCCGAGCCAACCTATAGATCAAGCCAGAGACGAGCAAGTGGGAATCAAAGACGTCAAGGATTTGGAAGTATACACACTCGATCCCGAGAGACCTCTTGATGAGCATCAGGTGGAGAAGATGGAGCTCATTGATCATGTCGCGCCATACTACCTCTTTCCTACTCCAGAAGGAGAATTCAAGAAGAACTGGTCATGCAACCAGAACCATGATCTACTGGAACACTACCGGTTACATTACCCTGCTGGAGTGCTACATGACACTCAACCGCTGTCCTTGAAGAAGATGATTGACTTCAAGGAACTCCTAAGTTGGGGTCCCTAACAGGTATCGTCCGGCTCAAGGACGTTAAAAGAGAGCGCTTCGTGGGAGGCAACCCACGGCTGGAGTCCGTTTTTGAATTTTTTTAGTCAGTCTTTTCGTCGTTCGAGTCAGGTTCGGGGGAGCCAAAGTGCCAGTTTGTCTGATTTATTATTTTTCGTGTAGAATCTGTGTGTCATAGAGTCAGTCGCAAGTTGATTGAGGTCTTTCTGATTTTTGTGGATTTAACTTTGATTTTCTGAAGTCTGCCGGGTTTGCGAAAATATTTTCAATCGTAGTGTTCAAAATTTTCGGCGAATTTTCAATACCATTTTCGGCGAAATCACCTTTTGGTTTTTCAACTGAGTCTCCCTGTTTAAAATTTTCTGACCGAAATTTATAATGTTTTCGGTGAAATAGTTTTTGAAAACCAGGTAATGATTTTAACGCTTCTTTTCGGCGAAAACATATGGTTACTTTCGGCGAAGACACACTTGAAAAACCGGCAGTGCATTTGAACTAAAATTTTCGGCGAAAACACCCTCTTATTTTCGCCGAATACTCTTTTGAAAATCACCCCAACTATTCACTTTAAAATCCAGATTCACCCTCTCTCTCTTCCTTCTTTTAGTTTCTCATCCAATCGTCAAAATATTTTTAAAATTCCCCTTAACCTTCTTTGTTCGACTTTTATTCTGTGTGGATCCGGGACACTTGTCTCGGTATCCTTTTGATCTTTTTGTTGTTTTTGTTTTTGTAGGAACTTGAGTAGCTACTCCGCTCCAATCCGGACTCTTCGTGCTCATCCTCTACACCGACCATCTCGTCACAGGTTCTTCGTATCTCTCTACTCTAGTTTAGTCCTGTGAGGACACAGAACCGTTTAAGTGTGGGGTAGGATTCTAGGGTTATGCATGATCTTGTTTTATTTTCTGTGATTCCGTGGTTCAATTTTAAAATTTCTCTTGCATAGAATTGCTCAATTCTTGACTTTTGATGTTAAATTGACTTCAATTTTGAACAATGACGTCTAGACTGTTCCACTTAGAACCTGTAACCAATGTGTTGGAACTGATATTAAATGAGTCTAGGTCAGAACAGATCATAAATCACTTCAGTAGTTGAAACTTGAATTAATTGAATTGATTGGTTTGTTAATAACAAAGCTCGATAACACCATTCTAAGATGATAGATGCTAGCTTTTCCCATGTTTTTTTCACTCCATATTTGTTCACCTGTGATTGTGGCTGAGATTAAATGGAAATCCAATTCGAAATCTCGTGTAAAAAGTTATAACTAGCTAGGATCAAGTGGTTAAATCGATAAATCAAGTGTTTGAGTGGTGAAATTCGAGTTGTGCAAATCAATGTAAAGTTCTTTAAAGTGCTGAAAAAAAAGCTAGGCAAGCCCGACACCTAAGTGAAGTGTTCGGGTTGAGCACTAGCATAAGCACAAATACTGTGAGCTAGGCAGGTCCAACACCTAAGTGAAGTGTTTGGTATCGAGCACTAGTATGCAGTAAATAAAAGGAAAAAAAGTCGAAACTCGAAATAAATTGTGGTTTAAATGAGTCCTAGCTAGAACATGTAACGTACAGATCTAGAAACGGACGAACTCGAGTCGATAGCCACGTCACTTGTCCTACCTCCACGTCCACATCATGGCTAGAGCTTAAAGTCTTTTTGATTAGAATTGGTGTTATCGTAGTCGGTTAATCATAACTAATTGTTTTGCCAAGAAACGAGCTTTGTTAAAACCACTACTTGAAGTGTGCAGAAATTAGTGAGATCGAAAACTTGTTTGGTTGATGTTCTTGCATGTGTAGGTCACTCTTTCTACGTGGAACAGTCTAAACCAAATTGTTAGAATTGAATCTCAGTTTAATCTCGTGTCATTTATGAATTTGAGTGTGTTCTAGTTCAGTTTGCTTGAGGACAAGCAAAAGCTTAAGTGTGGGGTATTGATGACACTCGATTTGACGTGATTATCGGCCTCATTTAAGCGACATTCCCTTGCTTGAAACGTGGTTTTAGGGGTAAAATAGCGAATATTCACTCAACTACCCTATTTCCTACCGATTTGGTTACTTTGGCCCTTTTTGGGTCAATTTGATGGTTTTCTAGTGTTTTTGTGATAGCACAGATTTTTGCCATTATTTACGTAGCCATGGACGTATTGAAGACCTCAAGGAGTGAACCGGAATCGAACCAGAAATCAAACCAGAGTCAGAACCGAAGATCCAAGTGCCCAGCACAATATTTTCACCGAAAAGACTATGAGGATTTCGGCGAAAATACCTTCAGAACTCACAGGCTGATTTACACTGAAGTTTTCGGCGAAAACTTCCTTATGTTTTCGCCGAAAATCCTAGAAGAAATCACACAGGGAATTTTAACTAAAGATTTCGCCGAAAATTATTTGATATTTTCGGCGAAAATTCCTTCCAAAAATCGGTGCTGTATTGGAAACCTAATCGTACCTATTTAAATAGAGGCAGCCGGCAGACAGAGGAGAACACAAAAATAATTATTCATATTTTCACAAATCAGACTTTTGAGAGTCAGCCGACTCTAGGGTCGATAGATAGAGTTTAGAGAGTTCGAAGATCCGTGGAGAGATCGTGACGCCATCCTTCCACCTCGGAGAACTCGGAGCTTAAAGTTGAAGATCCAGGAGATTGAAGCTTCGCGGGAGTCGTCAGAATTAGGTTTTTCAGTTCTTATCTGTTCTTCCTCTATATGATGATCTTCATTGCTGCCTTTGATTCTCTTGTGTCTAATATGAGTAACTAAACTTGTAGAGCTTAGATTAGATGAACCCTAAGTGATCTAGGGCTTTAAAGCGGTCACGGATCGGCGGTAATTAGATACGAAGTTCAATCAGTTTCTCTTTGCATGTTTGATTCGTTCTTCATTGTTCATGTTTCTTGTCTGGATTGATCCCCTAGATTAGATTCTTTTTAAGCTAAGGATAGAAGCGAACGCTCGCCTTACTTTAGAACATCGAATTGAACAATTAACTTATAATTGGAGCGTGCCTTTCGTAGGAACCGGTTAGGGTTAATTCACTGCAAGAGTAACTCACTAATCATTAGTAATTGCACTAGTTAATTAAGTCGTTGCGAGAGGGGACCGTACCCGGGCGGCTAGTTAATCTTGGTAGTTAGAACGGATAGAGCGAACGTTCGCCGGTCTTAAACCTAAGGGTAAGGAGTTATGGTGGTGTATAGAAACCGGTTGAATTAGAATTGAAAACCGTTGATTTTGTGATTGCCGTTGCTCTGGTGATCTAAGGGGAATTCGAAATCTAAGTTCGTCTATCTTCTCGTTAGTCAACCCTTTACTTTTTTGTCTTTTATTTGCCTTTGTTCATTAGATTAGAAGTCGTGGAACTCACACCACGCACAACGTGTTTTAACCTGAATAATTTGCCAGCTTCTTTGAGTAGTCAAGAAGAAGAGACCTCGAGTAGAATACGATCTAGTCTACCTTGGTAGATTAGTTATTTGATACCGCTAATACTGCAGCTATCACTCCCCGTTCTTCACTTTCTTCATGAGATCCTTAAAGAACTTCCCAAGCGGTGGTATGATCTCTACAGCTTCAGTTACTGGTATTTTGATCTCTGCAGTCTTAAGAACATTGTACCACTTCTTGTACTGAGTATCGTGATCCTTAGCCTTGCTCATTGCAGCCTTTGGGAAGGGAATCCGAGGTATATATGGCACCAATACGGGTTCAGGAGTTGTCTTGGGAGGAGGAGGGGGAGGAGCAGATGCTTCTACTTCCTCTTCCGTGATATCTTCAATTTCTGGCATATCCATGGCAGCACTGGTATCTGGTAACACGTCAGATTCCGGAGCCTTTGGGTCAGTTGTTTGCTTGCCGCTCCTGGTGGTGATAACTTGAGCGTGTTCGCTCTTTGCACCGGAGTCTACTTGAAATGCTGCTGGATTAAGGAGAGGATTGCTAGTAAAATGTTTAGTCATATTGCTTATTGCATCTTCTATCCTTTGGCTTTGAGCTCTCTGTCCTTAATTGAGTGCGGCTTGAGCTTTTAACTGAATGTCGTGGTCGTCGAGTCTGCTCATGATCTGATCAAACTTCTTCTCATAATCTATGTCTCTATGGTAATACGGCTTTGCTTGGAACTGTTGCTGTCCTCCAATGAATCCTGGAGGTCTTTGATATGGATCTGCAAACCCGTTGTACTGGTTCTGCGGTACGAGGTTCCTGAAACTGGCGTAGCCTTTCTGATTGTTGGCGAAGCCTTGATCAACAAAGTTTACCTCTTCTGTAGACCAGACTTCTATTTTGCCGAAATTAAGGCATCTTCCACCGTTATGAGTACAGGACCCACACCATCCACAGTCAGCCGAATAGATGGTAGCTGACGGGGAATCGAGGGGGATACCAGCTGCTTGTAGATGTTTCTGAACCTCTGCTTTGATCTGCTTTGCAACGCTCAACTGACTCTTGGTTCCTTCTCTTTGCCTCTCCCAATTTCTTGATTTCAAAGCACAGCTAGCAAAATGTAGAATTCATCTTGAGGAGTTTGGGCGGTGCAGTTTCCGCCAGCTAGGGAGTTGACTCACTTTGAAGATTCTTCGTGCATACTACGAGCAAAGAATTCAGCCAGTTGTCTTTGTTCATACCCATGGTGAGGGCAGTTGAAGAGAAGGGATTGTAATTCATTCCAAGTGTCGTACAGGCTTGCATCTTCTCTCTGAGTAAACCTGGAGATGCGGTCTTTATAAGCAATTGTCCTTGCTGGGGGGGAAGTACTCCTTAACAAAATCTTGAGCTAATGTCTCCCAGTTAGTGTAGTGACCTGGCAGTTTGCTTCCAAGCCACTGCTTAGCTGCACCTCTGAGAGAGAACGGAAAAGCTCGGAAACATAAAGCGTTCTTGTTGAGGTTCCCAGACTTGAAAGTTTCACAGACAGCCAGGAAATCAGCTATATGTGTGCAGGGATTATCATCTGGCTTTCCTTCGAATTGTACATCCCTACAGATCAGTTCTAGGAGAGGAATCTTAATCTCATAGTCAGGATCGTTGTCATTGGAAAACACGGTGATGGGGGGCCGAACGTTAGATGCGCGCGGCTTACTATAGTAAGCAACACTCTTAGGAGCAGCCATTGCGGAAGGGGAAGATAGGACGGAAGTGATCCGATTCTGTACCTGCTATGATCTGCAAGAGACAAAAACAAACACAACCTGTGTAAAATCGAAGTGTGATGGGAAATGAAAGATGGAAAGGTAGAGGAATAAAAAATGCCAACTCTTCTTTCAACGAAATAGAAGAGTCCCCGACAACGGCGCCAATTTGATGAACGTTGTAATGCGTGCAGTCAAATAACTACCAAGCTGTGAAGCTAGGGTAGATCATATTCCACGGGTCTCCTCTACTTCCTTACTCAAATATGTTGGCAATTAAATTCAAGGTTAAACACTTAGTGTGTGGTGTGAGTTCCACGACTTCTATACTAAAATGCAAAGATAAATAGAAATGAAATTAAGGTGAAGAAAGGTTGATTGATAGACTAAGACAGGCGACAAACAAGCTTAGATTTCGAATCCCTCTTAGATCACCAGAGCAACAACAATCAACAGATCAGCAATTTCCGATTCTAGTTCATTCAGTTCTCAGACACCACCATAACTCCTGACCCTTAGGTTTAAGACTGGCGAACGTTCGCTCTATCCGATCTAGCTACCAAGATTAATTAGTCGCCCGGGTACGGTCGCCTCTTGCAACGACTTAACTGGTGGAATTACTAACGATTTATGAGTTACTCTTGCAGTGAATTAACCCTAATCGGTTCCTACGAAAGGCACACTCCAATTATAAGGTTAATTGTTCAAATTGATTTTCTAAAGTAAGGCGAGCGTTCGCTTCTATCCTTAGCTTAACAAGAATCTAATCTAGGTGGCCAAACCAGACAAGAAACACAAAGAACAAAGAACAAATCAAACATGAAGAAGAAACTGAATGAATTTCGAATCTAATCACCGCCGATCCGTGACCGCTTTAAAGCCCTGGGTCACTTAGGGTTCATCTAATCTAAGCTATACGAGTTTAGCTACTCATATTCAATACAGAATAATTGAAGACAAACAAAGAATACATCTCAGGTAGGGAAGACAGAGAAGAACTGTAAAACCTAATTTCGACGACTCCTTGCAGCTTCAATCTGCTGGATCTTCAACTCCTAGCACTGGCTCTCCGAGATGGATGGATGGCGTCACGATCCGTTCCTGGCTCCTCGAACTCTATCGACTCGTTCTCTCTCTCTCTCTCAGTCTTGGGATTTGTTGTCCAGTGTAAAAATTGTGTCTTTTGTTTAGCCGCTGATTTTGTATTTAAACCTAACCGAGCGGCTGCTGATTTTTACTTGAATTTTTTCCAAAAATACAAGGAGATTTTCGGCGAAAATACCTGTTGAAAAGTTGGCTTGATCCGTTTGTTACTTCCGGCTGAAATGGCTTAGGATTTTCGACGAAAACTCCCAAGGTTTTCGCCGAAAACTTCTTCTTGGGCGGGACAGTGGATTTCTTCTTGTATTTTCAGCGAAAACTCAAGGGTATTTTCGCCGAAAATCTGTGTGAAAAATAGAGCCGAAATTCCTTTTGAGTTGAATGACCTTTCTAGTTGATTCTTCGGGGTTCCAGTGCTTTAGACACGTCCTCGGCTACCGTATTTGATGGCGAACACCTGTGCTAACACGAAAACACTAGAAAACCATCAAATAGACCCGAAATGGGCCAAGGTACACAAAAGGCGTGAGATGGATCAGTTGAGTGAATATTCACTATTCTACCCTAAAAACCGTGTCTTAAGCAATGAAATGTCGCTTAAATGAGGCTGATAATCATGTCAATTCGAGTGTCATCAACCATCTGTGCTCCTGATGTCAAAGAATTGGTACTTTTGATCTCTCATGTTCAAAATGAACATAGAATAATGCTCAGCGTGTAGAATCGGGAAGCACCACTGCAAAGGAACGATACAAAATATCACCATCTGTCAGCCCTGAATAATAGTATCGTAGGAATAACAGTATTATAAACAAACCCAAACCAATGCATGAATTATGATATTATTAAGTTGCAACAAACTTACAATTTCGCAAGTACTTGTTAGGTCATCGTAATTGCTCATCCAAGTCTGCTCATGAATGGCCCTATCAGCAATCAAGCCATATACCCCAACTTTCATAATTGATTTTTTAATGTTGGCGTCAACGTGTCCCTGTCAAGTATGAGAAAAATACAATTTTTTAGTTTCAATACCCAAAAAAAAAAGATTAAAAATTCATGCCTTGATCAAACTACTTACCGCCACTCCCAAAGGGAAAATCCACTTCTTAATAGCCCCATGTTCAGCCGCCAACCAGTTCAAAGTGTACTCGTAACTGTCCACAATGTGTGAGCAAACCGGTTTCATGCTAAGGAATTCAGCCATTTGTGCCGCTTGTACACAAAATTCAGCCGAACCAAAATCAATTACAGTATTCTTCCTGCAAATTCAAAACGACACCATTTTCATTTTCAAATACTATTATATGTGTTTAAATACATATCCTCAATTTAGGCAACTAACCAGTCATCCTTTGCATGGAGAATATACGCCTTCAAAGCCTCCACCTCCACATCAATGTTCTCTAACATTTCATTTTCGTCCACTTGGGTTACTCTGACTGTTTTTGCTGTTTTTTTAACATTTTCTGTTCGATTCTTCATCTTGCCCTCAGTTGTGTATGGACTGACAGTCGATGGAGCAGGTTTGCGACTCCTCTTTGGACGTGCTCTGACACTTCCTTCTTCAATGTTCTCAGTACCACCCTTCATTTTAAGGAGTTCTTGCAATGGAATGTCGTCAAAGTCATCATCATCATCGACATCAAGACCCAACAAACACACAAGAGATGACAACCATTTCCAAACAATAATATGTACCAAAAATAGCACAAGCCCTAATACCACCGTCATAAGCTGCCTTACACAAAATATCACCGTTAGCAATACTAGTATCTAGACAATCCTATTATCAGGGAACAAATTTTCGAACCCGAACAGTTTCGGCTGCTATTTCACTAACTGATGGCCCCTTATCAACATTCTTTTTTCCAGATTTGGCCTCCAATTTCGAAGATTTCCCAGCTCCTTTTCCCTTGGAAACAGAGATCACCTCATCCTCTGCATTTGTTGGTACATCATTGAGACCAATAGATTCAGTTTTCTCATTAGAATCATCTACATCGCTAGGTGTGTCTTTTTGTTGCTGCCTTTTCCCTTCAGCGATGTTCTGCCGCCTTGTTTCTCTTAGTATCGTCAGATGCACATTATAGTTATCACGGATTGATGTGATCCATTGTTCCATATCACTCATCTACAATACATGGTGGAAATTAGTTTCAATAGATTTTCAGACACTAAATATATACTCTGAATAATAGTACGCTAGAAATTAAATTTTTTGAATCGAATTGATATTTACCTTAGCTACTGACATTCCAGTAAATGTCAAATTCGTTGTAGGCCTAAAAACTAGTTTCCCATCAGTTTCACTTCCTTCATTTGCTTGGTAACAAAATTTCCTCGAACTACCTTCAAATCAGTCTTCACCTTCTTTGTGTCCCAATAATCAAAGAATGGAAGTGTAGGACTAGGTCGAGATGGACGGCTGCCGAACTTCTGGCAAATCGAAACCTGTTACAAATACAATATAACAAACCTTTAAACTTTCTCAAGCAAAATAAATGTCTTAACAACATGCTGCGACCAGATCTGTTTGGTTTCCTTTCTAGCTAACACACAGTATTGAGTCAATACTATTATCTAGCTAATACTTGTATTGTAACCCTTACTTACCATGACCAGATGCAAATCACCCTCAATGTATTTTCCTTTCTTTGATTTTGCCATGCCCTTGTGAAGTTGATCTGCCACATGGCTGCACCAGTTGTATTCAAGGATTTTTCTCAACCGGTTCTTCTGTATCAACCGTGCATACTCCATAGACGACACCGGCCGAGTATTGGGGCATAGTAACGACTCAGTTACAAACAGTACATACATCTGAAACCATGTCTGTTCGTCCACCTCTCTCTCATGCAGCCTGTCTCTCAGGAGCTTCAGGTCTACATTTATGTTGCCGACTTTTTCAAATTTTAGACCAAGCTCTGCAACCATATCATTCATCTCCTTCTCCATTTTTCAGATAAGTCGACTACACGTTTACCCTTTGGCAGCCCGTAAACTTCATGCATATCTTCTTCCGAAATTTTCAATCTCATATCTTCTCCGATTATGAAAGTCCTTGATTGTACATCATAAACATCTACAACCCACCTCCTGAATTCGAACGGCAACTGATTCATCTTAACCTTAATCGTACCACCGAATCCAATACTATCCAACACCTTCACTCTTTCAGTCAATCCAAATAGTATAAGCGTCTTGTGCAGTTCCAAAATTTTGTTTGGACTGCATCTTGCATTTGCCACTGCTGATCCATATCTGCAAACAAATTATCAAAATAACAGTTTAGAAACATAATGATATGAACCAAAGCCAAGGTTGGCTCAATCCACACAACTCGGTTTTGAACAATTTGCAAACGAAAACACAATCAAGATAGAAGATGGAAATCGGACCAGAACCCTTAGCTATAGAGCTAAGAACTCAAGGTATCAAGTGTGTGCGGTACCACGAACTAAGGGGTGAATACCCTTATCTCGATAAACCAAACTCCCTAAGCCAAGCAACAACGAGCAAAAGCTTAAAGGAACAAATACTGTAAACCGAAGTCTGAATTCTTTTAATTGTGAGCAAACAAGCTGATTTGAAACAAACTACAAGAACCCTTTAAATAGGGTAGGAGAAAATGTGTCCTACACCAGATTCGATGAATCTAGTCATCTAGAAAAACTACACAATTAATTGTTCACACTTAACTAAGTACATCCCCTTGTTCCAAAGTGGAAGTGAATGAACATTAATGCAAGTGCATGGTTCCAATGTGGAAGTGAATGAACATGAAAACAAGTGCATGAATGAAGATGAATTTCGTTCATGAGACCCCTCAACTTTCCGATATGGCAGAATGGTCACTGTAGATCACAAAACGTTTGAATCTTGCCATTGAATCATCATTGAGTCTCGCCAACCATCCTAAGTAATGTCCAGCATCCTTGCTCCAATTCTTCATGCTTTGGCATACTCCAAGCCTCCATGAATGTTGCTACCTTGTCCCTGAGGGCCTTGGTTTGACTCCTAGTGATTGGACCAGTTGATGACCCAAGGATGTCCCCATCATTCCTCCCTTCTTGAAAAGGATTCGTCCTCGAATCTGAATCTGCAAAATCATCATAAAAAGGGGTTAAGTCGGCAACATTGAAAGTAGCACTAACGCCATAGTCTCCTGGTAAGTCTATACGATACGCATTGTTATTTAAGCGCTGCAAGACTTTAAAAGGACCCTCCCCTCTAGGTAGCAGCTTTGACTTTCTCTTTTCTGGAAACCGCTCCTTTCTAAAATGTATCCAAACGAGATCTCCTGGTTCATACACCTTTTCCTTGCGTCCTTTGTTGGCATTTTGAACGTATTGCTTTGTCCTACGCTCAATGTTGAGTCTAGCTTTCTCATGCATCTCTTTAACATACTTTGCTTTTGCTTCCCCATCTGTATTAGATAACTCATGCAAAGGCAAAGGTGATAGGTCTAAAGGAGTCAATGGATTAAATCCATACACAAGTTCGAAGGGTGTGTACTTAGTAGCCGAATGCACAGCCCTATTATATGCAAACTCAACATGTGGCAAACACTCTTCCCAAGTTTTAATGTTGGACTTGATTATGGCTCTAAGCAATTGTGATAACGACCTATTGACTACTTCAGTTTGACCATCAGTTTGTGGATGACAAGTAGTAGAGAATAGTAGCTTCGTTCCTAGTTTACCCCAAAGAGTTTTCCAGAAATAGCTAAGAAACTTAGTGTCACGATCCGACACAATAGTACGAGGCATTCCATGCAATCTAACAACTTCCTTAAAAAACAAATTAGCAATGTGAGATGCATCATCAGTTTTATGACATGGAATGAAGTGTGCCATTTTTGAGAATCTATCGACCACCACAAAAATTGAATCTCTACCACCCCTAGTCCTAGGCAAGCCTAACACAAAGTCCATAGATATATCAATCCAAGGTGCAGTAGGAATAGGGAGAGGAGTGTATAACCCGTGTGGTTGTGATTTAGACTTGGCTTGGTGACAAGCCACACATCTGGCTAGGTGTTTCTCCACATCATGCCTCATTCTAGGCCAGTAGAAGTGCTCTTGAAGACATGTCATCGTTTTGGCAATTCCAAAGTGCCCCATTAACCCGCCTCCATGTGCTTCCCTGACTAAAACATCTCGACACGAAGAGTTAGGCAAACATAACTTGTTCTCTCGAAACAAGTATCCATCTAACCTATAATATTTATCATGAGCCGAATGTTCACATGCCTTGTACACATCTCCAAAGTCAGTATCGGTGTCATATAAGTCTTTAATGTATTCAAAACCAATGAACTTAACACCAAGAGTAGAGATAAGAGTGTACCTTCGAGATAGGGCATCAGCCACTATGTTCTCCTTACCTTGCTTGTAACGGATAACATAGGGAAAAGACTCGATGAACTCAACCCATCGTGCATGCCTCTTGTTCAGCTTGTGTTGAGCTTTGAGATATTTCAATGACTCGTGATCAGAATGGATGACAAACTCCTTTGGCCATAAGTAGTGTTGCCAAGTCTCTAATGCGCGAACAAGTGCATATAATTCCTTATCGTAAGTTGGGTAATTCAGAGTAGCTCCATGCAACTTTTCACTGAAGTATGCAATCGGTTTCTTTTCTTGCATGAGCACAGCTCCTATTCCAATTCCTGAAGCATCACACTCGATCTCAAATGCCTTGCTGAAATCGGGCAGCATCAGAACTGGTGCATTGGTGAGTCTCTCCTTCAATAGCTCAAATGCCTCTTGTTGAGGTGTTCCCCAATGAAAGGGTACATCCTTTTTCACTACGGCCGTGAGTGGTGCAGCAATAGTACTGAAATCCCTCACAAATCTTCGATAGAAACTAGCCAAACCATGAAAGCTCCTAACATCAGATATGTTTGTGGGAATTGGCCAAGACTTGATTGCCTCTATTTTCTCCTCATCAACCCTGATTCCTGTAGAACTAACAACAAAGCCAAGAAACACAAGGTGATCGGTGCAAAAGACGCACTTTTTCATGTTGGCAAACAGTCTTTCCTTTCTAAGGGTTTCTAACACCAATTTTAAGTGTCCACTATGATCCTCTAAATTAGATGAGTAAACCAGAATATCATCAAAGTAAACGACTACAAATCTGCCTATGAAAGCCCTAAGCACGTGGTTCATCAATCTCATGAATGTACTAGGTGCATTTGTCAAACCAAATGGCATAACCATCCACTCATATAAACCATGTTTAGTTTTAAATGCGGTTTTCCATTCATCTCCTTCCTTCATTCGAATTTGGTGATATCCAGATTTTAAATCAATCTTTGAAAAGATAGAAGCACCATGTAACTCATCTAGCATATCATCAAGTCTAGGAATAGGATGACGATACTTTACCGTGATGTTATTGATCGCTCGACAGTCTACGCACATCCTCCATGATTTATCCTTCTTTGGCACGAGGATAACCGGTACGGCACAAGGGCTCATGCTTTCTCGAACGTGCCCTTTGTCCATTAACTCATCCACTTGTCTCTGAAGCTCTTTGGTCTCTTCCGGATTGGTTCTATATGCGGCCTTGTTAGGGATGGATGCTCCTGGAACAAAGTCGATTTGATGCTCAATTCCTCTAATAGGTGGTAGTCCTTTAGGAGTCTCCTCCGGAAAGACATCTTCAAATTCCTGTAATAATGAAGAGATAACACTAGGAAGAGAATCGGTTACATTAGCATAATCAGAATTCAAACACTCCTTGTATACGATAACCACGAGTGGCATCCTAGAAGTTAAGGTTTGTTTGATCTCACCACGTGTAGCTAAAAGGTTTTCTCTCCTCTCGGTCTCACTTTTTTGAGCTTTATGACATACCATTTCTGTTTTTGCACTCGAATGGGTGTCACTCGGTTTCTTTTCACTCTTCTCTCTTATTTTGAGCTCCATCTCTTTCTTCTCTCTAGCCTCACGAAGTTGTTGCTTCTCTAATTGATCTTGGTACAATTCGGTTGGTGACAAAGGCTTGAGCTTGTAGGTTTGCCCCTTATGGGTTAAGGAATATCGATTAGCCCTCCCATCATGAAGAGAAAATCGATCAAATTGCCATGGCCTCCCAAGCAGAATATGAGCAGCCTCCATAGGTACTACGTCACAAAGAATTTCGTCAGTATATCGACCAATACTGAAAGGGACGTATACCTGCCTTGTCACTTTTAGCTCTCCTGCTTTGCTAAGCCACTGAAGTCTGTATGGCTTAGGATGTCGAATGGTGGTGAGCTTCATGCCTTCCACAAGATCTTGACTTGCTACATTCGTACAACTTCCTCCATCGATAACCAGATTACAAAGTTTGTTGTGGATGACACAACGAACATGGAATAGGTTCTCCCGCTGATCCAACTCGTCTTTAACTAGAGTGCTCAATGCTCGAATGGCCACTCTATTGAACTTGACCAAACCTTCTGGAACCTTTTCTTCCTCTTCCTCCGATTCCTCCTCTTTGATTTCACCTCCTTGGAACTCCTCCTTGTCGTCCTCATCATCCGTGAACACCTCTCCATTTCGGATCACCATAGTGGCTTTATTAGGGCAGTCCCTAGCCATATGTCCACGCCCTTGACATTTGAAACAAAGAATTCCACTCGGCCGATTAGTAGTATTTGAAGAACCAGATTTAGGATTTGAGGTACCTTGAGTGGTTTTAGGTTTGTTAAAGCCTCCCGAGGTGCCTTCCTCTTTCTTCATGGTATTCGTCTTCCATGATGGTGTGGTAGTGGTTGGCGCATTGAATCTCCGTCCAGTGCCAAGTTTGAGTTGCTTCTCCACTCGTATTGCTAGTCGCACCAATTCATCATAGTCGATGAAATTCTGCAAGTTGACTTGATAGGCAATTTCCCTCTGTAAGCCTCCTAGGAAACGTGCAATCTTGGCATCCTCATCTTCAATTAGATCCAATCGAGACACTATCATCTCGATCTCCTTATGGTAGTCTTCAACAGTCATACCACCTTGCTTTAAAGCTTGTAACTTAGTGTGTAAATCTCGGCAATAGGAAGCTGGAACATACTTCCTTCTCATGACACGTTTCACATCCTCCCATGTTCCAATAGGCCTCTTCCCTTCGCGCTCCCTTTGTCTAACTTGCTGACTCCACCAAACAGAAGCGTAGTCAGTAAATTCTACAACAGCAAGGGTTACCTTCTTGCGATCAGAAAATTGATGGCATTGGAAGAAGAATTCCATCGCCCTCTCCCAATCAAGATATGCATCCGGGTCTGATTTCCCTTGGAATTTGGGCACCGAAATTTTTACTCCTCGGATATCATCGTCCAGCATTACTCCTCTTAAAGCTTCTCTATGTGGCCTTGCTCCACCTCGTGGAGGTGCGTCATCCTCCACATCAGAATCATCTACCCTTGGCTGATTATTCTGGATGGCCGCGGTGAGGGTTTGAGCCATAGTGTTGAGTGCTTCATGGAACTCCGTCCTCATCGCATTCATTGCTGCTTCGAACCCTGCTGGATCTGTCATCTTGAACAATGATTAGTCACAATGGCCTCACCAACTCTCTCTAATGAACCTCACACACTCTTTCTTTTGCCTCTCGTGTTTCACACAAGTTTTTGGTGAGAAAAGGATGAAACAGAAATCGGCAATAAGCAAGTTCGTTATGAGCAGTTGCAAGTTTCTTCAAAGCTTTAGAAGTCAAGTAATTCGAAATTCAAGTAAACACAACCCTAGTTGAGTTCACTCTAAGCCCTAGTCAGATTTCTTTGCTGGGTTTTCGAAAAACAAATTATTCAAAACGAATTTGACTTTGAAAGAACAGAAATTGTTTACCCCCCCTTTCTTATATTTCCGCTATAACTTCTAGACACAATCTCGGTGAGGTGGCTTTGCTTTGATTGGGTCGAAATTATTCTTTTGGACCTCTTGATTTTTAAACTTTGTTTCTTCTTAACCTGCACACCAGCTTTTACCACCAAGAAATGGTTAGTACAAAACTATAAATCTGAAATCACACAACTCACGATTCAGCCAAAAAATGCTACTATTTTTTTTTTGAGGTTTTTTTTTCATAATCGAAAGAAAAACAACAGAAGCTTTGATCCAAGAGTTGAACCGAGCTCTGATACCAAACTGATATGAACCAAAGCCAAGGTTGGCTCAATCCACACAACTCGGTTTTGAACAATTTGCAAACGAAAACACAATCAAGATAGAAGATGGAAATCGGACCAGAACCCTTAGCTATAGAGCTAAGAACTCAAGGTATCAAGTGTGTGCGGTACCACGAACTAAGGGGTGAATACCCTTATCTCGATAAACCAAACTCCCTAAGCCAAGCAACAACGAGCAAAAGCTTAAAGGAACAAATACTGTAAACCGAAGTCTGAATTCTTTTAATTGTGAGCAAACAAGCTGATTTGAAACAAACTACAAGAACCCTTTAAATAGGGTAGGAGAAAATGTGTCCTACACCAGATTCGATGAATCTAGTCATCTAGAAAAACTACACAATTAATTGTTCACACTTAACTAAGTACATCCCCTTGTTCCAAAGTGGAAGTGAATGAACATTAATGCAAGTGCATGGTTCCAATGTGGAAGTGAATGAACATGAAAACAAGTGCATGAATGAAGATGAATTTCGTTCATGAGACCCCTCAACTTTCCGATATGGCAGAATGGTCACTGTAGATCACAAAACGTTTGAATCTTGCCATTGAATCATCATTGAGTCTCGCCAACCATCCTAAGTAATGTCCAGCATCCTTGCTCCAATTCTTCATGCTTTGGCATACTCCAAGCCTCCATGAATGTTGCTACCTTGTCCCTGAGGGCCTTGGTTTGACTCCTAGTGATTGGACCAGTTGATGACCCAAGGATGTCCCATCACATAAGTATAGGTATTCTTCCCGTCAAAGAACCACATACTATTACAGGCTCTATACTAGTATCCAAAATATACAAAAACAACATATATAGTGGTATTCAAAATCCATCAGTTAACACACATTGATGTTTATTTCAGAACACAAATAAGACAAATATCATCTACAAAATAGAAGTTTTCATGAAATTGCAACGTTTACCTAGCTTGGGCTTGCTATGTATTCAATTGAGATTCTCCAACAACAGGTTCATCAGGCCTATTCACTGGTTCAGCCCTGTCTTCATGACGTTTTGGTGCAACAGGTTTTTTCGGCTTTTTGGACACCGCCAACTTAATCGTTTTGCCCCTTTGCTGAATAGGAGTTTTCGTCATCTCGTTCTCTGAATTTGACAAAGAAACTTCATTAACTTCAAACACCACAATCAAGGACGCGAGCCCAACAAAAACCAATCAAACCACACATTTGTACAACAACATGCCATCACAAGTATAACTGTTAATAATAGTATTACAAAAATACTATTATCTTCTCACCCAGACCACACAGAAAAACAACACAGTTTACCTCATTCAATAATAGTAATGCTTCAATACTATTATTGGCCATTTTGCTGTGAACTACGACAACTATATACTTACAATCTAATGCAATAGCTGCACATATGTGGAACAAACAGTAATCATACAATAATTGCATCAGAAAGGCCAATCCACACACACAAAACAGAGTTGCAGGAACAATTTACAATACAAGTTATATCAGCATTTTCACATTCTGGACCTAAAACAAACAAATCAGCTTATATGGATAATAGTATTACAAAAATACTATTATCTGCTCAACCAAACAACAAGGAAACAACAAAATTTACCTCATTCAACAATAGTAATGCTACAATACTATTATTGGCCAGTAACTGTGAACTACAACAACTATAATCTTTCAAACAAACGCAATAGTTGCACATATGTGGAACAGATAGTAATCATACAATACTTGCATCATAAAGGCCAATCCACACACACAAAACAGAGTTGCATGAAATATGTACAATACAAGTTATATCAGCATTTTCACATTCTGGAAGCAACACAAACAAATCAGCTTATATGGATAATAGTATTACATCTCCTTTTCAGTTTTGTTCGAAACCAAAAATACATCATAAATCCATAGACTAGATGTATTTACCAGAATAACAGTAAATTAGACTTTTCAAACACGAATCATTTGGATAATAGTATTAACCTAATAAAAGTACCGAAACCATACCCAAACCACAGCTGCAAAACTGAAAAACGCGATGAATGTTGTTACTAAACCTAATTCCGAACACAATTGAAACAACAACTACGTCTGATTGCACATGCAGAGTTAGAAATCCAAACCTGGTTATGGGTTCTTGTCGGTTCTTATGGTTTCACGAAAGCCACAGCGGCTGCACCAAACAACTGAAACAAAATCGGGAATCGAAATTAGTTGGGATGAATCGGCAGAGGGAATGTCGTTCGGTAGTGCTTACATAAAGGAAGGGACTGAGTCGGCTCTTCCGGCGACGGCGGTTGGAATTTCAATCAGCGACTAAGAGCAGACACGAATTTGACTGCATAGAAGATTTGGGAGAGAATGTGGTGCGGTTTTTTTTTTGTGGCAACGGTTAAAAGAGGAATGAAAATGGAAAAGGTAAGTAATATAATGCAATTTAGGGTAATAAATATATTTAATATGACACAATAATAGTGGAATCCCATTATTTTATTAATATAATCCCTCCACCATTGGATTTATTTTATGGAAATCTAATGACTCTTATGAATTATGTCTTATAGACATAATCCAACTTTTGTCACCATTCTCAATCCGCCGGCATTGGGTGCTATTTATATGTTTGAACGTTTGTATTTACTTCTTAGGTTGAACTGACCTCTGAATCTCTGATCGATCAAACTACAAAAAGTAACTTTTTAAGTTTTGGGTTAGATTGTCCACTTGTTTGGAAATTCCAGCTTAACCGTTGCCCCCTAATTATTACTACAGGCATACAAATAACTACATATATAAATGATTCAAGTGTTGACATTTTTCAAACAAGGTAATCATAATCATCATCATCATGGTAATATCTCCGACATATCTTATTTGCCGCAAAATCTTCCAAGAATTTCATCAACTAGTACTATATATAGTATATTAGTATATATTTGTAATTGTCATCCTTCTCAATGAACAGTAATCATACTATAGATCTATCAAAATCACTCTTCTTCCTTTAGTCGTTGAATATGTTGTCTGACTTTCCAGTCTCGGTTAGCAATGTTAGATTGCCTAAAGATAACTTTCACCCAAAATTCAAAAAATATATCCTATACCAAAATACACATTGATGGCACTAAGTTTATCTTCCCACGTTAAACTACATTTTACACTCATGGATGTAATTATGATGAGTATTTGGTGTAAATGTGTTAACTATGCGATTCTCAGCTCCAAGTGCCTACATTGACCATATTTTATTTATTTTTACCTTGTTTGTGAGTTTATTTGTTGAGCCCGCCAGGTTACCACAATATAGAGGACTCTCTCACGAGTTCAGAGCTTCAAACGGGACCAATTCAGAGTTCAGACAGAGCGGGAATTGCCAAAATAAGAAGCTGAAACTACTTTTTCCTTTTTTCCGGATTTGGACGGATTTTGGGGGCCAAAGGATGGTGACATAATTTAAATTATGTCACCTCAACAATATCCATTCACAGCCTTAGGATTCACCCATCCTAGATTTGGATATCTCTTGGGCTAATTAATTATGAAATTAGTGAATTAATTGCATTAATTATATTTGAGTCAATTTGGGAAGGCATTTATATAATGATATTATTCTTATTCTTTGTAATCAATCTTTTATTTTGTTACCAAATTATTACTAATATTATTCCTGCTCAAATCCGAGATGAAACCTTTATCTTACCTGCTATTTTTTCATTATTCAGTCATTATTCTCATTTCCCTAGCTTGCGGCTGTTTGCTTGTCTCATGGAGTCTCATGTTGTAATCGATGAAGCCAACCAGCAGCCTAGGAGCGAAGGTTTTGATCTCAATCTCATACCCGATGATCCAATCGACGAAAATCATTCAGAAACGACTGAGAATATTGTACCATCGACAGACAATCTCGAAATTTTGCAAGGACACAGTATGTAGATAATAATATTATCCAGCTAATACTATTATTTCTAAACTTTCATTTTTTACTTACTCAGTATCAACTCGATTTTCAATACGATAATAAATGATTTATTTTTTATGTTTTGTGTTTATAATCATCTTCAGTTGATATTTCGTTCATTGTTCATTTTTAGTTTCAAATAACCGATAATGTTATATATCTAATAATAGTATTTTATCAATTCTGATGTTCATCAGGCTTACGAAATCAATAATAGTAACGCTACAATACTATTATTACTTCATCTAGCACCACTTCAACCCTTTCATAGAACACAAAAACAGAGTCAATCAACTAATAATACAAGAATTCTCGTACAAAAGGAATCAAACAAACCACAATAACACAAATCATTCATCTGAAACAACAACTTATGTTGATAATAGTATTAGATCTCCAAACCATTCCCAAACATTTGCAGCAAAACGGGAAATCGAAACATAGACATTTCAAACAAGATTCATATGCGATACTAGTATTAACCTAATAATAGTACCCAAACCATTCCCAAACAATTGCAGCAGAACGGAAAATCGCGATGAATGCTGGTTAAGAAACCTAATTCCCAACACAATCGAAACCACAAAAACGTCTGATTGCACGAAACCACAGCGGCTGCACCAAACAACTGCACCAAACAACTGCACCAAATCAGGAATCGAAATTAGTTGGGATGAATCGGCAGAGGGAATGTCGCTCGGTAGTGCTTACCTAAACGAGAAGACTGAGTCGGCTCTTCCAGCGACGGCGGTTGCAATCGGCGACTAAGAGCAGACTCGTTTTTGACTGCAGAGAAGATTTGGGAGAGAATGGGGGTGCAGGGTTTTTTGTGGCAACGGTTAAAAGAGGAATGAAAATGGAAAAGGTAAGTAGTATAATGGAATTTGGGGTAATAAAAATATTTAATATGACACAATAAATAGGGGAATCCCATTATTTTATTACTATAATCCCTCCACCATTAGATCTATTCTATGGAGATCTAATGGCTCTTATGAAATATGTCTATAAGACATAATCCATAATTTTGTCACCACTCCTAATCCGGGATTTTGGGTATTTAAACCCCAAAAGATATCCGAGATTAAAGGAATGGTTTGTAGCATTCTCCTCTTTCTATTATGGTAAGCACGCCAAACTATTTAATTTACAATTAAAGCTAATTGCTTGATTTTAGTACCTAATTGGATTCATTTTTGTGCCGTTTTAATTTCCAGATCTTCTAATTTAATTTCATATTTTTACGGATTGATTTGTTTTTTGAATTTTGTAAATTCTTTTGGATTTAATTTTGAGGTCAATTCTTCAATTAATCTCTCAATTTATTTGATTTTCCTTTTTTTTCAAGTGTATTAATTGTTAAGT
Source organism: Linum lewisii (assembly GCA_034768395.1). NCBI lineage: Eukaryota > Viridiplantae > Streptophyta > Magnoliopsida > Malpighiales > Linaceae > Linum > Linum lewisii. The sequence continues at coordinate 33,993,817 of CM068298.1, forward strand.
TATTTTCTTATAGATACCTTTAATTATTTCAGTATTTTTTTTCTCATAGGCTTCTTCGCATGATAAGAGCTAATTGTTTAATTTTTTTAATTGCATCCAACTAATCTTTTGTTATTTTCTTTCAGTAAGAAGCATAACTTTCATATAGTTAGTAAGGAGACAGAAGAGTTGCAGACAATTTTTCTCTTGCCATATGGGTACAATCTCGTCAATAAGGGCATAATCTCGCCAATAAGGGCTCACTCTTGCCAATAAGGGCTCATTCTCGTCAATAAGGGTTTATTCTCGCCAATTAGGGCTTCTCGCCAATAAGTGCTTATTCTCTCAATCAACCCCCCAACCCCCTCCTTTCCCCCTTCTTTTTTCCTTTTTATTTTTAGGTCCTAGGATGGTTCACGATCTATAGCATGCTCCCGCCCATGAGTGCTACGCAAAAAAAAAACCCCCAAAAGATGCATTATTCGTTCATTATTCAATTGGGAGATTTTTCCACGACCTACAGAGAGTTGAGAGCTTATTTCGGAGGAATTAGAGAGATCCTGACACTATCAATCCATCTCGTAAGATGCTCGGGGCTAGGAGTTGGAGATTTCTCGAGATTGAAGCTTCACGGAATCGTCAAAATTAGGTTTTACAGTTTTTTTTCTATTCTTCCTTTCTGAGATGAATTCTATGATTGTCTTTGATTTTCTTGTATCGAATATGAGTAGCTAAATTCTTGTAGCTTAGATTAGATGAACCCTAAGTGACCCAGGGCTTTAAAGCGGTCACGGATTGGCGGTAATTAGATTTTAATTCAGACAGTTTCTTTTTCATAATTGGTTTGTTATTAATTTTTGTTTCTTTTTTAGCTTGATCACCTAGATTAGTTTCCTGTTAAAATAAGGATGGTTGGCGAACGTCCAACTTGTTTTAAAATCTCAAATCAATTAATTAACCTATTCAACAGAGTGTGCCTTTCGTAGGAACCATTTAGGGTTAATCCGCTTCTAGAGTAACTCACTAAAATCAATCAGGTGCACCAGTTAGTTATCCGGTGCAGAAGTGAACGCACGTACGGTTAATTAATTTTGGTAGTTAGATCCGATAGAGTGAACGTTCGTGGACTTAGACCTAAGGGTAAGGAGTTATGGCGTTGGCTAAGAACTGAATGAATTAGGATTGAAAGTCGTCTGTTTTGTGATTGCCAATGCCTTGGTAATCTTAGGGGGATTCGAGTCTAACCTATCATCTCTTTAACTGAGTAAACTCAATCAATCAAACTGTTTCTTAATTTAATTTCAATTGTTCCCTTAATAGATTAGAAGTCGTGGAACTCACACCACGCAACTTGATTTTAAACCTGATTTTTTGCCAGCTTCTTTGAGTAAACAATTTGAAGAAACTCTTGGAATTCGATCTATCCTACTTTAGTGGGATAGTATTTGACCACTGTTTTACAGTTATCAAATTGGCGCCATTGTCGGGGACTCTTCTCTATTGTTTGAAAGAAGAGTTGGCATTTATTCTTCTACTTTCCATCACACTTCGATTTTACACCGATTGTTCTTGTTTTTGTTAACTTGCATGTTGAATGCAGGTATATGAACTATCCAGCTACTCGTTCTCAGTTCAAGCCTACTAAGACTAAGAGCTCACACATCTTAGACAATTCTCTACCAATAAAGCAACAACAAGCGAAGAAGCAAGTGAAAATCGATCCACCTTTTACCCCCATCAAAGTTGAGGAGTTGAAGGAGAACTCCTCTTCTTCGCCTACACCTTCCGTTCATTCAAATTCACCACCACTTTCTCCTAGAATGGACAATCCACCACCGCCACCACCTCCTACTCCACATACCATGGCGGACTACAACAAGCCCAACGCGACTAGCGTTCGATCAAGCATCGCCGTCCCTCACAACGAAGCAGTTCCTGACTATGAGATCAAATCCCCTTCCTGGGAATGATCTCCAGGGATATCCAGTTTGAAGAGAAGCCACATGACAATCCATGCACTCATCTAGCATACTTCCTTTCCAAGTGTGAGACCTTCAAGAGTGGGAACCTCGACAAGAATACTCTTTGCTTGCAAGGATTCCCATTCTCCCTTAGAGGCGCTGCCAAGAGGTGGCTTAATAGCAAGCCACACAGTCACTACACCACTTGGGAGGATCTCGCTCAAGACTTTATGGAGGAGTATTTCCCTCCATCGAGAACAACGACCTACAAAGACAGCATTGCCAGGTTCGTCCAGAAGGATGGAGTTAGCTTATATGATGGTTGGAATGATTTCCAAAAACTCCTCTACAACTGTCCTCATCACGGTTTCGAGTAGAGACAACTAGCTTAGATTTTTGCTCGGGGTATGAATGATGAGTCCGCCAAATGGGTCAACTCCTTGGCTGAAGGAGACTGCATCGCCCTCACCCCAGAAGCTGCTATTCTTCACTTTGCTAGTTGTACCTCTAAGTCCAGGAATTGGAAGAGGCAATCCTAAGGAGCCAAGAACTGATTAGGTCTTGAAGAGCAAATAAAGGCAGAAGTTCAGAAGCATCTAAAGAAAGCTGGCGCTTCTACCAACCCGCCTTCAGCTTCTATCTTCGTGGCTGATTGTGAATGGTGTGGAGCTTGTGCACACAATGGAGGAAGCTGTCAGAACTTCGGTCAAGCAGGTGTATGGTTCGTAGAAGAAGTAGACCTTATTAATGGGGTTTTCGTCAATACCGGCTACCGTCAATACTGACAACCTCAACAATAAGGTAGCTTTCAAGAGCATCCTCTTTATAACTCTGGGGCTAACCAGAATTAGAATAACCGACCATCTAGGTCGTACCAAGAGAACAAACTAGCTAATCAACCAAGTGGAGCTTACCAGCCACCTCACCGGAACAAGGGTAACTACGGTACACACCTGGCAATCGCCAGAATCAATACTTCAATAATAGTTACCAAGGACCACCTGGATTCACCGGAGGACAACAACATCAAAGGTCAGCATCACAAAGCAATAGGCAGAGTGAGATAGATAAGAAGCTCGACCTAATCATGACAAGTTTGATGACCATGATGCATAGTTCAAAGCTCAAGCTGCCTTGAATCAAGGCCAAATAGCTCAAGGTAGAGGATAGAAGATCAGATCAACAACATCGTCAGTCTCCTCTCTTCTGGTCATCCCATGGGTAAGTTACCAAGAAAGACAGAGCCAAACCCAAGGAATTAACATGTTAAGTCCATATCCACTAGAAGTGGCAAGCAACTAGCTGGTCCGATAGCTCTCGATCCGGTCATGGTTCCTGATAAATTGTCATCGACATGCCAGAGATTAAAGATATCACAGAAGAAGAGGAAGATAAAGACGAAGAAGAGGTGACTGTCCCGCCTCCTCCGAAGCCGACCCCTAAGCCACCTCTCACTACTTATCATCCAAAGATTCCATTCCCTCAGGCCATGAAGAAAAATACCTACGACTGCCAATTCAAGAAGTGGCACTCGGTCTTGAAGAACACGGAGGTGAAAATACCTGTCACTGATGCCATAGAGATGATACCAAAGGTTGGGAAAGTCATGAAGGATATCATGAAACACAAGAAGAAGGACGAGGCATCTTCCATATCCCTTAATTAAAAATGATCTGCCGTCCTCTGCCACACGCCATCTATACCCTCTCCAGCTAAGTGTCACGATCCCAGTTCTTTTAATTTACCTTGCACAATCAATGGTTTTAAAATTGATCGTAGCTTATCTGATCTAGGTGCATCTATCAATGTCATGCCTACATGCTTATATGAACAATTGAATCTAGGAAAATTAAAACCGATTAGTATGCATCTAGTGTTAGCTAATAGATCTGTCAAAACTCCTAGGGGGAATAACAGAAGATGTGGCTGTCCATTCTGGTCTTTTTACTATTCTCACTGATTTTGTTGTTATGGATACCTGAGAGGTAGATGTGACCCTCCTCCTAGGCCGACTGTTTCTGGCAACAGCCAACGTGACCATCGATATCCAGCATGGCTCGTTGACTTTGAGGGTCAGAAAGGATAGAGTCACATACTGCCTCATGGACGGTATAAAATACACTCATAAGGAAGATGCTCATTGCTTATCTATTGATACTGTGGAGTTTGTCTCAGCCAACTCTAGTACTAATGACAAATCTAGCATTTCTTCAGAACTTTGTATAAAAGGTGTTGAGCAGACTATCTATCTGAAGAAAGATCCTCTGGCGCAAATGGCAAGAAAGAAAGAGGAGCATAAGGCACCCATTGCTGGAGTTGGACTAGTTGGAGGTCGTGGAGGCGGAGAAAAGGCGAGCAAGGCGACAACGAAGGTGGTTTGGAAGCAAGTTGATCCTCCGTCATCTGCCAAGCCACCAGACGAAAGCGTACACCTGAAGGATCTGTTCGGTCTATTCGAAGTCACGGGAAACCTCCCCGATGGTCAGACTCAATTAACCCACGCCGATGGGAGACGATTTCTCTTGACTAGAAGTACACCGAAGTTATATTTCATGGGTTCTGATGCGAGCATAAAAGAAGTCTTGAGTTGGGACGCCTCTTGATCATCATCCAGGTATCGTCCAGCTCAAGGACGTTAAATGAGAGCGCTTCGTGGGAGGCAGACCATGGCTGGAGTCAGATTTATAATTACCGAGTGAGTTATTTATTTATTTTGAGTCATTTTATGAATTTTGTGTCGAGTCGGTTGGGTCTGAATGAAAGAAAATAGTTGAAAAATATATTTTGCGTGTTATTTGGGTTAAAAATATTGTTTGCAGGTATTTGGGTGACCAAATTGTCAAAAAGATGGCACAAATCCGGATTTTAGCCCCAAAGAGACCAGAAAAGACAATAGACTTACACATTCGTGTAAGGATCCATGTAAGAGCTTACAAGGAAAAATAGCTTACAGGGCGTGTAAGCTCAAAAATCAAGAGGTAAGTCCCTTCCTCCTTCTCATTTTCAAATTTTCACTCTCTCTCTCCTGAAACTCGCGCAAGACCCTCTCATCCAAATACCAACTACCAACTCACCACCACCAAACCTAACCACACCGCCAGCGGATCTACACCCGCCGGCGACCTACTCCCTGTCGCTCAACGACCACCAGCGTCCTCCCCCCTTGCCGGCCGACGACGACCCCAAACCCACAGACCGTCGCACCGCCACCTCTGCTCAAACGACTCCGCCCCCAGCAATCAACAAGCCCACACCGATGCCACCTTCGTCCGCCGCCCCCTTCGTCGTCTTCTACCTTCAGCACCCCCACCGCACCACAGCCTCACCGGCCGAGGCATCTCGCCAACGTTCACGACAGCCTTCCGCCCCTTCGACGCCCAGCCGACAGCAACACGAGTTCTGAACCACTCAAAACCTGATTTCAACCTCCCTCTATCTCATTTTCGGATTTTAATTTGATTATCAGGTATGCAACTCTTCCCCCTAGCTCCTTGAACGTTTCCCTATGATTTGCTCCATGAAACTCGACTTGCAGGTCCAAGTTTGAAATTTGGTGTTCTTGAACCAAAACCCTAATTTTTCAAGTTTTTGATTTTGGGAAATTGATTTGATATTATTGAAATTAATGGTATAATGAGCTTGTAGTTTGAATCGGGGGTTGTATCAATATCGTTTACCCCTCGTGTGCATATCCATTGACTTTTCATACCGAAATTGCTCGAAATTGGGGATTTTTGCATATGGACGGATTTGGATGAATTGTTGCTTTGAGACTGATCTTATGATGATTATAGACATGCTTTCATGCTTGCTCTCGAATATCTATGGATAAATATGCTCGTATGATGATTTGAGCGTACTTTGTGTAATCTCGGTTTCATGACTTTGTGTCTTGGCATGTATGAATTGTTGGGCTGACTTAGATGTGATTATTACTTGATTATGACATGTGTTTGATCGTGTAATGTCACTATTTTGTTCCATTTGGTTAAATGATCGACTATTGACCGCCATACTAGGTGTTGTGTTAAACCTTGATATGTGTTTAAAAGATTTTGGCTTATTTGTTGACATTTGATATAAATTCTTTGAACTCTGCTTCTTTGGTGTTTCTTTGCCATTGTTCGATAATCCCTACTGCTCCATTGATTCATGGGTTGTGTCCATTTGTTTGGTGTGTTTGAGACCATATTTCTTAAGTTTATCCTATATGCGCTACTTTAGTGTGCTATTCTTTCAGGATGGAAGAATGAAAGACCAAGCGTGAAAGGAAGAACATCCGCACCTCCCACTAGGTGAGGGAGTTGTCTAGATTTCAAGTGGAGGATCGAGCACGGTGGCCGATTATCCAAAAGCTGACCGTTGCAACTATGAGTCACATGGATTGGGGAGAAATTAAGGACTTTTCAGTCCCATAGTCCTTTCAGAATTTTCTTTATATTTTCTTATCATCCATAACTCTATACTTTTGTTTCTTTAATTATGTCAGTTTGTTATGTTTTGAGTTAGGGTCGATCTTTTCTGGGTGATTGAGTCGGTCGAATCTTTTATATTTCTAATGCTCTAATCGTGTGATGACTCTTACTCCACAATGTCTCCAGCTTGAATTTAGAAATCTTATCGATTCTATTCATGACTATACCTCCGATGTCTCGTCCATGCCTTCTTCGGTGCCGTCATGCTCACTTTTCGGTACCCCTATACACGTTTCTTCTCGTTTTATGTGATCTATTGATGACAATGTCTGATTTAAGTGTGGGGTGAGATGATATTTCTGAGGGTTGCTACTTCTATATTTGTGTGTTTCCTCTGATTGGAATGCATTCAATTCTTGACTTGCCATGTTAGATTTGACTTCAATTTTTCACAATGACAATTATACTATTTAACTTAGAACCTGCAACCAACATGTATGCACTGATACTAAATGAATCTGGTCAGAATAGAATTTAGGATCACTCTTTTAGATTCATCTTGAATTGCACATTATGATTTGAGTCTGACTAGCAGCCAGTTGTGAGGTTTTGATCCATTGCACATAACTTGCAATTTTTATTATTTTTAAGTGGCTTTCTCGTGCTTTGAATGAGATAAAATTTTCATGAGACCTATTTGAGACCACACGAAGAGGCACCTGGAATTGCTACTTAAGCCATAAGCCATCCCGACAATAATTTCTCTAGGTGTAAACCCTTGCGTTTGTCCTATTTTTCCGTTTGATATTACATTACAGCTATCTCTCATATTTTTGTTCACCCCGTTGATCCGATGTGGTAGTAGTTTGAGATTAGCTAACCAAAAGTTGGTATGTGGTGACTTGCCTATAGCCAGTAAACAGGTGGTCTTAACTAGTATGTCCAAACGTGTAAACCCCTCTAGAAACTAAAAATTTTAGCACTAAAAGAAAAATAAAAATTAGAAAAATAAAATAAAAAGTTTAAAAAGTTACAATTTTTGAAAGTTTAAAATGTTCTTCTCCCTATATAAGGAAGAACGAAAGCAATAAGTAAATGTAGAAAGAAAGGAAAAAAAAACGCTAAGTTGCTTGAGGGTATCCTAGGACGAGTGTACATTATTCCACCTCGTGTTTGGTTAGATGGTAGGAATCCATAAATCCCGAATTGAGGGAGGTTAGTTGATTGCTATACCGCACCAAACCCATCATCATCACACATCCCTTCATCCATTAATCATAAGCCCTTGTAGTATAGGATCATTATAGTCCATTGCAAAGTCCTTTTGACTAGTTTCTCGTACTGTCACCATGGTGGAAATTGTGGTCGAAATGCAAACCTATGACATAATTCAGTTCAAGAAAGTGAATGAGACATAAACACGTCCCTAAACACAAAGTGTGAGAGTCCCCCATGTACCAAATATTTTGTGTAAGGAAGTCTAGTCAGCTCGGTTGGCAGTGTGCTTGATAGGTGTTTGCTACTTGCTGTGTGCAGAGGATAGTGAGACTTGGATTTGTTTGGTTGATGTTCTTGCATGTGTAGGTTATGTTTTCTAAGTGTGACAGTGTAAGCTGAATTGTTAGAAATTGAAACTTCGATTGAACTAGTCTTGTCATATGTGAATTTGAGTATGTTTCCAAATTTGATTTGCTTGAGGACAAACAAAAGTTTAACTGTCGGTTGATTTGATGAAACTAAATTTATAGTGTTTATCTCTCAATATTAGACTATATTTTACACCCATGGATGCAATTATGATGACTGTTTGGTATAAATGTGTTAACTATGCGATTCTCGACTCCAAATGCGTACATTGTCCATATTTTGTCTTTTTTACCTTATTTGTGAATTTTATTGTTGAACCTCCAGGTTACCACGTTGTAGAGGACTCTCTCATGAGTCTAGCGCTTCAAACGATGACCAATTCAGAGTTCGGACGGAGCGAAAATTGCCAAAACAAGAAGCTGAAATTACTTTTTCCTTTTTTCCAGATTTGGACGGATTTTGGGTATTTAAACCCCAAAAGATGCATTATTCATTCATTATTCAATTGAGAGATTTTTCCATGACCTAGAGAGAGTTGAGAGCTTATTTCGGAGGATTCAGAGAGATCCTGAGACCATCAATCCATCTCGGAAGACGCTCGGAGCTAGTAGTTGCAGATTTCTTGAGATTGAAGCTTCACGGAATCGTCAAAATTAGGTTTTATAATTCTTCTTTGTTCTTCCTTTCTAAGATGAATTCTATGATTGTCTTTGATTCTCTTGTATCGAATATGAGTAGCTAAACTCTTGTAGCTTAGATTAGATGAACCCTAAGTGACCCATGGCTTTAAAGCGGTCACGGATCAGCGGTAATTAGATTAATTCAGATAGTTACTTTTTCATAATTGGTTTGTTCTTAATTCTTGTTTCTTTTCTAGTTTCATCACATAGATTAGTTTTCTGTTGAAATAGGGATAGTTGGAAAACGTCCGCCTTCTTTTAGAATCTCAAATCAATTAATTAACTTATTCACCAGAGAGTGCCTTTCATAGGAACCATTTAGGGTTAATCCGCTTCTAGAGTAACTCACAAAAATCAATTAGGTGAACCAGTTAGTTATCCGTTGTAGAAGTGAACGCACGTACGATCGCCAATGCCTTGGTAATCTTAGGGGATTTGAGTCTAAGCTATCATCTCTTTAATTGAGTAAAACCCAAACAATCAACCTATTTCTTAATTTAATTTCAATTGTTCCCTTAATAAATTAAAAGTCGTGGAAGTCACACCATGCAACTTGGTATTAAACTTGAATTTTTGCCAACTTCTTTGAGTAAACAATTTGAAGAAACCCTTGGAATTCGATCTATCCTACTTTAGTGGGATAGTATTTGACCACTATTTTATAGTTATCAATTCGATCTGTCCTACTTTAGTGGGATAGTATTTGACCACTGTTTTACAGTTATCACACATCGATATAGATTATGAAGAAAATTAGATGTATGATATTGATGAGCCCACTTATGGACGAACCCAAATTATCTGACCTACACCGATTGTAGCAACGAGAGTCGCTAGAGGTCAACAAAACATGCAACTTTCTGAGCCCACTCTGGGCCAAATCGCCTCGAGATGGATTCCAACGGTAGCCCATGTAGGAGCTAAGGTGGCCCATTTCGGGTCTATTTGATGATTTTCTACTGTTTTTATGTTAGCACAGGTTTTTGCCATCGAATAAGTAACCAAGGAAATGTCTCAGGCATTGGAACCTCGAGGAATTGCACCGGATTCGATCAAAGGAGCCAATCAAAGTCAAACAAATTCCTGCCAGTTTACAAAGAAGTTTTCGCCGAAAATAAGCATATGTTTTCGGCGAAAATAATAGTACAAATCGACTGACGCCAAGTGAAGGAGATTTTCGGCGAAAGTGTTGAGTTTTCGGACCGAGAAGAAAAGGCAGAGGAATCAGCCGGCAGGACTTCCATTCACAAGCATATTTTTGGCGAAAATAATTCACTATTTTCGGCGAAAATATTAGAAGAAATCCGGCTGGGCTAGGTTAAGTATAAATACTTAACCGGCGGCCCACTAGAAAAGAGATCATAATTTACATCAGAAAATACTTTTCGAATCAGATTTCTACGATTTTCTCTGAAGTTCTGGAGCGAAGAGTTAGAGTTCGAAGAGCCGAAAAGAGATCGAGACGCCATCCCTTTCATCTCGGAGAAGCGGAGCTAGGAGTGTAGTTTACCGAAGATCGAAGTCTGTTAGAGTCGTCTAAGTTAGGTTTTTCATATTCTTTTCTATTCTTCCTCTGGATGATGAACTCTTTCTTTGTCTTTGTTTCTTTTGTGATAAACATGAGTAGCTAAACTCGTTAGAGCTTAGACTAGATGAACCCTAAGTGACCCAGGGCTTTAAAGCGGTCACGGATCGGCGGTGATTAGATTCGAAATTCAATCAGTTCTTTTTCATGTTTGAATTGTTCTTCATTGTTCAATTAACCTTATAATTGGAGCGTGCCTTTCGTAGGAACCGGTTAGGGTTAATCCACTGCAAGAGTAACTCATTAATCATTAGTAATTGCACCAGTTAATTAAGTCATTGCGAGAGGCGACCGTACCCGGGCAGCTAGTTAATCTTGGTAGTTAGAACGGATAGAGCGAACGTTCGCCGGTCTTAAACCTAAGGGTAAGGAGTTATGGTGGTGTCTTAGTAATTGATTGAACGAGAATCAAAATCCGCTGATCTGTTGATTGCCAATGCTCTGGGGAACGAAGGGGGATTCAAAGTCTAAGTTCGTTTGTCATCTCTGTTTTCAAACCCTAATTTCCATTCTACTTTAGTTTAATTTGTTTTAATTTCTCTGCATTTCTTAGAATTAGAAGTCGTGGAACTCACACCACGCACAACTTGTCTGCCTTCGAGTATTTTGCCAGTTTTGAAGTAGTCAATCTTAGAAGACCCCTGGAATACGATCTGCTTAGCTCTCGTTAGCTTTGTAGTATTTGATCAACCGCTTCTGCGACGTTCATCAAATTGGCGCCGTTGCCGGGGACTTCTTTTGATTGTTCGAAAGAAGAACTGGCAATATATTCTTCTACTTTCCATCTTTCACCTTTCCATCCACTTCGATTTTACACTGGTTTTGTTTGTCTTTGTTATCTGTAGGTTTACAGGTGTATGCCTCACCGTCCTTGGACTCGCTCTCAAACCGAACAGGCTAAGTGTGCAGAGAGACCAGGCAGTTCTGCTCCACCTCTACGATCACAGATTCTGAAGAAAGGCAGATCCAATCCATTCATCACTCCGATCAAGATCGAGGAACCGAAGGAGAGTTCCTCATCTCCATATTCACCTGTACCGTCATCTTCATCCGCTTCATACACCGAGTCACTGTCACCTCCTCCATCTCCCGCCATGGACGATAGATTACCACCACCACCACCAAATGGCGATCAACCGCCGCCACCACCACCTGCACAGAAGAGTCTAGCAGACTATAACAAGCCGAGCGCGACTAGCATTCGATCTGCCATTGCCGTTCCGCGCATTGAAGGAGATCCTGACTATGAGATCAAGATTCCATTCTTGACTATGATCTCTAGGGATTTACAGTTTGAAGGCAGGCCCCTAGACAATCCGTGCACTCATCTTGCAGACTTCCTTGATCTCTGCAGCACTTTTAAGAGCGGAAACCTCGACAAAAACACTCTTTGTCTGAGAGCTTTCCCGTTCTCTCTGAAAGGCCCTGCTAAGAGGTGGCTTACTGGCAAACCACCTGGCTATTACACTAATTGGGATACTCTGGCTCAGGACTTCGTTGAAGAATACTTCCCTCCGGCCAGAACAACCGCCATCAAGGACAGCATCGCCAGATTCTCCCAGAAAGAAGGAGAAAGCTTGTATGATACTTGGAATCGATTCCAAGAATTTCTCTACACCTGCCCTCATCATGAATTCGAGCAGAGGCAGTTAGCTGAAATCTTTTCTCGAGGACTTCGAGAAGAATTCGCCAAGTGGGTCAATTCTCTAACTGAAGGGGATTGCACTACACTAACACCTGAAGCTGCTCTTCTTCACTTCGCAAACTGTGCTTCCAAGTCAAGGAACTGGGAACGACAATCTGAAGGATCAAGCAGCAAGCTAGATCTCGAAGCTACAATCAAAGCAGAGGTAGAGAAGCATTTGAAGAAGTCTACCACACCGATCAAGCCGCCGGCAGCCTCTGTCTACGTTGCCGATTGTGAGTGGTGTGGAGCTTGCGCACATAACGGAGGCCGTTGTCAGAATTTTGGTAAGACAGAAGTCTGGTCTGCCGAAGAGGTAAATTTCATTCAACAAGGCTTCGTAAATAATCAGAATGGTTATGCTGGCTACCGTAACTTCAGACAGCAAGGGAACTATCAAGACAGACCTCCCTACAATGCTGGCGCCAACCATAACCAGAACCAGAATAACCGCCCGGCTGGTCCAGCTCAGGATCAGAAGCCTAACCATCCGCCGGCAGGTGTCTACCAGCCGCCACATCGCAATCCGGGTAATTATGGAACTGCTCCTGGAAATCGCTAGAATCAATATCTTAACAATACCTATCCAGGGCAGCAGCATCAAAGAGAGAACAATGTCAGTGACCTGGATAAGAAGCTCAGCCAGATCATCACAAGACTCGATGATCATGACAGTCAGTTCAAGGCTCAAGCTCTCCTCAATCAAGAACAGATAGCATCTGGACAAAGAATTGAGCAAGCCGTGAACAACATCTCGAGCATGCTAGCATCTGGTCGACCATTTGGCCAACTTCCAAGCCAGACAGAGTCGAATCCGAGAAAGGAGCAAGCCAAGATGGTAACCGCTCGAAAACTCCCAAACTTAATTGCTGATGCTTGTTCTGTCTTACGCAGGATCGCTGAAACTTCGAGGAAGAAGAAGAACAGGAACCGGCGCCTAAGGAGGATGATCCTCCTCTCGCACCGTACGTCGTGAAGCCTCCTTTTCCTAGAGCATTACTGCCAAATGCAAGGATCGAGACTGGCATGAAGGGGAACAAGGAAGGATATCCTGACATTCGTATTAAGAAACCTGCCTCTCCATATCCAGCTAAGTTATCTGATCCTGGTTCTTTTACTTTGCCTTTGGTCATCAATGATGTTGAGATTGAACGTTGTGTAGTTGATCTAGGAGCGTCTGTTAATGTCATGCCTATGAGCCTATTTGAAAAATTAAACCTAGGAGAACTTGAACCGCCTAGTATGCAACTTGTCTTTGCTGATAGATCACTTAAAACCCCTAAGGGAGAGATTAAAGACGTTGTTACTAAATGTGGTCCGTTCACGTTCTTAGCTGACTATGTGATTATGGATACTAGTACAGATGATTCTACCATTCTCATAGGTCGACCTTTCATGGCTACTACTGGAATGAATATTAACATTCCAAATGGTTCTTTAACTCTAAGGGTCGGCAAAGAAACGAAAACGTTCCGTCTTAAAGATGGCATGAAATATGACTCTAAGAATGAAGAATCTCACTGCCTAGCTGTTGAAACTGTGGAGTTGACTCCTGTCAACTCCGTTACTAATGCTTCTTCCAGTGTCTCTAGATCAGTTGTTGCTGCAGATATTAAACAGGTTATTAAGAAGAAGCCAGAAACTTCAGTTCAGAAGCCGCTCAAGAAGAAGAAGAAGGAACTACAAGCCTCTTCTAAGCCACCGAGCACAAAACCGAGCAGACCTCGGGGAAAGAACAAGAAGACGAAGACCCAAATGGTCTGGAGGCCAAAAATTCCGCCGTCTTCCACCGAGTCAGCTGCACCACCAATTAGTTCCGAGAAACCGGCGCCGGAACAAGTATGGAAGGAGAAGCCGAAAGCATCTCCTAAGGAAGTACTAACGATCACCGATCCTGGTGATACCAAGCCGAAGATAAAAGAAAAGAAGAAGCCGACAGTCCTCATTCCTTCCATCGTAACACTGAAGAAGGATGACCTCTCCAGAGAGCTGTTCGGACCGTTCAAGTTCGTCGATCATCTTCCCTATGGACGTACCAAGCTGCTGCATGCGAACGGGAAGAGATTCACGCTTACCGGAGAAGTCCCGAAGCTGTACTTCATGAACTCTGACGCGAGCGTTAAGGAGAATCTGAGTTGGGATGTCTCCTAATACCGTCCAGGTATCATCCAGCTCAAGGACGTTAATAAAAGAGCGCTTCGTGGGAGGCAACCCACGGCTGGAGTCTGTTTTTAATTTGTGTCAACCTTAGTGTTTTAGAGTCGGTTCGGGGGAGCCAAAAGTGTCAGTTTGTTTGATTTATTATTTTTCGTGTAGAGTCTGTGTGTCATAGAGTCAGTCGCAAGTTGATTGAGGTCGTTCCAATTTTTGTGAATTTAACTTTGATTTTCTGAAGTTGGCCGGATTTGCAAAAATATTTTAACCCGAACAGTTCAAAATTTTTGGCGAAAATTAAACCCTATTTTTGGCGAAATCGTTTTAGAATTTTCGAACCCGGTCTCCTGTTTCATGTTTTCGGTTCGAAAAGTTGAGTGTTTTCGGCGAGCCATTTTTACTCCTATTTTCGGCGAAAACACCCCTTTATTTTCGCCGAAAAAAAACCTTGAAAATCAGCCAAATTTTCACTTTAAAACTCGGTCCATCCTCTCTCTTCCCTTATCTCATTTTCGATCATAAAACCGAAACCCCCCCCCCCCCCTCATTTTTTTTTTCTGTTTTCAAACCGCCGCCGCCGTTTTCCACCGCCACCGCCGTCGCCAACCACCGCCGCTCGACTCCCCTCCCAATTCCGATCGATTTGAGCCCTAGAACGTTCAAATCGGAGCTCTGCAGCTCTAGTTCACCGAAACCCTTGTTTTCAGAGTTTTCACCGATTCCTCCCAAACCGTTCATTTTTAGCATTCATGGCTTCAAGGTAAGTTGTAGAGCTTTTCAATACGAATCTTTTGACATATGGATTGATTAATTTCGTCGGGGTTGACTTTCGGTTGACTTTTCGGTTTGCCTCGATTTGCGTGCCGACTGTTTTCGTGTGAACTAGGTTAGCTGAACTTATAGAGCTGTTCTAGCATGCTTAGGGAGTTCCGTGCTTAATTTCCATATCATTTGATCATGTGTTGCTATGCATACGATTGATTCCTTGTTATGTTGACTTGTGAGAAATGTTGGTTTGGCCATGAACTGTATTTGATCGTTTGGCTGTCGTATGTGTTCATTCTCGTTCAGATTATCTTGCTTGCCATTTGAGATCATATTTTACCGTCATTCCCCAAGTTGTGATAGTCTTCCCATGATTAGGGTTCAATATGCTTAAATGTTGACTTTTTGAATGTCGGTTTGACTCTTTGGACTCTGATTGTGCTTATCCGATTCTGGCTGTTCCTAAGCATGTATTTTACTGTCTATGATTACCGGTTACTCTGCTTTGCTTACCCCAACTCGGTTTTCCTCATTTCTTTGTGAAATTGAGTTTTTCTACTAAGTGTGGGGTAGGGTTTTAGTTGACTAATCTGGTTTCATTCTGGTTTTAGGAACACCACTTATGAGCGCAGGACTAAGGCGCGACTTGATGGCGCCTCGAGCTCAGGAGCTGCCGCTCCCGTCACACCCGCCATTCTGGGTCCTCCACCCGCACTACCTCACCGGGCTGGATACCATCGCACTATAGCTCATCTACCAGACTTCTACTTCGAGTGCTTCCAGAAGATCCAGCACATTTGTGGAGCTGACGTGCGCCCTCTCTCCATGGAGTCCCTCTTCGATCACGACGAGGACTACCACCGGAATGTGCATGACGCCCTAGCACCAGCAGGTCTCCTAGAGCTGACCACCATCGCTGCCGAGTTCCCAGACATTGCTCTCCAGGAGACATGTAAAAGTGTTGTTGGATCTAATCTATAAGATATCTTATCTATCTTGGCTTCAGCTCGTGGCAAACTACCTTCATCCGATGATTTCCTTGAGACATCACTTGTTTGTTGGGAAAAAATCAGCCCAGTGAGGCCTCGCCGTAACATTACCTGGCCTGGGTGACCTTTGATCTGGACGAGCACAAAAGGAAGCAACGCCAGAAGGTTGTCACCTTCTATCTTGGTGGGGTGTACAGGCAGCTCACCTACGACGAGTTTGCTGCTCATCTGGGCATCCCCTACGAGCATTATCACGATCATCATCTAGGCTGGGGCGACGATGATGACGACGAGGAGTACCATGCACTCTGGAGCCACATGACAGGAGTGCCTGGCGATCGCCTTGGGGAGCACAACTCAGTTAAGTCCCTCTCTCACCCTCTCTTTAAATTTATTCATATGGTTTGGCGTAGATCCCTTTTATATGTTCCAGATAAGGATCGCCACCATATCCTCAAGGAGGAGCTCATGCTTCTTCGAGCCATCCGAGAGAGCTACCCTCTACACCCCGGCTGGGTGCTGGCTCGCATCTTCCGCCAGAAGGCCAGGAGGAAGACGCCACCTCGCAGACTCCTGGGGGGTAACTTCATAGGACAGCTCATCCTCTCCTTCGGCATCAGCCATGAATATGGCCCGAACATTCCACGACACCGAGTTAGGACTGTTGGAGGAGACTTAGCGGTTGAGTACGACTTAGAACTCAACCTCAGTCCCCATGTAGCAGCAGATCCTCCACTCCATCTTGTGGTCGAGTCGGAGGAAGAAGATGATGCTGAGCAGCAGCAGCCCCAGCCACCGCCAGAATTCCAAGACTATATACCCTCGCCACATCACCAGGCAGGGTATGCTCACCAGTCGTCGCCGCACATTCCCGATCCATACCAGGCGCCTCCCCAATAGCCCCGACACCACCCCGCGGATGTTGGAGAGTTGTACGAGCGACTGCAGGAGTGGCGCATCAGCGACAACACCACTCTAGAGGCGCGATGGACTATTATGCAGCAACATATGTGCCGCGCCGACAGGCGGTATGAGGCACAGCTGGCGTGGCAACGTCAGCTCGGCGAGCACCTCCACTTTCCACCTCCCGGCTCACCGGACCAGCAGTGATCGGGTTGTATTCCTTTTCTGGTGTCTTCTTTTTATTTATTCTTTTCGGATTTCGGTCCAACTTTTTTCTGTGTGGATCCGGGACACTTGTCCCGATTTCCTTTTTATGTTTCATTTGTTTTTATTTTGTAGGCAGTTGGGAGATTCCCTTTGCTTCGCTTGGGTAGATTCCCTCCGCTCCGAGGACCCGTGCTCATCCCCTACGCCAATCATCTCGGTCCAGGTTCTTCTACTTCACTCTGAACTCTAGAATTAGTCCTGTGAGGACACAGTCCGATTTAAGTGTGGGGTAGGATGCTAGAGAACCTTGCATGAACTTGATTGCCCTTGATTGTGTTTTATGTGTGCCTCGTGATTCCATACCAGTCTCTCTAGCATTAGAATGGCTCAGTTCTTGATTTTTGATGTTAAGTTGTTGTTCAATCCCTTATAATGATGCTTAGACTGCTTAACCTAGAACTTGAGAACCAACTTGTATACTTTGATGCTAAATTGCCTGGTCGGAACAGAATTTTTAAATCACACTTGTAGTTGGTAGCCTTGATTGCATGAAAATGACCGAATCTGACTAGCAAACCAACTGTGAGCTTTTGATCCATTGCACGTAACTTGCAATTTTAATTCTTTCTGAGTGGTTTTCTGTTTACTTGAATGAGTTAGAATTTGCATGAGACCTACTCGAGACCACACGATGACACGAGTTCTAGAAGGATAGGGGCACCTAGATTCAGCTACTAAGCCAGATAGACTACCAAACGATAAAATCCACTAGGTTTAGACCCTTGAGCTTGGCCTGTTCTTTCGGTTCGATAATACATTACAGCCATTTTCCATTTCTTTCATTCCCCGTTGATCCCCTGTGGTTGTAGTTCTAGATTGACCTACCGGAAGTCAGTTTGTGGTAACCTGCTTATAGCCATTAAACAGGTGGTCTTAGCTAATATGTCCAGACGTGTAAATCCCTCTAGCAACTAAAAGAAAATCGGCACAAAAGAAAAAAAAAGTAAAGTAAGAAAAGAAGAAAATTTCGAAAAAATGAAGAAAAGAAAAATCAGAAAAAGTTCAAAGTTTCTAGTTCAATAAAACGTTCTTCTCCCTACAAATGGAAGAACGAAGTCAAAAGAAAAGTTCAAAAGAAAGAAAAGAAAAAAAAATCGTGTAAAGAAAAAGAATAAGTGCTAGGTTGCTTGAGGGTATCATAGGACGAGCGTTCATTATTCCACCCGTGTTTGGTTAGACGGTAGGAAGCCATAGATTAGATTCGAGGGAAGTTAGTCGAAAGCTACACCGCACAAAGCCATCATCATTCATTCCCATCATCCATCTCATTATAAACCCGAGTAGTGTAGATTTCATTACGGTCCTAGCAGGGAAGTCCTTCTTGACTAGATACTCGTGTTGCCACAGTGGTGGAGATGTGGTCGAAATGCAAACCTATGACAGAATTTGGTAACAGAAAATGATCGAGAGCAGAAACACGTCCCTAAACACAGAGAGTGAGAGTCCCCATTGTACTATATATATCCTGTGTGAGGAGTCTGGTCGGTCAGGTCAAATTCGTGCATAATTGGATGCTAATTACTTGTCGTGTGTAGTTTATTAGTGAGACCAGGTAGTTTGGCTGATCTGTATGCTTGTTAGGTTTCTTGTTCTAGGATCGATCTGTCTAATAATTCATTGTGTTTGATTGAGCTCCAATTTAATCGATCTTATCATTTATGAACATGAGCGTTTCTATTCAGTTTGCTTGAGGACAAGCAAAAGCTTAAGTGTGGGGTATTTGATGACACTCGATTTGACGTGATTATCAGCCTCATTTAAGCGACATTTCTTTGCTTAAGACATGGTTTTTAGGGTAGAATAACGAATATTCAATCGATTGCCCTATCTCGTGCCATTTGTGTTACCTTGGCCCGTTTCGGGTCTATTTGATGGTTTTCTAGTGTTTTTATGTTAGCACAGGTTTTTGCCATCGAATAAGTAACCAAGGACGTGTCTCGGGCGTTGGAACCTCGAGGAATTGCACCGGATTCGATCAAAGGAGCCAATCAAAGTCAAACAAATTCCTGCCGGTTTACAAAGAAGTTTTCGCCGAAAATAAACATATGTTTTTGGCGAAAATAATAGTACAAATCGACTGACGCCAAGTGAAAGAGATTTTCGGTGAAAGTGTTGAGTTTTCGGACCGAGAAGAAAAGGCAGAGGAATCAGCCGGCGGGACTTCCATTCACAAGCATATTTTCGGCGAAAATAATTCACTATTTTCGGCGAAAATATTAGAAGAAATCCGGCTGGGCTAGGTTAAGTATAAATACTTAACCGGCGGCCCACTAGAAAAGAGATCATAATTTACATCAGAAAATACTTTTCGAATCAGATTTCTACGATTTTCTCTGAAGTTCTGGAGCGAAGAGTTAGAGTTCGAAGAGCCGGAAAGATATCGTGACGCCATCCCTTTCATCTCGGAGAACCGGAGCTAGGAGTGTAGTTTACCGAAGATCGAAGTCTGTCAGAGTCGTCTAAGTTAGGTTTTTCAAATTCTTTTATGTTCTTCCTCTGGATGATGAACTCTTTCTTTGTCTTTGTTTCTTTTGTGATAAACATGAGTAGCTAAAGTCGTTAGAGCTTAGACTAGATGAACCCTAAGTGACCCAGGGCTTTAAAGCGGTCACGGATCGGCGGTGATTAGATTTGAAATTCAATCAGTTCTTTTTCATGTTTGATTTGTTCTTCATTGTTCATGTTTCTTGTCTGGATTGATCACCTAGATTAGATTCTGGTTAAGCTAGGGATAGAAGCGAACGCTCGCCTTACTTTAGAACATCGAATTGAACAATTAACCTTATAATTGGAGCGTGCCTTTCGTAGGAACCGGTTAGGGTTAATCCACTGCAAGAGTAACTCATTAATCATTAGTAATTGCACCAGTTAATTAAGTCGTCGCGAGAGGCGACCGTACCCGGGCGGCTAGTTAATTTTGGTAGTTAGAACGAATAGAGCGAACGTTCGCCGGTCTTAAACCTAAGGGTAAGGAGTTATGGTGGTGTCTTAGTAATTGATTGAACGAGAATCGAAATCCGCTGATCTGTTGATTGCCAATGCTCTGGGGAACGAAGGGGGATTCAAAGTCTAAGTTCGTTTGTCATCTCTGTTTTCAAACCCTAATTTCCAATCTGCTTTAGTTTAATTTGTTTTAATTTCTCTGCATTTCTTAGAATTAGAAGTCGTGGAACTCACACCACGCACAACTTGTCTGCCTTCGAGTATTTTGCCAGTTTTGAAGTAGTCAATCTTAGAAGACCCCTGGAATACGATCTGCTTAGCTCTCATTAGCTTTGTAGTATTTGATCAACCACTTCTGTGACGTTCATCACTTACCCCTTGCAAACCAGACACTTTTGGCAGGGAACAATCCCTCGGTTCATAACTCTCTCACCCGAATTCCCATACAACCCTTGATAAATCACTTAGAACTAACTACTACCCCCATATTCTCTCGCTTGGGAGTTACCACGCAACCCACCTTCAGCGACTAGAATACCACTCTTAGACGACTAGTCAGGATCAATTGACGCACTAGATAGGAATTTGTAGCAGACAGCCAACATTTCTAAGTGATGCATCTATGAATGACTTCACCTCCTCCAAGGATAGATAATGAGGATGAAACGCCACTTAAACACGTCAATCCAAAGACATAAGCGGGTCCTATTGTAGGGAGAAACTTAGGGGATGATTGTAATATCCATCCCGAATCGACCCGGGTAACCCGTGGTTGAACCGGTAATGAGCATTACTCGAAGCTATCTTTAAACGAAAAGGACGAAACGACCAAGAAAGGAAGCGAAACAACTCTTATTAAATGTTCAAAAACAAATGAATACCTTCAATAAATAAAATCCAAAATCCGAAACAACCGATAAATCATAAATCTAAAATCCATCCTCAAAACGATTACAAAATTCCCAACCAAAAATGTCAACTGAAATATAAAAGTAAAAGCAATGGTCAAGTCCAATGTAGATCACCAATCTTCACCTCGTAGCTCCAACCGACAACTGCTCTGAACCTGACCGAAACACCTGAACCTCAACTCTACTCACTCTAACCACGCGCACCAGAAAGGGGAAGAGGGGGGGATCAATTTCTAATGAAATTGAGTGAACCCACTAGGTTTAACTATGCGCCAAACCTATCCAAAAGAAGCGATTCCAAACTCCTCACGTAACACTAACAATGGAATCTGACTCAACCTTTACTAGTTTTAATTTCCCAAACAGTCTAGGTGATCACATAGGTGTAGTTCTCGATTCGACATTCACGATTCACATCCACAATAACATATACCAGGGGAACCTCATACATAACGTTCAACATCAGAAACATCATACATGCAGTTCAACATCACATCACAAGTCATCTCACAATTACCATCAATACACGCACACACACCCACACACATTTACATACACTTCATTTCTTATTTCAATTACTAAGTTAGTTATTAGGCATCCTTAAGCAGTCTAGGTTATCACTCAAATGTAGTTCTCCATACTAACAATTCAAAATTCAAAACATTAACATCAATCCACAACTCAGCACAGCAACACCATTCAGTTCACAGATCGATCCAACATAGTCCACATCACATCATAACGCATCTCACAATCACGTCCAATACACAAATCGCACACAAATCACACACACATATCATTAAAATTCACTAGGTAAGTTCATTAGGTGCCATAAGGAGTTACCCCGTACCACCGCTGCCGGCCTGACGCACTTCTCTCCCCTGGGGAGGCCCAAAGATGCATCCTCTCCCTTGAAGGATACAACGAAACCTCTCCCTTGAAGAAATCGTAAACAAGACTCAAACAAAACAAAATCATGCCTTTCCCTTGAAGTTGTGACGCACCTCTCTCCCTTGGAAAGGCACTTAGCACCCATAGTGCAAATAAGGGGGCAGTACAGGCTCGTTCCTATTCTAAAATTTCATTTAGTCACCACAATTAATCCAATCCTCAAATTCATTTTCAAAACCATTCATCAAATTCCTCATCAAATCTAACACAAACCTGTCATCAAGTCCATTATCAATTCCCTTATTACTTCCATCATAATCATCCCATTCCACGTTTACATTGCAATCAATTTCAATTCACAATTCACATATCACAACCAAATCAATTACACACATCGACAATGCAATTCCATTTCACAATTCCATGTACCAATTCCATTTCCCAATTTCATATATCAATTCCCTTTTCCCCATTCCATGCTGTAATTCTACACTAAACCACAATTGACGACGATAGGTACAATTACAGAAATTCAGCTCATCCTATCCCAACCTATCTTACATTTCTAATTCGAATTCATTAGCCATCATGTTTCATCCCGATCCCCCACTTCACACATCAATTAGCACAATCATCAGTAATCATGAGACAGTTATTGAGTTGTACTCTCGTAGGTTCATGAAAGACCTACTTCCATTCTAAGTTGAGTTTCAACTCCTCACGTTACTAATAGTGTCCTATCGACGCTAAGCCAATCAGAACCGCGTAACTTATGCACACTTGGAAATAACCTTTCATTTCTAGCCACCTAGTCAACCATACATTCACACAAGTCAACCATACGTTCAGACAAGTCGACCATCCATTCAAACAAGTCAACTCAACACCACATATCAATTTATGTGGTTTGAACATTCACAACACATCAATTTACCGTTTGAACTCTCCAGTTCGTGTATTCCTAACTTTAACTAAATCAGTTTGTAATTCCTCTCGTTGTAACTAGATACTAACTAGACAAAGCCAACAACCAATTTCATATGATCATCCACAACACACTTTCCATCATCACTCGTTGCCAAAATGAGTATCATCCTCACCATTAATCCATTTCCCACACATTTCAATTAACTCGATTTCAACACAATTAACCCAGTTCCGACATACATCCATTTTCATTAATCACTTCCAGATTCACAATCATCAATTCACCCAATTCATCACATAACATCAATTCACCCAAAACAACTAAATCCATATTTTCCACTTCAATCAATTAAGCTAAATTCATGCATCAAAACCATAACAAGGGTAAACGGCTAGCTCACCAACCACCCCCACTTGTAAGTACAAGGATAGCCATGTCGTGAGTCTTACGGCTACCCTCCTGTTCGTCCTTCATAGGATGACCCCACATTGGCAGGGCCATCCACCTGTTTATCATTAATAGGGTGACCCCACAGTGGTAGGGCCACCCTTCTACAACCACAATTGACAATAGCAGAGAATGTATATAAATTCACAAGATCACCCACAGTTCCTAGTACTTACTTCACAAGAATGTATATTAATCATGCATATTAATCATTTATCCCAATTCCATCAGCAAAGCATTATATTAAATAAACATCAATCAACAATCAATTCAGCAATCAATTCCCCAATCAACAATCAACCAACAATCAATAAAAGAACAATTATCATCTTTTACTCTTTTCCAATTTCATGCAATCCCTAATTTCATCTAGGTCAGATTACAACTCCTCAAATCGACCAGCACTACCTATCATATGCTAAACCCTCACCTGACAAGAAGACGAGGCTCTAAACAACTTCTACAAACCCGAACAGCCAAGCTCTACAGCTCCAACTTAGAAATACCCAGAACCAAGATATGTGATCTCTTCCTCTCGTCTCCAGAAACGCACAGGCAAAAATGGTTCGTCAAAAGTGTTTTCGAGAGGAAAGAG
The DNA here is from genome assembly GCA_034768395.1 of Linum lewisii. Classification (NCBI taxonomy): domain Eukaryota; kingdom Viridiplantae; phylum Streptophyta; class Magnoliopsida; order Malpighiales; family Linaceae; genus Linum; species Linum lewisii. Next base: position 34,017,501 of record CM068298.1, read on the forward strand.
AGAGAGAGAAGCTGAAGAATTCTATCAAAAACACGTCTTTTTATAGTCAAACACAAGACACACGGCCGTGTGTTTCAGTCTGCCCACCTCTACGAATTTTCAACGTACTCGCTTGTAACTTCAACCCGACTCAATTATGAACGTCTCGGACTTCGATGGGTCCTCAAGAACACCGTTTCCAATGTCTCAATCATCCAAACTCAGTTTCCAAATTTTTCGGTTGGGCGGGGATGTTACAATGATCTAGATTTAATATTAGTTCACACTACCGACATAGAATCTAACCAAGGACTAGGATGTCATTTTATGTATTTTTACTTCATTTGGCAGTTTGGGGGAATTTTAAAAGTTATATATTGTTAAGGTTGTTTAAGAGGTTTGGCTAAATGTGGCTTGGAATGTATTTAAGTGGGGATCCCCATCTTTTATTTTAATAATTATATTTTATTGATCTTATTTATTGATTTTGTTTTGGTTATTTTAGTTTGATTTATCGCTAGTAGCATCGGTTGCTGGGCGATTTGGGGTGGGTGTTACAGCAAACATCCCTCTTTCGAGCGAAAATGCAAACTAAGCACAAACCCATTGTAATCAATGATATGAAAAATCTTTCAAGTCATTCCATACCAAATGGAAACCTAATCATGCATCTAGTTTAAGTATGCAAAGAAGAGGAAATGAGAATAAAAACATGAGTCTGAATCACATATGAACTTGAAATTAAAATGAAATAAACCAAGGTTTAAGAGTGTAAGTAAATCATCAACCCCCTAAGGTTCCACTCGCTCAATCCTACAAGTTACAACAAGACATACTAGAGATCAGAGAAAATACAACCTAGAAAGAAAGGGTAGAAAGAACCGCTGATTTCTTCGAGCTTGGTTGATTTCTGATCTTCGCTTGATGTTTTTATGGTCTTCGGGATGAAGGATGATGATTTATGGTCTCTAGAGGTGATTTTCCAGGTCAGGAGGACTTATGGGATCATCAAAATTGTGCTTAGGAGAGTGAAAAGCCGTCCTTGAAAAGATGCGTAAACTGCCCTTTTATAGCCCAGGACCCACCGCTCGAGAGGCTTGCGTGGCGGTGAGTCTCACCATGCGCGGTGAACCCATAGTTTTTTGGTATTTCATCGAGCCTAGCTTCGAAGTCAATGAAAGGGGGCTTCCGCGCAGCAACATTGTGTCTTTTCGTTCAAACTTTAATTCCAAGAGCATCCGAAATCTAAATCGATCGCCATTCAAACCTATGGCTCCATGATAATGTGCTCTCTCATGGTGTGACCTGATAATTAATAAAAACGAACTCGAGAAATGTGAAAATGGACCACAAGGATCCCAAGAGGCCATTTAAGATCAATTATCGGGATTTAACACAAAACCAATGAAAAGATGATATAAACCACTCAATTTCCATTTAGTTCTGCATCAGATAAGGGGAATTAAATGATGTATTTTTCGAGTCATCAAATTACCCCACACGTGAACATTGCTTGTCCTCAAGCAGAGATTCGGAACAACAAATGCAACAAACGTAGAAATGTACAGGTAAAAAACATGACGAATCATAAAACAATGTGAACAATGTCTTAAATCTGAGTAAACTAGGATATAAGCTCGACCACGCACTTTAAACCAAACAACTTCCTAGTAGTAGTAGATGGACTAGATGTAGTTGAGGTAATGAGAAACCGACTTCAGAAATCGCAAGACAATACAACCTTCGATACACTTACTCTAGGACGCACCCGACCCTCGCTAGATAAGGGATTAAAACAGAATTTCTCAATTTAGCTGATGAACGCGTTTTCACGCGCGTGTAGTCAAATAACTAATCTACCAAGGTAGACTAGATCGTATTTTACTCGAGGTCTCTTCTTCTTGTCTACTCAAATATGTTGGCAATTTACTCGGTTTAAACATGTTGTGCGTGGTGTGAGTTCCACGACTTCTAATCTACAAAACAAGGAAATTAAAAGACAGAAAATAATAAAAGGTAGACTAACAAGAAGATAGACGAGCTTAGATTTCGAATCCCCCTTAGATTACCAAAGCATTGGCGATCACAAGACCAGTGGTTTTCAATTCTAATTCAATCAATTTCTATACACCACCATAACTCCTTATCCTTAGGTTTAAGACTGGCGAACGTTCGCTCTATCCGATCTAACTACCACGATTAATTAGCCGCCCGGGTACGGTCGCTTCTTACGACGACAAAACTAACTGGTGCAATTACTAGCGATTCATGAGTTACTCTTGAAGCAGATTAACCCTAACTAGTTCCTACGAAAGGCACACTCCAATGAATAGGTTAATTTGTTGAATTCATATTCTAAAGTAAGGCGAGCGTTCACTTCTATCCTTATCTTAACAAGAATCTAAACTAGGTGATCAAGGAAGACAAGTTTATGTGCCAAAGCAGGAAAGCTGTCAGGCGACTAACCCTAGCTTGCATAAACCTTATCTAGGCTACCAACTAGAAGAGAAACATAAAAAACGAAGAACAAAACAACCATGCAAAGAGAAACTGATTGAACTTTGAATCTAATTACCGCCAATCTGTGACCGCTTTAAAGCCCTGGGTCACTTAGGGTTCATCTAATCTAAGCTCTACGAGTTTAGCTACTCATATTAGATACAAGAGAATCAAAGACAACATAGGAGATCATCATACAAAGGAATAACAGAAAGGAACTGAAAAACCTAATTATGGCGACTGATGTCTGGCGATTCCTGTGAAGCTTCAATCTCTGGCGATCTTCAACTCCTAGCTCCGAGCCTCCCGATGATGCTCTCAACTCTATCTATCCTCTCTAAGTCGTGGCTAATCAGCCAAAATTCGTGTATATTCAATCTGGCTTCAAAAAGTCTATATATAACCCCAGAAACCATTTACAAGTTGGAAAAGGCTGAAAATTAGGGTTTCTGCCGCGATTTTCAAAGAAGTTGTCGCCGAAAACTTTAGTTAAAAACCCCTGGGTAGAGCTCTAACTTGTTTCGATGATTCCTGCTCCGTTTGAACTCCGATTTGATCCCCGTTTGAAGCGATGGACTCGTGAGAGATTCCTCTATAAATTGGTAACCTGGAGGCTCAACATAAAAGCACACAAAAAGGGTAAAAATAGCCAAGAAATGGACAATGTACGCACTAGGAGCCTAAAATTACATAATAAACACATTTTCACCAAATACTGATCAAAATGGCATTAAAGGGGCATGAAATGTCACTTAAATGGGGATGAAAATCACGTCAAATCAAGTGTCATCATTAACACTTTTTCTTGCCTTTTCATTTCATTAATTTTTTTTGTGCGATTGTGGACAACACCAGGTTTGGAGCAGGCGACATCCTTTTGGACTTGCGTTATTCTAAACCCCAACAACAATCAGGAGTAGGTTATAAGAAGAATGCTACATTGAGAGTTCCCATTTGGGACTACAACAATAGGTGGGCACGTATGCCTACTCGTACATGGACCCACAACCGACACTCTCACTTTGATTGCACAACTTTCTTAGTTAACACTTTGGCACAATTTTTTTTGAAATCCCTTATCTAGACCGGATATCACATCAAACTAGGGAATTCAATAGTTGGTTAGACCACATCTTCCACAAATCCAAGTCAATAACTCATTAAAACAACTAAAGTAAGTCCCTAGACTACTATAAGGATGAAAAAATGGGTGATGGTCATGTCGTGGTTCGCACACAACTAAGCAAAGACAACACACTGTTGTCATAAAATAATTCAAGTAAATAGACACTTTACGAAGGATTTAAGCAATGCAAAGAGTCTAAACCACAAGGGGAAATGGGAAAGCAGTCCTAGAATGAAAAAAATTCACAAAAAATTAGCCACAATCACCACTCAGTTAAATCAAAATCTCGGTAACGATCTATCCCCAAACATGCATATCCCACCCCACACTTAAACAAGTCAATGTCCTCATTGGACGAGCACATATTGAAAGTGAAGGAGGAGCAAAGGAAAGATGATATAGGGAAAAAGACGTGTCTCTCATGATGAAATCTGGAAGGACCAAACGTCCGCTTAGAAAGTAAGATGCAATTCCAGAAAATCCTTGAAGTTCCATCCTCATATGAGTACTTTAGATCAATCCAAACATAACAAAGTACCAAATATCCCAATATCATCAAAGTACAAATATCTAAGTTTCAGAAAAAAAAATTAGAAAAAGACAAACGAAGTCTTAAACACAAAAAAGTAAAGATAGATGGAGGAGGGTGTCAGCCCTTCCTCAAGTTGAGCCGAAGCTCTGGAGGATCAAGCGTCTTCTAGTGCGCTCCCAGATGCGTCATCCATCCTCGTGTGCTTTCTGCTCCTCGTCACTCTCCGCCTCTCCTGCTGCTAAGGTACTGTGACGTGAAAGTGAGTGACAAGGGCATCCATCCTTAAGCGGATGTCAGAAATAACTATACGGAGTCTAGCAATGTTCGTCTCAATCTACCCAGTCGATCCTCCCCCACTTGACTCCTGGAGCGCTGTTCTCGATTGTTCCTCCTAACTCTTCCCTGCTTCTCCTTGGGATTCATTCTTAGTGAGGGGCCTCTGAATCGAGAGGTCTCAAAATTTTAGCTTTATCAAGCGTTGCCAGGTCAATGGCCACAAGATTGAAGTGAGAAGGTAGGTCCCTCGCCCCAAACTCACCAAAGAGGTCAAGGAACTCAAGAAGCCTCCCGACAAAACCAACTGCCACCAAATATTTCTTCACGGGCGAGTTCGAGCTTTTGAACATATTAGTAGGATTGAACTCATGGAAAATTTTCCTCACAATGTCCAAGTCGGCGGAGTTGAAGTGGTGGGTGCCCTTCTTGCGAGGGGTGATAGTATCGCTGCAAACGAGATGGACAAACTTGTAGAGGTGGTACCTCAATCTCGAGACATAGGCCTCATCCTTGTAAAAAACAAGTTCATTGCCCTTGATCAGAAACTTCCACATGGCATTGCGATCATCCTCAAACTCCTTTGAAGTTGGGAAAATCTCGGAAGAAAGCCAAAACACCTCAGCTCCCTCGAGCTCTTCCTTTGTGGCAAGCCCCATCGTAATCGCGCACCCATCAAAGCTCCAATCAAAGTGTTTGCTCCCCAAACATAACTGAATCTGAGCATTGGTGATATGAATCATCGAGTGAAATTGCTTAAGATCTCTCAAAGGGCAAGGATCAGAGAGATTGAAGATCCCCCAAAACCCAAGTGGTTCCACCTGATGTGATCCTGGCCACCCTCGGGCCAACCCCGAGCCGAGAGCCTGAACAAGGCCTTAGGCCAAATGCTACGAGCCCTGGACCAACCACAGCCTCTGAAGATCCTCTAAAGACATTCCAGAAGATGTGGCCAAAGCATAATGAAGAAAGCCTGGCTAGAAGAAGCTGGCACCCAAAGATAGACCCCGGTACAAGCCCTGAACCGGGCCAAATACCAGAACTAAGCTTAAGGATCGGAGCCACGATCCTTGGACCAGCACCAGCCCTTGAAGACCTCCTGAGAGCATTCCTGAACACTTGGCCGAAGCAGAACTCAAAGGGCCTGAACAGATTTGAAGAAGGCCAAGAGCTAGACTCGACACTAGATGTGTCCTCGTGCCCGGATGCCATAGAGAAGCACTTTTGGCCCAGCCAACCATTGGCCCGTGCCTTTTGGGAAATTCCAGTTGTCTTGGATAGCTTGGATCCCCAGGAACACTCTCCAACAAACGGAGCTGAATTTGGAGGAGAATCGAAGGAGATAGGGCTAGAACAAGTCCTACTGATGCTTGGCTGGAGCATCAAGGAGTGGAGCTCGGATGCTGATCCGAGGTTGCACACGATAGGAGCTACGATCAGGCCACCCCCTGATCCTGATCCATGGAGGTATTGATGACCAATTCATGATACGGGAGATGAAGAGAAGATGCCAACTACTTCCCGTGAACACCACAAGTTGATGATCGTGCAACGAGGTAGAAATAGTCGGTAACCGGGATGGAGAGGACTTTGACCCGCAAGCTATAAAGAGCTAGGAACCAGAAGTATCAAGTCGATGACGCCACTTCAAAAGGTGGATGCTTCTGACGATAAGTCGATTCTTCAGTATTGCAACATGCGAATACAATAAGGGTTTCAAGAACAAAGTTCTATAAAGGGGTTGTTTATTTCAAAAAGGTTGGTGTTTACAAAGGATGGCTGGCGGCCTCCTTATATAGGTGAGGGAACAAGCTCTCCTCCCTAAACACTACTTCCTAAATAAGAATAAAATAAAGAGTCCTATTCCTAAATAGAATCCTAAAACCCCTAAATAATCCTACTAAAAAGGAAAAACAATTAAATAGTCTTTAAAACCAAAAATACAACTCAAATAGAACTAAAACACTCAAAAACCCTAATCCGGTGATTTAGGGTTTCCTAGTACGGGTGGGACTAGGACCCGCCGAGTCTGCCGGTCTCGGGTTGGGCCTTTGCTCGGCTCCGGGCTTCTTCTTCAAACGGTGGTCCTTCGTCGGGCCTTGGGGCCTGATGCTCCGGGCTTGTCCAGGGGCTAGGCCCTTGCCAAAAGGCTCGGGCCACATGGTGGCTAGCCTCATAAAGTATCCCTGATCGGCTCGGCTCTCTGTCTAGGGCTCAGGGCTCGGCCTTGGTGGGGTCTTCTCCATTTCTGCTCGGGGCTTCCTCTCCTAGCTTCGGGCATCTCCTTAGGAAGCTCCATATGTGGCTCTCATGGGCTAGGGTCGGTCCAGGAGTGATGCCTTTGAACCAGGGGCTCTTATGTTCCTCTAGACTTGGCGCCTGGTTATTCTTGGGTGGCCATCCCTTCTTGACCAGGTACTCTTGAGCTCTCTTGTTCCTGTACTCCAGGAATGCTTCTAGAGGGTCTCTGGAGTGTGCCTCGTCTTCGGGGCGCTTGGGGATTAGGCCAGGATTTGGCTGAGGCTCGTCCTCAGCCCTAGGGTTTCTACACTCGGCCAACAACATGGCCTGGAGTTCTACCTCGGACAGGTGACCCTGGTGGAGTGTAGAAGTACCTACGGGTACTAGGGCAGCCGGGCTGGGTCATATACCCTCTTCTTGCCTTGGATTTGTCCCCAAATCCATCTCGAGTTCTTTTCTAGCACTCATCACTCTCTTCCAAACTTCAGCAATTTTCTTGGCTACGGTCGGGGAAGACTCAGCATCATCTTTAGACTTGGGAGTATCACTTGAGTAAGTAATTGACCAAGGCTCGTGTCCTTCAGTGCTTTCTCCATCTGTCTCCATAGCTCTTTCGCCTGAAAAACTATCAGCAATAATGTTAAGGCTTGGGGAAGTGTCCGGTGAGAGTTCCTCACTCATTTCCACATCCGGGTCCGCATCCGGATCTTCTTCGCTCGGGGCAGCCATCAAAATCCGTCGGGAGGTGATCTCCCATTGAATCTTGGGTGCATAGAGGACCGTCGCTGAAGCGTCGGGTAGGGGCACTGGGTTCAAGAGGCGCCGGGGGTAGGCCAAGGCACGTCGGGCAGGGCGGCGGCGTCGGCCAGTGGGGAGGCGGCGGCAGCGGGCAGTGATGCGTCGGGGTGGCTGGGGGCGTCGGGCATCGGCCAGTCGGTGGCGTCGGGCATCATCGCGTCGGGTAGGACTAGGACGGAGCGGCGGGCAGGGACGCGCTGGACTCGTCAGACGGTGATCTGTCGGGGGCCACGTCGGATGGTGATGTGCCGGGGGGCATCGGGCAGCGATAGTTCGGTGCCGGGTGCTAGGGCGGTCGGGTCCTGGTCGGGCAGAGTGGCGCCGGGTGCTGGGCGCTCGGACGGGCTGGGGCGGGCCAGTCAGAGTCAGGGCCGAATGATGGGGCTCCGGGGCCTGGTCGGGTAGCAACGGGGCTGGGTGCTGGGGCGCCGAGGCTGGTCGGGCAGCGCCAGTCGGGGTCGGGGCCGAGCGCTGGGCGCTAGGGCCTGGTCGGGCAGCACCGGGGCTGGGTGCTGGGGCGCCAAGGCTGGTCGGGCAGTGCCAGTTGGGGTCGGGGCCGAGTGCTGGGGCACCGGGGCTGGGCGCCGGGTCGCCAGGTGATGCTGCAGTTTTAGCGGTATAACTAATCTACCAAGGTAGACTAGATCGTATTCTACTCGAGGTCTCTTCTTCTTGTCTACTCAAATATGTTGGCAAATTACTCAGGTTTAAACAGGTTGTGCATGGTGTGAGTTCCACGACTTCTAATCTAATGAACAAAGGAAAATAAAAGGCAGAAATATTAAAAGGTTGACTAACGAGAAGATAGACGAGCTTAGGTTTCGAATCCCCCTTAGATCACCAAGGCAACAGCAATCACAAGACCAGCGGTTTTCAATTCTAATTCAATCAGTTTCTATACACCACCATAACTCCAGACCCTTAGGTTTAAGACCGGCGAACGTTCGCTCTATCCGTTCTAACTACCAAGATTAATTAGCCGCCCGGGTACGGTCGCCTCTCGAAATGACTTAACTAACTGGTATAATAACTAACGATTTATGAGTTACACTTGAAGTGGATTAACCCTAACTAGTTCCTACGAGAAGCACACTCCAATGAATAGGTTAACTGGTTGAATTGATGTTTTAAAGTAAGGCGAGCGTTCGCTTCTATCCTCAGCTTAACAAAAATCTAAACTAGGTAATCAAAGAAGACATGTTTATGCGCCAAAGCAGGGAAACCGTCTGGCGACTAACCCTAGCTTGCATAAACCTAATCTAGGCGACCAACCAGAAGAGAAACATAAACAATCAAGCCGAAATGGGAGTTAGAGCTATCTTTGCCCGCGGACTTCCGAACACCGCACCCGAGCCCGACCCGTGGCCTCTCAAACCACACACCCACGGTCTCCTTCGGGCAGTAGTATAAAAGCTCTCTCTTTTCAAGTAGGGTTTGACTTTTTGGTTCCTCCAAAGCTTATTGACGAAGGAAGAAGGTCTCCACTCTCCCCAAGACCATCCCTCAAGGTCTCCATCCATCATTCATCCATCCCAAGACCATTGGATAGTTAAGAATGTCATTTTCTTCTAGTTTCTTGATTAGGAATTTTTGTATTCTTCTCTCTTCCATGGCACATTAGACCTAGGGTTTGGGTGAGAGGTGAATCCATGGTGTAAGGGTAAATAATGGGGATCAGTTCTAGTGTTTGAGATTGTGTTTGTAAGACTTTAACTCCTCTTGTTTATCTAGTCCTTTGTTCCAATTTCAATCCCTTCATGTGCTTCGTCTTGTCGCTTAATTAATTGGTACCTAGCTCGTTCGATGCTTGTTAGGATTCAAGATATAGGATTGTATGCTGATTTATATGTGCTAAGTGAGAGTAGTTGCATGTAGGTTGGTCCTCCCTACGTGAAATTCTCTCTTAGGCATTTCATCGAACATGTGGCGTGTACTGTTGGTTTGGTCTAGTTAGCTAATAGTTAGCTTGCCTTGCTTCCATATCTCACGTTAGGAGCTCATAGAGACCCTAAGTAGATTGTCTATTGAATTGTTAGAGGGGCTAGAGTAGTCTTAGTCCATGCTTGAACTCCTTCTTTAACTCGGTTTCGCATTAAGTGACCCTCAAGCTTTGTGATGAACCCCCAAACCCCACCCATTCGTATCATGTGAATCTTCCTTCGTTGTTTGCTTTGTTTGGTTGCATCTATTGTTGTTCTCACTTATTTCCATGCTCTTTGAGCTTTGTTGACTTGTCCCTTAAAGTTGAATTTTTATTCTTGTTTTGGTGAGTGTTGTTTTTTCATCCTTGTTGCATCCCGTCGATAGTTTACTCCTATCTAAGTACGCTTCATTGAGGGTACCCTCCCACTCACATGCTACTAGTGGTCAGAGAAGATCCAGAGAGCTGGGGGCGGAGATTTTTCGCAAAGAACGAGGAGAAGCGAATATGAGAATAGTAGAGTCAGCTTAGTAAGATCAGTTGAGAGGAGAAGAGAGGAGAGGAAAAGCTTGAAATGGACGTTTGTAGATAAGGAAGAATGAGATGGGGAAAGGTTTTAAAACTACAGACGGGAACCATCGCAATGGGCGTTATGGGGCTCTTCACGGCTATTGCATGGACCATACAACGGGTGTTGGGGTTCTCATAACGGCCAATGTGAAAGGGCAGAGGAAGTGGGTTGGGTGGGTCATGATAAAAAGGGTTTAGTTTTGGTTGTGTGATCTCTTTCATGATTTGGACCCAGGTACCGGTTAAAAGGAAGTTTAGTTGAATTTGTGGATTCGGACCAAGGAATATTTTGGGTCAAGGTTCTCCCGATAAGAAAAGTTAAGCGGAATTCCGAGTGGTGGAGGTAAAAGGGATTTATTGGTTAGGAATGCTGGGTTTTGGAACTGAATTCTAAGGGATGTGTGATAGCTAGTAGGTGTAGAGCTTTGGAGCTTACTCGGAAAGAGTTGAGTAGTTTGTTGGTCTGGGAGAACGGGTAAGGTGGTTTTCAACAAGCAGCATAACTGGGAATTCGTGCTAAGGAAAGGGTAAGGGTGTGGATGAGAGTTTCGGTCAGTGGTTTGAGTCGTGGGACAGATCGATGAGAATTTAGCTTTGAGCAGTGACTTCATGAAGGGAATGTCAAGTGGATTAAGAATTTTTGGGAGTTTGTTCCAAGTTCCACGGAAGGTGAAAAAGAAGAGTTATGAGGGATGAAAGCTCAAGGAAACAATAGACGTTACCTTGGCATGGGATGTCTAAGGTCTGAAGTCTGGGTTGTTTAGTTTTCAAGGACGATGAGTGGGTACCAAAGGTGTTCGATGTGGCTTCAGTTTTAGGGTCATTTGCAAGTACATTGCGAAATGGTCACCGTTTGAGGGTGCATTTCTACAAGATGAACCAAGGAAGCATTAGGTGTGAGCGGTAGAAGTTTTATTTTTGCTAGGAGGTTTAGCTCAAGGTTTTGATAAGCGAGGTGAGTATTGGGGTGGTTTTCAGAGGACCATCGAGAATGATCTACGGAAAGGACGAGATGCAGATTTTTTTTACTCGAGGGATAATTTAAGTGAAAAGCAGTTAGTAGTGGTGCTTCAGCTGTGGTGGCGAAAAGTGGAACTGAGGGTCTTATGAAAGAGTCAAGAAATATGGGGTATATGAGACAACGGTTTCCCAACTTGGGGAATGCTTATATTGGAACTAAAGTTTTACCGCTTCAATTACTGCTTCCCCTGGTTAGGGGGAGGGAGGTGTAAGTCAATTTTGAACAAAACCTCTTTCATGGGGGAAGAGTTGTAACGGCTCAAGTTCAACCATGTCTTCATTGGGTCAGTCTACGAGTTGGGCCGAAATCCTGAGTATACACAACGTTCATTATAATGGTTCAACAACAGCCGTTGTGGTGTGTACTCCAATGGGACTTAGAGTACATGTAACGACCATTGTAAAGAGGTTACAACGGCCATTTTCAGTGTTAGCAAAGTTAATCATATTTAAGGGTTTAATTATTTGGGAGTTTAATTTGAAGAGAGGATTTGGGGTTTCTGCAAACAGAAAAGAGATAAGGAGAAGTCGAAGCTGTGGTGGAGGCCCGTCAGCCAGTTCTAGTAATTTGGATCAAGGTTTCGGATGAAGAATTCTTCTCGGAATGGTAAGGGGATCCATTCTCGGTCTTCCGCTGTTCAATCAATTCTAGGGTTTGATTTGTTCTCCTCTATTTGAGCGAGGGAGCTCGGAGATCAAGGTTCTCAAGATGGCTTATTAGGATTCAAATTTGTGTTAAGGGTTACGTCAGTATAAGGTGAGGGTTTTATAGTTTACAGTTACCTCAAGCTCGAGGATTTATTAGTTAAGGTTCGGAGATGGTTATTGGTGTTTGGTTGTTTGTCTGATCTTGTTAAGGGTAATCAAGTCTAGACACTAGATGCCTAGACCATGTATGTATATGAACATTAAAACTCTATCAGCTCTCTCAAGTCTATAATAAGATACAGGAAAATGATTACCGTCGCTCAGTTGGACTTCTTCAGATTCCGTGCGATTATTGATGCAGATAGTAGTTGGCTGGCAACACGCAAAAGATACATTCCACAAAGTACGATTCTTGAACCAGATGGCCGAAAGCTTGCTGACGATCAGAAAGCTATTTGGATTTTTGTAAATATATGGAGACAATATCAATAGATGAATGCAAATAAAAAATTTGAGCCATAAGAAAGCTGTCAGAGATGAAGGCAACGATGAGAGATTTTTGAGCTTCACGGCTCGAACTGTGACATCCTAGGCAAATCCCACATAGAAAAAGCACGGGGGAGATCCATGGGCTACGTGGAATAGTTCAACCTTAACTGACATGACGAATTTTGTGGCATAGTGGTGGGGGTTTGATCTTGAGAGGAAGAGGTCATGGGTTCGAATCCCACCAACACCCAAAAACAAATCCGTGAGGGCTAGGCCCAAACCGGACAATAACTTATCAGAAAAGGTTGGGATGTTATAAGTGGTATCAGAGCCTCTCCACGTCCCTCTTGAACCGTAGCGGGGCAAGCCTCAACGATGACGTTGAGTCCCTGAGGGGGGTGTATGTGACATCCTAGGCAAAAATCCCACATCGACACGCGTTTTGTGGCGTAGTGGTCGGGGTTTGATCTTGAGAGGAGGAGGTCATGGGTTCGAATCCCACCAACACACAAAAACAAATCCTTGAGGGCTAGGCCCAATGCGGATAATATCTTGTCAGAAAAGGTTAGGATGTTACAAGTCGTATCAAAGCCTCTCCCCATCGCTCTTGATTGATGGTGGGGCAAACCTCAATGAGGATGTTGAGTCCCTGAGGGGGTGTATGTGACATACTAGGCAAATCCCACATCAACAAAGCACGAGGGAGATCCATGGGCGATGTGGAATAGTTCAACCTTAACTGACATGACGTGTTTTGTGGCGTAGTGGTGGGGGTTTCAACTTGGAAGGAGGAGGTCATGGGTTCGAATCCCACCAACACCCAAAAACAAATCCGTGAGGGCTGGGCCCAACGTGGACAATATCTTGTCAGAAAAGGTTGGGATGTTATAAGAACCCCCACTGATGACTGTGTGGATGACAGGCAGAAATAAGGAGTTGATGATCCATTCTAGAACAAGGTGATCCTGACAATACCATTTTTATAGGTGGGTTAACTGCTCCAACATTCATAACTCTAGCTAGTGCTTTCGTGGAACAATCGACAGGGGAGATGAGATCATAACCAACAAGGATGGACTTGAGCTACAACTACTATAGGTAGTGGCACAGCCAGGAATTTGGCCAAGGAGTTGAATTTTGTAACATTAATAAATTCTTTCCTAAGCGAAACAAAGGCCAGCAATATAATACATATTTTTCATACAATTGCCAAATAGCAGTGAACCCATAGTGTTTATTTAGAACAAAATTTCATATTCTAAAAGCATTGTAGAATGGTTTTTTACATCTACAAAACAATTATTGATCTCATCCGTATAGAAATTGGACCACAATATCCACACCCAGCTTATTCATTCAAACGACCCATTAATATTAAAGATATAGTGATTATATTTTGGTCTATCAGCTCTCTAAGTTTACAATTCTTCTTTGTTCTTCCTGGTTAAAATGAACTCATTTGTTGTTTTCGATTCTCTTGATTTAAACATGAGTATCAACACTTTTGTAGCTTAGATTAGATGAACCCTAAGTGACCCGGGGCTTTAAAGCGGTCACGGATTGACGATAATTAGATTTTAATTCAGATAGTTTCTCTTGCATAATTGATTTGTTCTTCGTGTTGTGTTTCTTTTCTAGCTTGATCACCTATATTAGATTCTTGTTCAAATAAGGATAGTTTGTGAACGTCCGACTTATTTTAGAACCTCAAATCAATCAATTAACCTATTCAATGGAGTGTGCCTTTCATAAGAACCACTTAGGGTTAATCCACTTCTAGAGTAACTCACTAAAATCAATCAGGTGCACCAGGTAGTTATCCGTTATAGAAGTGAACGAACGGACGGTTAATTAATTTTGGTAGTTAGATCCGATAGAGCGAATGTTTGCGGACTTAGACCTAAGGGTATGGAGTTATGGTGGTATCTGAGAACTAATGAATTAGAATCGAAAGTCACCGGTTTTCTGATCGCCAATGTTCTGGTAATCTTAGGGGGATTCAAGTCTTAAGTTTTGTCTGTCAATCGTTTCAAACCTTAATCAACCAATCTATCTTTTAATTTCAATTGGGTCAAATACTTAAACGGTCCCGAAACTATAGGGTGAGTTACAAATTCGTCCTAAAACTTTTATCCATTACAGAGTAGTCCTATTACTATGAAATGGGTTGTAGAGTAGTCCTAATGACATCATCAATGCACTTCCGCCATTTTTCCAAGTCATCATTGACATGTCATCAAAAATATACTTTAAAATTCATCTTTAATTAATTCAAATCTAAAATTATATCAATTTAACCCATTAGATTTAGTTTTCAACCCAAGTTTATAAGTTAGATGAGTTTAGATTTATATTTGAATTATGTTTTTGATGACATGTCAATGGTGACGTGAAAAATGTCTAAAAAAGTACAATGATGACATCATTAGGACTACTTTTTAACTCGTTTCATAGTAATAGGACCACTCTGTAACGGATTAAAGTTTTAGGATTAGTTTGTAACAAACCATATAGTTTTGGGACCTTTTAAGTATTTGACCTAATTTCAATTTAATTTTCTTTGCATAATAGTTTAAAAGTGGTGGAACTCACACCACGCAACTTGTTTAAAACCTGAATTTTTGTCAGCTTCTTTGAGTAAACAATTTGAAGAAACCCTTGGAATTCGATTTATACTACTTTAGTGGGATATTATTTGATACTCTGTTATGCACGTTATCAAATTGGTGCCGTTGTCGGGGACTCTTCTAAATTGTTTGAAAGAAGGGTTGGCAATTATTCTTCTACCTTCCATCTTATCATCTGTCCCCCCCCCCAATCTTTTTCATGATTTACCTGGGTAGTGCTCTTGATTTTTTAGATGTAGGATAACAGGCTGGATGGACAATACCAAGGGTGGTGTATATCAAAACAACCACTTATGACAAGTTGGTATGAGGAACCTTCACCCTTGTCGTCCTGGCAAGAGCCAGAAGCTACACACCACCACCAAGATCACAAAGAGAAATATTTACAGTCCCCCAAGTATCAACAGCAGAGGTCGTATACAGAATTCTTCTTGGATAAGATCCTTTTAATGCTAGAAGCTCCTGATGGGGCGGATGTCGAGTTTGAGCAATCAAATCAACTGATGGAAGAAAATGCTCAAGAGATGTTGGAAGAAGAACATGATAATCTAGCCCATGACTGTTGTGAGCTAGAGCTATCTGATGAAGAATCGCTAGCAGAGGTGGTTGACGAAGATGTAGAGCTTATCCATCTTGTAGTTGAAGCTGACGAGGAGCATGTGGAGATTGAGGACTTATCCTCATTTAAGCTTCCGTGGAAACCGAGGAGGTCATAGATTTGGAGATATATGTGCTCAACTCTGAGAGCAACCTGGATCACCGTTGGGTGAAGAAGACTGGGTTCATTGATTGCGACACACTATACTATCTCCTTCCTCCTACAGTAGGAAAATTCGAGAGGAAAAGGTCAGTCAAGTAGAACCATGATTTACTTGGACATTACTGACTACATCTTCATCCTTCTAGAGTACTATTTAGCACTCAACCGCTAGTCTTGAAGAAGTTGATTGACTTCGAAGATTTCTTGAGTTCGGACGCCTCTTGATTGTCATTCAGGTATCATCCAGCTCAAGGACGTTAAGCGAGAGTGCTTCGTGGGAGGCAACCCACGGTTGGAGTCAGTTTCAAGTTTTGAGTCAGTCTTTGTGTTTTCAGTTGTTTTCGGGGGAGAAAAAAGTGTCAATTCGTTGTTTCCATTTTCTTGTGTGTGTCGTGTGTTCTCGGTTCAGTTCCAATTTATTTGCGATTTTTCTGAATTTTGTCGATTTTGTTTCAAAATTTTGAAGTCAAGGTCGTCAGTGTTTTAAAAAATAAATTTTGCATCAGGTAGCAATGTTCTCGCCAAAAACTTAATATTCTCGGTAAGAACTTAGTTGTTTAAAATGTGCAAAATTCCACGTCAACTTTTCAATTTAGTTTTCAAACGAGTTCTCACCGAGAACATTGGTTTTCTGGGTCAGTTTCTCGTATATTTTCCGAATTCGGTTGCAAAGGTGTTTTCAGCGAGAACTTTGTCCAAAAGTTTTAAATTCCCTTTGTATCCTTTTTCGTTTCTTTTATTTCTTCTTTTTAGATTTTGATCCAATTTTATTATGTGTGGATTCGGGAAACTTGTCCCGGTTCTCTTTTGAACTTTTTGTTATTTTTGTTTTGTATGCCTTTTGTAGCTGCTTCACTCCGCTCTGAGTTCTCCACCTCATCCTCGACATCGACCATCACCATCCAGGTATCCCGGATTACTCTGATATCTTTTAGTTCGATGAGGACACATAACGTTCTATGTGTGGGGCATGATTGTAGAAGAATTATGCATAAACTTGTTTGCTAATTTGTGATTTCGTGGTTCATTTCAATTCCTCTAGCTAGAATTACCCGGTTCTTGACTTTTGAAGTTAAGTTCACTTCAATTTTTCGCAATGATGCTTTGACTGCTTAACTTAGAACCTGTAACCAACTTGCCTGCATTGATGCTAAATGAACCTGGCCAGAACAGAAATTAGAATCACGCTTGTAGTGTCAACTTGAATTGCACGAAAATGATCGAATCCGACTAGCAGCCAATTATGAGCTTTTGATCCGTTACACATAACTAGCAACTTTTATTATTTTTAGTGGCTTTCTCGTACTTCGAATGAGTTAGAATTTGCATGAGACCTATTCGAGACCACACGATAACACGAGTATTAGGAGGACAGGGGCACCTAGAATTGGTACTTAAACTAGAAGCTATCCCGACGTTAATCCCTCTAGGTATAAACCCTTGTGCTTGGCCTGTTCTTTTGGTTCGATATTACATTACAGCCATTTCCCATGTTCTTGTTCACCCCGTTGATCCCATGTGGCAGTAGTTTGAGATTAGCTAACCGGAAGTCGGTCTGTGGTGACTTGCCTATAGCTAGTAAACCGGTGGTCTTAGCTAGTATGTCCAGACGTGTAAACCCCTCTAGCAACTAAAAAATCTAGCACTAAAAGAAAAAAAATGAAGAGAAAAATATAATGGTTTTTTTACATCTACAAAACCCTTAGTTGACTTTTCTGTATATAGCTGTTTACCAAACCTGACCCGAAAAAGGGCCAAGTTATCGGTGAGAATAATGAAGTTCTCGCCGAGAACTTCTTTGTAAAATTATTCTGAATTGGCGACGAGAATCTGCATTACTTTGTTCATAAGTTCTCGGCAAGAACTTTGAAGTTCTCGCCGAGAACTCCTTCGTAATCTGCTGAGAACTTTCGACGAGGATTCTGCTTAATTTTATGAACATATTTTTTGTGAGATTATGAAGTTCTCGGCGAGAATGTGGGTGTTGGGTAGAATTATTTAGTTCTTCAATCGGTTTGAGTTTTCTGACGGTTCCGGATCACTTCTCAAAGTTCCATTGCTTCCCGAACACGTCCAATGGCTACCTATTTGACGGAAAAAACCTGTGTACTCAATGAGACACTAGAAAACACATCAAATAGACCCGAACTGGCCAAAGTAACAAAATTTGTAGGGAATAGAGTTAATGAATGAAAACTCATTAAACTACTCAAATAATCGTGTTATAAGCAATGAAATGTCGCATAAACGGGGATGATAATCACGATAAATCTAGCTAGTGTCATCACAACGATACTTTGGGGGGGTTATTTATTGGTTTTCACCATTGTAATGAATGTTATTGCTTGTCACCGGTTTGTCCTTTGTACTGGATGTTTTGGTTTATTTAATGGATTCAGTTTATTGGTATATCGTTCTTGTGGTTGTTCAAATTAAATTGTATTGAATTTTTGAGTTAGTAACACCCGAGTCGGGTAATATCTGGGTTGAACCAATGATTTTGACTTGGTCTTTTAGGGTAAGGTGTTACACTTCATCTGAGTTAGGTCCTGTATTTTTTCCGTAGTTAGAGCTGTTGATGTATAGGATGGCACCACTATTGTGTTATTGGGTTTTAGAGGGGGGTTTTGTGTGCCTGCCCTTTCGTACAGACATTTTGGAAAGTGTTTTGGTTATGTTTATATATATACATCATTTATGAAAAAACATGTATGTATAACATATACGCAATGTTCCAAACAATGACATTTTTATATCAATCATTTCATCATCCGAGAACAAATATTAAGATTAAAGCTAGATTCAAAATAGTTATCCTTATTGACGTTGAGAATTTTTTGGAAGATTTACCTACACCCAACCGTGTGTTGAATTGCATATATTTATAATATTAAATTACAAGAATGATAAATACAAAAGGTAAGAAGATAATTAAAAATAGTATAGGATAATAGAATTAAGTATTCAGATTCTTATCACCCCCGCCCCCGCAAGCTGATTGCGGGACAGACATTGAACTTATCAAGAAGAGTTGCAAAGCATGGAACCGATTGAGATTTCGTCAAACAATCGGTTATTTGATCTTTTTTAGATGTATGCAATGTGTAGTTAGCTTTGAGGCAACCCTCCCTCGTACGAAGTGGAAGTCTATTTAAAACTGCTTGGATCTTAAATGATGCATAGGATTTCTCGTAAAATAAGCCGCACTGATGTTGTCACACCAAAGCGTCGGCGATGCGTTTATGGGTTCTCCAACCTCAAGTAATAAGGAGCATAACCATATGAACTCTGAGGATACTCTAGCTAGGGATCTATATTCGGCCTCGGTTGACGAGCGTGATACGTTCTCTAATTTTAGTCATGCCATCATATAATGTTAGGCCCCAAGTATGTTAGATAAGTACTTGTCGAACGTCGGTCATCGTTATCACCTGCCTAATTAGTATATGAATAAACTATGATTGTAGAAGAGTAAGAGAGGCAAATATGTATACCATGTGCTGGTGTCCCTCAGAGATAACGAAGGACTCATTTGAGCTGCAACCAATGTGTTTGCATCGGGTTGTGCATGGATTGTGATAGACGATTCGTAGTGTAGGCTAATTTTAGTCACGTGAGTTGTAGGTAGTGAAGACTCCCAATTATTAATCGGAAAAATATGTGGGTGATCTAATAGAGTTGTATCTTCGCCATGAGGCTTGTAGAGGGCAGTCCTGACAGCCTTGATTCTTGGAGATGAGCAAGCTTCAACAAATTTGAAATGTATTTTTCTTGTGACAAATGCGTATCATCTTGTGTACGCTAAAGTTGTGATAAATGCATTTTTCCACACCTAGGAAATAACATAGCTTCCCAAGATGCCTTAGATAAAAGCGATTTGCAAGTTTACTTATGATTCCATGTACTTCAGTAGCTGATTGGCCAGTCATGATAATGTCATCCACGACACTAGAACAAACACAGGTGAGTGATTAGTACGGTAAAACAAAGAGAAGTCAGTTTTTGAACTTTCTAATACAAGTTCGTGAAGAGCCTCTCGAAGACATGAAAAACATTGTCATGGCGCCTTCTTAGCCCATAGAGTGACTTGTTTAGCTTGCATACATGGTGGGTTCTTAGGGGTCGATGAACCTAGGTGGTCATACGATAAAAATCATTTCATCAAAGTGTTCGTGCAAGAAACTGCTTGATATGTCTTGCTGATTGATGAGCCATCCACAAGAAACAAAAATTTGTTATATTAAGCAAATGGAAGCGGGTTTTATTACTGGACTAAAGGTTTAAATGTAGTCAATTCCTTCTGTTTAATGAAATACCTTTGCGATGAGCTTTGCCTTATACCATGAAATCGTGCCATCCAGGTTCTTCTTGATACGATAGCCCATTTGTTGCCAAAAGGACTATCTATTTGCTAGGAGAGTAGTGAATTCAGAGGCCATTACGTCATACCATACTTTGTGTGGTTGAGCTTGAGTGAAACTATGAGGCTCGAAGTCTTAGTTTGTCGTTGTCGTAGCCATGAATGTTTGTCGCTTAAGATTGCCTGTTTGCGACCTGGTCACCATTCGTATAGTTGAGATAATGGGAAGTTGAGTGGCTGGTTGAGGGGTTATTATGGTTGATTGGCTAGTAGTAGGTTTGTCAGAGGGGGGTTGTATGGTAGGTGGGTGGTTGCACTACAACAAAACGGCCAATTTGTGGCATGTTTTGCTCAATAGTGGAGGTTATAACCGTCACTGTTGAATATATAGTGGAGATTTCACAACCGCCACTGTTGGAAGGCAGAACCGCCAATATTGGATATAACTTTCCCCAAATAAAACTTGTCAGCACAAAACCCAAATTCCGGCGAGTCCCAAAATTCCGTTCCTAGATTCCATTTCACCACCATTCTCTTCCTCTCTCTCTCTCTCATACAGGATCAAAATATCTAATTCCACCCCAACTCGTCGTTGGAGTCCATTGAGACCCGCTCTGACTATGGATCGCTTTGAAATCGGGCCAACAGCGACGAATCTGAAAAAAAAGAATGAAAACGATGGTTTACTCTGGGTTTTGAATAATCGAATCAAAGAACGAAAATGATGACCTAGTGGTGAACCTAAGATCGTTGTGCGGGTTCAAACAAATAACTAACAAAGCTAAAAAGCTAGGGTAGATCGTATTCCACGGGTCTTCTAATGATTCACTACTCAAATAAGCTAGCAAATTACTCAGGTTTAAGCACTTCGTGCGTGGTGTGAGTTCCACGACTTTTAATTCTAAGAAATGCAGAAAAATTAAAAATTGAAACTAAGAACAGAATGGAAATTGGTTGATTAAAACAGAGATGACAGACGAACTTAGACTTTGAAGCCCCCTTCGTTCCCCAGAGCATTGGCAATCAACAGATCAGCGGATTTCGATTCTCATTCAAGCAATTCTAAGACACCACCATAACTCCTGACCCTTAGGTTTAAGACCGGCGAACGTTCGCTCAATCCGTTCTAGCTACCAAGATTAATTAGTCGCCCGGGTACGGTCGCCTCTCGCAACGACTTAACTTAACTAGTGGAATTACTAACGATTTATGAGTTACTCTTGCAGTGGATTAACACTAACTGGTTCCTACGAAAGGCACGCTCCAATTATAAGGTTAATTGTTCGATTTGGTGTTTTGAAGTAAGGCGAGTGTTCGCTTCTATCCTTAGCTTAACAAGAATCTAATCTAGGCGATCAATCCAGACAAGAAACATGAACAATGAAGAACAAATCAAACATGAAAGAGAAATTGATTGAACTTTGAATCTAATCACCGCCGATCCGTGACCGCTTTAAAGCCCTGGGTCACTTAGGGTTCATCTAGTCTAAGCTCTAAGAGTTTAGCTCCTCATGTTTATCACAAAAGAATCAAAGACAAAGAAAGAGTTCATCATCCAGAGGAAGAACATAAAAGAATCTGAAAAACCTAATTAAAACAACTCTGGCAGACTTCGATCTTCGGTAAACTGCAGTCCTAGCTCCGAGTCTTCGAGATGGAAGGGATGGCGTCACGATCTCTTTCTGGCTTTTCGGACTCTAAACTCTCTGCTCCAGAACTTGAGAGAATTCTCAAGTATGGTATTAGTTGGTAATTATGATTGTTGTGTCCCCCCCTCCCCAAGTTATTGATTTGGGCCGCCGGTTAAGTATTAATACTTAACCCTAATACCGCCGGATTTTGCCTGATATTTTCGCCAAAAATACTGGGGAATTTTCGCAGAAAATCTTATTGTAAATGGATGGTCCGCCGGCTGCTTTTCTCCTGTGATTTTCGGTCCAATTGTTCTCGACGAAAACTTAGGATTTTCGCCGAAAACTTCCTTTGATGAGCATCAGTCAATTTGTTCTTGCATTTTCGCCGAAAACACTAGGGTATTTTCGGCGAAAACTCCTTTGTAAACCAGGGACGACTTTGGTTCGACTCGATTGACTCCTCGGATCGATTCCAGTGCAATTCCTCGAGGTTCCAATGCCTTAGACACGTCCTTGGCTACTTTATTTGACGGCAAAAACCTGTGCTAACATAAAAACACTAGAAAACCATCAAATAGACCCGAAACGGGCCAAGGTAACACAAATGGCACGAGATAGGGAAATTGATTGAATATTCGTTATTCTACCCTAAAAACCATGTCTTAAGCAAGGAAATGTCGCTTAAATGAGGCTGATAATCACGTCAAATCGAGTGTCATCACCTAGATTTGAAACAGAGCAATGGTTGATTTCATTTGATTCTTACCTCTGCAAGAACTAAATGATCTCTTGCAATGAAGAAGAGGCGGACGTAAGCCTTTGAGAGTATCGATGCCAATGTTGTTAATTCATTGTGGCGGTTGTATAACTGCTACTGTTGAATCCGCCACATCAGGCTCTTTTTGTTGTACTGTTAGTTGGGTGTTTAGGTTAGGAATATAGTTTCAAGCGTGGTAAGGCAATGGGAAGCGTGGCTAATGGGAAAAGGGTTGTTGTCGTGTGTGGTTGATGGGTTGGACCTCCGAGCATTGTAGGTACGTTAAAAGAAAATGTAAACTCATCAAATAAGAAATGTCGAGAAACTTGCACTTTCATATTAGTCAAGATGAAACAGTAATATCACTTATGTTGCGAGCTATAACCCAAAATGACACAAGGAGCTGACTTACGGTCGAGCTTGTCCGTAACATAGGGATGGCGCCAAGGGAAACTCAAACATCCTAAAACTCATAGTAGAGAGGAGTCTGGGTCAGCGTCAAATAGTCGATATGACCGATATGACCAAAACTTGTGGAAGGAAGCCTCTTAATGAGATATACATCTGCTCTGAAGGAATATGACCAATATTGTTGAGGTAATTTTGCTTAATGAATCATGGTCCGACCAACCTCGTTATGTGATGATGTTTCCGTTCCGCACAACCATTTATTTAGGTGTGTGTGGGCACGAGCTTTGGAAGATAATACCTTCCTTCGTTAGATATTGAGCCAAACTTTGGGATTCTCCACCCCAGTCTGCTCTGAAAGATCGTATTGGACTGGCAAAATATTTATCCACCATATTTAAGAAAGTGACAAAATAAATATTTTTCCGTTAGATAACAAATCAGACCAATAGCATGCAAATAAATCCAGCTATACTTGTTGTAATGATGACTACAAATTAAATCCAAAGGTCATGTGGCATGAAATGTAGAAATAGGAAAAGGTTGTTTGTGCATCTGTCCTAGACAACAATCCTAACATATACCTGACAATCTATTATTCGAAAAAGGTCAAACATATCTTAGCAGCAACAACTTGACAATTATAAAACTAGCGTGACCCAATCTCCTATGCCAAAAGGGTATAGTGGCCGAATTGATGCGTGGTGGAGGTGTTGTTCGACGAAAGAGTGTTATCGAAATTGGGTACAAGCCCCTTTTACTCTAGCCTCAGAACAAAATTTTATTGGTTCTCAAGTCCTGTATGCATACCCAGTGATGATAAAATAGAATCACAATATTGTTATCATGGGTTTATCCACTAACAGATAACATATTTTGACAAAACTTAGGGAGGATCAACGTATCATGTAGATGAACTTTCAAATCATTTATTGTTAAAACTTAAGATCCATAATAAGAGATAGGAACATGATTATCGTCTCTTAGTTTGACTTGTTCAGATTCCGTGCGATAATTGATGAAGTGAATCAACGGACAGTAGCTGGCTGGCAGCCCGCGAAGGATATATTGCGTAAAGTCTGATTCTTGAACCAGATGGCCGAAAGCTTGCTGACGATCAGAAAGCGATTTGGATTTCTGTAAATCTATAGAGACAATATCAGTAGATAAATGCAAATCAAAATGTTGATCCTATAAGAGGGCTGCTAGAGCTGAAGGCAACGATGAGAGATTTTCGAGCTTGACGATTGTGTGGATGACAGTAAGAAATAGGGAGTTGATGATCCATTCGAGAATAAGGTGATCCTGACAATACCATTTTTATAGGCGGGTTAACTGCTCCAACATTCGTAACTCTAGCTAGTGCTTTCTTGGAACAATCGACATGGGAGATGGGATCATAGCCAACAAGGAAGGGCTTGAGCTGGAACTACTACAGGCAGTGGCAGAGCCAGGAATTTTGCCAAGGGGGGTCAAATTTTGTAACATTAATAAATTTAACTAAATAATATAAAAGTCAATCCTAAGCGAAACAAAGGCCAACAATATAATACGTAATATTCATACAATTGCCAAGTAGTAGTGAACCCATAGTGTTTATTTACAACAAAATTGCATATTCTAAAAGCATTGTAGAATGGTTTTTTTACGTCTACAAAACAATTATTGATCTCATCCGTAAAGAAATTGGACCATAATTTCCACACCCAGCTTATTCATTCAAACGACCCATTAATATTAAAGATAGTGATTATATTTTTATTTACAATTACAAGATAACAAATTCGATCTTGAAAAGGGGCGGAATTAGGGGGGAGCCGGGCCGAGCCCCGGCTCACCCCATTTTCGGTCCGAGCGTTGAAATCAAGTATTAATGAACGCTACAGAGCGGGTTATCAAATAACTACCAAGCTATGCAGCTAGGGTAGATCGTATTCCACGGGCCTTCTAATGATGGATTACTCAAATAAGCTGGCAAATTACTCAGGTTAAACACTTCGTGCGTGGTGTGAGTTCCACGACTTCTAATTCTAAGAAATGCACGGAAATTAAAAATTGAAACTAAAAAACAGATTGGAAATTAGGCTTGAAAACAGAGATGCCAGACGAACTTAGACTTTGAATCCCCCTTCGTTCACCAGAGCATTGGCAATCAACAGATCAGCGAATTTCAATTCTCATTCAATCAATTTCTAAGACACCACCATAACTCCTTACCCTTAGGTTTAAGACTGGCGAACGTTCGCTCTATCCGATCTAGCTACCAAGATTAATTAGCCGCCCGAGTACGGTCGCCTCTCGCAACGACTTAACTTAACTGGTGCAATTACTAATGATTTATGAGTTACT
Organism: Linum lewisii; assembly: GCA_034768395.1. Classification (NCBI taxonomy): domain Eukaryota; kingdom Viridiplantae; phylum Streptophyta; class Magnoliopsida; order Malpighiales; family Linaceae; genus Linum; species Linum lewisii. The sequence goes on from CM068298.1 coordinate 34,042,492, forward strand.
CTTGCAGTGGATTAACCCTAATTGGTTCCTACGAAAGGCACACTCCAATGATTAGGTTAATTGTTCAATTTGATGTTTTAAAGTAAGGCGAGCGTTGGCTTCTATCCTTAGCTTAACAAGAATCTAATCTAGGTGATCAATCCAGACAAGAAACAAGAACAATGAAGAACAAATCAAACATGAAAGAGAAACTGATTGAACTTTGAATCTAATCACCGCCGATCCGTGACCGCTTTAAAGCTCTGGGTCACTTAAGGTTCATCTAGTCTAAGCTCTAAGAGTTTAGCTACTCATGTTTTTCGCAAAAGAATCAAAGACAGAAGTAGAGTTCATCATACATAGGAAGAACATAATCGGATCTGAAAAACCTAATTAAGACGACTCCGGCAGAACTTCGATCTTCCGGTAAACTGCAATCCTAGCTCCGAGTCTTCGAGATGGAAGGGATGGCGTCACGATCTCTTCTTGGCTCTTCGAACTCCAAATTCTCCTTCAGAACTCTTGAGAATTCTGAGAATTTCGGTATTAGTTGGTAATTCTGATCTTTGAAAAATCGTCCTCCCATTTTGGGCCGCCAGTTAAGTATTTATACTTAACCCTAATACCGCTGGTTTTTAACTGAGATTTTCGTCGAAAATGTGAAGGTATTTTCGCCGAAAATCCTAGTGTAAAAGTGATGACTGCCGGCTGGATTCTTCTGTGGTTTTCGGACCATTGGTTCTCGGCGAAAACTTCACATTTCGCCAAAAACTTCCTCGAATGAGCTCAGTCAATTTGTGCATGGATTTTCGCCGAAAACCTTGGGTGTTTTCGGCGAAATCTTCAGTGTAAAACGGGGCAGAAGTTTGGTTTGACTTGATTGGCTCCTTGGATCGATTCCGGTGCGATTCCTCGAGGTTCCAACGCCTTAGACACGTCCTTGGCTACTTATTTGACGGCAAAAACCTGTGCTAACATAGAAACACTAGAAAACCATCAAATAGACCCGAAACGGGCCAAAGTAACACAAATGGCACGAGATAGAGCAATTGATTGAATATTCGTTATTCTACCCTAAAAACCATGTCTTAAGCAATGAAATGTCGCTTAAATGAGGATGATAATCACGTCAATTCGAGTGTCATCAAGTATAAATTTATCATATTTTCGAATTCGGCTCAATGCAAATTTTAAATTCGGGTCAGTATTATATTAATTCGATAACTTAAAAACCTAATATATTTTTTAAAAACCTTTTATTCTTAAGAAAACCTACCTAATATAGTTAATAGATTTAATCATATTTAACCATACCTTTATCTTATAGTAATAACTAATATCTCACCAATATGTGTAGATGGTTTAGTTAGGCGCACTTTATAACATAAAAATAAAAATAAGAATATACTCATCACTATCAAATTCAGATATGTGGGGGGTATTATATATATGCCAGGAATACAATTGTGTCAGGTGTGACGATGTGTTGTTGTCACTACTTGTATTCTACGTTTGATTGTCTTGACGTGTTGCCTTGAGCCAATGCCGTTTTCCCTCTCCCCCTCAATTAGATTCAATTGATATGGATTGGAACACTTAATTCTATTATTCTGTTACTTTTATCTTTTGTATTTATAATTATTGTAATTCCATATTATAAATATATGTGAGACAGCACAATTGGGAGTGGTAAATTTTCCAACTAATTTTCTACATGATATCAAGAGCTTATAATAATTTTTTTCCCTCACTATCGAAAACCCTAGGTCCCACCATATCCCCAGCCAGTACCAACTACCCGCTCCTCCCTCTCAGCTTTCCGTCACACTAAATGCAAACAATTATATCTTATGGTCATTGGCGGAAGGAGGTAGACTAAAGGGGGTTGCAGTTGCACCCGCTGGACTCTCGGAGAAAAAATCGAGTATATATGTATTTTCAAGATCGAATTTGTTATCTTGTAATTGTAAATAAAAATATAATCACTATCTTTAATATGAATGGGTCGTTTGAATGAATAAGCTGGGTGTGAAAATTATGGTCCAATTTCTTTACGGATGAGATCAATAATTGTTTTGTAGATGTAAAAAAATCATTCTACAATGCTTTTAGAATATGCAATTTTGTTGTAAATAAACACTATGGGTTCACTACTACATATTACGTATTATATTGTTGGCCTTTGTTTCGCTTAGGATTGACTTTTCTATTATTTAGTTAAATTTATTAATGTTACAAAATTTGACCCCCCTTGGGCAAAATCCTTGCTCTGCCACTGCCTATAGTAGTTCCAGCTCAAGCCCTTCTTTGTTGGCTATGATCTCATCTCCCATGTCGATTGTTCCAAGAAAGCATTAGCTACAGGGGCGGAACCAGGATTGAAAGATGCACTGAGCCGAAATCGGAACAAATTCTGTGTATAAATTTAAAATTTGAGCTAATTTTACTTATATTAAAAGAAGATATATTGCGATAGATATATATTTTACTTTTAGTATGCGATATTACTTGCTACTGATTCATTGCAACCAATATCTTTTCCGAACTTTATTAGTATTCCTCTTGATCAAATGAAAATGTGCCACCGGCGAAATATTTTTTTATTTGGATGATTTACCATCAAATATTACATTGTTGCTAATTTATTAAGTCGTAATGAAGGGCTTGAGATCAAGCTCCAACCTTTCTAAGGGTTGGAAGCTTTCCAACTTTTTTTCAGCCATTAGATCACATTTTGATCCTTTGACCAATCCAATGGTCTAGATTATTAGGGATATTTAGGACACATATCATTTAATTTTTATATTTAGATTTAAATATATTGATATTTAGTGACCAGCCGGTGAATCTCCGGCGACCGGCCAACTTCGCCGGCGATTTTTCCGACGATTGGCCGCCGTCGCCGGCGACTTTTCCGGTGATTTTTTTTTTCAAAAAAACTTGTTAACACCGTTTTTCTGCTAACTAGTTAACAGTGACTTTTTAACTGATAACTAGTTAACATAATTTTTTATTAATAACTACTTAACAAGGTTTTTAAACTCATAACTAGTTAACAATATTTTTTATTAGGTAACAATATTTTTTATTGATAACTAGATAACACTTTTTTTTGCTGTTAACGGTGTTTTTTTAACTGATAACAAGTTAACATGATTTTACCTGATAACTAGTTAACAACGTTTTTTGTTTGATAACTTGTTAACAGATTTAGGCGATAACTTGTTATCAACATTAGTTAACTAGTTATTAAATTAACATAATTAGTTAACTAGATAACTTATCGATAACTAGTTAACATTTTTTTTAAGATGCTAACTAGTTAACAAAATTTTAGGTGATAACTAGTTAATTAATCGAGTTATGTAGATAACTTATCGAGTTAAAAAGTTAACATTATATCTTAGATAACTAGTTAACGATGATATTTAGATTGATAACTAGTTAACACGTCGTTATACAACCAGATTAGTTAACTAGTTATTTTATTAGTAACTAGTTAACTAATCGAGTTAACAAGTTAACATCATGATCTAAATAACTAGTTAACAATTTTTTTACTTGATAACTAGTTATTTTTGTTAACTAGTTAACCAATCGAGTTAATTAATTATCAAATTGTTAACTAGTTAACCAACCGAATTAACTAGTTATCAAGTTGCTAACTAGTTAACCAATCGAGTTAACTAGATAACTTATAAGTTGTTAACTAGTTAATCAATTGAGTTAACTAGTTAACTTATTAACAAACACACTACTCACGAAGATGAACAGTAGAAAAGGGATTTCAGATGTTCTGTATCGATGACCGATGACAAATGTTCTGTATCGATGACCGATGACAAATAATATGACAATTGACAAAAGTAGAAGAAGAAAACCAACACTACAAATCCAAAACCACCGCTAATTCTTAACAAGCATCAGCAGCACTAATTCTCCCTTCATTATTCAGATCTCTCTTAGTCCTCGTCTCAAAGGGAGTCGTGTGCTAATTCACTCTCTTATCCTACATCCACACCATGTCAAGAAAACAACAAGGTCCAGTCAGTCAACTCCTAAACATAAATCTCTCATATAGTCAAATGGTCAATCATCATCATTACCCCTCTGTACTTGCTGGTAGTGTTGGGGATCCCTTTAAAAGATGATGAAGCAGAGCTGAGTTCCCTTTGTAGTTTCTTCTCAGACTCACTACTATTATCATTCCAATAGATCCCAACACTCCCTATAATAGTAGCTCCCAATTGCTCCTATAATGGGCTCGTCTTCAGGGTTGTGACCACCACCGGGTGACCTCCTTGATGAGCTGCAGAATAGCGGTCAATCAAATAACTACCAAGCTGTGAAGCTAGGGTAGATCGTATTCCACGGGTCTCCTCTACTTCCTTACTCAAATGTGTTGGCAATTAAATTCGAGGGTAAACACTTAATGCGTGGTGTGGGTTCCACGACTTCTATACTAAGAAATGCAAAGACAGGTTCAAATGAAATTAAAGTGAATTAACGATTGATTGAATGACTAAGATAGAAGAAAGACAAGCTTAGATTTCGAATCCCCCTTAGATCACCAAGGCATAGGCAATCAACAGATCAGCAATTTTCAATTCTAGTTCATTCAGTTCTCAGACACCACCATAACTCCTGACCCTTAGGTTTAAGACTAGCGAACGTTCGCTCTATCCGATCTAGCTACCACGATTAATCAGTCGCCCGGGTACGGTCACCTCTCGCAACAACTTAACTTAACTGGTGCAAATTATAATGATTTGTAAGTTACTCTTGCAGTGGATTAACCCTAATTGGTTCCTACGGAAGGCACACTCCAATTATAAGGTTAATTGTTCAACTTGATGTTCTAAAGTAAGGTGAGCGTTCACTTCTATCCTTAGCTTAACAAGAATCTAATCTAGGTGGCCAAACCAGACAAGAAACACAAAGAACAAAGAACAAGTCAAACATGAAGAAGAAACTGAATGAATTTTGAATCTAATCACCGACGATCCGTGACCGCTTTAAAGCCCTGGGTCACTTAGGGTTCATTTAATCTAAGCTACACGAGTTTAGCTACTCATATTCAATACAAAAGAATCAAAAACCAACAAGGAATACATCTCAGGTAGGGAAGACAGAGAAGAACGGTAAAACCTAATTTCGACGACTCCTTGCAGCTTCAATCTGCTGGATTTTCAACTCCTAGCACTGGCTCTCCGAGATGGATGGATGGCGTCACGATCCGTTCCTGGCTCCTAGAACTTTATCCACTCGTTCTCTCTATTTCATAGTCTTGGGATTTTTTCGTCCCGTGTGTGTTTGTTTTTGTGTAAAATCTGATATATCTATTTAGCCGCGCGTTTCAGTATTTATACCTAACCGGTGATTTTTGCTTTTCCACTAGGATTTTCGCCGAAAATCCAAGGATATTTTCGGCGAAAATATCTGTTCAAATGTGGCTTCATCCGTCTGTTTCTCCTGGTTGATTTGGCTTAGGGTTTTCGACCGAAAATCCCAATCCTTTTCGCCGAGAATTTCTTCTTGATCGGAACAGTGGATTTCTTCTTCCATTTTCGGCGAAAACCCAAGGGTACTTTCGCCTAAAATATATGTGTAAATGGGACAGGAATTCTTTCGGGTTGAATGACTTTTCTGGTTGATGCGGGTGTGATTCCTCGGGGTTCCAGTGCCTTAGACACGTCCTTGGCTACCACATTTGATGGCGAACACCTGTGCTAACATGAAAATACTAGAAAATCATCAAAATAGACCCGAACGGGCCAAGGTAACACAAATGGCACGAGATAGGGCAATCGATTGTTTATTCGTTATTCTACCCTAAAAACCATGTCTTAAGCAAGAAAATGTCGCTTAAGTGAGGCTGATAATCACGTGAAATCTAGGTTCATCAAAATACCCCACACTTAAGCTCTTGCTTGTCCTCAAGCAAACTGAACTAGAACACACTCAAATTCACAAATGACAGGATCTATTAAATTGGAGTTCAATCAAACACAATGAATTATTAGACAAATAGATCCTAGAACAAGAAACCTAACATGCATACTAATCAGCCACACAACCTGGTCTCACTAATAAACTGCACACGACAAGTAGTAGCAACCAATTATGCACGAATTTGACCTAACTGACCAGACTCCTCACACAGGATATATTTAGTAAATGGGGGACTCTCACTCTCTGTGTTTAAGGACGTGTTTCTGCTCTCAATCATTTTCTGTTCCTGAATTCTGTCATAAGTTTGCAATTCAACCACATCTCCACCACTGTGACAACACGAGTAACTAGTCAAGAAGGACTTCCTTGCTAGGACTGTAGCGAATTCCACACTACTTGGGTTTATGATGCGATGGATGATGGGAATGTATGATGATGGCTTTGTGCGGTGTAGCTTTCAACTAACTTCCCTCGAATCTAGCCTATGGCTTCCTATCGTCTAACCAGACACGGGTGGAATAATGAACGCTCGTCCTATGATACCCTCAAGCAACCTAGCACTTTTTTATTTTTCTTTACACACTTTTTCTGACTTTTCTTTTCTTTTGACTTCGTTCTTCCATTTGTAGGGAGAAGAACGTTTTATTGAACTAAAACTTTGAAATCTTTTTGGCTTTTCTGATTTTCTTCTTCTTCATTTTTTTTCGATACTTGCTTCTTTTTCTTTTTCTTTTGTGCCAATTTTTTTTAGTTGCTAGAGGGGTTTACACGTCTGGACATAATAGCTAAGACCACCTGTTTAATGGCTATAGGTAGGTTACCACAAACCGACTTCCGGTAGGTCAATCTAGAACTACAACCACAGGGGATCAACGGGGAATGAAAGAATGGGAAATGGCTGTAATGTATATCGAACCGAAAGAACAGGCCAAGCTCAAGGGTCTACACCTAATGGATTTTATCGTTTAGGTAGGCTATCTGGCTTAGTAGCTGAATCTAGGTGCCCCTATCATTCTAGAACTCGTGTCATCGTGTGGTCTCGAGTAGGTCTCATGCAAATTCTAACTCATTCAAGCAAATAGAAAATCACTCAAAAAGAATTGAAATTGCAAGTTACGTGTAATGGATCAAAAGCTCACAGTTGGTTCGCTAGTTGGATTCGGTCATTTTCATGCAATCAAGGCTACAAACTACAAGTGTGATTTCAAAAATTCTGTTCTGACCAGGCAATTTAGCATCAAAGTATACAAGTTAGTTCTCGAGTTCTAGGTTAAGCAGTCTAAGCATCATTATGAAAGTTTGAACAACAACTTAACATCAATAATCAAGAACTGAGCCATTCTAATGCTAGAGAGACTGAAATGGAATCACGAGGCACACAAAGATATAGGCAATCAAGATCATGCATGGTTCTCTAACATCCTACCCCACACTTAGACTGTTCTGTGTCCTCACAGGACCAAACTAAAGGAGAGAGATACGAGGAACCTGAAAGGTGATGGGCGGTGTAGGGGTCGAGCACGAAGAGTCTGAGGCAGAGCAGAGCAGCTACTCAAAATCCTACAAAACACAAACAAAAAAAAAACAAAAAGGATACCGGGACAAGTGCCCCGGATCCACACAGAATAAAAGTGGATCGAGATCCGAAAAGAGGAAAGAAAAGAAATGGAAAGGATTGAAACAACCTGATCACTGTTCTGAGGGTGGGGTGGAGGTGGGGTTGGGAGAGGTGAAATGCCAAGTCGCTGCTCCAGCTGCTGTCGCCATGCGATATCATCCGTGTGTCTGGCAGACTGGTCGACCATGAATTGATGGAGAATGAACCAAAGCTTGTTCTGAGTCTCTTCATGTGCTACTCGGTCCTTCTGCCATTGAAGCGAACCAGCCGAGTAGTCTAGCTGCCACTTCTCAATACGCGCCAGCCTCTCATTCATCTCCGCGGTGATTTACGCTCGCGACAGCGGGCGTTCAGCTGACTGGGGAATGAGGTGAGGGAGCGACGTGCAATGCTCAAAATCCGCTGAAAGGTCGATACCCCATGCTTTGGCGAGTTCAGCACCTAAATGCTCAACCGGGACATGAGGAATGTCGGGGCCCCATTTGTCACCGAGGTGGAGATTGTCGATCAGAATAGAAATGAAAGGTCCTCCTGGAAGCTCAGAAGGAAGCTTCTTGGCGGTAGTGCGCTTGTGAAAGAATCGTGCAAGCCACCATCCGGGATGCAGGTTGGCATCCTCGTCTACAGCACAGAATAATACGAGCTCCTCCAAAGAAACATGGTGACGGCTCGTCTTGCTGCAATAACACAAAGATTGCACCCAAACATAATGCAAGAATTTAAGAATAGGGTGAAAGATGTCACCAACCGTGGGGTTGACGATAGGTGAGATCTCATCTTCGCAGGAGGCCCATCTACAGGAATAGATGAGATAGGAGTCACAGGGGTTGGTGCATCCTCAGGGATGATGGCCACGGCTCTCGATGTTTGTGCAGCTAGTGCGGTTGGTCGGGAGGGTGGTGTCCTGTTCTGGCGAGCTGAGGATCGCTGCGCTCTATCTACACTGGTGGTCTTAAAACGTTTGGGAGCCCTGTAAAACACAACTTAGGAAAGACCAACATCAGATGACAAGAATCCTACCCCACACTTAGGTTGACAAGCGGAGGCAAGCAAATAAAATCGAGAGATCACCGAATCGAGATATAGCAAGAAAGAACTGTCAATCAATTAAGCAAGCATGCGGAATGGAATGATTCATTAACACGATCGCACAGACAACAAGTCACGAGCCTTAAAAGGGTCACAAAGAAATGCCAGAACCTAGCCAATTGACACCGACATAGCAATCATGAAAATTGAGGGAGAACCAAAAAGTCAACCATGCCGAAAATTGAAAGTCAAAAAAGCCAAAAGATTCACAATCAAGGGCTGAACAACTAACCGTGAAGACATGACTTGAGAAAACGATTGGAAATCCGGGAAAAATGACGAAAAGAGCTTGAAAACTAGGTTGGGAGGAACCGGACCTGTGGAGCTCCGATTCTAGGGTTTGGACCGAGGGCTAGGCAAGGGAGAAGGGTTGGCGCGGCTTTGATTAAGGCGGCAGCGGCTGGTCGGCGGACAAGGGGGCAGCGGCGGGCTGGACGGCGCTTGGCGAACAGAGAGAGAGAGTTTATTTTTTTGTGTGAAATTTTTGGATGGGGGCGAAAATCAGAAGTCGAAACCGGTATAAATAGTCGGCGGAATAACACAAGATTTTTGGTGAAAATGATTGAAAATTTCGGCAAAAATTTCTTATCAAAGTCGGGTTCGGCGAAAAGTTAGGTTGTTTTCGGTCGAAAAGTTGAAACAGGAGAAACGGGTTGAAAATACACATGAATTTTCGGCAAAAATAATGGGGAATTTTCGTCGAAAATAACACTTCAAAACAGTCGGCAGTGGTTTTTTTTAGAAGGGTGTTAAAACAGAACGACTCAAAATGAAAACAACTGACTCCAGCCGTGGGTTGCCTCCCACGAAGCGCTCTTGTTTAACGTCCGTGAGCCAGACGAAACCTGGATTTGTGTCATGATTTTAAAGCAAAGTAGTGCATGTCAATGGAGGAGACAGCTAGTCCTTGCAGATACTTCTTAAGCCTATGCCCGGTGAACATAAACGGCTTCTGATCATGCAATTTGATGAGGACACTGCCTAACGATGTCTGCCGCACCACGGTATAAGGGTCGGACCAACGGGACTTCAGTTTACCCGGGAAGAGCTTCAATCGAGAGTTATATAAGAGGACTTCATCTCCGAGGTAGAACTGCTTGATCGTCTTCAATTGAGAGTCATCAATTTTCTTTGTGCGCTCTTTGTATAACTTCGTGCTCTCATATGCGTGGAGTCGGTGCTCCTCAAGCTCAGCGATCTGGTCGTGACGCATATTACCTACTACTACATAGCTCATGTTCAAGTCTTTGTTAGCCCAGAATGCCTTGTGCTCAAGCTCAACTGGCAAATGACATGCCTTGCCATAGACCAGCTGATACAGTGAGGTACAGATGGGAGTCTTGTAGGCAGTTCGATAAGCCCATAAGGCATCATGGAGCTTAGATGACCAGTCCTTGCGGGACCGGCCAACTGTCCTATCAAGAATCCGCTTGAGTTCACGGTTCGTCACTTTCTCTTGACCATTCGCTTGAGGATGATACGCTATGGACATACGGTCGAATTGTCCATGGAAGTGGGTACCCCTATCGCTTATGATGAAGCGAGGTGAACCAAAACACGTGAAAAGACGGGTAAGGAACCGACCCACCACTCTTGAATCATTAGTGGGTAGAGCTTCCGCTTCGGCCCACTTAGAAACATAATCAACGGCTACAAGAATGTACTTGTTTCCGTTGGAGGGTGTGAACGGACCCATAAAATCAATTCCCCAAACATCAAAAATTTCAACAGTTAAAGAAACAATTTGTGGCATCTCATTACGGTTAGAGATGTTACCTGATCGCTGGCACGCATCACAACGTCGAGCAAAAGCGTCACAATCACTAAAGATTGAAGGCCAATAAAAACCTGTTTTGAGTACCTTTCTCGCAGTGCGGTTTCCTCGAAAGTGTCCTCCAAACTGTCCTTCATGGCATTTACGCATAATGTCAGCTGCTTCGATGTAAGAAACACATCTCCGGATCATCCCATCAATACTGATGCGGTATAAGAATGGCTCATCCTAGAAGTATGACTTGGCTTCTGTAAAGAGCTTCTTGCATGCATTGAAATCCAGCTCAGGAGGTACAATGCCGTGAGAGAGGTAATTAGCCAAAGTTGCATACCATGGTTCTTCCGAGTCGATTGCATTACTCAGATCTTGAGCGTGAGGGATTGCCCAGGGCTTGATAGCTATGCTGTTAACCTGTTCATACGTTTCAACACGCAACAACTCGTCAGGGAAAGAATCATTGATAGGGGTAGTAGACTTACCTGTTTGTGATTCCTCCAGTCGGGAAAGATGATCCGCCGCTAAGTTCTCTGCTCCTTTCTTATCTTTAAATTCTATGTCAAACTCTTGGAGGAGAAGGACCCATCGGATGAGACGTGGCTTTGAGTCCTGCTTGGCTAATAGATGGCGCATGGCAGCATGATCTGTGTAGACAATGGTATGTGAAAGAACCAGGTATTGTCTGAACTTGTCAAAGGAGAAAACGATGGCCAGAAGCTCTTTCTCCGTGGTAGTGTAGTTTCTCTGAGCATCATTGAGTGTCTTGCTAGCAAAGTAAATAGGATGAAATCTCTTCTCCTTTCTCTGACCAAGAACCGCGCCAACGGCGAAGTCACTAGCATCGCACATAATCTCGAATGGAAGATTCCAATCTGGTGCTGTAAGGATCGGTACGGTGGTGAGTTGAGTCTTCAAAGTCTCAAAGGCTTCAAGACAAGCTTTATCAAACACGAAAGGAACATCTTTCTCAAGAAGCTTCGTCAGTGGAAGAGTGATCTTGGAGAAGTCTCTGATGAATCTTTGGTAGAATCCAGCATGACCGAGGAAACTTCGCACTGTCTTAACTGAGGTTGGTGGTGGTAAGCTAGCGATGGTCTCAAGCTTGGCGCGATCAACTTCTATACCGGTCTTAGAGATCCTATGGCCCAGAACAATACCTTTGGTAACCATGAAGTGACATTTCTCCCAACTAAGAGCTAGGTTGGTTTCCTCACAACGAGCTAGCACCTTGTCCAGATTAGCCAGGCACTTGGAAAATGAATCTCCATAGACGGAGAAGTCGTCCATGAATACCTCCACCACATTATCTAGCAGATCTCCAAATATAGCAAGCATACATCTCTGAAAGGTAGCGGGGGCATTACATAAACCAAAAGGAATACGACGATAAGCAAATGTACCAAACGGGCAGGTGAAATTCGTCTTCTCTTGATCATCAAGCTCGATGGGGATCTGGAAGTAACCGGACATCCCGTCTAAGAAACAGTAGTATTCATTACCAGCCAATCGTTCAAGCATCTGATCAATGAACGGCAGTGGGAAGTGATCCTTCTTTGTGGCATCATTGAGCCGTCGATAATCGATACAGACTCTCCATCTGGTAACCGTGCAAGTCGGGATGAGCTCACCCTTCGGATTAGGGATGACGGTGATTCCTCCTTTCTTTGGCACGACTTGAGTAGGACTGACCCAAGGACTGTCGGCAATAGGATAGATGATACCGGCATCTAGAAGCTTGAGTACTTCCTTCTTTACAACTTCCTGCATCAGAGGGTTAAGTCGGCGTTGTGGTTGTCTGACTTGTTTGAATTCTTCATCAACGACTATCCGATGTTTGCAGAAGGTTTCAGAGATGCCTCTGATGTCTGCTAACTGCCAGGCAATAGCTCTGACATGCTTCTTGAGTAGCCTGATTAATTGCTCTTTCTGCTTGGGAGATAGATTCGAATTGATGATAACTGGCAACTGGCAGTCCTTCCCCAGAAATGCGTAATCTAGGTGGTCAGGCAGCTCCTTCAAAGTGAGTTCTGGCGGATTCTTGTATGAGGTAGTAATCCGACTCGATGCTGGCTCGATGTGTGTAGGCGTAGTGATGGGTGTGAATGTCGCCTTCTGCTCGTCTAACTCATCTTGACATAGGCGCTGCTCTGGATCTTCTAATGCATTGTCAATCCCTAAAATCAAACACAACTCTAGCGGATCACTAGATAAGGCATTAGTAACGAAGTTGGCCGAGGCCAACTCTAAGGGATCAACAGTATAACAGTTATCATCTTGAACAACAGAGTATCTCATGCTGTCTTTAATGCGGAATGCAACTCTCTCTTGTCCTACACTCAAAGTTAACAGGCCTTGTTTGCAGTTGATATTTGCACCAGCAGTTGCTAAGAAAGGTCGACCTAGGATAAGTGTTCCGTCTGACTCGCTAGTATCTAGAACAACAAAATCTACAATTATAGTAAACGGACCACAGCAGACAGCTACATCTTCTATTATTCCCCTAGGTAGTTTAACAGACCTATCGGCTAACACTAGATGCAGAGTAATAGGTTTTAACTGCCCTAGGTTCAGCTTCTCATATAGATAAACAGGCATAACATTAATAGAAGCACCAGAATCAGCCAGACTGCGATCAATTTTAATGCCATTAATAATGCACGGTAATGTAAAAGGACCGAGATCAGAACACTTAACTGGGGGTGGTGGCGGCTGTCGTATGGGAGACGGCGCACCGAGAATAGAAGCGCATTCATTAGTAAGCGTGACAGAGTATGCCTCTCCGTTCTTCACTTTCTTCACTAGGTCTTTAAAGAACTTCCCCAGTGGTGGTATAATCTCTACAGCTTCTGTCACTGGTATCTTGATCTCTGCAGTCTTAAGAACATTGTACCACTTCTTATATTGAGTGTCATGATCCTTGGCTCTGCTCATTGCAGCCTTTGGGAAAGGGATCCGAGGTACATATGGCGCCAAGACAGGCTCAGGAGCTGTCTTGGGAGGAGGAGGGGGAGGAGCATATGCTTCTTCTTCCTCTTCTGTGATATCCTCAATTTCTGGCATATCCATGGTAGCACTGGTATCTGGTATTACTTCAGGTTCTGGAGCCTTGGGATCAGTTGTTTGCTTGCCGCTCCTGGTGGTAATAGCTTGAGCGTGTTCGCTCTTTACACCGGAGTCTGCTTGAAATGCTGTCAGATTAAGGAGGGGATTGCTAGTAAAGAGTTTAGTCATATTTCTTATAGCATCCTCTATCCTCTGGCTTTGAGCTTTCTGTCCTTGATTGAGTGCAGCTTGAGCTTTTAATTGAATGTCGTGGTCGTCAAGTCTGCTCATAATCTGATCGAACTTCTTCTCATAGTCTATGTCTCTATTGTAGTACGGCTTTGCTTGAAACTGGTGGTGTCCTCCGATGAATCCCGGAGGTCTATAATAAGGATCTACTAACCGGTTACTCTGGTTCCGTGGCACGTAGTTTCTGTAACCGGCATAGCCTTTCTGATTGTTAGCGAAGCCCTGATCAATGAAGTTTATCCCTTCTGTAGACCAGACTTCTGTTGTGCCGAAGTTGAGGCAGCTTCCACCGTTATGAGCACAGGATCCACACCACCCACAGTCAACCGAAAAGATGGTGGCTGACGGGGGATCGAGAGGGATACCAACTGCTTGTAGATGTTTCTGAACTTCCGCTTTGATCTGCTCTGCAACACTCATCTGACTCTGACTCTTGGTTCCTTCTCTTTGCCTCTCCCAGTTTCTAGATTTTGAAGCACAGCTAGCGAAATGCAGAAGAGCATCCTGAGGAGTAAGGGTGGTGCAATCTCCGCCAGCTAGGGAGTTGACCCAATTTGCAGAGTCTTCGCGCATACCACGAGCAAAAAATTCAGCCAGCTATCTTTGTTCATACCCATGGTGAGGACAGTTGAAGAGAAGAGATTGGAATTCATTCCAAGTGTCATACAGGCTTGCATCTTCTCTCTGAGTGAATCTGGAGATGCGGTCTTTATAAGCAGTTGTCCTAGCGGGAGGAAAGTATTCCTCAACAAAATCTTGAGCTAATACCTCCCAGTTAGTGTAATGGCCTGGTGGTTTGCATCCAAGCCAATGCTTAGCTGCACCTCAGAGAGAGAAAGGAAAAGCCCGGAGATATAAAGTGTTCTTGTTCAGGTTCCCAGACTTGAAAGTGTCACAGACAGCCAGAAAGTCATCTATATGTGTGCAGGGGTTATCATTTGGTCTTCCTTTGAATTGTATGTCCCAAGAGATTAGTTCTAGGAGAGGAATCTTAATCTAATAATCAGGATCATCGTCATTAGAAATCACGGTGATGGAAGACCGAAAGTTGGAAGCACGCGGCTTACTGTAGTCCGCAATACTCTTAGGAGCAGCCATTGCGGTAAAGGAAGATGGAACAGAAAGTGATCCGTTTCTGTACCTGCTATGATCTGCAAGATTTTAAAAAAAAATTTTTAAAAGGGTTTTTTTAATTTTTTTAATTTGCCCCCCCAAATGCAGTTTCCCTTATAAAAGAGGGGCAACGTAAAAAGGGGTTTTTGCGACGGCGTCCTCATTTCCCTTATGAGTTAAAAACGATCTTGGAAAGAAGGGGGAGAAGCAGGGGGTTTTTTTGGGAGGTAAAACGACCCGGGGAAAAAATCACAAAGGGGAAAAAGAATCTACCGGCGGCGCGAAGGTGGCCATTCGGCTTTGATTTGTGAGGTGAAGCTCCGATGAAGATTGAGTAAAAGGGGCAGCATGGAGTGCGGCAGATTGGGGGAGAATGATAATTAGGGTTAATTAAATTTTTGAAAAATACCAGAAATGCCCCTCCGGTTTTTGGTTGGAACCGGTCCAACCTTTAAAAGGTTGGGTCCGGATCTTATCCCACCTCTTTGGATATTTCTAGTCTTTTTGTATTTAGTTCAATGATAAATATTTGAACATGACAAGTAATCTGTACAAAGACTTATTACCATTGTTTGATGTTTACTTATTAATATTCGGTAGTCTATTTTATAGTTGAAAGGCAATAATACTTTTATTTGTGCTGGGACTCACCCTTTTTTGGCTCCATTCTTGAAAAACGAGTATATATTTTGGATATTTCGAATTCGGTTTAGTTTTTTGAATATTGGCTCATTGTTGTATTAGTTCGACTCAATCGTGGATTAATTTTAGGATTAGTTTAAAATTTAATTAATTAAATTTCAAATATTAACTCATTCATAATTAGAAGTGTAAAATTGAAGTTGCAAGTATAGATTTGAAGACTATTTATGTCATTCAAATTTGTTGTAGCGACTTGAAACTTTTTCCTTCAATTTTGGCTCAGCGTGCATGATTCAATCCTGGATCCGTTCCTGGAAGGCGGTTCCTATGGCTTTTAGCTATATACTATTTCCATTTCTTATGATTGTTGACTCGCGGTGTTTAAAACTTTAGATGTATATTATTACTGATAGGCCCTGGTGGGCTCGTCAATAAAGAAGAGGCTCGGTCTTGAGGGAGCCAAACCGGTTTGGCCTGAGTCTACCTTGGCTAGGTGAGGTGTACCTTGCAAGGTATATGAGCAGGCGTTAGAGGTCAGCGAGTGAGTATGGGTGGATATGGAAAGTGGGAAAAGGATAACAGAGAAGTACTAGGGGGTGCGCCCTTTGGTAGGGCGGATGACCACAGCCTTTAGCGTGCAGTATCGGACGTATGGTCTGAAGGTGTCGTGTCATGTGCTATGTGGAGAACCTCCTATTTATAGGTCCAAGCTGGCAAGGGCCCTGGTGCCATGCGGCGTCATCCCAGTGGACCGCGAGGGAAAGGGGCTGTCAGGGATGGGACTGATTGACGCGTTGATCCTGACCAGGGCGGTTGTCGAGCGTCAGCATGAGGTGTCATAATGCCTCTTATGCGCCTAGTGGTAGCCCTTGTGGGCTTTGAGTCCTTTTCTTGGGTTCTGGGCCGGGGCCCATCAATTTCCCACTAGCATGGGTAGACAAGTGAATCCACGAGTCTAGCCTTGCTACGTATTTTGAGCTTGAGGACCCTTGACCAGAGAGTCCCCCGTCGTTGCCCCCTATTATGAGGAGGGCTGATGCCTGAGAAGCGCTTTTCATGCTTTGTACTCCGGCCAATCCACCCCTGCTGTTCGGGGGCGTACCGTCCGCCTTGGCCGGTGCTTATTTTATTTGGGGATCCTCTATGGCGCCTCGCCCCTTGTTGTTGTATTCGCCCTTCAGGATTTCGGAAGTCCTTTGGACTTCCTCAATTTTCCCGCCATATTTGAATCTTCTTGGGGAAGACCAACCTCCTCGGGAACGTGCCCTCTTCCCCATGCGTGCTCCCGCCGTTTATCGGCCACAATGATGAAAAAGTAAGGCAGCGCAATGGGGGTAGGCTACCTCCAATCATGGTGTGACACGTGTCCTCTATGCTAGTGGGCGAAGCGTTTCGTCTTCCCTTTTTCTCTTATAAAAGGAGGGTGGGAGCCCATAAGTGACTCCACACCGATTCTTGCAATATTTGAGAGCTGCCGCCCTGTTCAAACTGCAATATTTTCATCATGCCTTCGTCTGATGCTTCGTCAACCTCTCTTCCTGAAATAAGTACGTCCCTTTAAAGCTCCTCCTTGCTTGTTTCGCCATTCATTTGATACGCCTATCCTATTTTTTCTGTATTGCTTACTGTCATACGACATGTCGTCAAGTTCATCGTCTTTAGACTTTAGTACGACCGATGATTTTCTGCGGCATTTCCGAGCAGGGCGTCGCGGGGATGATGGTGGTTCACCGATTGAGCTGTCCAGCGAACAAGATGGCTCTCCTATAGAGTTGTCTATTGATCTGAGCTGGGACGGCTGTTCTTTCCGGGCGGAGCCTCGTGTTAGCACTCCGCCCTACGACCCTTATCAGCCTCTGTGTTATATTCCGCCATCCGCCTCTATGAATGTCGCCCTTCTGACTCTCACTTCTCCTTTTCCTTCAGATGTCCAGGGTCAAAGGAACATGGAGGGGGAAGGCTTATCCGCTATAGACAGCTCTCCTGTTGATGGCTCGCGATCTTCTTCCTCGACCAGCTCATCCAACAGTTCTTCTTCTTCTACGTCGACTCCACCCTCTTACATCGGTGCTCACATTCTGTAGAAACCGAAACATCTACATCTCGCCCTCTCGATGTAGAAGGTGACGACGAGGATTCAATAGGAGATGTGGCTTCTACGTCTGCTACGGAGGAAAAAAAAGGCAGAAAAAAGTCAAAGAAGGGTCCTTGATGATACTCGATTTGACGTGATTATCAGCCTCATTTAAGCAACAGTTCTTGGCTTAACACATGATTTTTAAAGCAGAATAGCGAATATTCACTCAACTGCGCTATCTCGTGCCATTTTGGTTACTTTGGCCTGTTTCGGGTCTATTTGATGGGTTTCTAGTGTTTTTTGATAGCACATGTTTTTGCCGTCAAATAATGTAACCAACGACGTGTCTAAGGCATTAGAGTCTCGAGGAATCGCACCAGAATCGATCGAACCAGTCAATCAAGTCAACACAAATCCTGCCTAGCTTTACAAAGGAGATTTCGGTGAAAAGTCCCTGAGTTTTCGGCGAAAATTCAAGAAGAAACCATCCAAGCATTCAAGGAGAAGTTTTTGGTGAGAAGTCCAAGTCTTCGTCGAAAACTCTAGATGAAATCAACACAGGAGAAACAAGTAGACCGGAGCCAGACTTTTAAAGGAAGTTTTGATAAAAAACTAAAGCCTAATCCCAGCTGGATTAGGTCAACACTATAAATACAGCGGCGGCTACTTCAAAGAGAGATATCATATCAATCAAATAATTTCCAAACCTAAGAAGTTCGAGAGAGATGTTGAAGAGCGAGGAAGAGATCGTGACGCCATCCTTCCACCTCAGAGAGCTTAGAGTTGAAAGTTGAAGATACTCGAGATTGAAGCTTCACGGATTTGTCAAATTAGGTTTCATAGTTCTTCTCTGTTCTTCCTACCTGAGATGTATTCCTTGTTTGTCTTTAATTCTCTTGTATCGAATATGAGTAGCTAAACTTGTAGAGTTTAGATTAGATGAACCTAAGTGACCCAGGGCTTTAAAGCGGTCACGGATTAGCGGTAATTAGATTCGAAGTTCAATCAGTTTCTCTTTGTATGGTTGTTTTGTTCTTGATTGTTTATGGTTCTCTTTTGGTTGTTCGCCTAGATTATGATTGTGAAAGTTAGGGTTAGTCGCTAGACAGTTCCTTGCTTTGGTGCATAAACTTGTCTTCCTTGATCACCTAGTTTAGATTCTTGTTAAGATAAGGATAAAGCGAACGTTCGCCTTACTTTAGAACATAAATTCAACCAATTAACCTATTCATTGGAGTGTGCTTTTCGTAGGAACCAGTTAGGGTTAATCCGCTTTAAGAGTAGCTCATTAATCACTAGTAATTGCACCAGTTAGTTTTGTCGTCGCAAGAAGCGACCGTACTCGGGCGACTAATTAATCTTGGTAGTAAGATCGGATAGCGCGAATGTTCGCTAGTTTTAAACCTAAGGGTAAGGAGTTATGGTGGTGTTTGGGAATTGATTGAATGAGAATTGAAAACCGCTGGTCTTATGATTGCTGTGGCCTTGGTGATCTAAGGGGGATTCGAAATTTAAGCTTGTCTGTCGTTTGTCTAAACCAACCAATCATTCTGTCTTTTAATTTCATTTTAATTTTCCTGCATCTTAGTCTAGAAGCCGTGGAACTCACACCACTCATAACATGCTTAAGTCGGAGTAAATTGCCATCATATTTGAGTAGACGATTAGTAGAGACCCGTGGAATCTGATCTATCGTGCTTCTAGCTTGATTGTATTTGATCACTGTTTTAAAGCTCATCAAATTGGCGCCGTTGCCAGGGACTCTTCTAATTGTTTGAAAGAAGAGTTGGCATTTTATTCTTCTACCTTTCCATCTTTCATATTTCATCACACTTTGATTTTACGCCGGTTACGTTTGCTTTTGTTGCTTGTAGGTTGTTTTACAGGTTTATGAACCACCCGCTCACTCATTCTCAGTTTAAGTCGGGTAGTTCTGCTTCGCCAAAGCAACTGCGAGTTTCGAAGCAAGTCAGAATAGTTCCACCTACACCTCCTACCCCTATTAAGATCGAGGAGTTGAAGGAGAACTCCTCATCTTCGTCTGCTTCATCCGCTACTTCAGATTCACCACCACCTTCTCCTACCGCAATGGCTTCCCAACGCACCATGGCGGATTACAATAAACCGAGCACAACTAATGTTTGGTCTAGCATCGCCGTGCCGCACAACAATGACGATCCTGACTATGAGATCACGATCCCCTTCCTAGAAATGATCTCTAGGGATGTTCAGTTCGAAGGAAAGCCGCAAGATAACCCATACACACATTTGGTGGACTTCCTAACCATGTGCAAGACTTTCAAGAGTGGGAACCTCGATAAGAACACATTATGCGTACGAGTCTTCCCATTCTCCCTTAGAGGCACCGCGAAAAGATGGCTCAGTAACAAGCCACCTGGCCACGACACCGATTGGGATAATCTAGCTCAAGACTTCGCAGAGGAATACTTTCCTCCTTGAAGAACTACAGCTTATAAGGACGACATTACCAGATTTGTTCAGAAGGAAGGAGTAAGTTTATACGATGCTTGGAACGAATTCCAAGAACTCCTCTAGGATTGCCCTCATCATGGATTCGAGCAGGGATTGCTAGATGAGATCTTTGCCCGAGGGATGAACGAAGAATCGACTAAATGGGTTAACTCCTTAGCTGATGGCGACTACACCGCACTCGCACCAGAAGCTGCTTTTCTTCACTTTGCAAATTGCGCATCTAAGTCCATGAATTGGGAGAGAGAGTTTGAAGTAGCTAAGAGCCGACCAAGCCGTGAAGATCAGATCAAGATCCAAATACAGAAACACATAAAGAAGATTTTCGGTACAACAAATAACTGGTCTAAAGAGGAAGTGAATTTTATTGATCAAGACTTCACCAACAATAAAAAAGGCTACCCTGACTACCGTCAGTTTAGACAACCTCCTCAACAACAAGGAAGCATCCAAGAGCGTCCTCCTTACAACTTCATATTCGACCACGGTCAAAATCAGTACTCGAGCAATAGTTATCAAGATCCCCCTAGATTCACCAGAGGATAGCAGCCTCAGAATTATACATTTGGGAATACTAGAAAGGGCAAAATGACCAAGAAGATTGACCTGATTGTGGCAAGGCTCCACAATCACGAAGAGAGGTTCAAAGCCCAAGCTGCTCTTAACCAAGGACAGATCGCTCAGGGTCAGTGAGTTGAGAGCATGATAAATAGAGTTGCTAGCATGCTGGCTAACAATCCTCTCTTCAGTCAGGCATCGTCTCAAAGAAACCCCGCTATGAAGAATGAGCATGCTAAGGCCATCACAACTAGGAGCAGTGAGCAGAACAGCTTGGAGAAGAAGAAGGAAGCATGATGAGCTGCAGATAGCGGTCGATCAAATAACTACCAAGCTGTGAAGCTAGGGGAGATCGTATTCAACGGGTCTCCACTACTTCCTTACTCAAATGTGTTGGCAATTTAAATTCAAGGTTAAAAACACTTAGTGCGTGGTGTGAGTTCCACGACTTCTATACTAAAAATGCAAAGACAGGTTGAAATGAAATTAAAGCGAATTAACGATGGATTGATTGACTAAGACAGAAGACAGACAAGCTTAGATTTCGAATCCCCTTAGATCACCAAGGCATAGACAATCAACGGATCAGCAGTTTCCGATTCTAGTTCATTCATTTCTCAGACACCACCATAACTCCTGACCCTTAGGTTTAAGACTAGTGAACGTTCGCTCTATCCGATCTAGCTACCATGATTAATTAGTCGCCCGGGTACGGTCGCCTCTCGCAACGACTTAACTTAATTGGTGAAAATTCTAACGATTTATGTGTTACTCTTGCAGTGGATTAACCCTAATCGGTTCCCACGAAAGGCACACTCCAATTATAAGGTTAATTGTTCAACTTGATGTTCTAAAGTAAGGCGAGCGTTCGCTTCTATCCTTAGGTTAACAAGAATCTAATCTAGGTGGCCAAACCAGACAAGAAACACAGAGAACAAAGCACAAGTCAAACATGAAGAAGAAACTGAATGAATTTCGAATCTAATCACCGTCGATCCGTGATCGCTTTAAAGCCCTGGGTCACTTAGGGTTCATCTAATCTAAGCTCTATGAGTTTAGCTACTCATATTCAATACAGAAGAATCGAAGACAGACAAAGAATACATCTCAGGTAGGAAAGACAGAGAAGAACTGTAAAACCTAATTTCGACGACTCTTGGTAGCTTCAATCTGCTGGATCTTCAACTCCTAGCACCGGTTCTCTGAGATGGATGGATGGCGTCACGATCCGTTCCTGGCTCCTCGAACTCTATCCACTCGTTCTCTCTATTTCTCAGTCTTGGGATTTTTCGTCCCGTGTGTGATTTGTGTAAATTATGATCCCCTTTATTTAGCCGCTTGTTTCAGTATTTAAACCTGACCGGCGATTTCTACTTTTCCACTGGGATTGTCGCCGAAAATACAAGGGAATTTTCGGCAAAAATATCATTTCAAATGTGGCTTCATCCGTCTATTTCTCCTAGTTGATTTGGCTTAGGGTTTTCGGCGAAAACTCCCAAGGTTTTAACCGAAAACTTCTTCTTGATTGGGACAGTGGATTTCTTCTTTCATTTTTGGCGAAAACCCAAAGGTATTTTCGCCGAAAATATATGTGTAAATGGGGTAGGAATTCTTTTTGGGTTGAATGACTTTTCTGGTTGATTCGGGTGTGATTCCTCGGGGTTCCAGTGCCTTAGACACGTCCTTGGCTACCACATTTGATGGCGAACACCTGTGCTAACACGAAAATACTAGAAAACCATCAAATAGACCCGAAATGGGCCAAGGTAACACAAAAGGCATAAGATGGATCGATTGAGTAAATATTCACTATTCTACCCTAAAAACCGTGTCTTAAGCAATGAAATGTCGCTTAAATGAGGCTGATAATCACGTTTATTCGAGTGTCATCAAAATACCCCACACTTAAGCTTTTGCTTGTCCTCAAGCAAACTGAACTAGAACACACTCAAATTCACAAGTGACACGAGATTAAACTAAGATTCAATTCTAACGATTTGGTGTAGACTATTCCACGTAGAAAGAGTGACCTACACATGCAAGAACATCAACCAAACAAATTTTTGATCTCACTAATTTCTGCACACTTCAAGCAGTAGTTTTAACAAAGCTCGTTTCTTGGCAAAACAATTAATCATAATTAACCGACTACAATAACACCAATTCTAATGAGAAAAGACTTTAAGCTCTAGCCATGATGTGGACGTGGAGGTAGGAAAAGTGACGTGGCTATCGACTCGACTTCATCCGTTTCTAGATCTGTACGTTACATGTTCTAGCTAGGACCTATTTAAACAAGGATTTAATTCAAGTTCAACTTCTTCCTTCAATTGATTTACTGCATACTAGTGCTCGATACCAAACACTTCACTTAGGTGTTGGACCTGCCTAGCTCACAGTACTTGTGCTTATGCTAGTGCTCAACCCGAACACTTCACTTAGGTGTCGGGCTTGCCTAGCTTTATTTTGCGCACTTTAAAGAACTTAACATTGATTTGCACAACTTTATTACTTGGTTTAACAATTTAGCCATTTGATCCTAGCTAGTTATAACTTTTTACACAAGATTTCGAATTGGATTTCCGCCTAATCTCAAGCCACAATCACAGGTGATCAAATATGGAGTGAAAACATGGAAGGAGCTAGCATTTATCCTCTTAGAACGGTGTTATCGAGCTTTGTTATTAACAAGTCACTCAATTCAATTAATTCCAGTTCAACTACAAGAGTGATTTATGATCTGTTCTGACCTAGACACATTTGATATCAGTTCCGACACACTGGTTACAGGTTCTAAGTGGAATAGTCTAGACATCATTGTTCATAATTGAAGTCAATTTAACATCAAGAGTCAAGAATCAAGCAATTCTATGCTAGAGTGACTGGACAGGAATCACGAGGCACACAAAGATATAGGCAATCATGATCATGCATGGTTCTCTAACATCCTACCCCACACTTAGACTATTCTGTGTCCTCACAGGACTAAACTAAAGGAGAGATATACAAGGAACCTAAAGGGTGATGGGCGGTGTAGTGATCGAGCACGAAGTGTCCGGGGCGGAGCGGAGCAGCTACTCAAAATCCTACAAAACACAAACAACAAAAAGAACAAAAGGATACCGGGGCAAGTGCCATGGATCCACACAGAATAAAAGTGGATCGAGATCCGAAAAGAAGAAAGAAAAGAAATGGAAAGGATAGAAACAACCTGATCACTGTTCCGAGGGTGGGGGTGGAGGCGGGGTCGGGAGAGGTGAAATGCCAAGCCGCTGCCCCAGTTGCTGTCGCCATGCGATATCATCCCGTGTCTGGCAGACTGGTCGGCCATGAATTGCTGAAGAATGGTCCGTCGCTTGTTCTGGGTCTCCTCATGTGCTACTCGGTCCTTCTGCCATTGAAGCGAACCAGCCGAGTAGTCTAGCTGCCACTTCTCAATACGCGCCAGCCTCTCATTCATCTCAGCGGTGATTAGCGCTCGCGACGGCGGGCGATCAACTGACTGGGGAACGCGGTGAGGGAGTGATTTGCAATGCTCAAAATCCAATGAAAGGTCGATGCCCCGTGCTATGGCGAGTTCAGCACCTATATGCTCAACCGGGACACGAGGAATGTCGGGGCCCCATTTGTCACCGAGCTAGAGATTGTCGATCAGAATTGAAATGAAAGGTCCCCCTGGAAGCTCCGAAGGAAGCTTCTTGGTGGTAGTGCGCTTGTGAAAGAATCGTGCAAGCCACCATCCGGGATGCAGGTTGGCATCTTCGTCTACAGCACAAAATAATACGAGATCCTCCAAAGAAACATGGTAATGGCTCGTCTTGCTGCAATAACAAGAGATTGCACCCAAACATAATGCAAGAATTTAAGAATAGGGTGAAAGATGTCACCGACCGTGGGGTTGACGATAGGTGAGATCTCATCTTCGCAGGAGGCCCATCTCCATACGTCTAGGTAAGGAGCACTCGTGATGGAGTATGTGTCCTTGACGCCAGCGGATGTTGTATTGAGGTTGACGTGAGGATCCAATAGGCGGTCGAACTCGAGAATGGACTTCTCGTGGAGAACACCACCGAGGCGAAAGGATACGAATTTCTGCTCACGTATGGGCTTCGGGGTGAGGCGCCGGAACGAACTCTAGAACTCTTGAAGAGCGACAAGTGGGTAGGGGGAACCATGAGCGGTCAGCACTCGTAAACCGGCTTTATGAAGGGCGGTGTCGACGGTGGAGTGCCAAGCCGGATTGTGCGCCTTGAGACTGTCTAGAGAAAGAACTGCCACCTTAGCCGGAGGAATGTCTTTGATCTCCTGAAAGACCTCTAGATGGTGCGGCTCCAGGGCTGCGATGAAAGGATGTAGGGCCCCATTGGCAGGTGCAGGAATAGATGAGATAGGGGTCACAGGGGTTGGTGCATCCTCGGGGATGATGGCCACAGCCGTCGATGTTGGTGCAAGCTGGTGCAGGTGGTCGAGAGGATGGGGTACGGTTCTGGCGAGCTGAGGATCGCTACGCTCTATCTGCACTGGTGGTCTTAAAACATTTGGGAGCCCTTTAAAACACAACTTAGGGAAGACCTGCATCAGAGGACAAGAATCCTACCCCACACTTAAGTTGACAAGTGGGGCAAACAAATTAACCGAGAGACCACCGAATCGAGATATAGCAGGAAAGAACTGTCAATCAATTAAGCAAGCATGGGGAATGGAATGATTCATTAACACGATCGCACAGACAACAAGTCCCGAGCCTTAAAAGGTCACAAAGAAATGCCAGAACCTAGCCAATTGACACCGACATAGCAATCATGAAAATTGAGGGAGAACCAAAAAGTCAACCATGCCGAAAACCGAAAAGTCAAAAAGCCAAAAGATTCACAATCAAGGGCTGAACAACTAACCGTGAAGACATGACTCAAGAAAATGATTGGAAATCCGGGAAACGACTAAAAGAGCTTGAAAACTAGGTCGGGAGGAACCGGAGCTGTGGAGCTCCGATTGTAGGGTTTGAACCGAGGGCTAGGCAAGGGGGCGGGCGGCGGCTGTTGGCGAATGATGCGGCGGCGGCCGGTCGGCGGACAAGGAGGCGGCGGCGGGCTGGACGGCGATTAGCGAATAAGAGAGTGTGTGATTTTTTTTCGGATGGGGGGGTTTGTATTTTCACGAAAAACAAACACCGAAGGGGCTTTAAATACCAGCGAAAAAGGAGCATATTTTTGGCGAAAAAAACTGAAGAATTTTTGGCGAAAATGTTAGTTGTAATGAAGAAATGGTTTCGGCGAAAAGTTATGGAATTTTCGGTCGAGAATTAGAAACAGGAGAAACAGGTTGGTTTTAAACAGGAATTTTCGGCGAAAATATGGATGAATTTTCACCGAAAATTCATTTGAAAATGGCCGGCAGTTTTTTTTAACAGGGGTTTTAAAACAAAACGACTCGAAATGAAAACAACTGACTCCAGCCGTGGGTTGCGTCCCACGAAGCGCTCTTGTTTAACGTCCGTGAGCCAGATGATACCTGGATTTGTGTCATGATTTCAAAGCAAAGTAGTGCACGTCGATGGAAGAGACAGCTAGTCCTTGCAGATACTTCTTAAGCCTATGCCCGGTGACCATAAACGGCTTCTGATCATGTAATTTGATGAGGACACTGCCTAACGATGCCTGCCGCACCACGTATAAGGGCCGGACCAACGGGACTTCAGTTTACCCGGGAAGAGCTTCAATCGAGAGTTATATAAGAGGACCTCATCTCCGGGGTAGAACTGCTTGATCATCTTCAATTGAGAGTCATGAATTTTCTTCATGCGCTCTTTGTATAACTTCGTGCTCTCATATGCGTGGAGTCGGTGCTCCTCAAGCTCAGCGATCTGGTCGTGACGCATATTACCTGCTACTGCATAGCTCATGTTCAACTCTTTGTTAACCCAGAATGCCTTGTGCTCAAGCTCAACCAGCAAATGACATGCCTTGCCATAGACCAGCTGATACGGTGAGGTACCGATGGGAGTCTTGTAGGCAGTTCGATAAGCCCATAAGGCATCATTGAGCTTAGATGACCAGTCTTTACGGGACCGGCCAACTGTCCAATCAAGAATCCGCTTGAGCTCACGGTTCGTCACTTCCGCTTGACCATTCGCTTGAGGATGATAAGCTGTGGACATACGGTGGGTGACGCCAAAGCGTTTGCACACCCGGTCGAATTGTTCATGGAAATGGGTACCCCTATCGCTTATGATGAAGCGCGGTGAACCAAAACGTGTGAAAAGACGGGTGAGGAACCGACCCACCACTCTTGAATCATTAGTGGGTAGAGCTTCAGCTTCAGCCCACTTAGAAACATAATCAACGGCTACAAGAATGTACTTGTTTCTGTTGGAGGGTGTGAACGGACCTATAAAATCAATTCCCCAAACATAAAAAATTTCAACAGTTAAAGACACAATTTGGGGCATCTCATTACGGTTAGAGATGTTACCTGATCGCTGGCACGCATCACAACGTCGAGCAAAAGCATCACAATCACTAAAGATTGAAGGCCAATAAAAACCTGTTTTGAGTACCTTTCTCGCAGTGCGGTTGCCTCCGAAGTGTCATCCGAACTGTCCTTCATGGCATTTTTGCATGATGTCATCTGCTTCGATGTAAGAGACACATCTCTGGATCATCCGTCAATACTGATGCGGTATAAGAATGGCTCATCCCAGAAGTATGACTTGGCTTCTTTAAAGAGCTTCTTGCGTGCATTGAAATCCAGCTCAGGAGGTACAATGCCGTGAGAGAGGTAATTAGCCAGAGTTGCATACCATGGTTCTTTGGAGTCGGTTGCATTACTCAGATCTTGAGCGTGAGGGATTGCCCAGGGCTCGATACCTATGCTGTTAACCTGTTCATACGTTTCAACACGCAACAGCTCGTCATGGAAGGAATCATTGATAGGGGTAGTAGACTTACCTGTTTGTGATTCCTACAGTCGGGAGAGATGATCCGCCGCTAAGTTCTCTGCTCCTTTCTTGTCTTTAATTTCTATGTCTAACTCTTGGAGGAGAAGGATCCATCGGATGAGACGTGGCTTTGAGTCCTACTTGGCTAATAGATGGCGCAGGGCAGCATGATCTGTGTAGACAATGGTATGTGAAAGAACCAGGTACTGTCTGAACTTGTCAAAGGAGAAAACGATGGCCAGAAGCTCTTTCTCCGTAGTAGTGTAGTTTCTCTGAGCATCATTGAGTGTCTTGCTAGCAAAGTAAATAGGATGAAATCTCTTCTCCTTCCTCTGACCAAGAACCGCGCCAACGGCGAAGTCACTAGCATCGCACATAATCTCGAATGGTAGATTCCAATGCTGTAAGGATCGGTGCGGTGGTAGTTGAGTCTTCAAAGTCTCAAAGGCTTCAAGACAAGCTTTATCAAATACGAAAGGAACATCTTTCTCAAGAAGCTTCGTCATTGGAAGAGTGATCTTGGAGAAGTCTCTGATGAATCTTCGGTAGAATCCAGCATGACCGAGGAAACTTCGAACTGTCTTAACTGAGGTCGGCGGTGGTAAGCTGGCGATGGTCTCAAGCTTGGCTCGATCAACTTCTATACCGGTCTTAGAGATCCTATGGCCCAGAACAATACCTTCGGTAACCATGAAGTGACATTTCTCCCAACTAAGAGCTAGGTTGGTTTCCTTACAATGAGCTAGCACCTTGTCCAGATTAGCCAGGCACTTGGAAAATGAATCTCCATAGATGGAGAAGTCGTCCATGAATACCTCCACCACATTCTCTACCAGATCTCCAAATATAGCAAGCATGCATCTTTGAAAGGTAGCGGGAGCATTACATAAACCAAAAGGAATACGACGATAAGAAAACGTACCAAACGGGCAGGTGAAAGTCGTCTTCTCTTGATCATCAAGCTCGATGGCGATCTGGAAGTAACCGGACATCCCGTCTAAGAAACAGTAGTATTCATGACCAGCCAATCATTCAAGCATCTGATTAATGAACGGAAGTGGAAAGTGATTCTTCTTGGTGGCATCATTGAGCCGTCAATAATCGATACAGACTCTCCATCCGGTAACCGTGCGAGTCGGGATGAGCTCACCCTTTGGATTAGGGATGACGGTGATTCCTCCTTTCTTCGGAACGACTTGAGTCGGACTGACTCAAGGACTGTCGACAATAGGATAGATGATACCGGCATCTAAAAGCTTGAGTACTTCCTTCTTTACAACTTCCTGCATCAGAGGGTTAAGTCGGCGTTGTGGTTGTCTGACTAGTTTGAATTCATCATCAACGACTATCCGATGTCTGCAGAAGGTTTCAGAGATGCCTCTGATGTCTGCTAACTACCGGGCAATAGCTCTGACATGCTTCTTGAGTAGCCTAATCAGTCGCTCTTTCTGCTTAGGAGATAGATTCGAATTGATGATGACTAGTAACTGGCAGTCCTTCCCCAGAAATGCGTATTCTAGGTGGTCAGGCAGCTCCTTCGAAATGAGTTCTGGCGGATTTTCGTATGAGGTAGTAATCCGACTTGATGCTGGCTCGATGTGTGCAGGCGCAGTGATGGGTGTGAATGTCGCCTTCTGTTCGTCTAACTCATCCTGCCATAGGCGCTGCTCTGGATCTTCTAATGCATTGTCAATCCCTGAAATCAAACACAACTCTAGCGGATCACTAGATGAGGCATTAGTAACGAAGTTGGCCGAGGCCAACTCTAGGGGATCAACAGTATAACAATTATCATCTTGAACAACAGAGTATCTCATGCTATCTTTAATGCGGAATGCAACACTCTCCTGTCCTACACTCAAAGTTAACAGGCCTTGTTTATCGTTAATATTTGCACCAGCAGTTGCTAAGAAAGGTCGACCTAAGATAAGTGTTCTGTCTGACTCGCGAGTATTTAAAACAACAAAATCTGCAATTATAGTTAACGGACCACACAGACAGCTACATCTTCTATTATTCCCTTAGGTAGTTTAACAGACCTATCGGCTAACACTAGATGCAGAGTAATTGGTTTTAACTGACCTAGGTTCAGCTTCTCATACAGATAAACAGGCATAACATTAATAGAAGCACCAGAATCAGCCAGACTGCTATCAATTTTAATGCCATTAATAATGCATGGTAATGTAAAAGGACCAGGATCATAACACTTAGATGGGGGTGGTGGCGGCTGTCGTATAGGAGATGGCGCACCGAGAATAGAAGTGCATTCATTAGTAAGCGTGACAGAGTATGCCTCTCCGTTCTTCACTTTCTTCACTAGGTCTTTAAAGAACTTCCCAAGTGGTGGTATAATCTCTACAGCTTCTGTCACTGGTATCTTGATCTCTGCAGTCTTAAGAACATTGTACCACTTCTTATACTGAGTGTCATGATCCTTAGCCTTGCTCATTGCAGCTTTCGGGAAGGGAATCTGAGGTACATATGGTGCCAAGACAGGCTCAGGAGCTGTCTTGGGAGGAGGAGGAGGACCAGATGCTTCTTCTTCCTCTTTTGTGATATCTTCAATTTCTGGCATATCCATGGCAACACTGGTATCTAGTATCACGTAAGGTTCTGGAGCCTTTGGATCAGTTGTTTGCTTGCCGCTCCTGGTGGTAATAGCTTGAGCGTGTTCGCTCTTTGCACCGGAGTCTGCTTGAAATGCTGCGGGATTAAGGAGAGGATTGCTAGTAAAGAGTTTAGTCATATTGCTTATAGCATCCTCTATCCTCTGGCTCTGAGCTCTCTGTCCTTGATTGAATGCAGCTTGAGCTTTTAATTGAATGTCGTGGTCGTCAAGTCTGCTCATAATCTGATCGAACTTCCTCTCATAATCTATGTCTCTATTGTAGTACGGTTTTGCTTGAAACTGGTGTTGTCCTCCGATGAATCCCGGAGGTCTATGATAAGGATCTACTAACCAGTTGCTCTAGTTCCGTGGCACGTAGTTTCTGTAACTGGCATAGCCTTTCTGATTGTTAGCGAAGCCTTGATCAATGAAGTTTATCTCTTCTGTAGACCAGACTTCTGTTGTACCGAAGTTGAGGCAGCTTCCACCGTTATGAGCACAGGATCCACACCATCCACAGTCAGCCGAAAAGATGGTAGCTGACGGGGGATCGAGAGGGATACCAACTGCTTGTAGATGTTTCTGAACCTCCGTTTTGATCTGCTCTGCAACACTCATCTGACTCTGACTCTTGGTTCCTTCTCTTTGCCTCTCCCAGTTTCTAGATTTTGAAGCACAGCTAGCGAAATGTAGAAGAGCATCCTGAGGAGTAAGGGCGGTGCAATCTCCGCCAGCTAGGGAGTTGACCCAATTTGCGGATTCTTCGCGCATACCACGAGCAAAGAATTCAGCCAGCTATCTTTGTTCATACCCATGGTGAGGACAGTTGAAGAGAAGAGATTGGAATTCATTCCAAGTGTCATACAGGCTTGCATCTTCTCTCTGAGTGAACCTGGAGATGCGGTCTTTATAAGCAATTGTCCTTGCAGGAGGAAAGTACTCCTCAACAAAATCTTGAGCTAATGCCTCCCAGTTAGTGTAATGACCTGGTGGTTTGCTTCCAAGCCAATGCTTAGCTGCACCTCTGAGGGAGAACGGAAAAGCCCGGAGATATAAGGTGTTCTTGTTGAGGTTCCAGACTTGAAAGTGTCACAGACAGCCAGAAAGTCGTTTATATGAGTGCAGGGATTATCATCTGGCCTCCCTTTGAATTGTATGTCCCTAGAGATTAGTTCTAAGAGAGGAATCTTAATCTCATAGTCAGGATCATCGTCATTAGAAAGCACGGTGATGGGGGATCGAAAGTTGGACGCACGCGGCTTAATGTAGTCCGCAACACTCTTAAGAGCAGCCATTGTGGTAAAGGAAGATGGAACGGAAGTGATCCGTTTCTGTACCTGCTTTGATCTGCAAGAGACAAAAACAAACACAACCGGTGTAAAATCGAAGTGTGATGGAAATGAAATATGGAAAGGTAGAAGAATAAAAATGCCAACTCTTCTTTCAACGAAATAGAAGAGTTCCCCGGCAACGGCGCCAATTTGTTGAGCTGCAAATAGCGGTCGATTAAATAACTACCAAGCTGTGAAGCTAGGGTAGATCGTATTCCACGGGTCTCCTCTACTTCCTTACTCAAATGTGTTGGCAATTTAAATTCAAGGTTAAAAACACTTAGTGCGTGGTGTGAGTTCCACGACTTCTATACTAAAAATGCAAAGACAGGTTGAAATGAAATTAAAGCGAATTAACGATGGATTGATTGACTAAGACAGAAGACAGACAAGCTTAGATTTCAAATCCCCTTAGATCACCAAGGCATAGACAATCAACGGATCAGCAGTTTCTGATTCTAGTTCATTCAGTTCTCAGACACCACCATAACTCCTGACCCTTAGGTTTAACACTGGCGAACGCTCACTCTATCCGATCTAGCTACCATGATTAATTAGTCGCCCGAGTACGGTCGCCTCTCACAACGACTTAACTTAACTGGTGCAAATTCTAACGATTTATGAGTTACTCTTGCAGTGGATCAACCCTAATCGGTTAATTGTTCAACTTGATGTTCTAAAGTAAGGCTTCTATCCTTAGCTTAACAAGAATCTAATCTAGGTGGCCAAACCAGACAAGAAACACAGAGAACAAAGTACAAGTCAAACATGAAGAAGAACCTGAATGAATTTCGAATCTAATCACCGCCGATCCGTGACCGCTTTAAAGCCCTGGGTCACTTAGGGTTCATCTAATCTAAGCTCTACGAGTTTAGCTACTCATATTCAATACAGAAGAATCGAAGACAGACAAAGAATACATCTCAGGTAGGAAAGACAGAGAAGAACTGTAAAACCTAA
The DNA here is from genome assembly GCA_034768395.1 of Linum lewisii. Classification (NCBI taxonomy): domain Eukaryota; kingdom Viridiplantae; phylum Streptophyta; class Magnoliopsida; order Malpighiales; family Linaceae; genus Linum; species Linum lewisii. The sequence goes on from CM068298.1 coordinate 34,074,911, forward strand.
TTTCGACGACTCCTGGCAGCTTCAATCTGCTGGATCTTCAACTCCTAGCACCGGCTCTCTGAGATGGATGGATGGCGTCACGATCCGTTCCTGGCTCCTCGAACTCTATCCACTCGTTCTCTCTATTTCTCAGTCTTGGGATTTTTCGTCCCGTCTGTGATTGTTTGTAAATTCTGATTCCCCTTTATTCAGCCGCTTGTTTCAGTATTTATACCTAACCGGCAATTTTTGCTTTTCCACTGGGATTTTCACTGAAAATACAAGGAAATTTTCGGCAAAAATAATCTGTTCAAATGTGGCTTCATCCGTCTGTTTCTCCTGGTTGATTTGGCTTAGGGTTTTCGGCGAAAACTCCCAAGGTTTTCGCCGAAAACTTCTTCTTGATTGGGACAGTGGATTTCTTCTTTCATTTTTGGCGAAAACCCAAAGGTATTTTCGCCGAATATATATGTGTAAATGGGGCAGGAATTCTTTTTGGGTTGAATGACTTTTCTGGTTGATTCGGGTGTGATTCCTTGGGGTTCCAGTGCCTTAGACACGTCCTTGGCTACCACATTTGATGGCGAACACCTGTGCTAACACGAAAATACTAGAAAACCATCAAATAGACCTGAAATGGGCCAAGGTAACACAAAAGGCATAAGATGGATCGATTGAGTGAATATTCACTATTCTACCCTAAAAACCGTGTCTTAAGCAATGAAATGTCGCTTAAATGAGGCTGATAATCACGTTAATTCAAGTGTCATCAAAGCACCCTCCACTCCCTCTAAGGGAGAATGCTCAGCAATCAATTCTTGGTCACCACCCATAGCTATCCCAGCTAAGTGCTCCGACCCTAGTTCTTTTATGTTACCTTTAATCATTAATGGCATTGAGGTCGAGCGTAGTTTGGTTTGCCTAGGTGCATCTATATATGTTATGACTATGTATTTATATAAGAAATTGAATCTAGGTGAACTACAACCTGCTAGCATGCATTTAGTGTTCGCTGACAAATCTCTAAAAGAACCTAGGGGAATAATCAAGGATGTAATCACTTATTGTGGTCCTTTCACGTTCTTAGCTGATTATGTAGTAATGGATGCTCAAGGGACATATTCTACTCTTCTCCTAGGCTGACCATTTATAGTGACAGCCGACATTAACATTAATGTCCCAAATGGCTCGTTAACATTAAGGGTTGGAAAGGATATTGCAACATTCCGTCTCAAGGACGTATGAAATACATTCCTAAGGGAGAAGCACATTGTTTATCAGTAGAAACTTTCCAAGTGTTTTCCCCAAGATATCTGTAAAAGGTGCTGAACAGGCTGTCAAACAAAAGAAGATGACGACCACGAAAAGACCGAAGAAGAAAAAGGAGAAACTGAAAGCCTCCTCTTCTAAATTACCACAAACTAAGGATCCTAGCGAAACGAAGAAGAAAGGGAAAACTAATGAGGTTTGGGGCCAATCATTAAACCGCCCTCTACCGAGCCACCGTCCCCTGAAAGATGCTTCTTCGAAAGAACTGTTCAGGCCATTTGAAATTTCTGGTCATCTTCCCGATGGGCGAACCAAGCTAATTCAGGCAAACGAGAAGAAGTTCACACTTACCGGAGGATCCCCAAAGCTGTATTTCATGAACTCCGAATCGAGCCCAAGAGAAATCCTGAGTTGGGATGTCTGTTGATCGCCATCCAAGTACCGTTCGGCTCAAGGACGTTAAAAGAGAGCGCTTCATGGGAGGCAACCTGATAAGAATTTTACCAAGGTCGTATTCCACGAGGTCCTCTCATAAGCTAATACTCACAAAGTTCATAAACGGTCTAAACATTTGAAATTGAGTTTTGGTTTTGAAAGAGAACAAATCAAACGCATAAACAAACAAGGAAAAAACTAACAACTGAAATTGAGGATCAAACAAGAGAGAAGGGAGTTTAGCTTAGCAAGGGGTTTCTTCAAGCTCAAGGTTCATGAAAGCTGGATTGAATCTCAAGCAACGATGTGTAAAATAATGACCATGCAATTCAATCAAGTAGAATCAACGAACTCTCGCACAATTGACTCTCTACTCCTAGACCAAATGCACCATGTTCTCGCTATGTGAACAGAGGTAATGGAGTGCCTTAACTTGCTCAATGAAATGCCAAAAACTTGAATTCTATGCTAACATTCATCTAGCACAAGGTAAATGATGCAAAAAACTCTCATGTCAATCATAAAGCACTAGTCAAGCAATCAAAAGGGTCTCTCAACCTTCAAATGAAAGAAAACTCAATGCACACCAAGTGTTTGATAAAATGACAACAAGGAAAACAAGCTCAAAATGGTTGCAATTGTACAATCAATCTCTCAAATCATCCAATTACAATCCCAAGACCTTATATCAACATGAATCAATCATTCTCATGTATTAAAAGACATAAACAAAATATCAAAGGACAAAGTTAAATCCCATGAACAACAAGCACAAGGCCTAGGATCATCATCTTACACAAATGGCTAAGAGAAACTCAATCCATACAATCAATCATCTATCCTAGCTTGATCCATCCCCCACTAAGCTAAACCTAAGCTTAGCCTAGCTTAACCATGGAAGAAACCAGAAATTGAGAAGAGGAGACCATCCTTGCTTCCATGGAGGATCTTCCCACTTGGCTCTTCAAGCTCCAATCCAAGGTGCCTTGGTCTTCAAGTTGATCAACAATTGAGGGAGGATGGTGTTTGATTGAGAGAGAGGAGTGATCGGCGATGATGGAGAATTGAGAGAGAGTGAGGCGGACGAGTTGTGTTAAAATTAGAATGAATTGATGCCATTAATTTTCATCCGCTGCTTCTTTAAATAGCACGCTGGAATAGCCTTGAATTTTCAGTGAAAACTTCCCAGAGTTTTCGCCGAAAATGTCTTTGAAAAACACCCGGCGGCTTGACTTTTCTTCACAGATTTTCGGTGAAAACTTTGAAGAGTTTTCGCCAAAAATTTCTTCATAAATCGAACGGTCGTCTCCTGTAATTCGGTTTTCGGTCAAGAACTTAGAGTTCTCGCCGAAAACTTCTTCAGTTGAAGGGTGCATTTTTCTCGATTTTTCAACGATCATATCTCCTCCGTCCTAGCTCCGATTGACCTCCCGTTTAATCCTACGTGCTCATTGTCACCAGTACTTCAATGCCAAGACCTGAAAATGCAAAGAAAACAACTCCAATAAACATAGAATTGGCCTCAAAGTGGCAACCGGGCAACAAAAGGGCACTTTGCATAAAACATCCATAAAGGCCTATAAATCATAGCAAAATGAGATCAAACGTGGGGGATCCCTAGGCTAATCGAGGACTTATAATGCACTAAATATGATCACATCACAACCCATGGCTGAAGTCCGTTTTGAATTATTGAGTCAGTCTTTTCGTCGTTCAAGTCAGTTTTCGGGGAGCCAAAGTGCCAGTTTTATTTTATTTTCGTCTGTTTCAATTTTCTGTGTCAGGTCAGAGTTTTCGGCGAATAGTTTAGTCTGTTTCTGTTTTTAAAGTAGTTTTCGGTGATAACTTTAAGGGAGTCAGAAAATTTTCAAAAACTTCTCAAAAAAACCAGAGTAAAAAACTTTTCAAAATTTCCCTTAACCGTCTTTGTTTGACTTTTATTCTGTGTGGATCCGGGACACTTGTCCCGGTATCCTTTGGATCTTTTTTTTGTTTTTGTTTTGTAGGATGATGAACGTCGCAGAAGCAGTTGATCAAATACTACCAAGCTAACAAAAGCTAGGGTAGATCGTATTCCAAGGGTCTTCTAAGATTGACTACTTTAAAACTGGCAAAATACTCGAATGCAATCAAGTTGTGCATGGTGTGAGTTCCACGACTTCTAATTCTAGGAAATGCAGAGAAATTAAAACAAATTAAACTAATGCAGATTGGAAATTAGGGTTTGAAACAAGGATGACAGACGAACTTAGACTTTGAATCCCCCTTCGTTCCCCAGAGCATTGGCAATCAACAGATCAGCGGATTTCGATTCTCATTCAATCAATTACTAAGGCACCACCATAACTCCTTACCCTTAGGTTTAAGACCGGCGAACATTCGCTCTATCCGTTCTAACTACCAAGATTAACTAGCCGCCCGGGTACGGTCGCCTCTCGCAACGACTTAATTAACTGGTGCAATTACTAATGATTAATGAGTTACTCTTGCAGTGGATTAACCCTAACCGGTTCCTACGAAAGGCACACTCCAATTATAAGGTTAATTGTTCAATTCGATGTTCTAAAGTAAGGCGAGCGTTCGCTTCTATCCTTAGCTTAACAAGAATCTAATCTAGGTGATCAATCCAGACAAGAAACATGAACAATGAAGAATGAATCAAACATGAAAAAGAACTGAATGAATTTCGAATCTAATCACCGCCGATCCGTGACCGCTTTAAAGCCCCGGGTCACTTAGGGTTCATCTAGTCTAAGCTCTAACGAGTTTAGCTACTCATGTTTATCACAAAAGAATCTAAGACAAAGAAAGAGTTCATCATCCAAAGGAAGAACAAAAAAGAATCTGAAAAACCTAATTTAGACGACTCCGGCAGACTTCGATCTTCGGTAAACTACACTCCTAGCTCCGGTTCTCCGAGATGAAAGGGATGGCGTCACGATCTCTTTCCGACTCTTCGAACTCTAACTCTTCGTTCCAGAACTTCAGAGAAAATCGTAAGATTCTGATTTGAAAAGTATTTTCTGATGTAAAATTATTTCTCCTTTTAATGGGCCGCCGGTTAAGTATTTATACTTAACCTAGCCCAACCGGATTTCTTCTAGGATTTTCACCGAAAATAATGAACTATTTCGCCGAAAATTTGCTTGTAAATGGAAATCCCGCCGGCTGATTCTCCTGAACTTTCTTCTCGGTCCGAAAACTTGACACTTTCGCCGAAACTGATTTGTGCTGATATTTTCGCCGAAAACACTAGGTGATTTTCGGCGAAAATTCCTTTGTAATCGGGCAGGAATTTGTTTGAACTTTATTGGCTCATTTGATCGATCCCGGTGCAATACTTCGAGATTCCAACGCCTTAGACACGTCCTCGGTTACTTATTCGATGGCAAAAACCTGTGCTATCATAAAACCACTAGAAAACCATCAAATAGACCCGAAACGGGCCAAGGTAACACAAATGGCACGAGATAGGGCAATCGATTGAATATTCGTTATTCTACCCTAAAAACCATGTCTTAAGCAAAGAAATGTCGCTTAAATGAGGCTGATAATCACGTCAAATTGAGTGTCATCAAATACCCCACACTTAAGTTTTTGCTTGTCCTCAAGCAAACTGAATAGAAACGCTCATGTTTACAAATGATAAGATCGATTAAATTGGAGCTCAATCAAACACAATGAATTATTAGACAGCTCGATCCTAGAACAAGAAATCTAGCATGCATACAGATCAGCCAAACTACCTGGTCTCACTAATAAACTGCACACGACAAGTAATTAGCAACCAATTATGCACGAATTTGACCTGACCGACCAGACTCCTCACACAGGATATATATAGTACAATGGGGACTCTCACTCTCTGTGTTTAAGGACGTGTTTCTGCTCTCGATCATTTTCTGTTATCGAATTCTGTCATAGGTTTGCATTTCGACCACATCTCCACCACTGTGACAACACAAGTATCTAGTCAAGAAGGACTTCCCTGCTAGGACCGTAATGAATTCTACACTACTCGGGTTTATAATGAGATGGATGATGGGAATGTATGATGATGGCTTTGTGCGGTGGCTTTCGACTAACTTCCCTCGAATCTAATCTATGGCTTCCTACCATCTAACCAAACACGGGTGGAATAATGAACGCTCGTCCTATGATACCCTCAATGATGTGAACCGCTGCAACCGTGGGCAGACGACCCTAACCACCGCAAGTTGGAGATCGTGCAACGAGGTAGAAACCTTCGGGAACCGGGGGCGGAAAAGTACTTTGACCCGTCGGCTATATAACAGCCGGGAACCAGAAGTGTCTAGTCGAAGACGCCACGCCAAGAGATGGATGCTCTTGATGATAAGTCGATGCTTCAGTATCGCAACATGTAGATACAATAAGGGTTTCAGAACAGAGTTCTTCAAAGGGGGTTTATTTCATAAAAGTCTGAGTACAAAGGGAGGCCGGCGGCCTCTATATATAGGTGAGGGAACAAGCTCTCCTCCCTAAACACTACTTCTAAATAATAATAAAATAAAGAGTCCTTCTCCTTAAAAGACTCCTAAAACCCCTAGACAAGTCCTACTAAAAAGGAAAAAACAATTAAATAGTCTTTAAATCCAAGAATCCAACTCAAAATAGGAATAAAACTCTTAAACCCTAAACCGGCGGTTTTAGGGTTTTCCTAGTCCGGGTGGGACTAGGACTCGGCGGGTAGCCGGTCGTCGGGCCGGGCCTTTGCTCGGCTCCGGGCTTCTTCTTCTTCAATGGCGGGCCTTCTTCGGGCCTTGGGGCCTGATGCTCCAGGCTGGTCCAAGGACTAGGGCCTTGCCAAAAGGCTTGGTCCACACGGCGTCCATTCCCATAAAATAATCCCGATCGGCCCGGCTATCGATCTAGTGCTCGGGGCGGGGCCTGTTTGGGAACTTCTTCATTTCTGCTCGGGGCTTCCTCTCCTAGCTTCGGGCATCACCTCAGATAGCTCCATACGTGACTCTCATGGGCTAGGGTCGGGCCAGGGGTGGTGCCTTGGAACCAGGTGCTCCAATTCTCCTCAGGACTTGGCGCCGGGTCGGTCTTGGGTAGCCATCCCTTCTGGGCCAGGTACTCTTGGGCTCTCTTGCTCCTATAATCCAGGAATTCCTCCAGAGGGTCTCTGGAGTATGCTTCATCTTCAGGGTCCTTGGAGAGGAGGTTAGGATCCGGCCGGGGCTTACCTTCAGCTCTAGGGTTGCTACACTCGACCAGCAGCATGGCTTGGTGTGGCATTTCTTCCTCCTGAGCTTTCCTACCTGAAGAGGGTGGCCTTAGCCTGTATCTTATCTCATACCTGGGCTTGGGGTCTTGTAGGTGGCCTTCCCTTGGCTCTATTCGCTTCTTGTAGGGCCCTAAGGTTCTTCCTTGGACGGGTGACCCTGGTGGGGTGTATGAGTACTTACGGATACTTGGGCAGTCGGGTTGGGTCATATCACTCAAGCAACCTAGCACTTATTCTTTTTCTTTACACGATTTTTTCTTTTCTTTTGAACTTCTTCTTTTGACTTCGTTCTTCCATTTGTAGGGAGAAGAACGTTTTATTGAACTAGAAACTTTGAACTTTTTCTGATTTTTCTTTTCTTCGCTTTTTTTTCAAAATTTTCTTTCTTTTCTTAGTTTACTTTTTTTTTCTCTTGTGCCAATTTTCTTTTAGTTGCTAGAGGGGTTTACACGTCTGGACATATTAGCTAAGACCACCTGTTTAATGGCTATAGGCAGGTTACCACAAACTGACTTCCGGTAGGTCAATCTAGAACTACAACCACAGGGGATCAACGGGGAATGAAAGAAATGGGAAATGGCTGTAATGTATTATCGAACCGAAAGAACAGGCTAAGCTCAAGGGTCTAAACCTAGTGGATTTTATCGTTGGTAGGCTATCTGGCTTAGTAGCTGAATCTAGGTGCCCCTATCCTTCTAGAACTCGTGTCATCGTGTGGTCTCGAGTAGGTCTCATGCAAATTCTAACTCATTCAGGCAAACAGAAAACCACTCAGAAAGAATTTAAATTGTAAGTTACGTGCAATGGATCAAAAGCTCACAGTTGGTTTGCTAGTCGGATTCGGTCATTTTCATGCAATCAAGGCTACCAACTACAAGTGTGATTTTAAAATTCTGTTCTGACAGGCAATTTAGCATCAAAGTATACAAGTTGGTTCTCAAGTTCTAGGTTAAGCAGTCTAAGCATCATTATGAAGGTTTGAACAACAACTTAACATCAAAAATCAAGAACTGAGCCATTCTAATGCTAGAGAGACTGGAATGGAATCACGAGGCACACATAAAACACAATCAAGGGCAATCAAGTTCATGCAAGGTTCTCTAGCATCCTACCCCACACTTAAATCGGACTGTGTCCTCACAGGACTAAAATTAGAGTTCAGAGTGAAGTCGAAGAACCTGGACCGAGATGATTGGCGTAGGGGATGAGCACGGGTCCTCGGAGCGGAGGGAATCTACCCAAGCGAAGCAAAGGGAATCTACCGATTTCCTGCAAAACAAAAACAAATGAAACATAAAAAGGAAACCGGGACAAGCGTCTCGGATCCACACAGAAAAAAGTTGGACCGAAATCCGAAAAGAATAAATAAAAAGAAGGACCAGAAAAGGAATACAACCCGATCACTGCTGGTCAGGTGAGCCGGGAGGTGGAAAGTGGAGGTGCTCGCCGAGCTGACGTTGCCACGCCAGCTGTGCCTCATACCGCCTGTCGGCGCGATGCATATGCTGCTGCATAATAGTCCATCTCACCTCTTGAGTGGCGTTGTCGGTGATGCGCCACTCCTGCAGTCGCTCATACAACTCTCCAACATCCGCGGGGTGGTGTCGGGGCTGTTGGGGTGGCGCCTGGTAAGCATACCCTACCTGATGATGCGGCGAGGGTATATAGTCTTGGAACTCTGGCGGCGGCTGGGGTTGCTGCTGCTCAGCATCATCTTCTTCCTCCGACTCGACCACAGGCTGGAGTGGAGGATCTGCTGCTACATGGGGGCTGAGGTCGAGTTCTAAGTCGTACTCAACCGCCAAGTCTCCTCCAACGGTCCTAACTTGGCGTCGTGGAATGTTCGGGCCATATTCATGGCTGATGCCGAAGGAGAGGATGAGCTGACCTATGAAGTTACCCCCTAGGAGTCTACGAGGGTGGCGTCCTCCTCCTTGTCATCTGGCGGAAGATGCGTGCCAGCACCCAGCCGGGGTGGAGAGGGTAGCTCTCTCGGATGGCTCGGAGAAGCATAAGCTCCTCCTTCAGGATATGGTGGCGATCCTTATCTGGAACATATAAAAGCGATCTACGCCAAACCATATGAATAAATTTAAAGAGCGGGTGAGAGAGCGACTTAACTGAGTTGTTCACCCCAAGGTGATCGCCAGGTACGCCTGTCATGTGGCTCTAGAGCGCGTGGTACTCCTCCTCGTCATCATCGTCGCCCCAGCCTAGGTGATGGTCGTGATAATGCTCGTAGGGGATGCCAAGATGAGCAGCAAACTCATCGTAGGTGAGCTGCCTGTACACCCCACCAAGGTAGAAGGTCACAACCTTCTGGCGCTGCTTCCTCTTGTGCTCCTCCAGATCAAAGGTCGCCCAGAACTCCTGGAGAGCAATGTCTGGGAACTCGGAAGCTATGGTGGTCAGCTCTAGGAGACCTGCCGGTGCTAGGGCGTCATGCACATTCCGGTGGTAGTCCTCGTCGTGATCGAAGAGGGACTCCATGGAGAGAGGGCGCACGTCAGCTCCACGAATGTGCTGGATCTTCTGGAAGCACTCAAAGTAGAAGTCTGGTAGACGAGCTATAGTGCGATGGTATCCAGCTCGGTGAGGTAGTGCGGGTGGAGGACCCAGAACGGCGGGTGTGACGGGAGCGGCAGCTCCTGAGCTCGAGGCGCCATCAAGTCGCGCCTTAGTCCTGCGCTCATAAGTGGTGTTCCTAAAACCAGAATGAAACCAGATTAGTCAACTAAAACCCTACCCCACACTTAGTAGAAAAACTCCATTTCACAAAGAATGAGGAAAACCGAGTGGAGGCTAAGCAAATCGGAGTAACCGGTAATCATAGACAGTAAAATACATGCTTAGGAACAGCCAGAATCGGATAAGCACAATCAGAGTTCAAAGGGTCAAATCGACATTCAGAAAGTCAACATTATAGCATATTGAACCTAATCATGGCAAGACTAACACAAGGTGGATAACGACGGTAAAATATGATTTGAGATGGCAAACACGATAATCTGAACGAGAATGAACACGTACGGCAGCCAAATGATCAAAAACAGTTCATGGTCAAACCGACATTTCTCACAAGTCAACATAAAAAAGAATCAATCGTATGCATAGCAACACATGATCAAATGATATGGAAATTAAGCACGGAACTCCCTAAGCATGCTAGAACAGTTCTATAAGTTCAGCTAGGCTAGTTCACACGAAATCGGTCGGCACGCAAATCGAGGCAAACTGAAAAGTCAACTGAAAGTCAACCCTAACGAAATTCAGCAATCCATATGTCAAAAGATTCGTATTGAAAATTCCTACAACTTACCTTGAAGCCATGGATGCTAAAAATGAACGGTTTGGGATGAATCGGTGAAAAACTCTGAAAACAAGGGTTTCGGTGAACTGGAGCTGCAGAGCTCCGATTTGAATGTTCTAGGGCTCAAAATGATCGGAATGGAGAGGGGAGTTGAGCGGCGGCGGTCGTCGATGGCGGCGGCGGCGGGAAACGGTGGCGGCGGGGCGGGAAACGGTGGCGGCGATCGGCAGTTTTGAAAACAAAGGGGAGGGGTGTTTTTGTTTTGTGGTTCGAGAGGCTGAAATCCGATTTTGAAGTAAAAAATTGTCTGATATTCAAAGGTATGTTTTCGCCGAAAATAGCAAGGAGTTTTCGCCCAAAATAGACGTTCAAATGCACTGCCGTTTTTCAAATAAATTTTTGGCGAAAATACAATGGGTTTTTCGGACCGAAAACATGAAACAGTGAAATTGGTTCGAAAATTCAAAAGGCGATTTTGCCGAAAACAAGGGTGATTTCGCCGAAAATTTTGAACTACTCGGGTGAAACTATTTTCGCAAATCCGGCCAACTTCAGAAAATCATAGTTAAATCCACAAAAATTGGAACGACCTCAATCAACTTGCGACTGACTCTATGACACATAGACTCTACACGAAAAATAATAAATCAAACAAACTGACACTTTTGGCTCCCCCGAACTGACTCTAAAATACTAAGTTTGACAAAAATTAAAAACAGACTCCAGCCGTGGGTTGCCTCCCACGAAGTGCTCTTTTATTAACGTCCTTGAGCTGGACGATACCTGGAAAGTATTAGGAGACATCCCAACTCAGATTCTCCTTAACACTCACGTCGGAGTTCATAAAGTACAGCTTCGGGGACTTCTCCGGTAAGCGTGAATCTCTTCCCGTTTGCATGCAAGAGCTTGGTACGTCCATCGGGAAGATGATCGATGAACTTGAACGGTCCGAACAGCTCTCTGGAGAGGTCATCCTTCTTGAGTGTTATGATGGAAGGAATGAGGATTGTCGGCATCTTCTTTTCTTTTATCTCCGGCTTGGTATCACCAGGATCAGTGATCGTCAGTACTTCCTTAGGAGATGCTTTCGGCTTCTCCCTCCATACTTGTTCCGGCGCCGGTTTCTCGGAACGAATTGGTGGTGCAGCTGGCTTGGTGGGAGACGGTGGAATTTTTGGCCTCTAGACCATTTGGGTCTTCGTCTTCTTGTTCTTTCCCCGAGGTCTGCTCGGTTTAGGGTTTGGTGGCTTAGAAGAGGCTTGCAGTTCCTTCTTCTTCTTCTTGAGCGACTTCTGAACCGAAGTTTCTGGCTTCTTCTTAATAACCTGTTCAATACCTGTAGCAACAACTGATCTAGAGACACTGGAAGAAGCATTAGTAACGGAGTTGACCGGAGTCAACTCCACAGTTTCAACAGCTAGGCAGTGAGATTCTTCATTCTTAGAGTCATATTTCATGCCATCTTTAAGATGGAACGTTTTTGTTTCTTTACCGATCCTTAGAGTTAAAGAACCATTTGGAACGTTAATATTCATTCCAGTAGTAGCCATGAAAAGTCGACCTATGAGAATGGTAGAATCATCTGTACTAGTATCCATAATCACATAGTCAGCTAAGAACGTGACCACATTTAGTAACAACGTCTTTAATCTCTCCCTTAGGGGTTTTAAGTGATCTATCAGCAAAGACAAGTTGCATACTAGGCAGTTCAAGTTCTCCTAGGTTTAATTTTTCAAACAGGCTCATAGGCATGACATTAACAGACGCTCCTAGATCAACTAAACAACGTTCAATCTCAACATCATTGATGACCAAAGGTAACGTAAAAGAACCAGGATCAGATAACTTAGCTGGATATGGAGAGGCAAGTTTCTTAATACGAATGTCAGGATATCCTTCCTTATTCCCCTTCATGCCAGTCTCGATCCTTGCATTTGGCAGCAATGCTCTTGGGAAAGGAGGCTTTACGACGTACGGTGCAAGAGGAGGATCATCCTCCTTAGGTGTCGGTTCCTGTTCTTCTTCATCCGGAGTTTCAGCGATCCTGCGTAAGACAGAACAAGCATCAGCAATTAAGTTTGGGAGTTTTCGAGCGGTTACCATCTTGGCTTGCTCCTTTCTCGGATTCGGCTCTGTCTGGCTTGGAAGTTGGCCAAATGGTCGACCAGATGCTAGCATGCTCGAGATGTTGTTCACGGCTTGCTCAATTCTTTGTCCAGATGCTATCTGTTCCTGATTGAGAAGAGCTAGAGCCTTGAACTGACTGTCATGATCATCGAGTCTTGTGATGATCTGGCTGAGCTTCTTATCCAGGTCACTGACATTGTTTTCTCTTTGATGCTGCTGTCCTGGATAGGTATTATTAAGATATTGATTCTGGCGATTGCCAGGAGCAGTTCCATAATTACCCGGATTGTGATGCGGTGGCTGGAAGACACCTGCCGGCGGATGGTTAGGCTTCTGATCCTGAGCTGGACCAGCTGGGCGGTTATTCTGGTTCTGTTTATGGTTGGCGCCAGCATTGTAGGAAGGTCTGTCTTGATAGTTCCCTTGCTGTCTGAAGTTATGGTAGTCAGCATAACCATTCTGATTATTGACGAAGCCTTGTTGAATAAAATTTACCTCTTCGGTAGACCAGACTTCTGCCTTAGCAAAATTCTGACAACGGCCTCCGTTATGTGCGCAAGCTCCACACCACTCGCAATCGGCAACGTAGATCGATGTGGTAGACTTCTTCAAAAGCTTCTCTACTTTTGCTTTGATTGTAGCTTCGAGATCTAGCTTGCTCCTTGACCCTTCAGATTGTCGTTCCCAGTTCCTTGACTTGGAAGCACAGTTTGCGAAGTGAAGAAGAGCAGCTTCAGGTGTTAGTGTAGTGTAATCCCCTTCAGCCAGAGAATTGACCCACTTGGCAGATTCTTCTCGAAGTCCTCGAGAAAAATTTTAGCTAACTGCCTCTGCTCGAATCCATGATGAGGGCAGGTGTAGAGAAATTCTTGGAATCGATTCCAAGTATCATACAAGCTTTCTCCTTCTTTTTGGGAGAATCTGGCGATGCTGTCCTTGATGGGGGTTTTCTGGCCGGAGGGAAGTATTCTTCAAGAAGTCCTGAGCCAGAGTATCCCAATCACTGTAATAGCCAGGTGGTTTGCCAGTAAGCCACCTCTTAGCAGGGCCTTTCAGAGAGAACGGGAAAGCTCTCAGACAAAGAGTGTTTTTGTCGAGGTTTTCGCTCTTGAAAGTGCTGCAGAGATCAAGGAAGTCTGCAAGATGAGTCCACGGACTGTCTAGGGGCCTGCCTTCAAACTGTAAATCCCTAGAGATCATAGTCAAGAATGGAATCTTGATCTCATAGTCAGGATCTCCTTCAATGCGCGGAACGGCAATGGCAGATCGAACGCTAGTCGCGCTCGGCTTGTTATAGTCTGCTAGACTCTTCTGTGCAGGTGGTGGCGGCGGTGGTTGATCTCTATTCGGTGGTGGTGGTGGTAATCTATCGTCCATGGCGGGAGATGGAGGAGGTGAGAGTGACTCGGTGTATGAAGCGGATGAAGATGATGGTACAGGTGAAGATGGTGATGAGGAACTCTCCTTCAGTTCCTCGATCTTGATCGGAGTGATGAATGGATTGGATCTGCCTTTCTTCAGAATTTGTGATCGTAGAGGTGGAGCAGAACTGCCTGGTCTCTCTGCACTCTTAGCCTGTTCGGTTTGAGAGCGAGTCCAAGGACGGTGAGGCATACACCTGTAAACCTACAGATAACAAAGACAAACAAAACCAGTGTAAAATCGAAGTGGATGGAAAGGTGAAAGATGGAAAGTAGAAGAATATATTGCCAGTTCTTATTTTGACCAATCAAAAGAAGTCCCCGGCAACGGCTCCAATTTGATGCACGTCGCAGAAGCGGTTGATCAAATACTACCAAGCTAACAAAAGCTAGGGTAGATCGTATTCCAAGGGTCTTCTAAGATTGACTACTTCAAAACTGGCAAAATACTCGAATGCAATCAAGTTGTGCGTGGTGTGAGTTCCAAGACTTCTAATTCTAGGAAATGCAGAGAAATTAAAACAAATTAAACTAAAGCAGATTGGAAATTAGGGTTTGAAAACAAGGATGACAAACGAACTTAGACTTTGAATCCCCTTCGTTTCCCAGAGCATTGGCAATCAACAGATCAGCGGATTTCGATTCTCATTCAATCAATTACTAAGGCACCACCATAACTCCTTACCCTTAGGTTTAAGACCGGCGAACGTTCGCTCTATCCGTTCTAACTACCAAGATTAACTAGCCGCCCGGGTACGGTCGCCTCTCGCAACGACTTAATTAACTGGTGCAATTACTAATGATTAATGAGTTACTCTTGCAGTGGATTACCCTAACCGGTTCCTACGAAAGGCACACTCCAATTATAAGGTTAATTGTTCAATTCGATGTTCTAAAGTAAGGCGAGCGTTCGCTTCTATCCTTAGCTTAACCAGAATCTAATCTAGGTGATCAATCCAGACAAGAAACATGAACAATGAAGAACAAATCAAACATGAAAAAGAACTGATTGAATTTCGAATCTAATCACCGCCGATTCGTGACCGCTTTAAAGCCCTGGGTCACTTAGGGTTCATCTAGTCTAAGCTCTAACGAGTTTAGCTACTCATGATCATTACAAAAGAAACAAAGACAGAGACAGAGTTCATCATTTAGAGGAAGAACAGAAAAGAATCTGAAAAACCTAATTCAGAGACTCTGACAGACTCCGATCTTCGGTAAGTTACACTCCTAGCTCCGGTTCTCCGAGATGGAAGGGATGGCGTCACGATCTCTATCCGGCTCTTCGAACTCCAACTCTTCGCTCCAGAACTTCAGAGAAATCCTCTCCAAAAGCTCTATTTTTCGAATTATGAAATTGTCTCTCCAAATCCCCCTTCGGGCCGCCGGATTAAGTATAAATACTTAACCCTAGTTGGGCCGGGCTGAGCTGATGTTTTCGCCGAAACCATAGGGATAGTTTCGGCGAAACTGGCTTGTGTAAATGGCCATGATTTCTCTGCCTTGCATTTTCGGTCCGAAGAGCTTAATGGTTTCGCCGAAATCAGTCTTCACTTGGCATCAGCTGATTTGCATTGTTGATTTCGCCGAAACTGTGAGATCATTTTCGCCGAAGGTACAAGTGCATATGGGCAGATTTCCGGTTTGACTTGATTGGCTCCTTGGATCGATTCCGGTTTGATTCCTCGAGGTTCCTACGCCTTAGACACGTCCATGGCTACTTTATTTGACGGTAAAAACCTGTGCTAACACAAAAACACTAGAAAACCATCAAATAGACCCGAAACGGGCCAAGGTAACACAAATGGCACGAGATAGGGCAATCGATTGAATATTCGTTATTCGACCCTAAAAACAATGTCTTACGCAAAGAAATCTCGCTTAAATGAGGCTGATAATCACGTCAAATCGAGTGTCATCAAATACCCCACACTTAAGCTTTTGCTTGTCCTCAAGCAAACTGAATAGAAACGCTCATGTTCATAAATGATAAGATAGATTAAATTAGAGCTCAATCAAGCACAATGAATTATTAGACAGATCGATCCTAGAACAAGAAACCTAACATGCATACTGATCAGCCAGACTACCTGGTCTCACTAATAAACTGCACACGACAAGTAATTAGCAATCAATCATGCATGAATTTGACCTGACCGACCAGACTTCTCACACAGGATATGTATAGTACAATGGGAACTCTCACTCTCTGTGTTTAAGGACGTGTTTCTGCTCTCAATCGTTTTCTGTTATCGAATTCTGTCATAGGTTTGCATTTCGACCACATCTCCACCACTGTGACAACACGAGTATCTAGTCAAGAAGGACTTCCCTGCTAGGACCGTAATGAAATCTACACTACTCGGGTTTATAATGAGATGGATGATGGGAATGAATGATGATGGCTTGGTGCGGTGTAGCTTTCAACTAACTTCCCTCGAATCTAATCTATGGCTCCCTACCGTCTAACCAAACACGGGTAGAATAATGAACGCTCGTCCTATGATACCCTCAAGCAACCTAGCACTTATTCTTTTTCTTTTGCATACACATTTTCCTTTTCAACTTTTCTTACGACTTCGTTCTTCCATTTGTAGGGAGAAGAACGTTTTATTTGAACTAAACTTTGAACTTTTTCTGATTTTTCTTCTTTTCTCTTTTTCGAAAATTTTCTTTCTTTTTTTTTTCTTTCTTTACTTTTTCTTTTGAGCCGATTTTTTCTTTTAGTTGCTAGAGGGGTTTACACGTCTGGACATATTAGCTAAGACCACCTGTTTAATGGCTATAGGCAGGTTACCACAAACCGACTTCCGGTAGGTCAATCTAGAACTACAACCACAGGGGATCAATGGGGAATGAAAGAAATGGGAAATGGCTGTAATGTATTATCGAACCGAAAGAACAGGCCAAGCTCAAGGGTCTAAACCTAGTGGATTTTATCGTTTGGTAGACTATCTGGCTTAGTAGCTGAATCTAGGTGCCCCTATCCTTCTAGAACTCGTGTCATCGTGTGGTCTCGAGTAGGTCTCATGCAAATTCTAACTCATTCAAGTAAACAGAAAACCACTCAGAAAGAATTTAAATTGCAAGTTACGTGCAATGGATCAAAAGCTCACAGTTGGTTTGCTAGTCGGATTCGGTCATTTTCATGCAATCAGGACTACAAACTACAAGTGTGATTTTAAAATTCTGTTTGACCAAGTAATTTAGCATCAAAGCATACAAGTTGGTTCTCAAGTTCTAGGTTAAGCAGTCTAAGCATCATTATGAAAGGTTGAACAACAACTTAACGTCAAAAATCAAGAACTGAGCCATTCTAATGCTAGAGAGACTGGAATGGAATTACGAGGCACACAAAACACAATCAAGGGCAATCAAGTTCATGCAAGGTTCTCTAGCATCCTACCCCACACTTAAATCGGACTGTGTCCTCACAGGACTAATTCTAGAGTTCAGAGTGGAACGGAAGAACCTGGACCGAGATGATTGGTGTAGGGGATGAGTACGGGTCGTCGGAGCGGAGGGAATCTACCCAAGCGAAGGAAAGGGAATCTCCCAACTGCCTGATCATCACTGGTCAGAGGTGTCGGGGTGCGGGAAGTGGAAGTAATCGCCGAGCTGTCGCTGCCACTCCAGCTGTCGCTCATATCGCCGGTCGGCGCGGCGCATGTGTTGTTGCATAATAGTCCACCTAGCCTCTTGAGTGGCGTTGTCGGGGATGCGCCACTCCTGTAGTCGCTCGTACAACTCATCAATGTTCGCGGGGTGGTGTTGCGGCTGGTTAGTATGCGCCGGAAATGGATCTGGAATGCGTGGCGGCGACTGGTGGATGTACCCTGTCTGATGGTGTGGCGAGGGTATATAATCTTGAAACTCAGGCGGTGGCTGCTGCTGCTCCTCAGCATCATCTTCGTCCTCCGACTCGACCGCAGGTTGGAGTGGAGGATCTGCTGCTACATGGGGACTAAGGTCGAGTTCTAAGTCGTACTCGACCGCCAAGTCTCCTCCAACGGTCCGAACTGGATGTCGTGGAATGTGAGGGCCATATTCATGGCTGATGCCGAAAGAGAGGATGAGCTGACCGATGAAGTTGCCTCCCAAGAGTTTGCGTGGTCGCGTCTTCCTCTTGGTCCTCTGGCTGAAGATGTGAGCTAGCACCCAGCCGGCGTGGAGAGGGTAGCTCTCTCGGATGGCTCGGTGAAGCACGAGCTCCTCCTTAAGGATATGGTGGCGATCCTTGTCTCTGACATATAAAAGTGACCTCCGCCAAACCATATGAATAAACTTATAGAGCGGGTGAGAGAGAGACTTAACTGAGTTGCTCTTCCCGAGGCGATCGCCAGGCACGCCTGTCATGTGGCTCCAGAGGGCGTGCAACGCCTCGTTGTCATCATCCTCGCCCCAACCGAGGTGGTGATCGTGATAGTGCTCGTAGGGGATGCCCAGATGAGCGGCAAACTCATCGTAGGTGAGCTGCCTGTACACCCACCAAGAAAGAAAGTGATCACCTTCTAGCCCCGTCTCCTCTTATGCTCGTCCAAGTCAAATGTCGCCCAGAACTCCTGGAGAGCAATGTCTGGGAACTCGGTGGCTATGGTGGTCAGCTCTAGGAGACCGGCCGGTGTTAGGGCGTCATGCACGTTCCGGTAGGAATCCTTGTCATGCTCCTGGAGTGACTCCATGGATAAAGGACGCACGTCAGCTCCCCGGATGTGCTCGATCTTCTGGAAGTTCTCAAAGTAGAAGTCCGGTAGACGGGCGATGGTGGGATGGTATCCAGCATGGCGAGGGAGTGCAGGTGGAGGACCCAGAATGGCGGGTGTGACGGGAGCGGCAGCTCCTGAGCTCGAGGCACCGTCGAGTCGCGCCTTAGTCCTGCTCTCAAAGGTGTTCCTAAACCAGAATGAAACCAAATTATTCGACCAAAACCTTACCCCACACTTAGTAGAAAAACTCAATTTCACAAAGAAACGAGGGAAACTAAGTGGGGTAAGTAAAGCGGAGTAACCGGTAATCATAGACATTAAAATACATACTTCGGAACAGCTATAATCAGGTAAGCGCAATCAGAGTTCAAAAAGTCAAACCGACAGTTTAGAAAGTCAACATTAAGTCATATTGAACCCTAATCATGGCAAGACTATCACAACTTGGAAATTGACGGCATCATATGGTTTGAAATGGCGGCACGATAACATGAACAAGAATGAACACTTATGACAGCCAAACGATCAACAACAAGTCAACGTCAAACCGACATATCTCACAAGTCAACATAACAAAGAATCAATCGTATGCATAGCAACACATGACCAAATGATATGGAAATTAAGCATCCTAGAACAGTTCTATAAGTTCAGTCAATCCTAGTTCACACGAAACAGTCGGCACGCAAAACGAGGTAAACTGAAAAGTCAACCGGAAGTCAACCCCGATGAAATTCAGCAATCCATATGTCAAAAGATTCATATCGAAAAGTTATACAACTTACCTTGAAGTCATGATTGCCAAAAATGAACGAGGTGAGATGAATCGGTGAAAAACTGGAAAACTGGGGTTTCGGAGAACTGGAGCTGCAAAGCTCTGATTTGGTTGTTCTAGGGCTCGTTGGGATCGGAATGAGGAGGGGAGAGGTGCGGCGGTGGTCGGCGACGGCGGCGGCGAGTGAAACGGCGGCGACGGCGGGTGTTGAATGTGGGGCGTTCGGCGATTTTTTAAAGAGATAGGGGGGTGGTTTCGGAGTGATGAGCGAAAATGAGAGAAGGTGAGAGAGGAAGTGGTCCGAAATTTTAAGGGTAAATTAGGTGAATTTTCAAATCAGTTTCGGCGAAAGTAGGGGGTGGTTTCGCCGAAACTACTAGTTAAAATGGAATGACCGATTTGAAAAGGCGGTTTCGCCGAAAATGGAAACTCGGTTTCGCCGAAAATTTTAGTTGGGATGGTTTCGTCGAAATCAGAAATTTTTCGAACCGAAAATGAGGAACAGGAGAAACAGGTCCGAATTTTGAAAATCGGTTTCGCCGAAAACAAGGGTGGTTTCGCCGAAAATTTGAACTGTTCGGGTTTAAAATATTTTCGCAAATCCGACCAACTTCAGAAAATCACCGTTAAATCCAGAAAAATCGAAACGACCTCAATCAACTTGCAACTGACTCTATGACATGCAGACTCTACACGAAAAATAATAAATCAAACAAACTGACACTTTTGGCTCTCCCGAACCGACTCTAAAATACCAAGGTTGAAACAAAACAAAACTGACTCCAGCCGTGGGTTGCCTCCCACGAAGCGCTCTTTTATTAACGTCCTTGAGCTGGACGATACCTGGACGGTGTTAGGAGACATCCCAACTTAGATTCTCCTTCACGCTCGCGTCGAAGTTCATGAAGTACAGCTTCGGGACTTCTCCGGTAAGCGTGAATCTCTTCCCGTTCGCATGTAGTAGTTTGGTACGTCCGTCGGGAAGATGATCAACGAACTTGAATGGTCCGTACAGCTCTCTAGAGAGGTCATCCTTCTTTAGTGTGACAATGGAAGGAATGAGGACTGTCGGCTTCTCTTTTTCTTTCTTCTTCGGCTTGTTATCACCAGGATCGGTGATCGTTAGTACTTCCTTAGGAGATGCTTTCGGCTTCTCCTTCCATACTTGTTCCGACGCCGGTTTCTCGAAACGAATTGGTGGTGCAGCTGGCTCGGTGGAAGATGGTGGAGCTTTTGGTCTCCAGACCATTTGGGTCATCGTCTTCTTGTTCTTTCCTCGAGGTCTGCTCGGTGGTTTAGAAGAGGCTTGCAGTTCCTTCTTCTTCTTAGGTGGCTTCTGAACCGATATTTCTGGCTTCTTCTTGGTAATTTGTTCAGCACTTGCAGTGTCAATTGATCTTGAAACACTGGAAGAAACATTAGAAACGAAGTTGACCGAGGCCAACTCCACAACTTCTACAGATAAACAATTTAATTCTTCCTTAGGAATGTATTTCATCCCGTCCTTGAGACGGAATGTTGCAGTATCCTTCCCCACCTTTATAGTTAGAGAGCCATTAGGAACATTGACATTAATTCCGGCTGTCGCCATGAATGACCGACCCAAGAGAAGGGTAGAATATGTCTCTTGAGTATCCATAACTATATAATCAACGAAAAACCGGAACGGGCCACAGCAAGTGATTACATCCTGGATCATTCCTCTAGGTTCTCTTAGAGTTTTGTCAGCGAACACTAAATTCATGTTGGCAGGTTGTAATTCCCCTAGGTCCAGTTTCTTATATAAACACATAGGCATGACATTTATAGAAGCACCTAGGTCAATTATGCTACGCTTGATTTCAATGCCATTAATACTCAAAGGTAAAGTAAAAGGACCAGGGTCGGGGCACTTAGCTGGAATAGGTATGGGTGGTGGTCGAGGGATGATAGCCGAGCACTCTCCCTCATTGGAAATGGGAATTTCTTCCTTCTCAGACGGGCTGGTCTGCTCACTGCTCCTAGTTGTTACGGTCTTAGCGTGCTCGTTCTTCACGGTGGAGCTGTCTGGAGACGGAGCTTCATTGAAGATGGGAATATGAGCCATCGCACTAGCAATTTTGTTTATCATATCCTCAATTCTTTGTCCAGATGCTATCTGTTCTTGATTGAGAAGAGCTTGTGCTTTGAATCTTTCCTCGTGATCATCAAGTCTTGTTGTAATTAGATCAAACTTCATAGCTATTCTCCTCTCCCAATTGTCCTTAGATCTAAAATTCAGAGGTTGCTGTACTCTGGTGAATCTGGAAGGATCTTGATAACCATTGTCCATGTATTGATTTCGGCTCTGGTCGAGTTGGAAGTTGTAGGGAGGACGCTCATAGAAGCCTTCCCGTTGTTGAGGAGGTGTTCTGAACTGGCGGTAGTCGGAGTCGCCTCTTTGATCCCTGGTGAAGCTGTGATCAATGAAGTTGACTTCCTTGTTAGGCCAGTTATTAGTTGTACCGAGGATCTCTTCCATTTGTTTTTGTACTGTGATCTTAATCTGATCTTCACTGCTTGGTTCACTCTTGGCTGCTCCAAACTGTCTTTCCCTATTTCTGGACTTAGATGCGCAGTCCGCAAAGTGAAGTAGAGCAGCTTCTGGTTCAAGTGCTGTGCAGTCGCCATCAGCTAAGATGTTGACCCATTCAGCTGTTTCTTCATTCATACCTTTGGCAAAGATTTCAGCTAGCTGCCACTGGTTGAATCCGTGATGAGGGCATTCAGAGAGAAGCGCTTGGAAGTCGTTCCACGCGTCGTGTAAACTTACTCCTTCCTTCTGAGAGAATCTAGCGATACTATCCTTGTAGAATGTGGTTCTTGAAGGGGGATAGTATTCTTCTATGAAGTCTTGAGCTAGATGATCCCAGTCAGTGTAGTGGCCAGGTGGTTTCGAGCTGAGCCATACCTTGGCATTGCCTTTAAGAGAGAATGGGAATGCTCGCAAGCAAAGATTATTCTTGTTGAGATTCCCTTTTTTAAACGTCTCGCACATGTCAAGGAAGTTCGCCAAATGTGTGCGGGGGTTTTCTTGCAGCTTCCCTTCGAATCGAAGATTCTTAGTGACCATGTTCAGGACGAAGGTTGTGATATCATAATCAGGGTCGTCATCGTTGTGCGGCACGACGATGCTAGCTCGGAGGTAAGCTGCACTTGGTCTACAGTAATCCACCACGGTGCGCTGAGCAACTAGTACGGGTGGAGAAGGTGGTGGTGAATCTGAAGTAGTGGATGAAGCGGATGAAGATAAGGAGTTCTCCTTCAACTCCTCAATCTTTTGAGGGATAGGTGGTGTAGGCGGTGTGGTTATGACTTGCTTCTGAGCTCGCGGTTTCTTCGGCGAAGCAGAATTACCCGGCTTAAACTGAGAATGAGCAATCGAGCGGTTCATGAACCTGTAGAACAACCTACAAGCAACAAAAGCAAACATACCGGCATAAAATCGAAGTGGGTGGAAAAATGAACGATAGAAAATGGAAGAATAAATTGCCAGTTCTTCTTTCAACAATCAAAAGAAGTCCCCGGCAACGACGCCAATTTGATGAACCGTCGTTGTGCTGAGCAGGTTCGATCAAATAACTATCAAGCTCAAGAGCTAGGATAGATCGTATTCCACGGGCCTTCAATTGAATGGCTACTTCAGAACTAACAAATTACTCAAGGAAAAACACGTTGTGCGTGGTGTGAGTTCCACGACTTCTAATTCTAAGGAATGCAGAAAAATTAAAACAAATTAAGCTAAAGCAGATTGAGAATTAGGGTTTGGAAACAAGAATGACAGACGAACTTAGACTTTGAATCCCCCTTCGTTCCCCAGAGCATTGGCAATCAACAGATCAGCGGATTTCGATTCTTATTCAATCAATTACTAAGACACCACCATAACTCCTTACCCTTAGGTTTAAGACCGGCGAACGTTCGCTCTATCCGTTCTAACTACCAAGATTAACTAGCCACCCGGGTACGGTCGCCTCTCGCAACGACTTAATTAATTGGTGTGATTACTAGTGATTAATGAGTTACTCTTGCAGTGGATTAACCCTAACCGGTTCCTACGAAAGGCACACTCCAATTATAAGGTTAATTGTTCAATTCGATGTTCTAAAGTAAGGCGAGCGTTCGCTTCTATCCTTAGCTTAACAAGAATCTAATCTAGGTGATCAATCCAGACAAGAAACATGAACAATGAAGAATGAATCAAACATGAAAAAGAACTAATTGAATTTCGAATCTAATCACCGCCGATCCGTGACCGCTTTAAAGCCCTGGGTCACTTAGGGTTCATCTAGTGTAAGCTCTAACGAGTTTAGCTACTCATGATCATTACAAAAGAAACAAAGACAGAGACAGAGTTCATCATTCAGAGGAAGAACATAAAAGAATCTGAAAAACCTAATTAAGACGACTCTGACAGACTCCGATCTTCGGTAAGTTACACTCCTAGCTCCGGTTCTCCGAGATGGAAGGGATGGCATCACGATCTCTATCCGGCTCTTCGAACTCCAACTCTTCGCTCCAGAACTTCAGAGAAATCCTCTCCAAAGGCTCTTTTTTTTGAATTATGAAATTGTCTCTCCAAATCCCCCTTCGGGCCGCCGGATTAAGTATAAATACTTAACCCTAGTTGGGCCGGGCTGAGCTGATGTTTTCGCCGAAACCATAGGGATAGTTTCGGCGAAACTGGCTTGTGTAAATGGTCATGATTTCTCTGCCTTGCATTTTCGGTCCGAAGAGCTTAATGGTTTCACCGAAATCAGTCTTCACTTGGCATCAGCTGATTTGCATTATTGATTTCGCCGAAACTGTGAGATCATTTTCGTCGAAGGTACAAGTGCATATGGGCAGATTTTCGGTTTGACTTGATTGGCTCCTTGGATCGATTCCGGTTTGATTCCTCGAGGTTCCTACGCCTTAGACACGTCCATGGCTACTTTATTTGACGGCAAAAACCTGTGCTAATACAAAAACACTAGAAAACCATCAAATAGACCCGAAACGGGCCAAGGTAACACCAATGGCACGAGATAGGGCAATCGATTGAATATTCGTTATTCGACCCTAAAAACAATGTCTTATGCAAAGAAATGTCGCTTAAATGAGGCTGATAATCACGTCAAATCGAGTGTCATCAATATCGGTGGAGGTAAGTTCTTGGGTGATCACCTAGTAGCATGTTAGGAATTAAAATGAGAGTGGTTGTGTCAGATTCCGCTGTTGTTTGTGTGTGGAGTTGGGATCGCTTCTAGGCTAGGTTCGGCGCATAGGTAGACCCAGTGGGTTTACTCAGTTTCATTAGGAAGTTGATCGCCCCCAGTTTCTCTTTTTAGGTTCGCTTGGCAGTGAGAGTGAGTTGAAGTTCGGGTGTACTATTGAGTTCAGAAGAGTTGTAGGTTGGAGTTGTGAAGTGAAGATTAGGAAGCTACTTTGGAGTGACCTTTGTTTTGAGTTTTGTATTTTCAGTTGACACCTTTGGTTGGGATTTTGTAATCGTTTTGAGCTTTGGTTTCGGATTTCGGTTTTTTTTTATGTAATGAAGGCCTTCGGTTGTCTTTGAGCTTTTATTTAAGAGTTGTTTCAGTTTCCGCTGCGTATTACTCCTTTATTTAAATGCTGTATCTTCAAGTAGCACTCAAACCGGTTCGACCATGGGTAAACCCGGGTTCGTTTGAGATGGGTGGTACACTGACTCTCTCTTGTCCTTGTGCAGGAGCTCCATTTTGGACAGCATGATATCCGCTGCCTCTCGGGGGCCGAGTCCCAATACCCAGCATCAGCCTAAGAAAGGCGACACAGAAAACGGAGTTCCCCTTGAGAAAGAGGGTGACCAAGCACGGGCTACTCTAGAGTCTTATGAACCGCCCCTCATTGAGCCTGTCGTCGGCGGCGAGGGGACGCGGATAAGTGAGAGGGCGACAAGGATCAGCGTGAGTCGCATACCAAAGACTCTGCATCCAAGAAGAGATCGATGGCTGCTGAGCCGGGTGTCTCATCTAAGCGGAAAAGAAGTCGGTGAAGCGCCCGCCGCTGTTGGAGTCTTCATCTTCCAAGTGTGACGAGCTACACCTGCCGCCCTTTCCTCCTCCTGCCGACGGAAGTACCAAACTTCTTGATACTGCGCTTGAGTTGGCCAGTCGATGGCGGATGGACTTCCAGGAGGACGAGGATGTCGTCCGCTCGTACGCCAAGGAGCAGGCGGCCATGGGGGCTAAGGAATGTGCACTTATGCTCCTCACTTTTCTCTTTTCATGAATATGCATATATATCCGTCGGCGACCTTATTCCACCTTTGGAGATGATGGCCTATGCTGGCGCTTTCCTCACAGCAGATGAACACCTCCGCGCTGGTGGGTCAGGCGGTACCATCGGCTAGGCCTCACGGATCGAGAATTTGGAGAAGGACAACAAGCTGCTCAAGGTGGAGGTCACCAAGTACAAAGGCCTGTACAACAAGGCCAAGAACTCCATGGAGGTAGAATCCGCCGAACTCCTTTTTGATGTTTCTTCTAAGCTCGACGTGACTCGCCTTGCTTACGATGAGGCTTGAATTGAACACTTTTGTGCCATGCAAGCGGCTCAGAAGAAGCATACGAAGGAGTTTGCGGACAAGGAAACTGCCCATTAAGAAGAGCTGGCCAAGAGAGACCACTCTCTGTCTGATGCTGCTGTCACCAATGAATCTCTCTCCGCCCGGGTGGCCACCTTGGAAGGTCACAACAAGCGGTTGGTGGAGGAACCAGCAATTAGAGAGGCTTTGAGAGGATGGCCTCGCTCTGAAGGACGCGTGTGCTGGCCACAAGAAAGCTGAGGAAGAACTTAGCCGCCTCCGCCAGGGCTTTGACGCCGGAGTGGAGTCTCACCTCGGACAGTAGATGCTTACCACCATTGACTCCGCCCTAACTGATATTCGCCACAACTTGCGTGCGAGCCATCCCGACTTCCCTTGGGATCAGGCGCGCATGCTTCAGGTGGTAAACCATCACATGATTACGGAGTCGTATCAAGAAGCATCGGTGGATTTTGCAGCTTTTACTCCCTCTGAGAAGGTGGACATCTTGCAGGCGGCAAAAGCCAAGGGTCGTCAGCTGGCCAGGTGTCGTAGGAAAGAGCGGAAGCAATCAGCCACCTCCAGCGAGAAGAAGCCTATTGCCTTCGGCGAGTAGTCTTGAGTTGTTTAGTTCTGTATTTTGTTATTCCGCCTTGGGCGCTCTGCCCGTAATTTGTAAAGACAGTACACTTTTCGCCTTTAATCAGAAGTGTTTCTATTTCTCATTTTTTTGTCAGAAAAAAAGCCATGTTTTGTCTCTGGTCGCCCTACGTTGCACCCTAAAATGGCGTAGAACGAGTGCCATTACCGTGAGTCGAGTAGCAGGGTGGTAAGCTTCGAGCGTATTCGGCCGTACCTCCAAGGGGTATCAGGGCTCTAATGCCATCGGACACGGTCACCATTCGAGGCGTTCCTAGGCGTCGATAGAATGTTGTCACCGCTAGGCGGGTGGCAGACTTCGAGCATTTTAGGTCGTACCTCCAAGGGGTATCAGGGCGCTAATGCCGTCAGACGCTATCACCATTCGAGGTGTGTCAAGGCGCCGATAGTCCTCCGATACTTGGTCGCCCTTTCATTAAAGTTCAGGCCT
Source organism: Linum lewisii (assembly GCA_034768395.1). Classification (NCBI taxonomy): domain Eukaryota; kingdom Viridiplantae; phylum Streptophyta; class Magnoliopsida; order Malpighiales; family Linaceae; genus Linum; species Linum lewisii. Next base: position 34,101,839 of record CM068298.1, read on the forward strand.
TTTAGGCGAATACATGTAGAGTGATTTAACTGAATCAGCTACGTCAAAATACAAGGGTTGAAACAAAAACTTGTTGCCTTCAGTTTTTTGGCTATACTTCCGCCTCATACTTCCTCAGATGCATAGAGTTCCATGTCTTATGCACGAGTTCCCCTGACGGTCGTTGTAGCTTGAAGGTGTTTGGTCTAAGCACCTCCCTAATCTGATAGGGTCCTTCCCAAGTGGCGTTAAGTTTGCCGTGCTGGGGGATTGGCCTAAAAACCTTCCTTACAACCCAATCACCTTCTACCAATCGGTGAGGCCAGAGGTGAGCGTTGTATCGGCGTGCTAACTGCGACTTCTCCACGAGTAGGCGAATACTTGCTTCCTCTCTCCTTTCTTGCAACATGTCAAGATCCTGTTGCAGGTCCTCCTCGTTCTTCTGCTGGTTGAAGTGCTGCACCCCAAGGCTTGGCAGATTGACTTCCACTGGGAGGACTGCTTCGGTCCCATACACCAGCGTGTAGGGCGTCTCACCTGGTTGAAGTGCATCCGCCCACCTCCCCTTTGCTTTTTCAACCTTCTTCTTCAGCCCCTTCAATATGATCTTGTTCACCACTTCCGCCTGTTCGTTGCCTGGGGGTATGCCACGGAGGCTAGGTGTACCACAATTTTTTATTCTTCACAGAACTCTAGAAAATGACGTGCAGCCAAACTGCGTGCCGTGGTCACACACAAATCCTGTGGGGAGGCTAAACCTGGTGATGATGTTCTTCATCACAAATTTCTGTACTTGAAACGCCGTGATGGACGCTAGAGCCTCGGCTTCCACCCACTTTGTAAAGTAGTCAACTGCCACAATGATGAACTTCCATTTCCCTGTTGCCTCCGGAAACGGACCCAAGAGATCCATTCCCCAGAAGGCGAATGGCCAAGGCGAGACTATTGGCTGTAGAGCGGATGCTGGCAGGTGATGTACATTGGCAAATACCTGGCACTAAAAACAGTGTTTGACTAGGGCTTCCGCGTCTCGACGGATGTGAGGCTAGTAGTATCCTTGGTGTAGAATATTCCTCTCCTTGGATTTTGGTGCCAATGTGCATACTGCACACCCCTTGGTGGATTTCTCTCAGCACGTACGCCGCCTCTTCCTCTCCTAGACAGCGTAGGTAAGGTCCCGCAAAGGAATTTCGGTACAAGTTCCCTTCTAGGACTACGCATCTAGTGGCTTGTCGACGGATCTTAGTAGCCGTGGCTCGATCTCGGTAGGATGTCCGCCTCAATGTAAGCTCTGGGGACCTCCAGTCCGCCGTGTTGTCAGCTTCCCCTTCTTCCAATGCTAGGCAGACCTCCTTTTCCTTTTCCACCATGACCATCCGCCCTTCATCAAAGTTGAGGGCGGTGGCGAGTTTAGATAGAGCGTCTGCGTGAGCGTTGTCTTCTCTGACAATATGGGTCAACTCTGCTGCTTCAAAATCTCACAATACTACCTTGGCATCCTCACAATATGGTAACAATGACTCTTCCCTCACCTCATATCCGTCGTTAAGTTGGTTGACAACTATGGCCGAGTTTGAGTATACCTTGATGTGAGTGACGCCCATGGATTTCGCCATGTGGAGGCCTGCTATCATTGCCCAGTATTCGGCGGCGTTGTTGGTGCGGTGTTTGGCGAACCTCAGGGCGGCCTCGTGTAAGACCCCTTGTGGCGATTTTAGCACAACGCCTGCTCCTGCACCATTTTTGCTAGAGGCCTCATCTACATACAACTCCCAGTAGTCGTCCAGCCTTCCTTCTACCCTTACGCATCCTTCAACCATGAAGTCCGCGAGCGCCTGACCCTTGATGGCGATTTGTGGTTGGAAGTGCACATCGTATTCGCTCAGTTCGACGGCCCACTTGGTCTCATTGACCTGAGCACAGTCTTGATGGGCACACTGGTCACCACATGAATGGTGTGGCATGGAAGTATGGGCGCAATTTTCGGGATGCCTCAATGACAGTGTACGCTGCCTTCTCCAGGGGAGTGTACCTGCCTTATACATCCCCCAACGTCTTACTGATGTAGAAGACCAGACGTTCCTCCTTTTCCTCTCATTTCACTAGCACCGAGCTGATGGCTGCGGTGGCTATTGCCACGTATAGGTACAGCTGGTCGCTCGGGACAGGGCAGCTAGGACTGGCGGCATCGTGAGGAATGCCTTTAGCTCCTCAAACGCCCTAGTGCAGTCCTCTGCCATGAAAATTTTACTGCGCCCTTCAGCGTGGCGAAAAATGGAGCCTGCCTTTCAGCCGATTTAGGAATGAAACGGTTCATGGCGGCCAACCGCCCTATCAGAGTTTTGACATCTCTGGCTGTCTTTGGCGGCGGGGTCCTTATGATGGCCTCTATTTTCTTCGGTTCGCCTCGATCCCTCTTCGTGTGATGATGAAACCCAGAAACTTTCCCGAAAAGCTCCAAACACATACTTCTTTGGGTTCAGTTGAAGGCGGAACTTCTTTAGGGTATCGAATGTTCACCTCAAGTCCATGAGGTGATCCTCCCCCACCTTGGTTTTTGCCAAGAGGTCGTCCACATAGGCTTCCATGTGCTGGCCCAGCTGGTCCTGGAACACCCAATCAATCATCTGCTAGTAAGTGGCTCCGGCATTCTTCAGGCCAAAAGGCATGACATTGTAACAGTAGTTGCTGAAAGGGGTGGAGAACAAAGTTTTTTCTTGGTTTGCCTTGGCTAAAGGGATCTAGTGATACCCTGAGAACATGTCTACAAAAGAAAGCGTCTCGTGATTAGCCGTGGCATTCACCAGCTAATCGATGTTCTTTGGGCACGCGTAGTGATTAGCTGAGAGTGGATACGGGTCCTTTGGGCACGCGTCGTTGAGATTGGTTAAGTCAATGCACATGCACCAGCTGCCATCCGCCTTACCCACCATTACCACGTTAGAGAGCATTCAGGGTACTGTACTTCCGGAATGAAGACTGCCTCCAACAACTTATTGATTTCTTCTTGGACAGCCTGCTTCCTTGTCCATTTCACTATCCTTTTTTCTAAGATACAAGGTGAGCACCCGCCCTCACTGCCAGCTGGTGTTGAATAATTGCTGGGTCCAGCCCAGGCATATCATGGGGTCTCCAAGCGAAAAAGCCAGCATACTCTCTAAGCAGGGCGAGAGTTCGGGCTCATTCCTACGTTGGCATATGGGCGGATAACTTAACAACCCTTGCAGAATCGTTGGACATCAACGGGACCTCTATGTCATCCTCTCCTGACTCGTGGCGGACGAACATGTCTCCCCGTGTGTTGACCGTGAAGAACGCCTCCTCTTTTCTGAGTGCCACCTTGTAGCACTTCTTAGCCAGGGTGGTGTCTCCCCATGCAATCCCGATTCCGCCCCCTACCGAGAACTTCATTACTTGATGTAAGAGGGAGGAGACTGCCTCAAACTCTGCCAGACCTGGGCGCCCTAGTATCATGTTGTCTGCCGAGCTGGAGTTGGTGACATAGAACTTGATGTACTTAGTATCCTGAAGTTTTTCATCGCCTAGCGTGACCGAGAGCGAGACGACACCAAGTACGGGGATGTCATTCCCGGTGAAACCGGTGAGCACAATTTTCGAAGTCCTCAGTCGTGCCAGATCTAAGCCCATTCTACTGAAAGCGCGGAAAGGATGTTCGCCAAGCTACCTTCATCTACTAGGACCCTTTCCACCAGGGTTTCTTCGATGATCACACGTATGACCATTGCCTGTGTGCTGGGGCTTTTTCCTCTTAGGTCGGACGTTGAGAAAGCAATGGGCGGATATCCTACTCCTTGATTTACCAGTGAGCATTCGCCTACCACTTGCTTTCCTTTGGGGGCGTCTTCCTCTCCTCCCAAAATCATGCTGCATGTCTTTTTATATTTTTTCTGCCTATCCTCTTTCTCATCTCTTTGTTCTTCTGCTGTCTCCTCTTTTCTATCACTTATTCTGTCAAACACGCTCCCTTTTTTTGGAGGGAGATCTTTCCTTCCCTGCCCTTTGGGGTGACTCCGACCTTTCTCTTTCTCTCCTCCGGGGTGACCTCGATCTTTCCCTGTCTTTCTTTCAGCGGTAGTCAATGATGTAATCTCTGACCTCCCCATTTTTCAGGGCGCGCTCGATTTCATTCCGAAGCTCTCGGCAGTCTTCTGTAGCGTGGCCCTCCTAGTTGTGGAATTTGCATAACTCGCGTGTGTTACCTCTTTTAACCGCCGCTTTGGACAGAGGGGCGAGACACCTGAGTCCAACCTACTTCTCTTGGAGTGCATGCATTAGCCACCTTCGAGACTCTAACAGAGGTGTGTACTTCTCTTCTGACCTCCTTTCTGTGTGTGGTCGGTAGTCACGCCTATCGTCGGGGCATTTGTCTTTCTGATGGGCGTAACCTTGACCTTTATTTTGATCTGTCCTGCCAGATCCGCCCTGTATCATGGCTATGTTTTCTTCTACCTCTATGCTCTGGAGAATACAGGCTTCTAGCTCTGTGTGAGTTCTCGGCTTCTTCAGTACCAGGCTTTTGACAAGCTCTTTGCTGGTTGTGGTAGTCATGATGTGATGCAGGGCGATGTCCAGCGCGAGGTGAGGAACAGAAGTTACCTCCTTGGACCACTTGTCATAGTACTGACGGAGAGACTTGTTATGGTTTTGTTGAAGTCCCCAAAACGTCATCATATTCCTTCCGGCTTCCTTTCGGCGAGGGCGCAATACCATGTCAGCGCGGTCCCAACTAGGGTCCCTGGGAAGGTTATGTAGTAGGTTGCATCAAGGACGCTGAACATATGCATGGCGATGGTGAAGTGATGAAGGTCAAATAAACTACCAAGCTAGAAGCTAGGGTAGATCGTATTCCACGGGTCTTCTAATGATTGATTACTCAAATATAAAGGCAAATTACTCAGATTTAACACTTTGTGCGTGGTGTGAGTTCCACGACTTCTAATTCTAAGAAAGGCATGGAAATTAAAAATTAAAACTGAAAACAGATTGAAAGATTGGTTGATAACAAAGATGACAGACAAGCTTAGACTTTGAATCCCCCTTCGTTCACCAGAGCATTGGCAATCAACAGATCAGCGGATTTCGATTCTCATTCAATCAATTCTAAGACACCACCATAACTCCTTACCCTTAGGTTTAAGACTGGCGAACGTTCGCTCTATCCGATCTAGCTACCAAGATTAATTAGCCGCTCGACTACGGTCACCTCTCGCAATGACTTAACTTAACTAGTGTAATTACTAACGATTTATGAGTTACTCTTGCAGTGGATTAACCCTAACTGGTTCCTACGAAAGGCACACTCCAATGATTAGGTTAATTGTTCGATTTGATGTTTTAAAGTTAGGTGAGCGTTAGCTTCTATTCTTAGCTTAACAAGAATCTAATCTAGGTGATCAATCCAGACAAGAAACATGAACAATGAAAAATAAATCAAACATGAAAGAGAAACTGATTGAACTTTGAATCTAATCACCGCCGATCCGTGACCGCTTTAAAGCCTGGGTTACTTAGGGTTCATCTAGTCTAAGCTCTACGAGTTTAGCTACTCATGTTTTTCACAAAAGAATCAAAGACAAAGATAGAGTTCATCTTGAACAGAGGAAGAACAAAAAAGGATCTGAAAAACCTAATTAAGACAACTCCGGCAGAACTTCGATCTCTGGTAATCTGCAATCCTAGCTCCGAGTCTTCGGATGAGAGGGATGGCGTCACGATCTCTCCCTGGCTCTTCGAACTCTAAACTCTACTCCAGAACTCTTGAGAATCCTTGAAGTATTTGGTATTGTGAGATATGATGTTGTGCTCTTTTTTGTTTTTGTTTTAGGGCCGCCGGTTAAGTATTTATACTTAACCCTAATACCGCCGGTTTAGCCTAGATGTTTTGCCAAAAATCTGATGGAATTTTCGCCGAAAATTCCTTTGTAAGCACTGCCAATTTCTTCGTGAGTTTTCGCCGAAAACTCTAAGGGATTTTTGCCGAAAACTTCTTTGTAAATGGGAGCAGAATTTGGTTCGACTTGATTGACTCCTTGGATTGATTCCGGTGCGATTCCTCGAGGTTCCAATGCCTTAGACACGTCCTTGGCTACTTTATTTGACGGCAAAAACCTGTGCTAACATGAAAACACTAGAAAACCATCAAATAGACCCGAAACGGGCCAAAGTAACACAAATGGCACGAGATAGAGTAGATGAGTGAATATTCGTTATTCTACCCTAAAAACGATGTCTTAAGCAAGGAAATGTCGCTTAAATGAGGCTGATAATCACGTCAAATCGAGTGTCATCAAAATACCCCACACTTATGCTTTTCTTGTCCTCAAGCAAACTGAATAGAAACGCTCATGTTCACAAATGATAAGATTTATTAAATTGTAGTTCAATCAAACACAATGAATTATTAGACATATAATTCCTAGAACAAGAAACCTAACATGCATACTGATCAACCAAACAACCTGGTCTCACTAATAAACTGCACACGACGAGTAATCGCAACCAATCATGCACGAATTTGACCTGATCGACTAGACTCCTCACACAGGAATTATTTAGTAAACAGGGAACTCTCACTCTCTGTGTTTAAGGACATGTTTCTTCTCTCACTCATTTTCTGTTATTGAATTCTGTCATAAGTTTGCAATTCGACCACATCTCCACCACTGTGACAACACGAGTAACTAGTCAAGAAGGACTTCCCTGCTAGGACTGTAACGAATTATACACTACAAGGGTTTATGATGAGATGGATGATGGGAATGTATGATGATGGTTTTGGTGCGGTGTAGCTTTTGATATGACCCAACCCGATTGCCCAAGTATCCGTAAGTACTCATACACCCCACCAGGGTCACCCGTCCAAGGAAGAACCTTAGGGCCCTACAAGAAGCGAATAGAGCCAAGGGAAGGCCACCTACAAGACCCCAAGCCTAGGTATGAGATAAGATACAGGCTAAGGCCACCCTCTTCAGGTAGGAAAGCTCGGGAGGAAGAAGTGCCACACCAAGCCATGCTGCTGGCCGAGTGTAGCAACCCTAGAGCTGAAGGTAAGCCCCGGCCGGATCCTAACCTCCTCTCCAAGGACCCTGAATATGAAGCATACTCCAGAGACCCTCTGGAGGAATTCCTGGAGTATAGGAGCAAGAGAGCCCAAGAGTACCTGGCCCAGAAGGGATGGCTACCCAAGACCGACCCAGCGCCAAGTCCTGAGGAGAATTGGAGCACCTGGTTCCAAGGCACCACCCCTGGCACGACCCTAGCCCATGAGAGTCACGTATGGAGCTATCTGAGGCGATGCCCGAAGCTAGGAGAGGAAGCCCCGAGCAGAAATGAAGAAGTTCCCAAATAGGCCCCGCCCTGAGCCCTAGACCGAGAGCCGGGTCGATCGGGATTATTTTATGGGAATGGAGGCCATGTGGACCAAGCCTTTTGGCAAGGCCCTAGTCCTTGGACCAGCCTGGAGCATCAGGCCCCAAGGCCCGACGAAGGCCCGCCATTGAAGAAGAAGAAGCCCGGAGCCGAGCAAAGACCCGGCCCGACGACCGGCTGCCCACCGAGTCCAGTCCCACATGGACTAGGAAAACCCTAAAACCGCCAGTTTAGGGTTTAAGAGTTTTATTCCTATTTTCAGTTGGATTCTTGGATTTAAAGACTATTTAATTGTTTTTCCTTTTTATTAGGACTTGTCTAGGGGTTTTAGGAGTCTTTTAAGGAGAAGGACTCTTTATTTTATTATTATTTAGGAGTTAGACTTTAGGGAGGAGAGCTTGTTCCCTCCCTATAAATAGAGGCCGCCGGCCTCACTTTGTACTTACAACTTTAATGAAATAAACCCCCTTTGAAAGAACTTTGTTCTGAAACCCTTATTGTATTTGCATGTTGCGATACTGAAGGATCGACTTATCATCAAGAGCATCCATCTCTTGGCGTGGCGTCTTCGACTGGACACTTCTGGTTCCCAGCTGTTATATAGCCGACGGGTCAAAGTACTTTTCCGCCCCCGGTTCCCGAAGGTTTCTACCTCGTTGCACGTTCCAACTTGCGGTGTTCAAGGGTCGTCTGCCCACGGTTGCAGCAGTTCACAACAGTTGGTATCAGAGCACGGTTTAGCTCACGGACCACCCGGTTCCCGACGGTTTAGCCTCGTTGCACGGTCTCAACTTGCGGTGTTTAAGGGTCGTCTACCCACGGTTGCAGCGGTTCACATCAGTTGGTATCAGAGCACGGTTCAAACACAAGGACCACATCTATCCCAGTCTCCAGGTTCTCCTGGATTCATATCCTTTTATTGCTTTCGTTAGAAAATTGATTCAAAAATTTCCCTTCTATTTCAATTCTTGTTTTAGTTTCGAGTAAAGAAAAAGAAAAGAAAAGCAAGGCCAGTTTGCCACGTTATTTCCTTTCGTTGTAAGCTTATTTCTAAGAAGAGGGGATAGATAATTGCTTCCGTTTGCTAGTACTAACCATGGCAGACGAGAGGTTAGCCAAAATAGAAGACACCCTTCAGGATCTTGAAGTTACCTTGGCCCACATACACGGAGCCCTCATCCAGCTTGGAAGAGGACGAGGCCGAGATGGCTACACCAGGAGACCCGCCCATGACTCATGGAGAAAAGGTCCGAGTACAAGCCAAGCTCCATGGAAGCCTGAACAGACCCGAGCCCTCAGCTCACGGCCAAACCCTAACCCCAGGGATTCGGCACCTCCGGTAACACGTGCACCATCTACTTATAAGTTTCAAGGCTCTAACCCACGTCCTAGTGGAATTGTATGTGTCAAATGTCAAGGAAGGGGACATATCTTAAGGGACTGCCCTAATCAACAAACGATGGTGATAAGAGAAAGAGAAATCGAGACAGGCGATGAGGAGGCTGAGAGGAAAGAAGAAGAAGAATCAGATGAAGGAGAGCAAGTTAAGTCGAGAAGGCTTAAGAAGTTTGCAGGGTTCTTCTCTTAAATACTAGCACCCGGCGCCCCGGCCTCAGCCCCGGCACCAGCCCCGGCCCCTGCCCCGACCTTAGCCCCGGCACCAGCCCTGGCACCAGCCCCGGCCCCAGTACCCAGCCCCGACATTGCCTGACCAGACCCAGCACCCCAGTGCTCGGCTCTAGCATCGGCACTGTCCCAGGCCCTAGCGCCCCAGCGCTCGGCACTGCCCCAGGCCCTAGCGCTAGGCCCCAGCCTCGGCACTGCCCCAAGCCCCAGCGCCCCAGCGCTTGGCCCCAGCCCCGGCGCTCCCCGAACAGGCCCCAGCACCCCAGTGCTCAGCCCCAGCCCCGGCGCTGCCCCACCGGGCCCTAGTGCTCCAGCACTCGGCCCCAGCCCCGGCGCTGCCCCACCAGGCCCTAGTGCCCCAGCACTCGGCCCCAGCCCCGACACTGCGCCACCAGGCCCCAGCGCCCCAGCGCTCGGCCCCAGCCCCGGCGCTGCCCCACAGGCGCCAATGCCCCAGCACTCGACCCCAGACCCGGTGCTACCCCACCAGGCCCCAGCGCTCCAGCGCTCGGCCCCGACCCCAGCTGGCAATGCCTGACCAGCCCCGGCGTCCTAGCGCCCGGTTCCGACTGGCGCTACCCGCTCAGTCCTAGCGCCCCAGCACCCGGCGCTACCCTGGCCGACCAGGCCCCGGCCGATCTAGCACCTCGCCCTGACCTGTTACTGCCCAAGGCCCCCCGACGTATCACCACCCGACGTGGCCCCCGACCACGAGTCCGGCGCGTCCCTGCCCGACGCTCAGCCCCGGTCCTGCCCGACCCCGGCTGCCCCGACACAAGGATGCCCGACGGCCCCCCACTGCCCGTCGCCGCCGGATCCCCACTGCCCGCCGCCACCGGCTCCCCACTACCCGCCGCCGTCGACTTCCCACTATCCGTCACCGCCTACTTCCTGCCCGCTGCCGCCGGCTCCCCACTGAACGCCGCCGCGTCCCCACTGCTCGACGCCGCCACCCTGGCCAACGTGCCCTGGTTTACCTCCGGCACCCCCGGCACCCCCGTGCCCCGACCCGACGCTTCACCGACGGTTCCCTGTGCACCCAAGATTCAATGGGAGATCATCTCCCGACGAGTATTGAGAGCTGCCCCGAGTGAAGAAGATCCGGATGCTGACCCGGATGTAGAAATGAGTGAGGAACCCTCACCCACCACCTCTTCAAGCCTTAATATTACTGTTAATAGTTTTTCAGGAGAGGGAGCTATGGAGACCGATGGAGAAAGCGCTGAAGGACCCGAGCCTTGGTCCGTTACTGATTCAAATGACACTCCTAGGTCTAAAGATGAAACTGAATCTTCCCCGACCGTGGCTGACAAGATTGCTGAAGTTTGGAAGAGAGTGATGAGTGCTAGAAGGGAACCCGAGATGGATTTGGGGACAAATCCAAGGCAAGAAGAGGGGGATGATATGACCCAACCCGACTGCCCAAGTTTCTGTAAGTACTCATACACCCCACCAGGGTCACCCGTCCAAGGAAGAACCTTAGGGCCCTACAAGAAGCGAATAGAGCCAAGGGAAGGCCACCTACAAGACCCCAAGCCCAGGTATGAGATAAGATACAGGCTAAGGCCACCCTCTTCAGGTAGGAAAGCTCAGGAGGAAGAAATGCCACACCAAGCCATGCTGCTGGCCGAGTGTAGCAACCCTAGAGCTGAAGGTAAGCCCCGGCCGGATCCTAACCTCCTCTCCAAGGACCCTGAAGATGAAGCATACTCCAGAGACCCTCTGGAGGAATTCCTGGAGTATAGGAGCAAGAGAGCCCAAGAGTACCTGGCCCAGAAGGGTGGTACCAAGACGACCCGGCGCCAAGTCCTGAGGAGAATTGGAGCACCTGGTTCCAAGGCACCACCCCTGGCCCGACCCTAGCCCATGAGAGTCACGTATGGAGCTATCTGAGGCGATGCCCGAAGCTAGGAGAGGAAGCCCCGAGCAGAAATGAAGAAGTTCCCAAACAGGCCCCGCCCCGAGCCCTAGACCGAGAGTCGGGCCGATCGGGATTATTTTATGGGAATGGACGCCGTGTGGACCAAGCCTTTTGGCAAGGCCCTAGTCCTTGGACCAGCTTGGAGCATCAGGCCCCAAGGCCCGACGAAGGCCCGCCATTGAAGAAGAAGAAGCCCGGAGCCGAGAAAAAGCCCGGCCCGACGACCGGCTGCCCGCCGAGTCCTAGTCCCACCCGGACTAGGAAAACCCTAAAACCGCCGGTTTAGGGTTTAAGAGTTTTATTCCTATTTGGAGTTAGATTCTTGGATTTAAAGACTATTTAATTGTTTTTCCTTTTTAGTAGGACTTGTCTAGGGGTTTTAGGAGTCTTTTAAGGAGAAGGACTCTTTATTTTATTATTATTTAGGAGTTAGACTTTAGGGAGGAGAGCTTGTTCCCTCCCTACAAAGTGAGGCTGCCCGCCGCCGGCCACACTTTGTACTTACAACTTTTATGAAATAAACCCCCTTTGAAAGAACTTTGTTCTGAAACCCTTATTGTATCTGCATGTTGCGATACTGAAGGATCGACTTATCATCAAGAGCATCCATCTCTTGGCGTGGCGTCTTCGACTGGACACTTCTGGTTCCCGGCTGTTATATAGCCGACGGGTCAAAGTACTTTTCCGCCCCCGGTTCCCAAAGGTTTCTACCTCGTTGCACGTTCCAACTTGCGGTGTTCAAGGGTCATCTGCCCGCGGTTGCAGCGGTTCACATTAGCTTTCGACTAACTTCCCTCGAGTCTAGCCTATGGCTTCCTACCGTGTAACCAGACACAGGTGGAATAGTGAACGCTCATCCTATGATACCCTCAAGCAACCTAGCACTTATTTTCTTTATACTTTTTTTCTTTTGACTTTTCTTTTTAACTTCGTTCTTCCATTTGTAGGGAGAAGAACGTTTATTGAACTAAAAACTTGAAACTTTTCTGATTTTTCTTCTTTTTCGACATTTCTTTTTGTTTTTCTCTTTTTCTTTTTTCTTTGTGCCAATTCTTTCTTTTAGTTGCTAGAGTGGTTTACATGTTCGGACATAATAGCTAAGACCACCTGTTTAATGGCTATAGGCAGGTTACCACAAACTGACTTCTGGTAGGTCAATCTAGAACTACAACCACAGGGGATCAACGGGGAATGAACAAAAAATGGGAAATGGCTGTAATGTATTATTGAACCGAAAGAACAGGCCAAGCTCAAGGGTTTAAACCTAATGGATTTATCGTTTGGTAGGCTATCTGGCTTAGTAGCTGAATCTAGGTGCCCCTATCATTCTAGAACTCGTGTCATCGTGTGGTCTCGAGTAGGTCTCATGCAAATTCTAACTCATTCAAGCAAACAGAAAATCACTCAAAAAGAATTGAAATTGCAAGTTACGTGCAATGGATCAAAAGCTCACAGTTGGTTTGCTAGTCGGATTCGGTCATTTTCATGCAATCAAGGCTACAAACTACAAGTGTGATTTTGAAAATTCTGTTCTGACTAGGCAATTTAGCATCAAAGTAAACACGTTGGTTCTCAAGTTCTAGGTTAAGCAGTCTAAGCATCATTATGAAAGATTGAACAACAACTTAACATCAAAAATCAAGAACTAAGCCATTCTAATGCTAGAGAGATTGGAAAGGAATCATGAGGCACACAAAAACACAATCAAGGGCAATCAAGTTCATGCAAGGTTCTCTAGCATCCTACCCCACACTTAAATCGGACTATGTCCTCACAGGACTAAATCTAGAGTTCAGAGTGAAGTAGAAGAACCTGGACCGAGATGGTTGGCATAGGGGATGAGCACGGATCCTCGGAGCAGAGGCAATCTACAAAAGCGAAGCAAAGGGAATCTCCGAACTGCCTGCAAAACAAAACCAAATGAAAGATAAAAAGAAAACTGGGACAAGTATCCCGGATCCACACAGAAAAAATTTGGATCGAGATCTGGTGAACCTAAGATCGTTGTGCGGGTTCAAACAAATAACTAACAAAGCTAACAAGCTAGGGTAGATCGTATTCCACTGGTCTTCTAATGATTGACTACTCAAATAAGCTAGCAAATTACTCAGGTTTAAGCGCTTCGTGCGTGGTGTGAGTTCCATGACTTCTAATTCTAAGAAATGCAGAACAATTAAAATTTGAAACTAAGAACAGAATGGAAATTGGTTGATTAAAACAGAGATGACAGACAAACTTAGACTTTGAATCCCCCTTCGTTCCCCAGAGCATTGGCAATCAACAGATCAGCGGATTTCGATTCTCATTCAATCAATTCTAAGACACCACCATAACTCATGACCCTTAGGTTTAAGACCGGTGAACGTTCGCTCTATCCGTTCTAGCTACCAAGATTAATTAGTCGCCCGGGTACGGTCGCCTCTCGCAATGACTTAACTTAACTGGTGGATATACTAACGATTTATGAGTTACTCTTGCAGTGGATTAACCCTAACCGATTCCTACGAAAGGCACGCTCCAATTATAAGGTTAATTGTTCGATTTGGTGTTTTAAAGTAAGGCGAGCGTTCGCTTCTATCCTTAGCTTAACAAGAATCTAATCTAGGTGATCAATCCAGAAAAGAAACATGAACAATGAAGAACAAACCAAACATGAAAGAGAAACTGATTGAACTTCGAATCTAATCACCGCCGATCCGTGACCGCTTTAAAGCCCTGGGTCACTTAGGGTTCATCTAGTCTAAGCTCTAAGAGTTTAGCTACTCATGTTTATCACAAAAGAATCAAAGACAAAGAAAGAGTTCATCATTCAGAGGAAGAATAGAAAAGAATCTGAAAAACCTAATTAAGACGACTCTGCCAGACTTCGATCTTCGGTAAACTGCAATCCTAGCTTTGAGTCTTCGAAATGGAAGGGGTGGCGTCACGATCTCTTTCCGGCTCTTCCGACTCTAAACTATCTGCTCCAGAACTTGAGAGAGTTCTGAAGTTCGGTATTAGTTGGTAATTATGATTGTTGTCTCCAAAATATCTTTTTTTGATTTGGGCCGCCGGTTAAGTATTTATACTGAACCCTAATACCGCCGGATTTTGCCTGATATTTTTGCCGAAAATACTGGGGAATTTTCACCGAAAATCTTAGTGTAAAAGGATGGTCCGCCGGCTGCTATTCTCCTGTTATTTTCGGTCCAATTGTTCTCGGCGAAAACTTAGGGTTTTCGGCGAAAACTTCCTTTGATGAGCATCAGTCAATTTGTTCTTGCATTTTCGCTGAAAACACTAGGGTATTTCGGCGAAAATTCCTTTGTAAACCAGGGCAGACTTTGGTTCGACTCGATTGACTCCTTGGATCGATTCCGGTGCAATTCCTCGAGGTTCCAACGCCTTAAACACGTCCTTGGCTACTTTATTTGACGGCAAAAACCTGTGCTAACATAAAAACACTAGAAAACAATCAAATAGACCCGAAACGGGCCAAGGTAACACAAATGGCACGAGATAGGGCAATTGATTGAATATTCGTTATTCTACCCTAAAAACCATGTCTTAAGCAAGGAAATGTCGCTTAAATGAGGCTGATAATCACGTCAAATCGAGTGTCATCAAAATACCCCACACTTAAGTTTTTGCTTGTCCTCAAGCAAACTGAATAGAAACGCTCATGTTCACAAATGATAAGATCGACTAAATTGGAGTTCAATCAAACACAATGAATTATTAGACTGATAGATCCTAGAACAAGAAACCTAACATGCATACAGATCAGCCAAACTATTTGGTCTCACTAATAAACTGCACACGACAAGTAGTAGCAACCAATTATGCACGAATTTGACCTGACCGACCAGACTCCTAACACAGGAAATATTTAGTACAATGGGGAACTCTCACTCTCTGTGTTTAAGGACGTGTTTCTGCTCTCAATCATTTTCTGTTACTGAATTATGTCATAAGTTTGCAATTCAACCACATCTCAACCACTGTGACAACACGAGTATCCAGTCAAGAAGGACTTCCCTGCTAGGACTGTAACGAATTCTACACTACATGGGTTTATAATGAGATGGATGATGGGAATGTATGATGATGGCTTTGTGCGATGTAGCTTTCGACTAACTTCCCTCGAATCTAATCTACGGCTTCCTACCGTCTAACCAGACACGGGTGGAATAATGAACTCTCGTCCTATGATACCCTCAAGCAACCTAGCACTTTTATTATTTTTCTTTATACATTTGTTTTACTTTTCTTTTGACTTCGTTCTTCCATTTGTAGGGAGAAGAACGTTTTATTGAACTAAAAACTTGAAACCTTTTTGGCTTTTCTGATTTTTCTTCTTTTCATTTTTTTTTGAAACTTGCTTCTTTTCTTCTTTTTCTATTTTTTCTTTTGTGCCGATTTTTCTTTTAGTTGCTAGAGGGGTTTACACGTCTGGACATAATAGCTAAGACCACCTGTTTAATGGCTATAGGCAGGTTACCACAAACCGACTTCCGATAGGTCAATCTAGAACTACAACCACATGGGATCAACGGGGAAATGAAAGAATGGGAATTAGCTGTAATGTATATCGAACCGAAAGAACAGGCCAAGCTTAAGGGTCTACACCTAATGGATTTTATCGTTAGGTAGGCTATTTGGCTTAGTAGCTGAATCTAGGTGCCCCTATCATTCTAGAACTCGTGTCATCGTGTGGTCTCGAGTAGGTCTCATGCAAATTCTAACTCATTCAAGCAAACAGAAAACCACTCAGAAAGAATTGAATTTGCAAGTTACGTGCAATGGATCAAAAGCTCACAGTTGGTTTGCTAGTCGGATTCGGTCATTTTCATGCAATCAAGGCTACAAACTACAAGTGTGATTTCAAAATTCTGTTCTGACCAGGTAATTTAGCATCAAAGTATACAAGTTGGTTCTCAAGTTCTAGGTTAAGCAGTCTAAGCATCATTATGAAAGTTTGAACAACAAATTAACATAAAAAATCAAGAACTGAGCCATTATAATGCTAGAGAGACTGGAATGGAATCACGAGGCACACAGAAAACACAATCAAGGGCAATAAAGTTCATGCAAGGTTCTCTAGCATCCTACCGCACACTTAAATCGGACTGTGTCCTCACAGGACTTAATTCTAGAGTCAGAGTGAAGTAGAAGAACCTGGACCGAGATGGTTGGCGTAGGGGATGAGCACGGGTCCTCGGAGCGGAGGGAATCTACCAAAGCGAAGTAAAGGGAATCTCCCTACTGCCTACAAAACAAAAACAAATGAAACATAAAAAGGAAACCGGGACAAGTGCCACGGATCCACACAGAAAAAAAAGATGGATCGAGATCCGAAAAGAATAAATAAAAAGTGGAGGAAATCGCCGAGCTGACGTTGCCACGCCAGTTGTGCCTCATACCGACTATCAGTGCGGTGCATATGCTGCTGCATAATAGTCCATCTCGCCTCTTGAGTGGCGTTGTCGGTGATGCGCCACTCCTGCAGTCGCTCATATAGCTCTCCAACATCCACGAGATGCGGGTGGTGCTGCGGGTGGGGCGCCTGATATGGATCTGGGATGGCCGGCGGTGACTGGTGTACATAACCTGCCTGATGGTGTGGCGAGGGAGTATGGTCATGAAACTCTGGCTCGTACTGAGGCTGGGACTCCTCAGAATCATCGTCTTCCTTCGACTCATCCTCGCTCTGGAGGGGAGGATCTGCTGCTACCTAGGGACTGAGGTCTAGCTCGAGGTCACACTCGACCGCCAAATCTCCTCCAACAGTGCGTACTTTGTGGCGTGGGATGTTCGGGCCATATTCGTGGCTGAGGCCGAAGGAGCTGATGAGCTAGCCGATGAAGTTGCCTCCCAGGAGTGAGCGAGGTGGCGTCCTCCTATTGGTCTTCTGGCGGAAGATGCGAGCAAGCACCCATCCGGGGTGAAGAGGGTAGCTCTCCTGGATGGCGCGAAGAAGCTGAAGTTCCTACTTGCTGATATGGTGGCGGTCCTTCTCTGGAGCATATAATAGGGATCTACGCCAAACCATATGAATGTATCTATAGAAAGGGTGAGAGAGAGACTTAACTGAGTTATGGTCCGTGAGACGATCGCCAGGCACTCCAGTCATGTGGCTCCAGAGTGCATGGTAGGCCTCCCCGTCGTCCTCGTCGTTCGCCCAACCGAGGTGATGACCGTGGTAGTGCTCGTAGGGGATGCCTAGATGAGTTGCAAACTCATCATAGGTGAGGGTCCTGTACACCCCGCCCAGGTAGAAGGAAACGACCTTCTTGCTCTGCCTCCTCTTGTGCTCGTCCAAATCAAAGGTGGCCCAGAACTCCTAGAGAGCGACGTCTGGAAAGTTGGAAGCTATGGTGGTCAGTTCTAGGAGGCCGGCCGGTGCCAGGGCGTCGTGCACGTTCCAGTGGTAGTCCTCATTGTGATCGAAGATAGACTCCATGGAAAGTGGTCGAACATTAGCTCCCGGAGCATGCTCGAGCTTCTGGTAACACTCAAAGTAGTAGTCGGGTAGACTAGCGATAGTGCGATGGTGCCCAGCACGACTAGGGAATGCTGGTGGAGAGCCCTGGACGGCGGGTGTGACGGGAGCAGGGGCTCTGGAGCTCGAGGCTGCGTCAAGTCTCTGCTTGGTCCTGCGCTCATAAGTGGTGTTCCTAAACAAGAAAACAAACCATATTAGTCAAACTAAAACCCTACCCCACACTTAGTCGAAAAACTCATTTCATAGAGAATTGAGGAAAACCGAGTGGGGGTAAGCAAAACAGATGAACCGGTAATCACGAACAATAAAATACATGCTTAGGAATAGCCAGAATGGAATTAGAACAATCAGAGTTCAGACGTCAAATCGACATTCAAAAAGTCAACATAATAGAACATTGAACCCTAATCATGGCAGGACTATCATAAATCGGAGAATGACGGTATGATATGATCTCAGATGGCAAACACAATAATCGAAACGAGGATGAACACATAAGGCAGCCAAATGATCAAAACAGTTCATGGTCAAACCGACATATCTGAAAAGTCAACCTCACAAGGAATAGGACTTAGCCATAGCAACACATGATCAAACGATATGAAAATTAAGCGCAACACTCCCTAAGCATGCTAGAACAGTCCAACAAGTTCAGCTAACCTAGTTCACACGAAATCAGTCGGCACGCAAATCGAGGCAAACCAAAAAGTCAACCAAAAGTCAACCCCGACGAAATTCAGCAATCAACATGTCAAAAGATTCGCAATGAAAAGTTCTACAACTTACCTTGAAGCCATGGATGCTAAAAATGAACGGATTGGGAGGAATCGTGAAAAATTGACAATTTTAGGGTTTGGGTGAACTAGAGCTGTAGAGCTTCGATTCGGCTGTTCTAGGGCTTGGCTTGATCGGAAATGGAAGGGGAAGGGAGCGGCGACGGCAGCGACAGCGGCGGCGGTCGGCAGCAGTCGGCGGTGGCAAAAATGGGTGGCGGTCGGTGGCTTTGATTGAAAACAGGGGATGGGTTTTTGGTTTCAAAAATAAGAAGTGAGCAGAGAGAGAAGAGGATCCGAATTTTAAAATGAATAGTTGGTTGATTTTCAAAGGAATTTTTGGCAAAAATAAGTGCAAGTTTTCACCGAATATGTTAGTTGAAAAGTACTGCCGGTTTTCAAATGAATTTTCCGGAAAATGTGTCATAGTTTTCACCAAAAATGTGAAGTAAAACGTCTGGAAAACTCAGTGGGATTTCAAAGAGAATTTTCACCGAAAACATGGGTCATTTTCGCCAAAAATATTGAACTCTACGATTGAAAATATTTTTGCAATCCCGGAATCCACAAAAATTGGAAATACCTCGAACGACTTGCAATTGACACTATGACACACAGACTACACACGAAAAATAAGAAATCAAACAAACTGACACTTTTGGCTCCCCGAACCGACTCTAAAACACTAAGGTTGACACAAATGAAAAACAAACTCCAGTCGTGGGTTGCCTCCCACGAAGCGCTCTTTTATTAACGTACTTGAGCTGGACGATACCTGGACGGTATTAGGAGACATCCCAACTTAGATTCTCCTTAATGCTAGCATCGGAGTTCATAAAGTAGAGCTTCGGGGCTTCTCCGGTGAGCATGAATTTCTTCCCGTTCACGTGTAAGAGTTTGGTACGTCCGTCGGGAAGGTGGTCAGTGATTTTGAATGGTCCGAACAGTTCTGTCAAAGGATCATCTTCTACAAGGAAGTGATAAGAATTTTACCAAGGTCATATTCCACGAGGTCATCTCATAAGCTAATACTCACAAAGTTCATGAACGGTCTAAACATTTGAAATTGAGTTTTGGTTTTGAAAGAGAACAAATCAAACGCATAAACAAACAAGGAAAAACTAACAAGTGAAATTGAGGATCAAACAAGAGAGAAGGGAGTTTAGCTTAGCAAGGGGTTTCTTCAAGCTCAAGGTTCATGAAAGCTGGATTGAATCTGAAGCAACGATGTGTAAACTAATGACCATGCAATTCACTCAAGTAGAATCAACGAACTCTTGCACAATTGACTCTCTACTCCAAGACCAAATGCACCATGCTCTCGCTATGTGAACAAAGGTAATGGAGTGCCTTAACTTGCTCAATGAAATGCCAAAAACTTGAATTCTATGCTAACATTCATCTAACACAAGGTAAATGATGCAAGACACTCTCATGTCAATCATATAACACTAGTCTAGCAATCAAAAGGGTCTCTCAACCTTCAAATGAAATAAAACTCAATGCACACCGAGTGTTTGATAAAATGACAACAAAGAAAACAAGCTCAAAATGGTTGCAATTGCATAATCCAATCTCTCAAATCATCCAATTACAATCCCAAGACCTTAGATCAACATCAATCAATCATTCTCATGTATTGAAAGACATAAACTAAATATCAAAGGACAAAGTTAAATCCCATGAACAACAAGCACAAGGCCTAGGATCATCATCTTACACAAATGGCTAAGAGAAACTCAATCCATACATTCAATCATCTATCCTAGCTTGATCCATCTCCCACTAAGCTAAACCTAAGCTTAGCCTAGCTTAACCATGGAAGAAACCTAAAATTGAGAAGAGGAGACCATCCTTGCTTCCATGGAGGATCTTCCCACTTGGCTCTTCAAGCTCCAATCCAAGGTGTGGTAGACTTCACTTAGATCCTTGGTCTTGAAGTTGATCAACAATTGAGGGAGGATGGTGTTTGATTGAGAGAGAGGAGTGATCGGCGATGATGGAGAATTGAGAGAGAGTGAGGCGGATGAGTTGTGTAAAAAATAGAATGAATTGCTTGCCTTAATTTTCGTCCGCTGCTTCTTTAAATAGCACGCCGGAATAGCCTTGAAGTTTCGGCGAAAACTTCCTAGAGTTTTCGCCAAAAATGTCTTTGGAAAACACCCGACGGCTTGACTATTCTTCACAGATTTTCGACGAAAATTCTACAATATTTTCGCTGAAAATCTCTTCATAAATCTAACGGCCGTCTCCTGTAATTCGTTTTTCGGTCGAGAACTTAGGGTTCTCGCCGAAAACTTCTTCAGTTGAAGGGTGCATTTTTCTCGATTTTTGAACGATCATATCTCCTCCATCCTAGCTCCGATTGACCTCCCGTTTGATCCTACGTGTCCTTGTCACCAGTACAACAATGCCAAAACCTGAAATTGCAAGGAAAACAACTGCAGTAGGCATAAAATTGGCCTCAAAGTAGAAACAGGGCAACAAAAGGGCACTTAGCATAAAACACCCATAAAGGCCTATAAATCATAGCAAAATGAGATCCAACATGGGGGATCCCTAGGATAATCGAGGACTTATAATGCACTAAATATGATCACATCAAATTCCCCTACGACTAAGCTTTGCTTGTCCTCAAGCAAATGAATTAGAAAACATCCAAGCTCACAAATGACAAGATCGGCTCCATTGAGATTCAAGCAAAAACAATTCGGCTTAAACTGTTCCACGAACAAACTTAACCTACACATGCCAGAACTTCAACCAAACAAGTCTAGTCCTCACTAATATATGCACACTTCAAGTAGTGGTTAATTGGGATACAGAAAAACCGACCACGATAACACCAACTCTAATTAGAAGTACTTGAACTCGGGAGATGGAACGGATAAGGCGGAGGTACGAGAATTTTTGAGAGTGATGAGTGATCATGATGTGGCTATCGACTCGACTTCTTCCGCTTCTAGATCCGCACTTTACAAACTCGGGTGTAGGATCAAGGGCTACATTTGAGAACTCTTTTCTTTTTCTTTTCTTTCTCTTTTCTTTTTCATTCATTTTTTTCTCTTTTTTTCTTACTGCATACTAGTGCTCGATCCAACAGTTCACTTAGGTGTTGAACATGCCTAGCTCACAGCTTTTGCCTTTGCTAGTGCTTAACCCGACACTTCACTTAGGTGCCGAGCTTGCCAAGCTTAGCTTTTCTTTTCTTTCCTTTTGAACATTTTCTTTTGACATTGGCCACTTGATCCTTAGCCCCTTACAACTTCCACACAGGATTTCGAATTGGGTTCCGTCTAATCTCAAGCCACAATCACGAGGGATCAAAAAGGTGATGAAAATCATGGAAAAAGGGGTGAAAATTCTGATTGCCTTCATCATCTTAGACCGGTGTTATTGAGTGGTACAAAAACACGTATCAAACCAACCAACCAACATACAAGAGTGATAACATCTTTGTTCTGGCCTAGACTCATTTGATATTAGTGCCAACATGCTGGTTACAGGTTCTAAGTAGGACAGTCTAAACGTCATTGTGAAAGCTTGAAGCCAATCAAACACCAAAAGTCAAGAACCGAATGATTCTACAATAGAGGAAATTGACATTCAATTAAGATCATGCAACTCAAGCATAGCCTTAGACTTCTACCGACAAATAATCACACCAAACCTCAAACTCCCCTACGACTAACATGAGCATTGTCCTCAATGATCAAGAGAGAGAGGGTAAGGTGGAACGAAGTTACCGCGATGGTAGAGAGGAGCATAGGAAGCCAAAGTAATGGAAGAGTCCCATAGCGCTCATTGTGAAGAGTGATCCGCCTAAGTGCTTGCCAACATCTTATTCAACGAACTAAAACAACACAAAAACATAAAAGCGAAAAGGTAAGGATAACATGGGTTGACTCCCATGAAGAGCTTCTTTAATGTCTCTAGCTAGACGAAACCAAGAGCACTCAAGGCATAACCAAGGATAAAACCTCAACCTCACCAATAGTATCATTAACCACATAATGTTTAAGTCGATGGCCATTCACCTTAAAAGGCTCGGTTTGGGATGGAGAGATTACCTCGACGGTGCCATAAGGAAATACTTGAGTTACCGTGAATGGTCCGGACCAACGAGATCTCAACTTCCCAGGAAAAAGTTTGAGCCGAGAGTTGTATAGAAGGACTTGGTCACCAACTCTGAAATCCTTGCCCGGCTTCAATCGGGAGTCATGAATGATCTTCGTCCTCTCCTTGTATAGCTTGGCACTCTCATATGCATGATGGCGATACTCTTTGAGCTCATGTACCTGAAACTTACGCTCTTCTCCTGCGAGACTCATATCAAGGTTTAGAAATTTCAACGCCCAAAGAGACCGGTGCTCAAGCTCTATCGGCAAATGGCAAGCTTTACCATAGACCATCCTATAAGGAGTAGTGCCTATAGGGGTCGTGTAAGCCGTGCGGTAGGCCCATAGAGCATCATCAAGCTTCGTCGACCAATCTTTTCGTGATTGGTCGACCGTTTTCTCCAAAATTCTCTTAAGTTCCCTATTGGTTACCTCGGCTTGGCCACTAGTTTGAGGGTGATACGAGGTAGACATCCAATGAGTGACACCAAACCGTCGGCACACCCTATCGAATTGTCCTTGAAAGTGAGTTCCTCGATCACTAATAATAGCACGAGGAGCACCAAATCGGGTGAACAACTTAACAAAAAACTTTCCTACAACCCGGGCATCATTGGTAGGCAAAGCTTGTGCCTCCGCCCATTTAGACAAATAACAACCGAAACTAGAATGTACTTGTTACCATGCGAAGGAGGAAACGGTCCCATGAAATCAATACCCCAAATATCAAATATTTCCACCACTAACGAGACATTTTGAGGCATTTCATCACGGGAAGAGATGTTACCTGAACGTTGACATGCATCACAAGACTTGACAAAATCTTGACAATCTCGAAAGATCGAGGGCCAAAAGAATCCGGACTCAAGTACCTTGCGAGCCGTGCGATTTGCCCCATGATGTCCACCCGTAGGACCGGAGTGGCAATGAAGTATGATGTCCTTCGCTTCGCCATGGGTAACACATCTTCTAATCATCCCATCGGAGCCAATTCGAAACACAAAAGGATCGTCCCAATAGTAATGCTTCAAATCCGCAAAGAACTTCCTTTTGTCTTGAGTGGAGAGGCCCTCCTTCAAGTATCCACTAGCAAGATAGTTAGCTAAATCTGCGAACCAAGGTTCCTTGAACTCCAAAGTTGCTAATGCAAATAATAGCTCATCGGGGAAGTTGTCATTGATTTCTTCATTACCGTTGTGTACCATTTCAGCTTCTTTCAAACGAGACAAGTGATCGGCGGCTACATTCTCGGATCCCTTCTTATCTCGAATTTCAATGTCAAACTCTTGCAACAAAAGAACCCATTGAATCAATCTTGGTCTAGCATCGGTCTTAGATAGAGGGTACCTCAAACCTTGGTGGTCCGTGAAGACAATAGTGTGAGAAAGCACCAAGTAGGACCTAAACTTATCAAAGGCAAACACTATGGCCAAGAGCTCCTTCTCCGTAGTTGTATAGTTCCTTTGAGCTTCATTGAGAGTCTTACTTTCATAGTATATTGGATGGAATCTCTTGTCAATTCGTTGGCCTATAACCGCTCCAATAGCGTAATCACTAGCATCGCACATCAACTCAAATGACTTTGACCAATCCGAAGCAATGAGTATAGGAGCATTTGTGAGTTTACCCTTTAGGAGTTCAAAGGCTCGCATGCATTCATCATCAAATCGAAATTCCACATCCTTCTCGAGAAGCCGAGTCATAGGAGTAGTGATCTTGGAGAAGTCTTTAATGAAGCGCCTATAGAAACCGGCATGCCCCAAGAAACTTCTCACGGACTTCACGGAAGAAGGTGGAGGAAGTTGAGAGATGGTTTCTAGCTTTGCCTTATCAACCTCAATGCCTCTTCGAGAGATCTTGTGACCAAGAACAATCCCCTCATTGACCATGAAATGGCACTTCTCCCAACTTAGTGCGAGATTGGTCTATTCACAATGATGCAACACCTTCTCAAGGTTCCTCAAACAAAGATCGAATGAGTCCACAAAGACCGAGAAATCATCCATGAACACTTCCATGATATCTTCCACAAAATCATCAAAGATGGCAAGCATACATCGTTGGAAGGTAGCGGGAGCATTGCACAATCCAAATGGAATTCGGCGATAAGCAAACGTACCAAAAGGGCATGTGAATGTGGTCTTCTCAATGTCCTCCGGAGCAATTGGTATTTGGAAGTATCCGGACATGCCATCCAAGAAGCAATAGTACTCGTGACCGGAGAGATGCTCGAGCATTTGATCCATGAAAGGTAGAGGAAAGTGATCCTTCCTTGTGGCCTCATTGAGTCGACGATAATCTATGCAAACACGCCACCCGGTGATCGTCCTTGTCGGGATCAGCTCATTCTTGTCATTAGCTACCACTGTGATCCCTCCTTTCTTGGGAACAACTTGCACGGGGCTAACCCAAGGACTATCCGAGATAGGAAAGATAATCCCCGCATCCATAAGCTTAATAACCTCTTTTGTCACAACCTCTTTCATGTTAGGATTCAATCTTCTTTGAGGTTGCACAACCGGCTTGAAATCTTCCTCCATGAGGATCCAATATGAGCAAAATGTGGGACTTATACCTCGAATATCCGAGATGCTCCATGCAATAGCTCTCATGTACTTCTTGAGGAGCTCCACTAGACTGTCCTTTTGCTTGGGTAGAAGCTTAGAATTGATGATGACCGGTAGCTTAGAATTTGGCATTAGGAAAGCATACTCCAAATGAGTGGGAAGAGGCTTGAGCTCAAGAGTAGGTGGTTCTTCATAAGAGGTCTTCACCCTTTCCACCTTCGAAAGAGCAACAAAAACTGTTTCACTCTCCAATTTGTCTCTCCCTTCATCAAGGTAAGCCGCCTGAGCTTTTAACTATGGGGTGTCTAAATGTTCCCGCACATTCATTCTAAGGCAAACATCCAAAGAATCTCGACACACAAAGTTAGAAATACTACACACACTAGCCAAAGCAATAGTATCACACGAGTACTCTAAATCATCTTGTGCGTGAGCAAATTTCATGCCATCGGCTATGCAAAATGTGACACTCTCTTGTCCTACTCTCAATGTCAATTTCCCATTATGCACATCAATTAAAGCACGAGAAGTAGCAAGAAATGGTCTACCAAATATCAATGAGACATCCACATCATCGTTATCAATGACCGCAAAATCAACTAGGAAAACAAAAGGACCAACTTTAACTAGCACATCGTCAAAAATCCCCCTAGGACTCTTGGTCGACTTGTCCGCAAGTTGATGTACATACGAGTAGGACGAAGATTCGATAACCCTAGTTTCTCAAATATGCAATAAGGCATGACATTGATACTAGCACCTAGATCCGCAAGACCATTAGCCAAAGAGGTATTACCTATAGCACAAGGGATAGTAAAAGTACCTAGATCCTTAAGCTTTTTCGGTGGACTCTTGAATAGAACGGCGGAGCATTCCTCATTGAGGTCGACTAGAGATGTCTCCGGTAGCTTCCTCTTGTTGGTGTAGAGTTCCTTCATGAACTTAGCATATTGAGGCATCATAGTCATAGCTTCGGGAAACGGAAGAGAGAATTGCATTTGACTAAGCCGCTCCACAAACTTCTTAGAAACTTTCTCAAGGCCATCCTTCTTCACTCGAGAGGGGTATGGAAACTTAGGCTTGTATGGAGGTACAACCGGTGCGGGAGGAGAGACCGGTGGTGTACTCGATGTAGCCTTACGAGGTTTTCTTGGCAACCTTAGTACTCACATTACCCGTAGGAGGTTCGACTTCAACCTCAACTTCATCCGAAGGATCCTTGATATCATCATCATCAACCATTATATTAGGAGCTTGTACCTTTTGGGAGTCAACTGGGGAAGAGGTTGCATCTTGCAAAGGTTTTCCACTTCTCAAGGTCACTACCTTGCAATGCTCCGGACCTTTGGGGTTGACCTCGGTATTGGAAGGCAAAGTGCCCGAGGGTCGCTCCGAGAGTGTCTTAGCAATGTGACCCATTTGATTCTCCAAATTTGCAATCGAAGCTTGTTGATTTTTTATAAGTTGAATCATTGCCGCGTTGGTATCCTCTTGAAATATTGGAGAAACGCCCTCTTTGTTGTGAGGTGGCTTGTTGAATCCGGGTGGTCCATCACCTCTATGATTGTACATTCCCGGTGGAGTAGGACCTTGGGGACCTTGATTTGGATGCCCACTTTGATTCCATTGATTTCCCCCTTGGTTCCCTTGTCCTTGGGGACCTCCTTGAGTCCATTGACTACCTTGGTTTTGGTTACTTCCTTGAGACCATTGGTTTCCTTGATACCCTCTATAACCTTGGAATCCTCCTTGATTTCCTTGGTTTTACCCTTTGTTATAACCACTACCTTGACTCCCTTGGCCTTGGTACCCTTGGTTAGACTTGTTGTACCCACCACCTTGGTTCCAAGGTCGGTTATAGTTACCTTGATAGTTACCTTGGGGGCTGAAATTACCATGGAATCCTTGACCTTGTGCGAAGCTTACCTCCTCATTGTGGTCGCCTTGGCCAAGCTCAGGACTGGAGGAAGGGCAAGCACTGAAGTCGTGACCCTGACCCCCACAACATTCACAACAATATATTGAAGCAAGTGGGGGATTACCCACATGAGATGATGGAACCTTAGAGGGATGCTTAGGCATACTCAAGTTACTTACTTGAGATGCCATAGCATCAATCTTAGACATGAGGAGCGCAAACATAGGGTCATCTTCATCTCGATGCCCCGGTAACTTAGGCTTCTTTCCATAGCTAGACGAATCCTTTGTTGCATCAACACTTATAGCTCTAGAGTCATAGTGAGTGTCACTTCCATACTTAGACCTTGGAGGTTGTTGTCGAGACCAACTCCTCGTTTTGTTGGCCATCTCCGCAAAGAGTTCTAGAGCATCTTCGGCGTGAGCATCCTTAGATCACCTCCGGCGGCTTGGTTGATCATTGATGGGCTGCAGAATAGCGGTCAATCAAATAACTACCCAGCTGTGATGCTAGGGTAGATCGTATTCCAGGGGTTTCCTCTACTTCCTTACTCAAAGATGTTGGCAATTTAATTCAAGTTTAAACACAAGTTGTGTGTGGTGTGAGTTCCACGACTTCTATACTAAAATGCAAAGACAATTTGAAATGAGAATTAAAGCGAAGAAAGATTGAAGATTGATTGATTGACTAGAAAGATGACAGACAAGCTTAGACTTCGAATCCCCCTTAGATTACCAGAGCAGCAGCAGTCAACAGACCAGCGATTTTCGATTCTAGTTCATTCAGTTCACAGACACAATCATAACTCCTGACCCTTAGGTTTAAGACTGGCGAACGTTCACTCTATCCGATCTAGCTACCACGATTAATTAGCCGTCCGGGTACGGTCACCTCTCGCAACGACTTAACTTAATTGGTGCAAATTCTAATTATTAATGAGTTACTCTTGCAATGGATTAACCCTAATCGGTTCCTACGAAAGGCACACTCCAATTATAAGGTTAATTGTTCGATTTGGTGTTTTAAAGTAAGGCGAGCGTTCGCTTCTATCCTTAGCTTAACAAGAATCTAATCTAGGTGGCCAAACCAGACAAGAAACACAGAGAACGAAGAACAAACCAAACATGAAAGATGAAACTGAATGAATTTCGAATCTAATCACCGCCGATCCGTGACCGCTTTAAGCCCTGGGTCACTTAGGGTTCATCTAATCTAAGCTACAAGAGTTTAGCTACTCATATTCAATACAGAAGAATCGAAAATAAACAAAGAATACATCTCAGGTAGGAAGACAGAGAAGAACTGTAAAACCTAATTTCGATGTTTCCTAGCAGCTTCAATCTGCTGGATCTTCAACTCCTAGCACTGGCTCTCCAAGATGGATGGATGACGTCACGATCCGTTCCTGGCTCCTCGAACTCTATCTACTCGTTTCTCCTCTCCCCCTTCTAACTGTGTGTTGTCAGTCGTAAAATTGTAATCCCCCTTCATTAGCCGCCGATTTCTGTATTTAAACCTACCCGAGATTTTCTGATTTCCCTTGATATTTTCGCCAAAAATAATAGAGGAATTTTGGCGAACACTTCTTCTTAATCGGGGCAGTGGATTCCTTCTTTCGTTTTCGGTGAAAACCTAAGGGTATTTTTGCCGAAAATATATGTGTAAATGGAGCAGGAGTTTCTTTGACTTGAGTGATCTCTCCATTTGATATATGTGTGATTCTTCGGGGTTCCAACATCTAAGACACGTCCTCGGCTACCGTATTCGATGGCAAAAACCTGTGCTATCATAAAAAACACTAGAAAACCATCAAAAAGACCCGAAACGGGCCAAGGTAACACAAATGGCACGAGATAGGGTAATCGATTGAATATTCGTTATTCTACCCCAAAAAATATGTCTTAAGCAAAGAAATGTCGCTTAAATGAGGCTGATAATCACGTCAAAACGAGTGTCATCAAATACCCCACACTTAAGCTTTTACTTGTCCTCAAGCTAACTGAATAGAAACGCTCATGTTCACAAATGATACGATCGGTTCAATTGGAGCTCAATCAAACACAGTGAATTATTAGACAGCTCGATCCTAGAACAAGAAACCTAACATGCATACAGATCAGCCAAACTACCTGGTCTCACTAATAAACTGCACACGACAAGTAATTAGCAACCAATTATGCACGAATTTGACCTGACCGACCAGACTCCTCACACAGGATATAAACAGTACAATGGGAACTCTCACTCTCTGTGTTTAAGGACGTGTTTCTGCTCTTAATCATTTTATGTTACCGAATTATGTCATAGGTCTGCATTTTGACCACATCTCCACCACTGTGACAAAACGAGTATCTAGTCAAGAAGGACTTCCCTGCTAGGACCGTAATGAATTCTACACTACTCGGGTTTATAATGAGATGGATGATGGGAATGTATGATGATGGCTTTGTGCGGTGCAGCTTTCGACTAACTTCCCCCGAATCTAATCTGCGGCTTCCTACCGTCTAACCAAACACGAGTGGAATAATGAATGATCGTCCTATGATACCCTCAAGCAACCTAGCACTTATTCTTTTTCTTTACACGATTTTTTTTCTTTTCAACTTTTATTTTGACTTCGTTCTTCCATTTGTAGGGAGAAGAACGTTTTATTGAACTAGAACTTTGAAACTTTTCTGATTTTTTCTTTTCTTCACTTTTTTGAAATTTTCTTTCTTTTCTTACTTTTACTTTTTTTTCTTTTTCTTTTGTGCCGATCTTCTTTTAGTTGCTAGAGGGATTTACACGTCTGGACATATTAGCTAAGACCACCTGTTTAATGGCTATAGGCAGGTTACCACAAACCGACTTCCGGTAGGTCAAACTAGAACTACAACCACAGGGGATCAACGGGGAATGAAAGAATTGGGAAATGGCTGTAATGTATAATCGAACCGAAAAAACAGGCCAAGCTCAAGGGTCTACACCTAATGGATTTTATCGTTAGGTAGGCTATCTGGCTTAGTAGCTGAATCTAGGTGCCCCTATCGTTCTAGAACTCGTGTCATCGTGTGGTCTCGAGTAGGTCTCATGCAAATTCTAACTCATCCAAGCAAACAGAAAACCACTCAGAAAGAATTGAAATTGCAAGTTACGTGCAATGGATCAAAAGCTCACATTTGGTTTGCTAGACGGATTCGGTCATTTTCATGCAATCAAGGCTACAAACTACAAGTGTGATTTTAAAAATTCTGTTCTGACCAGGCAATTTAGCATCAAAGTAGACAAGTTGGTTTTCAAGTTCTAGGTTAATTAGTCTAAGCATCATTATGAAGGTTTGAACAACAACTTAACCTCAAAAATCAAAAACTGAGCCATTCTATTGCTAGAGGGTCTGGACAGGAATCACGAGGTACACACAAAGATATAGGCAATCAAGATCATGCATGGTTCTCTAACACCCTACCCCACACTTAGACTGTTCTGTGTCCTCACAAGACAAATTTGAAGGAGAGAGATACGAAGAACCTGGAGGGTGATGGTTGTTGTAGTGGAAGAACGCGGAGGTGCCAGAGCGGAGCAGAGTAGCTACTTAAAATCCTACAAAACACAAACAACAAAAAGATCAAGAGGACACCGGGACAAGTGTCTCGGATCCACACAGAATAAAATTGGGTAGAAACCCGAAAAGAAGAAAGAAAAGAAATGGAAAAGGGTAGAGACAACCTGATCACTGTTCCGCGGGAGGGGGTGGAGGTGGATTCGTGATAGGTGAAAGGCCAAGCCGCTGCTCCAGGTGCTGTCGCCATGCGATATCATCCGTGTGTTGGGCAGACTGGGCGGCCATGAATTGCCGGAGAGTGGACCAACGCTCGTTCTGAGTCTCTTCTTGTGCTGCTCGGTCCTTCTGCCATTGAAGCGAACCAGCCGAGTAGTCTATCTGCCACTTCTCAATACGCGCCAGCCTCTCATTTATCTCCACGGTGATTTGCGCTCGCGACGACGGCAGACTGGTGAGTGTGGTGGGGAGCGATCTGCAATGCTCCAAATCCGCTAAAAGGTCGATGCCCCGTGCTATGGCGAGTTCAGCACCTATATGCTCAATCGGGATACGAGGAATGTCGGGGCCCCATTTGTGACCGAGCTGGAGGTTGTCGATCAGAATTGAAATGAAGGGCCCTCCTGGAAGCTCAGAAGGAAGCTTCTTGGCGGTAGTGCGCTTGTGAATGAATTCTGCAAGCCACCATCCGAGATGCAGGTTGGCGTCCTCTTCTAAAGCACGAAATAATACGAGCTCCTCCAAAGAAACATGGTGATGGCTCGTCTTGCTGCAATAACACAGAGATTTCACCCAAACATAATGCAAGAATTTAAGAATAGGGTGGAAGATGTCACCGACCGTGGGGTTGACGATAGGTGAGATCTCATCTTCGCAGCAGGCCCATCTCCACACGTCTGGGTAAGGAGCACTCGTGATGGAGTATGTGTCCTCGAAGCCAGCTAATGTTGTGTCGAGGTTGACGTGCGGATCCAGCAGGCGGCCGAACTCGCGAAGGGACTTCTCATGAAGAACACCACCGAGGCGAAAGGAAATGAATTTCTGCCAAAATGAACTCCAGAACTCTTGGAGAGAGGCAAGCGGGTAGGGGGAGCCATGAGCGGTCAGCACTCGCAAACTGGCTTTTTGAAGGGTGGTGTCGATGGTCGAGTGCGAAGCCGGATTGTGCGCCTTGAGTCGGTCGAGAGAAAGAACTGCCACCTTAGCCGGAGGAATGTCTTTGATCTTCTGAAAGACCTCTAGCTGGTGCGGCTCCAGGGCGCGATGAAAGGATGTATAGCCCCATTTGCAAGTGTAGGAATAGAGGAAATAGGAGTCGCAGGGGTCGGTGCATCCTCGGGAATGATCGCAAAGCCGTCGATGCTGGTGCAGCTGGAACTTTTGGTCGGGAGGATGGTGTCCGTGTCTGGCGAGCTGAGGATCGCTGCGCTCTATCTGCACTTGTAGTCTTAAAACGCTTGGGAGCCCTGTAAAACACAACTCAGAGATGACCAGCATCAGATGACAAGAATCTTACCCCACACTTAAGTTGACAAGTTGGGGTAAACAAATTAACCGAGAGATCATCGAATCAAGATATAGCATTAAAGAACTGTCAATTCATTTAGCAAGCATGAAGAATGGAATGATTCATGAATATGATCTCACAGACAACAAGTCACGATTCCGAAAAGGTCACAAAGGAATGCCAGAACCTAGCCAATTCACACCGACAAAGCAATCATGAAGAATGAGGGAGAACCAAAAAGTCAACCAAAGTCAACCATGCCGAAAACCGAAAGTCAAAAAGCCAAAAGATTCACAATCAAGGGCTGAACAACTAACCGTGAAGACATGACTCGAGAAAACGGTTGGAAATCCGAGGAATCGATGAAAAACTTGAAAACTAGGTCGGCCGGAACCGGAGCTGAAAGGCTCCGATTCTAGGGTTTCGAAACAGGGGCTAGTGAAGGGAGAAGGTCGGCGGCGGCTGAGTCGGCGGTCAAAAGGCGGCGGAGGGCGGTTGGCGGCGATGGTTGGTTGGGCGGCGACGGAACTCAACGCCGGAGAGAGAGAGAGTCGGTTGAAGTTTTCGGGTGGGGTGTTTATGAACTTTGCGAAAACAAAAACCCAAGGGGCCTTATATACCGGTGAAAAGGGGAAATAATTTTCGGCGAAAAAAAGGGATAGAGTTTCGGCGAAAATCCTAGTTTAAATGAAGAAAAGTTTTCGCCGAAAAGATGAGGGTCTCGGTTTGAAATGTCAGAACAGGAGAAACAGGTCGATTTTAAACACATGTTTTCGGCGAAATTAATGGCACATTTTCGCCAAAAATATATTTGAAAACGGCAGCTGTTTTTTTTTTCAAAAGGGGTTTAAAACAAAAAAACGACTCAAAACGAAAAGTTACTGACTCCAGCCGTGGGTTGCCTCCCACGAAGCGCTCTTATTTAACGTCCGTGAGCCAGAAGATACCTGGAATCGTGTCACAGTTCCGTCGTGAAGTAGTGCACGTCGATGGAAGAGACAGCTAACCCTTGCAAATACTTCTTAAGCCTATGCCCGTTGACCACAAACGGCTCTTGATCGTGCAATTTAATGTAGACGCTGCCTAAGGGTGTCTGTCGGACCACGGTATAAGGGCCAGACCATCGAGATTTCAACTTACCCGGAAAGAGCTTCAATCAGAGTTATATAAGAGTACTTCTTCTCCAGGATAAAACTGCTTGATCGTCTTCAATTGAGAGTCATAAATTTTCTTTGTGCGCACTTTGTATAACTTCGTGCTCTCATATGCGTGGAGTCGGTGTTTGATGACACTCGATTTGACGTGATTATCAACCTCATTTAAGCGAAATTTCTTTGCTTATGACCTGGTTTTTAGGGTAGAATAACGAATATTCAATCAATTGCCCTATCTCGTGCCATTTGTGTTACCTTGGCCCGTTTCGGGTCTATTTGATGATTTTCTAGTGTTTTTGTGTTAGCACAAGTTTTCGCCGTCAAATAAAGTAGCCATGGACGTGTCTAAGGTGTTGGAACCTCGAGGAATCAAACCAGAATCGATCCAAGGAGCCGATCAAGTCAAACCAAAAGTCTGCCCGTTCACACTTACATTTTCGGCGAAAATGGCCTATGGTTTTCGGCAAAATGCAAGAACAATTCACTGATGCTCAGCCAAAGAAGTTTTTGGCGAAACCGTTGGGTTTTCGGACCGAAACGAAAATCAAAGGAGAATCAGCCGGCGGGACTTCCATTCACAAGCATATTTTCGGCAAAAATAATTCACTATTTTTGGCGAAAATATCAGAAGAAATCCGGCTGGGCTAGGTTAAGTATAAATACTTAACCGGCGGCCCACGAAAAGATACCTCGTAATTTACATCAGAAAATACTTTTCGAATCAGAATCCTACGATTTTCTCTAAAGTTCTGGAGCGAAGAGTTAGAGTTCGAAGAGCCGGAAAGAGATCGTTACGCCATCCCTTTCATCTCG
Source organism: Linum lewisii (assembly GCA_034768395.1). NCBI lineage: Eukaryota > Viridiplantae > Streptophyta > Magnoliopsida > Malpighiales > Linaceae > Linum > Linum lewisii. Next base: position 34,135,626 of record CM068298.1, read on the forward strand.
GAGAACCGGAGCTAGGAGTGTAGTTTACCGAAGATCGAAGTCTGTCAGAGTCGTCTAAATTAGGTTTTTCAGATTCTTTTCTGTTCTTCCTCTGAATGATGAACTCTTTCTTTGTCTTTGTTTCTTTTGTGATAAACATGAGTAGCTAAACTCGTTAGAGCTTAGACTAGATGAACCCTAAGTGACCCAGGGCTTTAAAGCGGTCACGGATCGGCGGTGATTAGATTCGAAATTCAATCAGTTCTTTTTCATGTTTGATTTGTTCTTCATTGTTCATGTTTCTTGTCTGGATTGATCACCTAGATTAGATTCTGGTTAAGCTAAGGATAGAAGCGAACGCTCGCCTTACTTTAGAACATTGAATTGAACAATTAACCTTATAATTGGAGCGTGCCTTTCGTAGGAACCGGTTAGGGTTAATTCACTGCAAGAGTAACTCTGTAATCATTAGTAATTGCACCAGTTAATTAAGTCGTTGCGAGAGGCGACCGTACCCGGGCGGCTAGTTAACCTTGGTAGTTAGAACGGATAGAGCGAACGTTCGCCGGTCTTCAACCTAAGGGTAAGGAGTTATGGTGGTGTCTTAGTAATTGATTGAATGAGAATCGAAATCTGCTTATCTGTTGATTGCCAATGCTCTGGGGAACGAAGGGGGATTCAAAGTCTAAGTTCATTTGTCATCTTTGTTTTCAAACCCTAATTTCCAATCTGCTTTAGTTTAATTTGTTTTAATTTTCTTTGCATTTCTTAGAATTAGAAGTCGTGGAACTCACACCACGCACAACTTGTTTGCATTTCAAGTATTTTGCCAGTTTTGAAGCAGTCATTCTTAGAAGACCCCTGGAATACGATCTACCCTAGCTTTTGTAGCTTTGTTAGTTTATTTGTTTGAATCATCAACAACAGGTTCATCAAATTGGCGCCGTTGCCGGGGAACTTCTTTTGATTGTTCGAAAGAAGAACTGGCAATTTATTCTTCTATTTTCCATCTTTCACCTTTCCATCCACTTCGATTTTACACTGGTTTTGTTTGTCTTTGTTATCTGTAGGTTTACACGTGTATGCCTCACCGTCCGCGGACTCCCTCTCAAATCGAACAGGCTAAGAGTGCAGAGAGACCAGGCAGTTCTGCTCCACCTCTACGATCACAGATTCTAAAGAAAGGCAGATCCAATCCATTCATCACTCCGATTAAGATCGAGGAACCGAAGGAGAGTTCCTCATCTCCATCTTCACCTGTACTGTCATCTTCATCCGCTTCATACACCGAGTCACTCTCACCTCCTACATCTCCTACCATGGACGAATAGTTACCACCACCACCACCACCGAATGGCGATCAACCGCCGCCGCCACCTCCTGCACAGAAAAGTCTAGCAGACTATAACAAGCCGAGCGCGACTAGCATTCGATCTGCCATTGCCGTTCCGCGCATTGAAGGAGATCCTGACTATGAGATCAAGATTCCATTCTTGACTATGATCTCTAGGGATTTACAGTTTGAAGGCATGCCCCTAGACAATCCGTGCACTCATCTTGCAGACTTCCTTGATCTCTGCAGTACTTTCAAGAACGGGAACCTCGACAAAAACACTCTTTGTCTGAGAGCTTTCCCGTTCTCTCTGAAAGGCCCTACTTAGAGGTGGCATTACTGGCAAACCACCTGGCTATTACACTGATTGGGATACTCTGGCTCAGAATTTCGTTGAAGAATACTTCCCACCGGCCAGAACAACCGCCATCAAGGACAGCATCGCCAGATTCTCCCAGAAAGAAGGAGAAAGCTTGTATGATACTTGGAATCGATTCCAAGAACTTCTCTACACCTGCCCTCATCATGGATTCGAGCAGAGGCAGTTAGCTGAAATTTTTTCTCGAGGACTTCGAGAAGAATCTGCCAAGTGGGTCAATTCTCTAGCTGAAGGGGATTGCACTACACTAACACCTGAAGTTGCTCTTCTTCACTTCGCAAACTGTGCTTCCAAGTCAAGGAACTGGGAACGACAATCTGAAGGATCAAGGAGCAAGCTAGATCTCGAAGCAACAATCAAAGCAGAGGTAGAGAAGCATTTGAAGAAGTCTACCACACCGATCAAGCCGCCGGCAGCCTCTGTCTACGTTGCCGATTGCGAGTGGTGTGGAGCTTGCGCACATAACGGAGGCCGTTGTCAGAACTTTGGTAAGGCAGAAGTCTGGTCTGCCGAAGAGCTAAATTTCATTCAACAAGGCTTCGTCAATAATCAGAATGGTTATGCTGGCTATCGTAACTTCAGACAGCAAGGGAACTATCAAGACAGACCTCCCTACAATGCTGGCGCCAACCATAACCAGAACCAGAATAACCGCCCGGCTGGTCCAGCTCAGGATCAGAAGCCTAACCATCTGCCGGCAGGTGTCTACCAGCCGCCGCATCGCAATCCGGGTAATTATGGAACTGCTCCTGGCAATCGCCAGAATCAATATCTTAATAATACCTATCCAGGGCAGCAGCATCAAAGAGAAAACAATGTCAGTGACCTGGATAAGAAGCTCATCCAGATCATCACCAGACTCGATGATCATGACAGTCAGTTCAAGGCTCAAGCTCTTCTCAATCACGAACAGATAGCATCTGGACAAAGAATTGAGCAAGCCGTGAACAACATCTCGAGCATGCTAGCATCTGGTCGACCATTTGGCCAACTTCCAAGCCAGACAGAGCCGAATGCGAGAAAGGAGCAAGCCTAGATGGTAACCGCTCGGAAACTCCCAAACTTAATTGTTGATGCTTGTTTAGTCTTACGCAGGATCGCTGAAACTCCGGAGGAAGAAGAAGAACAGGAACCGGCGCCTAAGGAGGACAATCCTCCTCTTTCACCGTACGTCGTGAAGCCTCCTTTTCCTAGAGCATTGCTGCCAAATGCAAGGATCGAGACTGGCATGAAGGGGAACAAGGAAGGATATCCTGACATTCGTATTAAGAAACCTGCCTCTCCATATCCAGCTAAGTTATCTGATCCTGGTTCTTTTACTTTACCTTTGGTCATTAATGATGTTGAGATTGAACGTTGTTTAGTTGATCTAGGAGCGTCTGTTAATGTCATGCCTATGAGCCTTTTTGAAAAATTGAACCTAGGAGAACTTGAACCGCCTAGTATGCAACTTGTCTTTGCTGATAGATCACTTAAAACCCCTAAGGGAGAGATTAAAGACGTTGTTACTAAATGTGGTCCGTTCACGTTCTTAGCTGACTATGTGATTATGGATACTAGTACAGATGATTCTACCATTCTCATTGGTCGACCTTTCATGGCTACCACTGGAATGAATATTAACGTTCCAAATGGTTCTTTAACTCTAAGGGTCGGTAAAGAAACGAAAATGTTCCGTCTTAAAGATGGCATGAAATATGACTCTAAGAATGAAGAATCTCACTGCCTAGCTGTTGAAACTGTGGAGTTGACTCCGGTCAACTCCTTTACTAATGCTTCTTCCAGTGTCTTTAGATCAGTTGTTGCTGCAGGTATTGCACAGGTTATTAAGAAGAAGCCAGATACTTCGGTTCAGAAGTTGCCCAAGAAGAAGAAGGAACTGCAAGCCTCTTCTAAGTCACCGAGCGCTAAACCGAGCAGACCTCGGGGAAAGACCAAGAAGACGAAGACCCAAATGGTCTGGAGGCCAAAAATTCCGCCATCTTCCACCGAGCCAGCTGCACCACCAATTAGTTCTGAGAAACCGGCGCCGGAACAAGTATGGAGGGAGAAGCCGAAAGCATCTCCTAAGGAAGTACTGCCGATCACCGATCCTGGTGATACCAAGCCGGAGATAAAAGAAAAGAAGAAGACGACAGTCCTCATTCCTTCCATCATAACACTCATAAATGATGACCTCTCCAGAGAACTATTCGGACCGTTCAAAATCATCGATCATCTTCCCGAAGGACATACCAAGCTCTTGCATGCAAACGGGAAGAGATTCACGCTTACCGGAGAAGTCCCGGAGCTGAACTTCATGAACTCCGACGTGAGCGTTAAGGAGAATCTGAGTTGGGATGTCTCCTAATACCGTCCAGGTATCGTCCAGCTCAAGGACGTTAATAAAAGAGCGCTTCGTGGGAGGCAACCCACGGTTGGAGTCCGTTTTTGTTTTGTGTCAACCTTAGTGTTTTAGAGTCGGTTCGGGGAGCCAAAAGTGTCAGTTTGTTTGATTTATTATTTTTCGTGTAGAGTCTGTGTGTCATAGAGTCAGTCGCAAGTTGATTGAGGTCGTTCCGATTTTTGTGGATTTAACTGTGATTTTCTGAAGTTGGCCGGATTTGCGAAAAATATTTTCACCCGAGTAGTTCAAAATTTTCGGCGAAATCACCCCTTATTTTCGGCAAAATCGCCCTTTGATTTTCGAACCCGATCTCCTGTTTCACATTTTCGGTTCAAAAAGTTGTGTGTTTTCGGCGAAAATCCTTTTGAAATCTGGTGGTCATTTTAACGTCCATTTTCGGCAAAAACAACCTATTGGTTTCGCCAAAAATTCCTTTGAAAATCCGAAAATTCACCCTTTAAAATCCGATCTTATCCCCTCTCTCTCTCACTTGCCATTTTCGTTTTAAAAGCCGAAACCCCCTACTGTTTTCAGAAATCGCCGACCGCCATCTTTTTAAACCGCCGCCGCAGCCATTTTCCTTCGCCGCCGTCGTCGCCGACCGCCGCCGCTCAACTCCCCTGCCTTTTCCGATTCCATTGAGCCCTAGAACAGTCGAATCGGAGCTCTGCAGCTCCAGTTCACCGAAACCCTTATTTTCAGAGTTTTTCACCGATTTCTCCCAACCCGTTCGTTTTTAGCTCCCATGGCTTCAAGGTAAGTTGTAGAGCTTTTCAATACGAATCTTTTGACATATGGATTGCTGAATTTCGTCGAGGTTGACTTTCAGTTGACTTTTCGGTTTGCCTCGATTTGCGTGCTGACTGTTTTCTTGTGAACTAGGTTCGCTGAACTTATAGAACTGTTCTAGCATGCTTAGGGAGTTCCGTGCTTAATTTCCATATCATTTGATCCTGTGTTGCTATGCATACGATTGATTCTTTGTTATGTTGACTTGTGAGAAATGTCGGTTTGACCATGAACTGTTTTTGATCATTTGGCTGCCGTACGTGTTCACTCTCGTTCAGCTTTCGTGCTTGCCATTTGAGATCATATTTTATCGTCATTCTCCAAGTTGTGATAGTCTTGCCATGATTAGGGTTCAATATGCTATAATGTTGACTTTCTGAATGTTGATTTGACTTTTTGAACTCTAATTGTGCTTATCTGATTCTGGCTGTTCCTAAGCATGTATTTTACTGTCTATGATTACCGGTTACTCTGCTTCGCTTACCCCCACTCGGTTTTCCTCATTTCTTTGTGAAATTGAGTTTTTCTACTAAGTGTGGGTAGGGTTTAAGTTTGACTAATCTGGTTTCATTCTGGTTTTAGGAACACCACTTATGAGCGCAGGACTAAAGCGCGACTTGATGGCGCCTCGAGCTCAGGAGCTGCTGCCCCCATCACACCAGCCGTTCTGGGTCCTCCACCTGCACCACCTCACCGGGCTGGATACCATCGCACTATAGCTCGTCTACCTGACTTCTACTTCGAGTGCTTCCAGAAGATCCAGCACATTCGTGGAGCTGACATGCGCCCTCTGTCCATGGAGTCCCTCTTCGATCATGATGAGGACTACCATCGGAATGTGCATGACGCCCTAGCACCGGCCGGTCTCCTACAGCTGACCACTATAGCTGCCGAGTTCCCAGACATTGCCCTTCAGGAGTTCTGGGCACCTTTGATCTGGATGAGCACAAGAGGAAGCAGCGCCAGAAGGTTGTCACCTTCTATTTTGGTGGGGTGTACAGGCAGCTCACCTACGACGAGTTTGCTGCTCATCTCAGCATCCCCTACGAGCACTATCACGATCATCACCTAGGCTGGGGCGACGATGATGACGATGAGGAGTACCACGCACTCTGGAGCCACATGACATGCGTACTTGGCGATCGCGACGGGGCGAACAACTCAGTTAAGTCTCTCTCTCACCCGCTCTTTAAATTTATTCATATGGTTTGGCGTAGGTCCTTTTATATGTTCCAGATAAGGATCGCCACCATATCCTCAAGGAGGAGCTCATGCTTCTTCGAGCCATCCGAGAGAGCTACCCTCTACACCCCGGATGGGTGCTGGCTCGTATCTTCCGCCAGAAGACCAGGAGGAAGACGCCACCTCGCAGACTCCTGGGGCGTAACTTCATAGGTCAGCTCATCCTCTCCTTCGGCATTAGCCATGAATATGGCCCGCACATTCCACGACACCGAGTTAGGACCGTTGGAGGAGACTTGGCGGTTGAGTACGACATAGAACTCGACCTTAGCCCCCATGTAGCAGCAGATCCTCCACTCCAGCCTGTGGCCGAGTCGGAGGAAGAAGATGATGCTGAGCAGCAGCAGCCCCAGCCGCCGCCAGAATTCCAAGACTATATACCCTCGCTGCACCATCAGTCGCCGTCGCACATTCCCGATCCATACCAGACGCCTCCCCAACAGCCCCGACACCACCCCGCGGATGTTGGAGAGTTGTACGAGCGACTGCAGGAGTGGCGCATCACCGACAACGCCACCCAAGAGGCGCGATGGACTATTATGCAGCAACATATGCGCCGCGCCGATAGGCGGTATGAGGCACAGCTGGCGTGGCAACGCCAGCTCGGCGAATTTCTCCACTTTCCACCTCCCGGCTCACCTGACCACCAGTGACCGGGTTATGTCCTCTTTCTTGTCCCTTCTTTTTATTTATTCTTTTCGGATTTTGGTCCAACTTTTTTCTGTGTGGATCCGGGACACTTGTCCCGGTTTCCTTTTTATGTTTCATTTGTTTTTGTTTTGTAGGCAGTTGGGAGATTCCCTTTGCTTCACTTGGGTAGATTCCCTCCGCTCCGAGGACCCGTGCTCATCCCCTACACCAATCATCTCGGTCCAGGTTCTTCTACTCCACTCTGAACTCTAATTTTAGTCCTGTGAGGACACAGTCTGATTTAAGTGTGGGGTAGGATGCTAGAGAACCTTGCATGAACTTGATTGCCCTTGATTGTGTTTTATGTGTGCCTCGTGATTCCATTCCAGTCTCTCTAGCATTAGAATGGCTCAGTTCTTGATTTTTTATGTTAAGTTGTTGTTCAAACCTTCATAATGATGCTTAGACTGCTTAACCTAGAACTTGAGAACCAACTTGTATACTTTGATGCTAAATTGCCTGGTCAGAACAGAATTTTAAAATCACACTTGTAGTTTGTAGCCTTGATTGCATGGAAATGACCGAATCCGACTAGCAAACCAACTATGAGCTTTTGATCCATTGCACGTAACTTGCAATTTTAATTCTTTCTGAGTGGTTTTCTGTTTGCTTGAATGAGTTAGAATTTGCATGAGACCTACTCGAGACCACACGATGACACGAGTTCTAGAAGGATAGGGGCACCTAGATTCAGCTACTAAGCCAGATAGCTACCAAACGATAAATCCACTAGGTTTAGACCCTTGAGCTTGGCCTGTTCTTTCGGTTCGATAATACATTACAGCCATTTCCCATTTCTTTCATTCCCCGTTGATCCCCTGTGGTTGTAGTTCTAGATTGACCTACCGGAAGGCAGTTTGTGGTAACCTGCCTATGGCCATTAAACAGGTGGTCTTAGCTAATATGTCCAAATGTGTAAATCCCTCTAGCAACTAAAAGAAATTCGGCACAAAAGAAAGAAAGAAAAGTAAAGTAAGAAAAGAAAGAAAGTTCGAAAAAAAATGAATGAAGAAAAGAAAAATCAGAAAAGTTTCAAAGTTTTAGTTCAATAAAAAGTTCTTCTCCCTACAAATGGAAGAACGAAGTCAAAAGAAAAGTTGAAAAGAAAGAAAAGAAGAAAAAAAATCGTGCAAAGAAAAAAAATAAGTGTAAAGAAAAAGAATAAGTGCTAGGTTGCTTGAGGGTATCATAGGACGAGCATTCATTATTCCACCCGTGTTTGGTTAGACGGTAGGAAGCCATAGATTAGATTCTAGGGAAGTTAGTCGAAAGCTACACCGCACCAAGCCATCATCATACATTCCCATCATCCATCTCATTATAAACCCAAGTAGTGTAGAATTCATTACGGTCCTAGCAGGGAAGTCCTTCTTGACTAGATACTCGTGTTGTCACAGTGGTGGAGATGTGGTCAAAATGCAAACTTATGACAGAATTCGGTAACAGAAAATGATCGAGAGCAGAAACACGTCCTTAAACACAGAGAGTGAGAGTTCCCATTGTACTATATATATCCTGTGTAAGGAGTCTGGTCGGTCAGGTCAAATTCATGCATAATTGGTTGCTAATTACTTGTCGTGTGCAGTTTATTAGTGAGACCAGGTAGTTTGGCTGATCTGTATGCATGTTAGGTTTCTTGTTCTAGGATCGATCTGTCTAATAATTCATTGTGTTTGATTGAGCTCCAATTTAATCGATCTTATCATTTATGAACATGAGCGTCTCTATTCAGTTTGCTTGAGGACAAGCAAAAGCTTAAGTGTGGGGTATTTGATGACACTCGATTTGACGTGATTATCAGCCTCATTTAAGTGACATTTCTTTGCTTAAGACATGGTTTTTAGGGTAGAATAACGAATATTCAATCAATTGCCCTATCTCGTGCCATTTGTGTTACCTTGGCCCGTTTCGGGTCTATTTGATGGTTTTCTAGTGTTTCTGTGTTAGCACAGGTTTTTGCCGTCAAATAAAGTAGCCATGGACGTGACTAAGGCGTTGGAACCTCGAGGAATCAAACCGGAATCGATCCAAGGAGCCGATCAAGTCAAACCAAAAGTCTGCCCGTTCACACTTACATTTTCGGTGAAAATAGCCTATGGTTTTCGGCGAAAATGCAAGAACAATTCACTGATGCTCAGCCAAAGAAGTTTTCGGCGAAACCATTGGGTTTTCGGACCGAAACAAAAATCACAGGAGAATCAACAGGAGAATCAACTCTTTCTTTGTCTTTCTTTCTTTTGTGATAAACATGAGTAGCTAAACTCGTTAGAGCTTAGACTAGATGAACCCTAAGTGACCCAGGGCTTTAAAGCGGTCACGGATCGGCGGTGATTAGATTCGAAATTTAATCAGTTCTTTTTCATGTTTGATTTGTTCTTCATTGTTCATGTTTCTTGTCTGGATTGATCACCTAGATTAGATTCTGGTTAAGCTAAGGATAGAAGCGAACGCTCGCCTTACTTTAGAACATCGAATTGAACAATTAACCTTATAATTGGAGCGTGCCTTTCGTAGGAACCGGTTAGGGTTAATTCACTGCAAGAGTAACTCAGTAATCATTAGTAATTGCACCAGTTAATTAAGTCATTGCGAGAGGCGAATGTACCCAGGCGGCTAGTTAACCTTGGTAGTTAGAACGGATAGAGCGAACGTTCGCCGGTCTTAAACCTAAGGGTAAGGAGTTATGGTGGTGTCTTAGTAATTGATTGAATGAGAATCGAAATCCGCTGATCTGTTGATTGCCAATGCTCTGGGAACGAAGGGGGATTCAAAGTCTAAGTTCGTTTGTCATCTTTATTTTCAAACCCTAATTTCCAATCTGCTTTAGTTTAATTTGTTTTAATTTTCTTTGCATTTCTTAGAATTAGAAGTCGTGGAACTCACACCACGCACAACTTGTTTGCATTCGAGTATTTTGCCAGTTTTGAAGTAGTCAATCTTAGAAGACCCCTGGAATACGATCTACCCTAGCTTTTGTAGCTTTGTTAGTTTATTTGTTTGAATCATGAACGACAGGTTCATCAGTGTTCCTCAAGCTCCGCGATCAGGTTGTGGCGGTTATTACCTGCTACTGCATAGCTCATGTTCAACTCTTTGTTAGCCCAGAATGCCTTATGCTCAAGCTCAACTGGCAAATGACATGACTTGCCATAGACCAGCTGATACGGTGAGGTACCGATGGGGTCTTGTAGGCAGTTCGATATGCCCATAAGGCATCATTGAGCTTAGATGACCAGTCCTTGCGAGACCGGCCAACTGCCCTATCAAGAATCCGCTTGAGGGTGGTAAGCCGTGGACATTCGGTGGGTGACGCCAAAGCGTTTGCACACCCGGTCGAATTGTCCATGGAAGTGGGTACCCCTATCGCTTATGATGAAGCGTGGTGAACCGAAACGCGTGAAAAGAGGGTAAGGAACCGACCCACCACTCTAGAATCATTAGTGGGTAAAGCTTCAGCCTCACCCACTTAGAAACGTAATCAACGGCTACAAGAATGTACTTGTTTCCGTTGGAGGGTGTGAACGGACCCATAAAATTGATACCCCAAACATCAAAAATTTCAACAGTTAAAGAAACAATTTGGGGCATCTCATTACGGTTAGAGATGTTACCTGATCTCTGGCATGCATCACAACGTCGAGCAAAAACGTCACAGTCACTAAAGATTGAAGGCCAATAAAAACCTGTTTCGAGTACCTTTCTTGCCGTGCGATTTCCTCCAAAGTGTCCTCCGAACTGTCCTTCATGGCACTTACGCATGATGTCAGCTGCTTCACTGTAAGAGACACATCTCCGGATCATCCCGTCAAGACTGATGCGGTATAAGAATGGCTCATCCCAGAAGTACGACTTGGCTTCTTTAAAGAGCTTCTTGCGTGCGTTGAAATCCAGCTCAGGAGGTACAATGTCGTGTGAGAGATAGTTAGCCAGAGTTGCGTACCAAGGCTCCTCTGAATCGATGGCATTACTCAGATCTTGAGCGTGAGGGATTGCCCAGGGCTCGATAGCTATGCTGTTTACCTGTTCATATGTTTCAACACGCAACAGCTCGTCAGGGAAAGAAACATTGATAGGGGTAGCAGACTTACCTGTTTGCGATTCCTCCAGTCGAGAAAGATGATCCGCTACTAGATTCTCTGCTCCCTTCTTATCTTTAATTTCAATGTCGAACTCTTGGAGGAGAAGAATCCATCGGATGAGACGTGGCTTAGAGTCCTGCTTGGCTAATAAATGGCGCAGGGCAGCATGATCTGTGTAGAGGATGGTATGTGAAAGAATCAGATACTGCCTAAACTTATCAAAGGAGAAACGATAGCCAGGAGCTCTTTCTGACCAAGAACCGCGCCAATGGCGAAGTCACTAGCGTCGCACATAATCTCGAATGGAAGATTCCAATCCGGTGCTGTAAGAATTGGTGCGGTGGTGAGTTGAGTCTTCAAGGTTTCAAAGGCTTCAAGACAGGCATTATCAAAGACGAAAGGAACATCTTTCTCAAGAAGCTTCGTCATTGGTAGAGTGATCTTGGAGAAATCTCTGATGAATCTTCGGTAAAATCCAGCATGACCCAGGAAACTTCGAACCGTCTTAACTGAGGTCGGCGGGGGTAAGCTGGCAATGGTCTCAAGCTTGGCACGATCAACTTCTATACCTGTCTTAGATATTCTATGGCCAAGAACAATACCTTCTGTAACAATAAAGTGACATTTCTCCCAACTAAGTGCCAGGTTGGTTTCCTCACAACGAGCTAGCACCTTGTCCATATTAGCCAGGCACTTAGAAAATGAGTCTCCATAGACGGAGAAGTCGATCCATGAACACCTCCACACATTCTCTACCAGATCTCCAAATATTGCAAGCATGCATCTCTGAAAGGTAGCAGGCGCATTACATAAACCAAAAGGAATACGATGATAAGCAAACGTACCAAACGGGCATGTGAAGGTCGTCTTCTCTTGATCATCAAGCTCAATGGGGATCTGAAAGTAACCGGACATCCCGTCTAAGAAGCAGTAGTATTCATGACCAGCTAATCATTCAAGCATCTGATCAATGAACGGCAGTTGGAAGTGATCCTTCCTGGTGGCATCATTGAGTCGTCGATAATCGATACAGACTCTCCATCCGGTAACTGTTCGGGTAGGAATGAGTTCACCCTTTGGATTAGGGATGACAGTGATTCCTCCTTTCTTCGGAATGACTTGAGTCGGGCTGACCCAAGGACTGTCGGCAATAGGATAGATGATACTGGCATCTAGAAGCTTGAGTACTTTCTTTACAACTTCCTGAATCAGAGGATTAAGTCGGCGTTGCGGTTGTCTGACTGGTTTGAATTCTTCATCAACGACTATCCGATGTTTGCAGAAGGTTTCAGAGATGCCTCTGATGTCTGCTAACTGCCAGGCAATAGCTCGGACATGCTTCTTGAGTAGCCCGATCAGTTGCTCGTTCTGCTCGGGAGACAGGTTAGAATTGATGATGACAGGTAACTGGCAGTCCTTCCCCAGGAATGCGTATTCTAGGTGGTCAGGCAGCTCCTTCAGAGTAAGTTCTGGCGGATTCTCATATGAAGTGGTAATCCGACTCAAAGCTGGCTCAATATGTGTGGTCGCAGTGATGGGTGTGAATGTCACCTTCTGTTCGTCTAGTTCATCTTGCCATAAGCACTGCTCTGGATCGTCTAACGCATTATCAATCCCTGAAATCAAACACAACTCTAGCGGATCACTAGATAAAGCATTAGTAAAGGAGTTGGCCGAGGCCAACTCTAGGGATTAACAGCATAACATTTATCATTTTGGGCAACAGAATATCTCATGCTATCTTTAATGCAGAATGCAACACTCTCTTGACCTACGCTTAAAGTTAACAGGCCTTGTTTGCAGTTTATATTCACACCAGCAGTTGCTAAGAAAGGTCGACCTAGGATAAGTGTTCCGTCTAACTCACGAGTAGCTAGAACAACGAAATCTGCCATTATAGTAAACGGACCACAGCAAACAGTTACATCTTCTATCATACCTCTAGGTAGTTTGACAGACCTTTCGGCTAACACGAGATGCAGAGTGATTGGTTTTAATTGTCCTAGGTTCAGCTTTTCATATAGATAAACAGGCATAACATTAATAGAAGCACCAGAATCAACCAGACTGCGATCAATTTTAATGCCATTGATAATGCACGGTAATGTAAAGGAATCGGGATTAGAACACTTAGCTGGGGGTGGTGGTGGCAGTCGCATGGGAGATGGCCACCGAGAATAGATGCGCATTCATTAGTAAGCGTGACAGAGTTACACCTCTCCGTTCTTCACTTTCTTCACTAGGTCTTTAAAGAACTTCCCAAGTGGTGGTATAATCTCTACAGCTTCTGTCACTGGTATCTTGATCTCTGCAGTCTTAAGAACATTGTACCACTTCTTGTACTGAGTGTCGTGATCCTTAGCCTTGCTCCTTGCAGCTTTTGGGAAGGGTATTCCGAGGAACATATGGCGCCAAAACAGGCTCAGGAGCTGTCCTGGGCGGAGGAGGAGGAGGAGCGGATGCTTCCTCTTCCTCTTCTGTGATATCTTCAATTTCTGGCATATCCATGGTAGCACTGGTATCTGGTATCACGTCAGGTTCCGGAGCCTTTCGATCAGTTGTGTGCTTGCCGCTCCTGGTGGTAATGGCTTGAGCGTGTTCACTCTTTGTACCGGAGTCTGCTTGAAATGCTTCTGGATTAAGGAGAGGATTGCTAGTAAAAAGTTTAGTCATATTGCTTATAGCATCCTCTATCCTTTGACTTTGAGCTCTTTGTCCTTGATTGAGTGCCGCTTGAGCTTTTAATTGAATGTCATGGTCGTCATGTCGGCTCATGATCTGATCAAACTTCTTCTCATAGTCCATGTCTCTATTGTAGTACGGCTTTGCTTGAAACTGGTGTTGTCCTCCAATGAATCCCGGAGGTCTATAATAAGGATCTACTAACCGGTTGCTCTGGTTCCGTGACTCATAGTTTCTGTAACCGGCGTAGCCTTTTTGATTATTAGCGAAGCCCTGATCGATGAAGTTTATCTCTTCTGCAGACCAGACTTCTGTTGTGCCGAAGTTGAGGCAGCTTCCACCGTTATGAGCACAGGACCCACACCATCCACAGTCAACTGAAAAGATGGTGGCTGACGGGGGATCTAGGGGAATACCGGCTGCTTGTAGATGTTTTTGGATCTCCGCCTTGATCTGCTCTGCAACACTCATCTTACTCTGACTCTTGTTTCCTTCTATTTGCCTCTCCCAGTTTCTAGACTTTGAAGCACAGTCAGCAAAATGCAGAAGAGCATCCTGAGGAGTAAGGGCGGTGCAATCTCCGCCAGCTAGAGAGTTGACCCAGTTTGCAGATTCTTTGCACATACCTCGAGCAAAGAACTCAACCAGCTGTCTTTGTTCATACCCATGGTGAGGGCAGTCGAAGAGAAGAGACTGGAATTCATTCCAAGTGTCATACAGGCTTGCATCCTCTCTCTGAGTGAATCTGGAAATGCGGTCTTTATAAGCAGTTGTTCTTGCGGGAGGAAAGTATTCCTCATCAAAATCTTGAGCTAATGCTTCCCAGTTAGTGTGATGACCCGGTGGCTTGCTTCCAAGCCACTGCTTAGCTGCACCTCTGAGAGAGAAGGGAAAAACTCGGAGATATAAAGCGTTCTTGTTGAGGTTCCCAGACTTGAAGGTGTTACAGACAGCCAAAAAGTCATCTAGATGGGTGTAGGGGTTATCATCTGGCCTCCCTTCGAATTGCACATTCTTAGAGATTAGTTCTAGGAGAGGAATCTTAATCTCATAATCAAGATCATCGTCATTAGAAAGCACGGTGATGGGGGATCGAAAGTTGGATGCACACGGCTTACTGTAGTCCGCAACACTTTTGAGAGTAGCCATTGCGGTAAAGGAAGATGGAACGGAAGTGATCCGTTTCTGTACCTGCTATGATCTGCAAGAGACAAAAACAAACACAACCGGTGTAAAATCGAAGTGTGATGGAAAATGAAAGATGGAAAGGTAGAAGAATAAAAATGCCAATCTCTTCTTTCAACGAAATAGAAGAGGTCCCCGCCTGTCACGCGGGGACCTCTTCTATTTCTCTTCTTTGAGTAGTCATTGTAGTATAGTGGTAAGTATTCCCGCCTGTCACGCGGGTGACCCGGGTTCGATCCCCGGCAACGGCGCCAATTTAATGTTGCAGTTTTAGCGGTATCAAATAACTAACCTACCGAAGTAGACTAGATCGTATTCCACAGGGTTTCTACTAATCGACTACTCAAAGAAGCTGGCAAATTACTCAGGTTTAAACACTTAGTGCGTGGTGTGAGTTCCACGACTTCTAATCTAATAAAGCAGGAAAATAAAAGACAGAAAAGTAAAAGGTTGACTAACAAGAAGATAGACGAGCTTAGATTTCGAATCCCCCTTAGATCACCAGAGCATTGGCAATCCACAGATCAGCGGTTTTCAATTCTAATTCAAACGGTTTCTATATACCACCATAACTCCTTACCCTTAGGTTTAAGACTGGCGAACATTTGCTCTATCCGATCTAACTACCAAGATTAACTAGCCGCCAGGGTACGGTCACCTCTCGTAACGACTTAATTAACTGGTGTAATTACTAACGATTTATGAGTTACTCTTGCAGTGGATTAACCCTAATCGGTTCCTACGAAAGGCACACTCCAATTATAAGGTTAACTGGTTGAATTGATGTTTTAAAGAGAGGCGAGCGTTCGCTTCTATCCTCAGCTTAACAAGAATATAAACTAGGTGATCAAGGAAGACAAGTTTAAGCGCCAAAGTAGGGAACCGTCTAGCGACTAACCCTAGCTTGCAAAAACCTAATCTAGGCGACCAACCAGAAAAGAAACATGAACAATCAAGAACAAAACAACCATGCAAAGAGAAACTGATTGAACTTCGAATCTAATTACCGCCAATCCGTGACCGCTTTAAAGCCCTGGGTCACTTAGGGTTCATCTAATCTAAGCTCTACGAGTTCAGTTACTCATAACGATGATAGCAGAATCAAAGGCAACAAAGGAAATCATCATACAGAGGAAGAACAGATAAGAACTGAAAAACCTAATTCTGACGACTCCGGCGAAGCTACGATCTCCTCAATCTTCAACTTTAAGCTCCGAGCTCTCCGAGGCGGAAGGATGGCGTCACGATCTCTCCACGATTCTTCGAACTCTCTAAACTCTATCTATCGACCCTAAGGTCGTGGCTTATCTCTCAGAATTCGTGTGTATCTAATCTGGCTTCAAAAAGTCTATATATAACCCCAGAAACCCTTTACAAGTTGAAAAGGCTGAAAATTAGGATTTCTGCCCGGATTTTCAAAGGAATTTTCGCCGAAAATATCACCACATTTTCGCCAAAAATATTAGTTAAAAACCAGCTCTAACTTGTTTCGATAATTTCCGCTCCGTTTGAACTCCAATTTGGTCCCCGTTTCAAGCGCTGGAGTCGTGAGAGAGTCCTCTATAATGTGGTAACCTGGAGGCTCAACATAAAAGCTCACAAAAAGGGTAAAAATAGCCAATAAATGGAGAATGTATGCACTAGGAGCCTAGAATCACAAAGTTACGACAAATGCACCAAATACTCATCAAAATGGCATCAAAGGGTATGAAATGTTGCTTAAATGGGGCTTATAATCACGTCAAATCGAGTGTCATCAAAATACCCCACACTTAAGCTTTTGCTTGTCCTCAAGCAAACTGAACTAGAACACACTCAAATTCATAAATGACACGAGATTAAACTGAGATTCAATTCTAACGATTTGGTTTAGACTGTTCCACGTAGAAAAAGTGACCTACACATGCAAGAACATCAACCAAACAAAGCTCGTTTCTTGGCAAAACAATTAATAATAATTAACCGACTACGATAACACCAATTCTAATAAAAAAGACTTTAAGCTCTAGCCATGAAGTGGATGCAGAGGTAGGAAAAGTGACGTGGCTATCGACTCGACTTCATCCGTTTCTAGATCTGTACGTTACATGTTCTAGCTAGGACCAATTTGAACAACAATTTATTTCAAGTTTCAAACTTCTTCCTTTAATTTATTTACTGCATACTAGTGCTCGATACCAAACACTTCACTTAGGTGTTGGACCTGCCTAGCTCACAGTATTTGTGCTTATGCTAGTGCTCAACCCGAACACTTCACTTAGGTTTCGGGCTTGCCTAGCTTTGATTTTCAGCACTTAAAGAATTTAAAATTGATTTGCACAACTTAATTACTTGATTTAACAATTTAGCCATTTGATCCTAGCTAGTTATAACTTTTTACACAAGATTTCGAATTGGGTTTCCGTCTAATCTCTAGCCACAATCACAGGTGAACAAATATGGAGTAAAAAACATGGGAGAGGCTAGCATTTATCATCTTAGAACGGTGTTATCGAGCTTTGTGATTAACAAGTCAATTAATTCAAGTTTCAACTACAGAAGTGATTTATCATCTGTTCTGACCTAGACTCATTTAATATCAGTGCCAACACGTTGGTTACAGGTTCTAAGTGTAACAGTCTAGACGTCATTGTTCAAAATTGAAGTCAATTTAACATCACGAGTCAAGAATTGAGCAATTCTAATGCTAGAGAAACTCAAAATTTGAACCACAGAATCATAGATAGCAAGCAAGATCAGGAAAATTCTAACATCCTATACCCCACACTTAAACGGTTCTGTGTCCTCACAGAACTAATCTAGAGTAGAGAGATACGAAGAACCTGAAAGGTGATGGTCGGTGTAGCGGATGAGCACGGAGAGTCCGGAGTGGAGCGGAGTAGCTACTCAAGTTCCTTGATGACACTCAATTTGACGTGATTATCAGCCCCATTTGAGCGACATTTCTTTGCTTAGGGCATGATTTTTAGGGTATAACAACGAATATTCAATTGATTGTCCTATCTCGTGCCATTTGTGTTACCTTGACCCGTTTCAGGTCTATTTGATGGTTTTCTAGTGTTTTTGTGATAGCACAGGTTTTGCCATCCAATACGGTAGCCGCGGACGTGTCTTAGACGTTGGAACCCGAAGAATCACACATAAATCAATCGGAGAGATTGCTCAAGTCAAAGAAAAGCCTGCCCCATGTACACATGTATTTTCGGCGAAAATACCCTTGGGTTTTCGCCGAAAACGAAAGAAGGAATCCGCTGCCCGAGTAGGAAGAAGTTTTCGCCGAAATTTCTCTATTATTTTTGGTGAAAATCCCAGTTGAAATCAGAAAATCTCGGGTAGGTATAAATACAGCATTCGACGGCTAATGAAAAGGGGATGGACACTAACAATTTTCACAACACACAACACACAGTCGAGGAGAGAGAGGAAAAGAACGAGTAGAAAGGATTCAAGGAGCCAGGAACGGATCGTGACGCCATCCATCCATCTCGGAGAGCCAGTGCTAGGAGTTGAAGATCCAGCAGATTGAAGCTGCCAGGAAACATCGAAATTAGGTTTTACAGTTCTTCTATGTTCTCCTACCTGAGATGTATTCTTCGTTTTGTCTTCGATTCTTCTGTATTGAATATGAGTAGTTAAACTCGTGTAGCTTAGATTAGATGAACCCTAAGTGACCCAGGGCTTAAAGCGGTCACGGATCGGTGGTGATTAGATTCGAAGTTCATTCAGTTTCATCGTTCATGTTTGATTTGTTCTTCGTCTTCTGTGTTTCTTGTCTGGTTTGGCCACCTAGATTAGATTCTTGTTAAGCTAAGGATAGAAGCGAACGCTCGCCTTACTTTAAAACACCAAATCGAACAATCAACCTTATAATTGGAGTGTGCCTTTTGTAGGAACCGATTAGGGTTGATCCATTGCTAGAGTAACTCATTAATCATTAGAATTTGCACCAGTTAAGTTAAGTCGTTGCGAGAGGCGACCGTACCCGGGCGACTAATTAATCGTGGTAGCTAGATTGGATAGAGCGAACGTTCGCCAGTCTTAAACCTAAGGGTCAGGAGTTATGATGGTGTCTATGAACTGAATGAACTAGAATCGGAAGTTACTGGTCTGTTGACTGCTGTTGCTCGGGTGATCTAAGGGGGATTCGAAGTCTAAGCTCGTCTGTCATCTTTCTAGTCAATCAATCAATCTTCAATCTTTCTTTGCTTTAATTCTCATTTCAAATTATCTTTGCATTTTAGTATAGAAGTCGTGGAACTCACACCACGCACAACTTGTGTTTAAACTTGAATTAAATTGCCAACATCTTTGAGTAAGGAAGTAGAAGAAACCCCTGGAATACTATCTACCCTAGCTTTTGTAGCTTCGTTAGTTATTTGTTTGAATCCGAACAACGATCCATGTTCATTAAATTGGCGCCGTTGCAGCAATGTCCACTTTTAAGAGTGTTGCGGACTACAGTAAGCCGCGCGCATCTAACCTTCGATCACCCATCACCGTGCTCTCTAATGACAATGACCCTGACTATGAGATTTAGATTCCTCTCTTGGAGCTAATCTCTAGGGACATACAATTCGAGGGAAGACCAGATGATAATCCCTGCACACACATAACCAACTTTTTGGCTGTCTGCAACACCTTCAAGTCTGGGAACCTCAACAAGAATGCGTTATATCTCCAAGCTTTCCCGTTTTCTATCAGAGGTGCTGCTAAGCAGTGGCTCAGCAGTAAACCGCCAGGTCACTACACTGACTGGGAGACATTAGCTCAAGATTTTGTTGAGGAATACTTTCCTCCCGCGAGGACAACTGCTTATAAAGACCGCATCTCCAGGTTCACTCAGAGAGAGGATGCAAGCCTTTATGACACTTGGAATGAATTCCAATCTCTTCTCTTCGACTGTCCTCACCATGGGTATGAACAAAGACAGCTGGCTGAATTCTTTGCTCGTGGTATGCGCGAAGAATCTTCAAAGTGGGTCAACTCCCTAGCTGGCGGAGATTGCACCGCCCTCACTCCTCAGGATGCTCTTCTACATTTTGCTAGCTGTGCTTCAAAGTCTAGAAACTAGGAGAGGCAAAGAGAAGGAACCAAGAGTCAGATAAGTGTTGCACAGCAGATCAAGGCAGAAGTTCAGAAGCATCTACAAGTAGCTGGTATTCCCCTCGACTCTCCGTCAGCTACCGTCTTTTCGGTTGACTGTGGATGGTGTGGATCATGTGCTCATAACGGCGGAAGCTGCCTCAACTTCGGCACAACTGAAGTCTGGTCTACAGAAGAGATCAACTTTATCGATCAGGGTTTCGCTAATAATCAGAAAGGCTATGCCGGTTATAGAAACTACGTGCCACCGAACCAGAGCAACCGGTTAGTAGATCCTTATTATAGACCTCCGGGATTCATTGGAGGACAACACCAGTCTCAGGCTAAGCCATACTACAATAGAGACATGGATTATGAGAAGAAGTTCGATCAGATTGTGAGCAGACTTGACGACCACGACATTCAACTAAAAGCTCAAGCTGCACTCAATCGAGGACAGAGAGCTCAGAGCCAGAGGATAGAGGATGCTATAAGTAATATGACTAAACTCTTTACTAGCAATCCTCTCCTTAATCCAGAAGCATTTCAAGCAGACTCCGGTACAAAGAGCGAACACGCTCAAGCCATTACTACCAGGAGTGGCAAGCAAACAACTGATCCCAAGGCCCCAGAACCTGAAGTAATACCAGATACTAGTGCCGCCATGGATATGCCAGGAATTGAGGATATCACAGAAGAGGAAGAAGAAGCATCTGCTCCTCCCCCTCCTAATCCACCCAGGACAGCTCCTGAGCCTGTTTTGGCGCCATATGTTCCTCGGATTCCCTTCCCCAAAGCTGCAAGGAGCAAGGCTAAGGATCACGACACTCAGTACAAGTGGTACAATGTTCTTAAGACTGCAGAGATCAAGATACCAGTGACTGAAGCTGTGGAAATCATACCACCACTTGCGAAATTCTTTAAGGATCTCGTGAAGAAAATGAAGAACGGGGAGGCGTACTCTATCACGCTTACTAATGAATGCACGTCTATTCTCGGTGCGCCATCTCCCATTCGACAGCCGCCACCACCCCCAGCTAAGTGTCCTGATCCCGGTTCTTTTACATTACCGTGCATTATTAATGGATTAAAATTGATCGCAGTCTGGTTGATTCTAGTGCTTCTATTAATGTTATGCCTGTTTACCTATATGAAAAGCTGAATCTAGGGCAACTAAAGCCAATCACTTTGCATCTCGTGTTAGCCGATAGGTCTGTCAAACTACCTAGAGGTATAACAGAAGATGTAACTGTTTGCTGTGGTCCGTTTACTGTAATGGCAGATTTTGTTGTTTTAGATACTCGTGAGTTAGACGGAACACTTATCCTAGGTCGACCTTTCTTAGTAACTGTTGGTGTGAATATAAACTGCAAACAAGGCCTGTTAACTTTAAGCGTAGGTCAAGAGAGTGTTGCATTCTGCATTAAAGATAGCATGAGATATTCTGTTGCCCAAGATGATAAACGTTATGCTGTTGATCCCCTAGAGTTGGCCTCGGCCAACTCCCTTACTAATGCTTTATCTAGTGATCCGCTAGAGTTGTGTTTGATTTCAGGGATTGATAATGCGTTAGACGATCCAGAGCAGTGCTTATGGCAAGATGAGTTAGACGAACAGAAGGCAACATTCACACCCATCACTGCGCCCACACATATTAAGCCAGCTTCGAGTCGGATTACTACCTCATACGAGAATCCGCCAGAACTTACTTTGAAGGAGCTGCCTGACCACCTAGAATACGCATTCCTGGGGAAGGACTGCCAGTTACCTGTCATCATTAGTTCGAATCTATCCCCCGAGCAGAAAGAGCAACTGATCAGGCTACTCAAGAAGCATATCCGAGCTATTGCCTGGCAGTTAGCAGACATCAGAGGCATCTCTGAAACCTTCTACAAACATCGGATAGTTGTTGATGAAGAATTCAAACCAGTTAGATAACCCCAACGCCGACTTAACCCTCTGATGCAGGAAGTTGTAAAGAAAGAAGTACTCAAGCTTCTAGATGCCGGTATCATTTATCCTATTACCGACAGTCCTTGGGTCAGCCCGACTCAAGTCATTCCGAAGAAAGGAGGAATCACAGTCATCCCTAATCCAAAGGGTGAACTCATTCCTACCCGAACCGTTACCGGATGGAGAGTCTGCATCGATTATCGACGACTCAATGATGCCACCAAGAAAGATCACTTCCCACTGCCATTCATTGATCAGATGCTCGAACGATTAGCTGGTCATGAATACTACTGCTTCTTAGACGGGATGTCCGGCTACTTTCAGATCCCCATCGAGCTTGATGATCAAGAGAAGACGACCTTCACATGCCCGTTTGGTACGTTTGCTTACCGTCGTATTCCCTTTGGTTTATGTAACGCTCCCGCTACCTTTCAGAGATGCATGCTTGCTATATTCAGAGATCTGGTAGAGAATGTGGTAGAGGTGTTCATGAACGACTTCTCCGTCTATGGAGACTCATTTTCGAAATGTCTGGCTAACTTGATAAGGTGCTAGCTCGTTGTGAGGAAACCAACCTGGCACTTAGTTGGGAGAAATGTCATTTCATGGTTACAGAAGGTATTGTTCTTAGCCATAGAATATCTAAGACAGGTATAGAAGTCGATCGTGCTAAGCTTGAGACCACTGCCAGCTTACCACCACCGACCTCAATTAAAACAGTTCAAAGTTTTCTCGGTCATGCTGGATTCTACCGGAGATTCATCAGAGACTTCTCCAAGATAACTCTTCCAATGACGAAGCTCCTTGAGAAAGATGTTCCTTTCGTCTTTGACAAAGCCTGTCTTGAAGCTTTTGAGACCTTGAAGACTCAACTCACCACCGCACCGATTCTTACAGCACCAGATTGGATTCTTCCGTTCGAGATCATGTGCGATGCTAGTGACTTTGTCGTTGGCGCGGTTCTTGGTCAGAGAAAGGAGAAGAGATTTCATCCTATCTACTTTGCAAGCAAGACACTCAATGATGCTCTGAGAAACTACACTACTACGGAGAAAGAGCTCCTGGCTATTGTTTTCTCCTTTGATAAGTTTAGACAGTATCTGGTTCTTTCACATACCATTGTCTACACAGATCACGCCGCTCTGCGCCATCTATTAGCCAAGCAGGATTCAAAGCCACGTCTCATCCGGTGGATCCTCCTCCTCCAAGAGTTCGACATAGAAATCAAAGATAAGAAGGGAGCAGAGAACTTAGCTGCGGATCATCTTTCTCGAGTGGAGGAATCACAAACAGGTAAGTCTACTACCCCTATCAATGATTCTTTCCCTGACGAGCTGTTGCGTGTTGAAACATATGAACAGGTTAACAGCATAGCTATCGAGCCCTGAGCAATTCCTCACGCTAAAGATCTGAGTAATGCCACCAATTTAGATGAGCCTTGGTATGCAACTCTGGCTAACTATCTCTCACACGGCATTGTACCTCCTGAACTGGATTTCAATGCACGCAAAAAGCTCTTTAAAGAAGCCAAGTCATACTTCTGGGATGAGCCTTTCTTATACCGCATCAGTCTTGACGGGATGATCTGGAGATGTGTCTCTTACACTGAAGCAACTGACATCATGCGTAAGTGCCATGAAGGACAGTTCGGAGGACACTTTGGAGGAAACCGCACGGCAAGAAAGGTACTCGAAACAGGTTTTTATTGGCCTTCAATCTTTAGTGACTGCGACGTTTTTGCTCGACGTTGTGATGCTTGCCAGCGATCAGGTAACATCTCAAACCGTAATGAGATGCCCCAAATTGTTTCTTTAACTGTTGAAATTTTTGATGTTTGGGGAATCGATTTTATGGGTCCGTTCACACCCTCCAACGGAAACAAGTACATTCTTGTAGCCGCTGATTACGTTTCTAAGTGGGCTGAGGCTGAAGCTTTACCCACTAATGATTCTAGAGTGGTGGGTCGATTCCTTACCCGTCTTTTCACGCGTTTTGGTTCACCTCGCTTCATCATAAGCGATAGGGGTACCCACTTCAACGGACAATTCGACCAGGTGTGCAAACGCTTTGGCGTCACCCACCGAATGTCCACGGCTTACCACCCTCAAGCGAATGGTCAGGCGGAAGTGACGAATCGTGAGCTCAAGCGGATGCTTGATAGGACAGTTGGCCGGTCTCGCAAGGACTGGTCATCTAAGCTCAATGATGCCTTATGGGCTTATCGAACTGCCTACAAGACTCCCATCGGTACCTCACCGTATCAGCTGGTCTATGGCAAGTCATGTCATTTACCAGTTGAGCTTGAGCACAAGGCATTCTGGGCTAACAAAGAGTTGAATATGAGCTATGCAGTAGCAGGTAATAACCGCCACAACCAGATCGCAGAGCTTGAGGAACACCGACTCCACGCATGTGAGAGCACGAAGTTATACAAAGAACGCACCAAGAAAATTCATGACTCTCAATTGAAGACGATCAAACAGTTTTATCTCGGAGAAGAAGTACTCTTATATAACTCGCGACTGAAGCCCTTTCCGGGTAAGTTGAAATCTCGATGGTCTGGCCCTTATACCATGGTCCAACAGACACCCTTAGGCAGCGTCTACATTAAATTTCACGATCAAGAGCCGTTTGTGGTCAACGGGCATATGCTTAAGAAGTATATGCAAGGATTAGCTGTCTCTTCCATCGACGTGCACTACTTCACGACGGAACCGTGACACGATTCCAGGTATTGTCTGGCTCACGGACGTTAAACAAGAGCGCTTCGTGGGAGGCAACCCACGACTGGAGTCAGTAACTTTTCGTTTTGAGTCGTTTTTGTTTTAAACCCCTTTTGAAGGAAAAAAACCCAACCGCCGTTTTCAAATAAATTTTTGGCGAAAATGTGTCATTATTTTTGCCGAAAATGTGTGTTCAAAATCAACCTGTTCTCCTGTTCTGATTTTTCGACCCGAGACCATCAGCTTTTTCGCCGAAAATTTTCTTTCCTCTCCTCAGGGATTTTCGCCAAAATCCATCAGCTTTTTCGCCGAAAATTCTTGATAAATTCGACCTGCTTCCCCTGTTTGAACTTTTCGAAATGAAAACCCACAAGCTTTTCGCCGACACCACATCCTGGTTTTCATTACGATTTTCGCCGAATATGAACTGCAATTTCGCCGAAAATTCTGTGCCACCCAGCACCTATTTAAGCGGCCCCATTCTTCATATTTTCGCCCCAACTTCCGAAAACTTTAACCGGTCCTCTCACTCCTCTTTCTTTGCAATCCGGCCGCCGCCGCCTCCTCAACCGACGACCGGCCAAGCCAACGCCCGACCACTCCTCGCCGCCGTTCCTTTAGCCGCCGCTGGCCTTCTCCCTTCCCTAGCCCCTGTTTCAAAACCCTAGAATCGGAGTTTTCAGCCCCAGTTCCGGCCGACCTAGTTTTCAAGTTTTTCATCAATTTCGCGGATTTCCAATCGTTTTCTCGAGTCATGTCTTCACGGTTAGTTGTTCAGCCCTTGATTGTGCATCTTTTGGCTTTTTGACTTTCAGTTTTTGGCATGGATGACTTCGGTTGACTTTTTGGTTTTCCCTCATTCTTTTTGATTGCTTTGTCGGTACCAATTGGCTAGGTTTTGGCATTCCTTTATGACCTTTTCGGACTTCTGACTTGTTGTCTGTGAGATCGTGTCACTGAATCATTCCATTCTTCATGCTTGCTGAATGAACTGACAGTTCTTTACTGCTATATCTTGATTCGATGATCTCTCGGTTAATTTGTTTACCCCAACTTGTCAACTTACGTGTGGGGTAAGATTCTTATCATATAATGCTGGTCATCTCTGAGTTGTGTTTTACAGGGCCCCCAAGCGTTTTAAGACTACCAGTGCAGATAGAGTTCAGCGATCCTCAGCTCGCCAGAGCAAGACACCACCTTCCCGAAGACCCGCACTAGCTGCACCAAAATCGACGGCTGTGGCCATCATTCCCGAGGATGCGCCGACCCCTGCGACTCCTATTTCCTCTATTCCTACACCTGCCAATGGGGCTATACATCCTTTCATCGCCGCCCTGGAGCCGCACCAGCTAGAGGTCTTTCAGAAGATCAAGGACATTCCTCCGGCTAAGGTGGCAGTTCTTTCTCTTGACAGTCTCAAGGCGCACAATCCGGCTTGGCACTCTACCATTGACACCGCCCTTCATAAAGCCGGTTTGCGAGTGCTGAAAACTCACGGCTCCCCCTACCCGCTTGTCGTCCTCCAAGAGTTCTGGAGTTCATTCCGGCGCCTCACCCCGAGGCCCTTTCGTGAGCAGAAATTCGTTTCCTTTCGCCTCGGTGGTGTTCTTCATGAGAAGTCCCTTCGCGAGTTCGGCCGCCTGCTGGATCCGTGCGTCAACTTCGATATAGCATTAGCTGGCTTCGAGAACACATACTCCATCACGAGTGCTCCTTACCCAGCCGTGTGGAGATGGGCCTGCTGCGAAGATGAGACCTCGCCTATCGTCAACCCCACGGTCGGTGACATCTTTCACCCTATTCTTAAATTCTTGCATTATGTTTGGGTGCAGTCTCTGTGTTATTGCAGCAAGTCGAGCCGTCACCATGTCTCTCTGGAGGAGCTCGTCTTATTCCGTGCTTTAGAGGAGGATTCCAACCTGCATCCCGGATGGTGGCTTGCACGATTCTTTCACAAGCGCACTACCACCAAGAAGCTTCCTTCCGAGCTTCCAGGAGGGCCTTTTATTTCGATTCTAATCGACAACCTCCAGCTCGGTGACAAATGGGGCCCCGATGTTCCTTGTATCCCGATTGAGCATATAGGCGCTGAACTTGCCATAGCACGGCGCATCGACCTTTCAGAGACTATTGAGCATTGCACATCGCTCCCTCACCGCACTCACCAGTCAGTTGACCGCCCGCCGTCGCGAGCGTAAATCACCACGGAGATGAATGAAAGGCTGGCGCGTATTGAGAAGTGGCAGCTAGACTACTCGGCTGGTTCGCTTCAAAGGCAGGAGGACCGAGTAGCACATGAACAGACTCAGAACGAGCGTTGGTCCTTTCTTCACTAGTTCATGGCCGACCAGTCAGCCAGACACAAGGACGAGCTCGCATGGCGACAGCTGATGGAGCAGCATTTCGCCATTTCTTCCATTCCCACCCCACCTCCACCCCCTCCCGCGGAACAGTGATCAGGTTGTTTTTATCCCTTTCCTTTTCTTTTCTTTCTTCTTTACGGGTTTCTACCCAATTTTATTCTGTGTGGATCCGGGACACTTGTTCCAGTGTCCTTTTGATCTTTTTGTTGTTTGTGTTTTGTAGGATTTTAAGTAGCTCCGCACCGGACTCTCCGTGTTCATCCACTACACCGCCCTCCACCCGCCAGGTTCTTCGTTTCTCTCTACTTTAGTTTAGTCCTGTGAGGACACATAACAGTATAAGTGTGGGGTAGGGTGTTAGATAACCATGCATGATCTTGATTGCCTACATCCTTGTGTGCCTCGTGATCCCATTCCAGTCTCCCTAGCAATAGAATGGCTCAGTTTTTTATTTTTGAGGTTAAGTTGTTGTTCAAACCTTCATAATGATGCTTAGACTGCTTAACCTAGAACTTGAGAACCAACTTGTATACTTTGATGCTAAATTGCCTGGTCGGGACAGAATTTTTAAAATCACACTTGTAGTTTGTAGCCTTGATTGCATGAAAATGACCGAATTCGACTAGCAAACCAACTGTGAGCTTTTGATCCATTGCACATAACTTGCAATTTTAATTCTTTCTGAGTGGTTTTCTGTTTGCTTGAATGAGTTAGAATTTGCATGAGACCTACTCGAAACCACACGATGACACGAGTTCTAGAAGGATAGGGGCACCTAGATTCAGCTACTAAGCCAGATAGCCTACCAACGATAAATCCACTAGGTTTAGACCCTTGAGCTTGGCCTGTTCTTTTGGTTCGATAATACATTACAGCCATTTCCCCATTTCTTTCATTCCCTGTTGATCCCTTGTGGTTGTAGTTCTACATTGACCTACCGAAAGTTGGTTTGTGGTAACCTGCCTATAGCCATTAAACAGCTGGTCTTAGCTAATATGTCCAGACGTGTAAATCCCTCTAGCAACTAAAAGAAAATCGGCACAAAGAAAAAGTAAAGTAAGAAAAGAAAGAAAATGTCAAAAAAAAAAGTGAAGAAAAGAAAAATCAGAAAAGTTCAAAGTTTTAGTTCAATAAAACGTTCTTCTCCCTACAAATGGAAGAATGAAGTCAAAAGAAAAGTTCAAAAGAAAGAAAAGAAGAAAAAAATCATGTAAAGAAAAAGAATAAGTGCTAGGTTGCTTGAGGGTATCATAGGACGAGCGTTCATTATTCCACCCGTGTTTGGTCAGACGGTAGGACGCCATAGATTAGATTCGAGGGAAGTTAGTCGAAAGCTACACCGCACAAAGCCATCATCATTCATTCCCATCTTCCATCTCATTATAAACCCGAGTAGTGTAGATTTGATTATGATCCTAGCAGGGAAGTCCTTCTTGACTAGATACTCGTGTTGTCACAGTGGTGGAGATGTGGTCGAAATGCAAACCTATGACAGAATTCGGTAACAGAAAATGATCGAGAGCAGAAACACGTCCTTAAACACAGAGAGTGAGAGTCCCCATTGTACTATATATATCCTGTGTGAGGAGTCTGGTCGGTCAGGTCAAATTCGTGCATAATTGGTTGCTAATTACTTGTCGTGTGCAGTTTATTAGTGAGACCAGGTAGTTTGGCTGATCTGTATGCATGTTAGGTTTCTTGTTCTAGGATCAATCTGTCTAATAATTCATTGTGTTTGATTGAGCTCCAATTTAATCGATCTTATCATTTGTGAACATGAGCGTCTCTATTCAGTTTGCTTGAGGACAAGCAAAAGCTTAAGTGTGGGGTATTTGATGACACTCGATTTGACGTGATTATCAGCCCCATTTGAGCGACATTTCTTTGCTTAGGGCATGATTTTTAGGGTATAACAACGAATATTCAATCAATTGCTATCTCGTGCCATTTGTGTTACATTGACCCGTTTCGGGTCTATTTGATGGTTTTTTAGTGTTTTTATGATAGCACAGGTTTTGCCAGCGAATACGGTAGCCGCGGACGTGTCTTAGACGTTGGAACCCGAAGAATCACACATAAATCAATCGGAGAGATTGCTCAAGTCAAAGAAAACGCCTGCCCCATGTACACATGTATTTTCGGCGAAAATACCCTTGGGTTTTCGCCGAAAACGAAAGAAGGAATCCGCTGCCCCGAGTAGGAAGAAGTTTTCGCCGAAATTTCTCTATTATTTTTGGTGAAAATCCCAGTTGAAATCAGAAAATCTCGGGTAGGTATAAATACAGAATTCGGCGGCTAATGAAAAGGGGACGGACACTAACAATTTTCACAACACACAACACACAGTCGAGGAGAGAGAGGAAAAGAACGAGTAGAAAGAATTCAAGGAGCCAGGAACGGATCGTGACGCCATCCATCCATCTCGGAGAGCCAGTGCTAGGAGTTGAAGATCCAGCAGATTGAAGCTGCCAGGGAACATCGAAATTAGGTTTTACAGTTCTTCTCTGTTCTCCTACCTGAGATGTATTCTTCGTTTTGTCTTCGATTCTTCTGTATTGAATATGAGTAGTTAAACTCGTGTAGCTTAGATTAGATGAACCCTAAGTGACCCAGGGCTTAAAGCGGTCACGGATCGGTGGTGATTAGATTCGAAGTTCATTCAGTTTCATCGTTCATGTTTGATTTGTTCTTCGTTATCTGTGTTTCTTGTCTGGTTTGGCCACCTAGATTAGATTCTTGTTAAGCTAAGGATAGAAGCGAACGCTCGCCTTACTTTAAAACACCAAATCGAACAATCAACCTTATAATTGGAGTGTGCCTTTCGTAGGAACCGATTAGGGTTGATCCATTGCTAGAGTAACTCATTAATCATTAGAATTTGCACCAGTTAAGTGAAGTCGTTGCGAGAGGCGACCGTACCCGGGCGGCTAATTAATCGTGGTAGCTAGATTGGATAGAGCGAACGTTCGCCAGTCTTAAACCTAAGGGTCAGGAGTTATGATGGTGTCTATGAACTGAATGAACTAGAATCGGAAGTTACTGATCTGTTGACTGCTGTTGCTCGGGTGATCTAAGGGGGATTCGAAGTCTAAGCTCGTCTGTCATCTTTCTAGTCAATCAATCAATCTTCAATCTTTCTTTGCTTTAATTCTCATTTCAAATTATCTTTGCATTTTAGTATAGAAGTCGTGGAACTCACACCACGCACAACTTGTGTTTAAACTTGAATTAAATTGCCAACATCTTTGAGTAAGGAAGTAGAAGAAACCCCTGGAATACGATCTACCCTAGCTTTTGTTAGCTTCGTTAGTTATTTGTTTGAACCCGAACAACGATCCAGGTTCATCATTCCTACAAAACAAAAACAACAAAAAGATCAAAAGGATACCGGGACAAGTGTCCCAGATCCACACTGAATAAAGTCGAAACGAAGACGGTTTAGGGGAATTTTGAAAATATTTTGACTCTTTTTTTTTAGTTTTCGAAAATTTTTCTGACCCAACAAAAGTTTTCGCCGAAAAACTGGTGAAGTTTTCGGCGAAAACTACTTTGAAAACAAAGACAGACGACTTAACTAAACATTTCGCCGAAAACATTTAGAAGTTTTCGGCGAAAAATAATTCAAAAACAGAAACAGACTCAAACAGACTAAACATTTCGCTGAAAACTTTGGAAGTTTTTTGGCGAAAACAACTTTGAAAACTCACTGGAATACAGACTCGAACCAACTAAAGTTTTCGCCGAAAAATCTGAGGAGTTTTCGGCGAAAATTTGACCTGACACAAAAAATTAAAATAGACGAAAATAAAAGAAAATGACATTTTGGCTCCCCGAAACCGACTCGAACGACGAAAAAAAGACTGACTCAAAAATTCAAAATGGACTCCAGCCGTGGGTTGCCTCCCACGAAGCGCTCTCTTTTAACGTCCTTGAGCCGGACGGTACCTGTTAGGGACCCCAACTTAGGAGTTCCTTGAAGTCAATCGTCTTCTTTAAGGACAGCGGTTGAGTGCCATGTAGCACTCCAGAAGGGTCATGCAGCCGGTAGTGCTCTAGTAGATCGCGGTTCTATTTGGATGACCAGTTCTTCTCGAATTCTCCAACCGGAGGAGGAAAGAGGTAGTACGGCGCGGCATGGTCAATGAGCTCCATCTTCTCTACCTGATAATCATCCAGAGGTCTCTCGGGATCGAGTATGTAAACTTCTAAACCCATGACCTTGTTGCTTTCCACGTGCTCGTCTATGGCTTGATCTACAGGTTGACTCGGCAGAAGTGTAGGTGAGGGTATCTCCTCAATCTCTATGTGCTCCTCTTCGGCTTCAACTTCAGGATGGATTGGCTCTTTGTCTTCATCAACCACCACCCCCAAGGATTCTTCTAGCTCATAATAGTCATGGATAGAATCATCATCTTCTTCTTCGAACAGCTCTTGAGCATCTCCTGTCATGCTTTGGTTGCTCGAGCTTGATGTCCGTCGCGAGATGAGCTTGTAGCATTGAAGAGATATTATCCAAGGCAGATTGGGTTCTTGACGAGCATTGTTGATGTTCATGAAGTATCTCTTGGTTATCTCTAGCGCCACTTTGATGTTCTTGTTGGTGTGTCTCTTGGTAACCTTGTAGCATTGAAGAGATTTTATCAAAGAGGGAGTCAAATCTTGCCGTTTGTTGTTGTTGTTGATGTAGCATCTCTTGGTAATCCTCAATATTCGGTGCTCCATTGACGCGCCACTCTTGGTACTGGTCATCCCACCTGTAATCCTGCATAATCAAAACTCAAAAGCACTACCCAGGTAAATCATGGAAATATGGAGGAAAATTAAATGGTAAGGCGGAAAGGTAGAAGAATAATTTGCCAACTCTTCTTTCAAACAATTAGAAGAGTCCCCGGCAACGGCGCCAATTTGATGGGCTGCAAAATAGCGGTCAATCAAATAACTACCCAGCTGTGAAGCTAGGGTAGATCATATTCCAGGGGTTTCCTCTACTTCCTTACTCAAAGATGTTGGCAATTTAATTCAAGTTTAAACACAAGTTGTGCGTGGTGTGAGTTCCACGACTTCTATACTAAAATGCAATGATAATTTGAAATGAGAATTAAAGCGAAGAAAGATTGAAGATTGATTGATTGACTAGAAAGATGACAGACAAGCTTAGACTTCGAATCCCCTTAGATTACCAGAGCAGCAGCAGTCAACAGACCAGCGATTTTCGATTCTAGTTCATTCAGTTCACAGACACCATCATAACTCCTGACCCTTAGGTTTAAGACTGGCGAACGTTCGCTCTATCCGATCTAGCTACCACAATTAATTAGCCGCCCGGGTACGGTCGCCTCTCGCAACGACTTAACTTAATTGGTGCAAATTCTAATGATTAATGAGTTACTCTTGCAATGGATTAACCCTAATCGGTTCCTACGGAAGGCACACTCCAATTATAAGGTTAATTGTTCAATTTGGTGTTTTAAAGTAAGGCGAGCGTTCGCTTCTATCCTTAGCTTAACAAGAATCTAATCTAGGTGGCCAAACCAGACAAGAAACACAGAGAACGAAGAACAAAACAAACATGAAAGATGAAACTGAATGAATTTCGAATCTAATCACCGCCAATCCGTGACCGCTTTAAGCCCTGGGTCACTTAGGGTTCATCTAATCTAAGCTACACGAGTTTAGCTACTCATATTCAATACAGAAGAATCGAAGATAAACAAAGAATACATCTCAGGTACGAAGACATAGAAGAACTGTAAAACCTAATTTTGATGTTTCCTGGCAGCTTCAATCTGCTGGATCTTCAACTCCTAGCACTGGCTCTCCGAGATGGATGGATGACATCACGATCCGTTCCTGGCTCCTCGAACTCTATCTACTCGTTTCTCCTCTCCCCCTTCTAACTGTGTGATTTCTGTATTTAAAGCTACCCGAGATTTTCTGATTTCCCTTGATATTTTCGCCAAAAATAAAAGAGGAATTTCGACGAAAACTTCTTCTTAATCGAGACAGTGGATTCCTTCTTTCATTTTCGGCAAAAACCCAAGGGTATTTTTGCCGAAAATATATGTGTAAATGGAGCAGGAGTTTCTTTGACTTGAGTGATCTCTCCGTTTGATTTATGTGTGATTCTCCGGGGTTCCAACGTGTAAGACACGTCCTCGGCTACCGTATTCGACGGCAAAAACCTGTGCTATCATAAAAAACACTAGAAAACCATCAAATAGACCCGAAACGGGCCAAGGTAACACAAATGGCACGAGATAGGGCAATCGATTGAATATTCGTTATTCTACCCTAAAAAACATGTCTTAAGCAAAGAAATGTCGCTTAAATGAGGCTGATAATCACGTTAAAACGAGTGTCATCAATCATCGTTGTATTCTCAAAATCAAGGGAGCTAGCAAAGATATCCGCCAAATTCCATTCGCCGAAGTTGTGATGAGGACAAGACCGAAGAAGGGCTTGGAACCTATTTGATGACACTCGATTTGACGTGATTATCAGCCTCATTTAAGTGACATTTCTTTGCTTAAGACATGGTTTTTAGGGTAGAATAACGAATATTCAATCGATTGCCCTATCTCATGCCATTTGTGTTACCTTGGCCCGTTTCGGGTCTATTTGATGGTTTTCTAGTGTTTTTATGTTAGCACAGGTTTTTGCCATCAAATAGAGTAGCCATGGACGTGTCTAAGGCGTTGGAACCTCGAGGAATCAAACCGGAATCGATCCAAGGAGCCGATCAAGTCAAACCGAAAAGTCTGCCCATTCACACTTGCATTTTCGGCGAAAACAAGCTTTCATCTTCGGCGAAAATATTAATGCAAATCAACTGATGCCAAGTGAAGGATGGTTTCGGCGAAAAGTATCAAGAGTTCGGACCGAAAATACAAGGCAGAGAGATCACGGCCATTTACACAAGGATTTTCGCCGAAAATACCCCTATGAATTCGGCGAAAATATCAGGCCAATCCGGATCAGTTAGGGTTAAGTATAAATACTTAACCCGGAGGCCCAAACCAAATATACAATCATAATTCATAAAACACAACTTTTTGAATCAGAATCCTCTCAAGTTCTGGAGTGAAGAGTTGGAGTTCGAAGAGCCGGATAGAGATCATGACGCCATCCCTTCCATCTAGGAGAACCGGAGCTAGGAGTGTTATCTACCGAAGATCGAAGTCTGTCAGAGTCGTCTAAATTAGGTTTTTCAGATTCTTTTCTGTTCTTCCTTTGAATGATGAACTCTTTCTTTATCTTTGTTTCTTTTGTAATAATCATGAGTAGCTAAACTCGTTAGAGCTTAGACTAGATGAATCCTAAGTGACCCAGGGCTTTAAAGCGGTCACGGATCGGCGGTGATTAGATTCGAAATTCAATCAGTTCTTTTTCATGTTTGATTCGTTCTTCATTGTTCATGTTTCTTGTCTGGATTGATCACCTAGATTAGATTCTTGTTAAGCTAAGGATAGAAGCGAACGCTCGCCTTACTTTAGAACATCGAATTGAACAATTAACCTTATAATTGGAGCGTGCCTTTCGTAAGAACCGGTTAGGGTTAATTCACTGCAAGAGTAACTCATTAATCATTAGTAATTACACCAATTAATTAAGTCATTGCGAGAGGCGACCGTACTCGGGCGGCTAGTTAATCTTGGTAGTTAGAACGGATAGAGCAAACGTTCGCCGGTCTTAAACCTAAGGGTAAGGAGTTATGGTGGTGTCTTAGTAATTGATTGAACGAGAATCGAAATCCACTGATCTGTTGATTGTCAATGCTCTGGGGAACGAAGGGGGATTCAAAGTCTAAGTTCATCTGTCATCCTTGTTTTCAAACCCTAATTCCCAATCTGCTTTAGTTGAATTTGTTTTGCTTTTTCTGCATTTCTTAGAAGTAGAAGTCGTGGAACTCACACCACGCACAACGTGTTTACCTTTGAGTATTTTGCTAGTTCTGAAGTAACCAATCATAGAAAGCCCTCGGAATACGATCTGCTATACGCTTTTTCTTAGCATTAGTAGTTTTTATTTGGCTGAACCCGTCCGAACAACGACCGGGCGGGGCGTTCACCAAATTGGCGCCGTTGCCGGGGAACTTCTTTTGATTGTTCGAAAGAAGAACTGGCAGTTTATTCTTCTATTTTCCATCTTTCATTTTTCCACCCACTTCGATTTTACACTGGTTTTGTTTGTCTTTGTTATCTGTAGGTTTACAGGTGTATGCCTCACCGTCCTTGGACTCGCTCTCAAACCAAACAGGCTAAGAGTACAGAGAGACCAGGCAGTTCAGCTACACCTCTACGATCACAGATTCTGAAGATAGGCAGATCCAATCCATTCATCACTCCGATCAAGATTGAGGAACCGAAGGAGAGTTCCTCATCTCCATCTTCACCTGTACCATCTTCATCCGCTTCGTACACCGAGTCACTTTCACCTGCTCCATCTCCCACCATGGACGATAGATTACCACCACCACCTGCACAGAAAAGTCTAGCAGACTATAACAAGCCGAGCGCGACTAGCGTTCGATCTGCCATTGCCGTTCCGCGCATTGAAGGAGATCCTGACTATGAGATCAAGATTCCATTCTTGACTATGATCTCTAGGGATTTACAGTTTGAAGGCAGGCCCCTAGACAATCCGTGCACTCATCTTGCAGACTTCCTTGATCTCTGCAGTACTTTTAAGAGCGGAAACCTCGACAAAAACACTCTTTGTCTGAGAGCCTTTCTGTTCTCTCTAAAAGGCGCTGCTAAGAGGTGGCTTACTGGTAAACCACCTGGCGATTACACTAATTGGGATACTCTGGCTCAGGAATTCGTTGAAGAATACTTCCCTCCAGCCAGAACAACCGCCATCAAGGACAGCATCACCAGATTCTCCCAGAAAGAAGGAGAAAGCTTGTATGATACTTGGAATCGATTCCAAGAACAGCTTTACACCTGCCCTCATCATGGATTCGAGCAGAGGCAGTTAGCTGAAATCTTCTCTCGTGGACTTCGAGAAGAATCCGCCAAGTGGGTCAATTCTCTAGCTGAAGGGGATTGCACTACACTCACTCCTGAAGCTGCTCTCCTTCACTTCGCAAACTGTGCTTCCAAGTCAAGGAATTGGGAGCGACAATCTGAAGGATCAAGGAGCAAGCTAGATCTCGAAGCTACAATCAAGGCAGAGGTAGAGAAGCATCTGAAGAAGTCTACCACACTGATCAAGCCGCCGGCAGCTTCTGTCTATGTTGCCGATTGCGAGTGGTGTGGAGCTTGCTCACATAATGGAGGCCGTCGTCAGAATTTTGGTAAGGCAGAAGTCTGGTCTGTCGAAGAGGTAAATTTCATCCAACAAGGCTTCGTAAATAATCAGAATGGTTATGCTGGTAACCGTAACTTCAGACAGCAAGGGAACTATCAAGACAGACCTCCCTACAATGCTGGCGCTAACCAGAACAAGAATAACCGCCCGGCTGGTCCAGCTCAGGATCAGAAGCCTAACCATCCGCCGGCAGGTGTCTACAAGCCGCCGCATCGTAATCCGAGTAATTATGGAACTGCTCCTGGCAATCGCCAGAATCAATATCTCAATAATACCTATCCAGGGCAGCAGCATCAAAGAGAGAACAATGTCAGTGACCTGGATAAGAAGCTCAGCCAGATCATCACAAGACTCGATGATCATGACAGTCAGTTCAAGGCTCAAGCTCTTCTCAATCAAGAACAGATAGCATCTGGACAAAGAATTGAGCAAGCCGTGAACAACATCTCGAGCATGCTATCATCTGGTCGACCCTTTGGCCAGCTTCCAAGCCAGACAGAGCCAAACCCGAGAAAAGAACAGGCTAAAATGGTAACTGCTCGAAAACTTCCCAACCTAATTGCTGATGCTTATTCTGTTTTACGCAGGATCGCTGAAACTCCGGAAGAAGAAGAAGAAGAGGAACAGAAACCGGCGCCTAAGGAGGATCCTCCTCTTGCATCGTACGTCGTGAAGCCTCCTTTTCCTAGAGCATTGCTGCCAAATGCAAGGATCGAGACTGGCATGAAGGGGAACAAGGAAGGATATCCTGACATTCGTATTAAGAAACCTGTTTCTCCATATCCAGCTAAGTTATCTGATCCTGGTTCTTTTACTTTGCCTTTGGTCATAAATGATATTGAGATTGAACGTTGCTTAGTTGATCTAGGAGCATCTGTTAATGTTATGCCTGTGAGTCTATATGAAAAGTTAAACCTAGGAGAACTTGAACCGCCTAGTATGCAACTCGTCTTTGCTGATAGATCGCTTATAACCCCTCAGGAGAGATTAAAGACGTTGTCACTAAATGTGGTCCGTTCACGTTCTTAGCTGACTATGTGATTATGGATACTAGTACAGATGATGCTACTATCCTCATAGGTCGACCTTTCATGGCTACTACTGGAATGAATATTAACATTCCAAATGGTTCATTAACTCTTAGGGTCGGTAAAGAAACGAAAACTTTCCGTCTTAAAGATGGCATGAAATATGACTCTAGGACTGAAGAATCTCACTGCCTAGCTGTTGAAACTGTGGAGTTGACTTCGGTCAACTCCGTTACTAATGCTTCTTCTAGTGTCTCTAGATTAGTTGTTGCTGCAGGTATTGACCAGGTTATTATGAAGAAGCCAGAAATTTCGGTTCAGAAGCCGCTTAAGAAGAAGAAGAAGGAACTGCAAGCCTCTTCTAAACCACCGAGCAGACCTCGAGGAAAGAACAAGAAGACGAAGACCCAAATGGTCTGGAGACCAAAAATTTCGCCGTCTTCCACCAAGGCAACTGCACCACCATTTCGTTCCGAGAAACCGGCGCCGGAACAAGTATGGAGGGAGAAGCCGAAAGCATCTCCTAAGGAAGTACTAACGATCACCGATCCTGGTGATACCAAGCCGAAGAATAAAGAAAAGGAGAAGCCGACAGTCCTCATTCCTTCCATCGTCACACTCAAGAAGGATGATCTCTCCAGAGAGCTGTTTGGACCATTCATGTTCGTTGATCATCTTCCCGACGGACATACCAAGCTACTACATGCAAACGGAAGAGATTCACGCTTACCGGAGAAGTCCCGAAGCTGTACTTCATGAACTCCGACGCGAGCGTGAAGGAGAATCTAAGTTGGGATATCTCCTAATACCGTCCAGGTATCGTCCAGCTCAAGGACGTTAATAAAAGAGCGCTTCGTGGGAGGCAACCCACGGCTGGAGTCTGTTTTAATTTTTGTTGAACTTGGTATTTTAGAGTCGGTTCGGGGAGCCAAAAGTGTCAGTTTGTTTGAGTTATTATTTTTGTGTAGAGTCTGTGTGTCATAGAGTCAGTCGCAAGTTGATTGAGGTCGTTCCGATTTTTGTGGATTTAACTGTGATTTTCTGAAGTTGGCCGAATTTGCGAAAATATTTAAAACCCGAACAGTTCAAAATTTTTGGCGTAACCACCCTTGTTTTCGGCGAAACTGATTTTCGAATTTCGAACCCGTTCTTCCTGTTCATTGTTTTTGGTTCGAAAAGTTTTTGTTTTCGGCGAAACCATTTTAACTGATATTTTCGCGAAACCATTTAACTGATATTTCGGCGAAACCGTGTTCTTGTCTTCGGCGAAACCACACTTGAAAATCCGGCAGTGCATTTAAACTGAAATTTTTGGTGAAATCACCTTTCCATTTTCACCGAAAATAATTTTAAAAATCGGACCACTATTCCTTTAAAAACCCGACCTTATCCTCTCTTTTCCCTTCTTTCATTTTCGTTCAAAAGAGCCGAAAACCTTCCCCTATTCGTTTTAAAAATTGCCGCCACGTACCTCTTTAAATCCAACCATCGCCGCCGTAACCCGCCGCCGCCACCGCTCCCTTCCCCTCCTTTTTCCGATCCCAACGAGCCCTAGAACATCCGAATCGGAGCTTTGCAGCTCCAGTTCACCGAAAACCTAGTTTTAAACGTTTTTCACTGATTACTCTCAACTCGTTCATTTTTAGCAATCATGACTTCAAGGTAAGTTGTAGATCTTTTCAATACGAATCTTTTGACATATAGATTGCTGAATTTCGTCGGGGTTGACTTTCGGTTGACTTTTTGGTTTTCTTCGTTTTGCGTGCCGACTGTTTTCGTGTGAACTAGGATTAACTGAACTTATAGAACTGTTCTAGGATGTTTAGGGAGTTCCGTGCTTAATTTCCATATCATTTGATCATATGTTGCTATGCATAAGATTAATCCTTTGTAATGTTGACTTTTGTGAGAAATGACGGTTTGACTTTGAATTGTTGTGATCATTTGGCTGTCTGATGTGTTCATTCTTGTTCATATTTTCGTGCTTGCCATATGAGATCATATTTTACCGTCATTCTCCAAGTTATGATAGTCTTGCCATGATTAGGGTTCGATGTGCCTAAATGTTGACTTTCTAAATGTCGATTTGACTTTTTGAACTCTGATTGTGCTTATCCGATTCTGGCTGTTCCTAAGTATGTATTTTACTGTCTATGATTACCGGTTACTCCACTTTGCTTACCCCACTTAGTTTCCCTCATTTCTTTGTGAAATTGAGTTTTTCTACTAAGTGTGGGGTAAGGTTTTGGTTGACTAATCTGGTTTCATTCTGGTTTTAGGGACACCACTTATGAGCGCAGGACTAAGGCGCGACTTGATGGCGCGACTTGATGGCGCCTCGAGCTCAGGAGCTGCCACTCCCGTCACACCTGCTATTCTAGGTCCACCACCTGCACTACCCCGCCAGGCTGGATACCACCGCACCATAGCTCGTTTACCAGACTTCTACTTCGAGTGCTCCCAGAAGCTCGAGCACGTTCGGGGAGCTGACGTGCGCCCCCTTTCCATGGAGTCACTCCAGGAGCATGACGAGGACTACCACCGGAACGTGCATGATGCCCTAGCACCGGCTGGTCTCCTCGAGCTGACCACCATCACTGCCGAGTTCCCAGACATTGCCCTCCAGGAGTTCTGGGCAACATTTGATCTGGACGAGCACAAGTGGAAGCAACGCCAGAAGGTTGTCACCTTCTACCTTGGTGGGGTGTACAGGCAGCTCACCTACGATGAGTTTTCCGCTCATCTCGGCATCCCCTACGAGCACTATCACGATCATCACCTCGGTTGGGGAGAAGATGATGACGACGAGGAGTACAACGCGCTTTGGAGCCACATGACAGGCGTGCCTAGAGATCGCCTCGGGGTGAGCAACTCAGTTAAGTCTCTCTCTCACCCGCTCTATAAATTTATTCATATGGTTTGGCGGAGGTCGCTTTTATATGTTCGAGACAAGGATCGCCACCATATCCTCAAGGACGAGCTCATGCTTCTCCGAGCCATCCGAGAGAGCTATCCTCTGCACCCCGGCTGGGTACTAGCTCGCATCTTCCGCCAGAAGACCAAGAGGAAGACGCCACCCCGCAAACTCTTGGGAGGCAACTTCATAGGACAGCTCATCCTCTCCTTCGGCATCAGCCATGAGTATGGCCCGCACATTCCACGACATCCAGTTAGGACCGTTGGAGGAGACTTGGCGGTTGAGTACGACTTAGAACTCGACCTAGTCCCCATGTAGCAGCTGATCCTCCACTCCAGCCTGTGGTCGAGTCAGAGGAAGAAGATGATGCTGAGGAGCAGCAACCGCCACCAGAATTCCAAGATTATATACCCTAGCCACACCATCAGGCAGGGTGTGCTCACCAGTCGCCGCCGCACATTCCAGATCCGTACCAGGCGCCTCCCCAGCAGCCCCGACATCACCCCGCGGATGTTGGAGAGTTATATGAGCGACTTCAGGAGTGGCGAATCACCGACAACGCCACTCAAGAGGCGCGGTGGACTATTATGCAGCAACATATGCGCCGCGCCGACCGACGATATGAGGCACAGATGGCGTGGCAACGCCAGCTCGGCGAATTTCTCCACTTTCCACCTCCCGGCTCACCGGACCAGCAGTGATCGGGTTGTATTCCTTTTCTGGTGTCTTCTTTTTATTTATTCTTTTTGGATTTCGGTCCAACTTTTTTCTATGTGGATCCGGGACACTTGTCCCGGTTTCTTTTTATGTTTCATTTGTTTTTGTTTTGTAGGCAGTAGGGAGATTCCCTTTGCTTCGCTTGGGTAGATTCCCTCCACTCCGAGGATCCGTGCTCATCCACTACGCCAATCATCTCGATCCAGGTTCTTCTACTTC
Organism: Linum lewisii; assembly: GCA_034768395.1. NCBI lineage: Eukaryota > Viridiplantae > Streptophyta > Magnoliopsida > Malpighiales > Linaceae > Linum > Linum lewisii. The sequence continues at coordinate 34,176,681 of CM068298.1, forward strand.
ACTCTGAACTCTAGTCCCTTCACTGTGAGGACACAGTCTGATTTAAGTGTGGGGTAGGATGCTAGAGAACCTTGCATGAACTTGATTGCCCTTGATTGTGTTTTATGTGTGCCTCGTGATTCCATTCCAGTCTCTCTAGCATTAGAATGGCTCAGTTCTTGATTTTTGATGTTAAGTTGTTGTTCAAACTTTCATAATGATGCTTAGACTGCTTAACCTAGAACTTGAGAACCAACTTGTATACTTTGATGCTAAATTGCCTGGTCAGAACAGAATTTTAAAATCACACTTGTAGTTTGTAGCCTTGATTGCATGAAAATGACCGAATCCGACTAGCAAACCAACTGTGAGCTTTTGATCCATTGCACGTAACTTGCAATTTTAATTCTTTCTGAGTGGTTTTCTGTTTACTTGAATGAGTTAGAATTTGCATGAGACCTACTCGAGACCACATGATGACACGAGTTTCTAGAAGGATAGGGGCACCTAGATTCAGCTACTAAGCCAGATAGCCTACCAAACGATAAATCCACTAGGTTTAGACCCTTGAGCTTGGCCTGTTCTTTCGGTTCGATAATACATTACAGCCATTTCCCATTTCTTTCATTCCCGTTGATCCCTGTGGTTGTAGTTCTAGATTGACATACCGGAAGTCGGTTTTTGGTAACCTGCCTATAGCCATTAAACAGGTGGTCTTAGCTAATATGTCCAGACGTGTAAACCCCTCGAGCAACTAAAAGAAAAATCGGCACAAAAGAAAAAAAAGTAAAGTAAGAAAAGAAGCAAGCTTCAGAAAAAAAAAGAAGCAGAAAAATCAGAAAAATAAGAAAAGTTCAAAGTGTAGTTCAATAAAACGTTCTTCTCCCTACAAATGGAAGAACGAAGTAAAAAGAAAAGAGAAAAAAAATCATGAAAAGAAGAAAAAGAATAAGTGCTAGGTTGCTTGAGGGTATCATAGGACGAGCGTTCATCATTCCACCCGTGTTTGGTTAGACGGTAGGAAGCCATAGATTAGATTCGAGGGAAGTTAGTCGAAAGCTACACCGCACAAAGCCATCATCATTCATTCCCATCATCCATCTCATTATAAACCCGAGTAGTGTAGTATTCATTTCGGTCCTAGCAGGGAAGTCCTTCTTGACTAGATACTCGTGTTGTCACAGTGGTGGAGATGTGGTCGAAATGCAAACTTATGATAGAATTCGGTAACAGAAAATGATCGAGAGCATAAACACGTCCTTAAACACAGAGAGTGAGAGTTCCCATTGTACTATATATATCCTGTGTGAGGAGTCTGGTCGGTCAGGTCAAATTCGTGCATAATTGGTTGCTAATTACTTGTCGTGTGCAGTTTATTAGTGAGACCAGGTAATGTGGCTGATCTGTATCATGTTAGGTTTCTTGTTCTAGGATCGATCTGTCTAATAATTCATTGTGTTTGATTGAGCTCCAATTTAATTGATCTTATCATTTATGAACATGAGCATTTCTATTCAGTTTGCTTGAGGACAAGCAAAAGCTTAAGTGTGGGGTATTTGATGACACTCGATTTGACGTGATTATCAGCCTCATTTAAGCGACATTTCTTTGCTTAAGACATGGTTTTTAGGGTAGAATAACGAATATTCAATCGATTGCCCTATCTCGTGCCATTTGTGTTACCTTGGCCCGTTTCGGGTATATTTGATGGTTTTCTAGTGTTTTTATGTTAGCACAGGTTTTTGCCGTCAAATAGAGTAGCCATGGACGTGTCTAAGGCGTTGGAACCTCGAGGAATCAAACCGGAATCGATCCAAGGAGCCGATAAAGTCAAACCGAAAAGTCTGCCCATTCACAATTGCATTTTCGGCGAAAGCAAGCTTTCATCTTCGGCGAAAATATTAATGCAAATCAACTGATGCCAAGTGAAGGATGGTTTCGGCGAAAAGGATCAAGAGTTCGGACCAAAAATACAAGGCAGAGAGATCACGGCCATTTACACAAGGATTTTCGCCGAAAATACCCCTATGAATTGGCGAAAATATCAGGCCAATCCGGATCAGTTAGGGTTAAGTATAAATACTTAACCCGGTGGCCCAAACCAAATACACAATCATAATTCATAAAACACAACTTTTCGAATCAGAATCCTCTCAAGTTCTGGAGCGAAGAGTTGGAGTTCGAAGAGCCGGATAGAGATCGTGACGCCATCCCTTCCATCTCAGAGAACCGGAGCTAGGAGTGTTATCTACCGAAGATCGAAGTCTGTCAGAGTCGTCTAAATTAGGTTTTTCAGATTCTTTTCTGTTCTTCCTTTGAATGATGAACTCTTTCTTTATCTTTGTTTCTTTTGTAATAATCATGAGTAGCTAAACTCGTTAGAGCTTAGACTAGATGAATCCTAAGTGACCCAAGGCTTTAAAGCGGTCACGGATCGGCGGTGATTAGATTCGAAATTCAATCAGTTCTTTTTCATGTTTGATTCGTTCTTCATTGTTCATGTTTCTTGTCTGGATTGATCACCTAGATTAGATTCTGGTTAAGCTAAGGATAGAAGCGAACGCTCGCCTTACTTTAGAACATCGAATTGAACAATTAACCTTATAATTGGAGCGTGCCTTTCGTAGGAATCGGTTAGGGTTAATTCACTGCAAGAGTAACTCATTAATCATTAGTAATTACACCAATTAATTAAGTCGTTGCGAGAGGCGACCATACCCGGGCGGCTAGTTAATCTTGGTAGTTAGAACGGATAGAGCGAACGTTCGCCGGTCTTAAACATAAGGGTAAGGAGTTATGGTGGTGTCTTAGTAATTGATTGAACGAGAATCGAAATCCGCTGATCTGTTGATTGTCAATGCTCTGGGGAACAAAGGGGGATTCAAAGTCTAAGTTCGTCTGTCATCCTTGTTTTCAAACCCTAATTCCCAATCTGCTTTAGTTGAATTTGTTTTACTTTTTCTGCATTTTTTAGAAGTAGAAGTCGTGGAACTCACACCACGCACAACGTGTTTACCTTTGAGTATTTTGCTAGTTCTGAAGTAACCAATCATAGAAAGCCCTCGGAATATGATCTGCTATACACTTTTTCTTAGCATTAGTAGTTTTTATTTGGCTGAACCCGTCCGAACAACTACCGGGCGGGGCATTCACCACTATTCCAAGTCTCATGGAAGAGCTCTCCCTTGTGTTGTGTGAAGTGGTTGATACGATCCCGGATTGAATCCGTCATATAAGGGGAAAGAACTCCTCGAGGAAGGCTTCGGCTAGTCCCTCCCATGTAGTGAATGTTCTACTAGGTTGGTTCTCCAACCAAGACTTGGCTCTACCTTTGAGGGAGAAGGGAAAGAGTCGGAGTCGCGCACAATCCGGGTGAACTTGATCGTTCTTCACCGTATCGCATATCTCTAGGAGTCCTTCAAGTGTCTAAACGGACACTCTCCATCTATACCGTTGAACACCACTCCAATCTGTACCATCTGAATCATGTTAGGCTTCAACTCGAAGTTTCTTGCATTTACCGGTCTTCGCACAATACTCGAGGCTGCCCCTTCGAGGGTTGGCCGAGCATAATCAGCTAGTGTGCGCCTCGCACCTCTTTGTGATTGATCATCTTCATTAGTGAGATGTGAATGTTCCGAATGGTTATCCTCGTCTTCGTGATGAGACATAGTGTGGTGTGAGATGTGGTCAGCTTCTTGTTCTTCAACTATAGAAGGTGGGGAAGTAGTTCGTGGCTCGAGCACTTGTTCTAGTCCTTGGAGTCGTGCTTGAAGACGAGCTTAACGCCTCATGCACTAACACCAATCTCCTGCAAACAAGCACAACGAACACACCCGAGTAATATAACGATGCGGGATAACAAAGTAAACAAAGAGTAACAAGGAAGCTAAAAGGAAAACGGAAGGAAGTGTAAAGATCGGTTCACTAATAATTGCTTTCTTAGGAATTAGAGACTCCCCGGCACCGGCGCCAAAAACTTAATAAGAATTTTACCAAGGTCGTATTCCGTGAGGTCCTCTCATAAGCTAATACTTACAAAGTTCATGAACGGTCTAAACATTTGAAATTGAGTTTTGGTTTTGAAAGAGAACAAATCAAACGCATAAACAAACAAGGAAAAACTAACAAGTGAAATTGAGGATCAAACAAGAGAGAAGGGAGTTTAGCTTAGCAAGGGGTTTCTTCAAGCTCAAGGTTCATGAAAGCTGGATTGAATCTCAAGCAACGATGTGTAAACTAATGACCATGCAATTCACTCAAGTAGAATCAACGAACTCTCGCACAATTGACTCTCTACTCCTAGACTAAATGCACCATGCTCTCGCTATGTGAACAAAGGTAATGGAGTGCCTTAACTTGCTCAATGAAATGCCAAAAACTTGAATTCTATGCTAACATTCATCTAACACAAGGTAAATGATGCAAGACACTCTCATGTCAATCATATAACAGTAGTCTAGCAATCAAAAGGGTCTCTCAACCTTCAAATGAAAGAAAACTCAATGCACACCAAGTGTTTGATAAAATGACAACAAAGAAAACAAGCTCAAAATGGTTGCAATTGTATAATCCAATCTCTCAAATCATCCAATTACAATCCCAAGACCTTAGATCAACATCAATCAATCATTTTCATGTATTGAAAGACATAAACTAAATATCAAAGGACAAATTTAAATCCCATGAACAACAAGCAGAAGGCCTAGGATCATCATCGTACACAAATGGCTAAGAGAAACTCAATCCATACAATCAATCATCTATCCTAGCTTGATCCATCCCCCACTAAGCTAAACCTAAGCTTAGCCTAGCTTAACCATGGAAGAAACTTGAAATTGAGAAGAGGAGACCATCCTTGCTTCCATGGAGGATCTTCCCACTTGGCTCTTCAAGCTCCAATCCAAGGTGTGGTAGACTTCACTTATCCTTGGTCTTCAAGTTGATCAACAATTGAGGGAGGATGGTGTTTGATTGAGAGAGAGGAGTGATCGGCGATGATGGAGAATTGAGAGAGAGTGAGGCAGACGAGTTGTGTAAAAATTAGAATGAATTGCTCGCCTTAATTTTCGTCCGTTGCTTCTTTAAATAGCACGCCGGAATAGCCTTGAATTTTCGGCGAAAACTTCCCAGAGTTTTTGCCGAAAATGTCTTTGAAAAACACCCGGCGGCTTGACTTTTCTTCACAGATTTTCGGCGAAAATTCTACAATATTTTTGCCGAAAATGTCTTCATAAATTGAACGGCCGTCTCCTGTAATTCGGTTTTCAGTCGAGAACTTAGAGTTCTCGCCGAAAACTTCTTCAGTTGAAGGGTGCATTTTTCTCATTTTTTCAATGATCATATCTCCTCCGTCCTAGCTCTGATTGACCTCCCGTTTGATCCTACGTGCTCCTTGTCACCAGTACAAAAATGCCAAAACCTGAAATTGCAAGGAAAACAACTCTAGTAGGCATAAAATTGGCCTCAAAGTAGCAACCGGGCAACAAAAGGGCACTTAGCATAAAACATCCATAAAGGCCTATAAATCATAGCAAAATGAGATCAAACATGGGGGATCCCTAGGCTAATCGAGGACTTATAATGCACTAAATATGATCACATCAGGAAGACAGTGGACGGAATGAGAACGATCGGCTCCTTCTTTTCTTTAACCTCCGACTTGATATCACCAGGATCGGTGATCGTAGGTATTTCCTTAGGAGATGCTTTTGCCTTCTCCTTCTATACTTGTTCCGGCGCCGGTAGCTCGGAACGAATTGGTGGTGCTGCTGGCTCGGTAGAAGGTAGCGGCACAACTGGTCTCCATACCATGTGAGTCTTCGTCTTCTTGTTCTTTCCCCGAGGTCTGCTAGGCTTTATGCGCGGTGGCTTAGAAGAGGCTTTCAGTTCCTTCTTCTTTGGCGGCTTTTGAGGAACAGATTTCGGTTTCTGCTTGATAACCTGTCCAGCACCTACAACAGTAATTGATCTAGGCACACTAGAAGATACATCAGTAACGGAGTTGACCGGAGTCAACTCCACAGTTTCAACAGCTAAATAATGAAATTCTTCATTCTTAGGATTATATTTCATTCCGTCTTTAAGGCGGAATGTGACCGTTTCTTTACCAACTCTCAAAGTTAAAGAACCATTTGGAATGTTAATTTGCATTCCAGTAGTAGCCATGAAAGGTCGTCCTATGAGAATGGTAGAATCATCCTTACCAGTATCAATGATAACAAAGTCAGCTAAGAACGTGAAAGGACCACATTAAGTAACAACGTCTTTTATCTCTCTTCTAGGGGTTTTAAGTGATCTATCAGCAAAGACAAGTTGCATGCTAGGTGGTTCAAGTTCTCCTAGGTTCAATTTTTCATATAGACTCATAGGCATAACATTAACAGACGCTCCAAGATCAACCAAACAACGTTCTATCTCAACATCATTAATGACAAGAGGTAGAGTGAAAGAACCAGGATCAGAACACTTAGTTGGATATGGAGAGGAAGGTTTCTTGATACAAGAATCAGGATATCCTTCTTTATTCCCCTTCATGCCAGTCTCAATCCTTGCATTTGGCAGCAATGCTCTTGGAAAAGGAGGCTTCACGACGTACGGTGCAAGAGGAGGATTTTCCTCCTTAGGCGCCACTTCTAGTGCTTCCTTCTTCTCTGAAGTTTCAGCGATCCTGCATAAAATAGAACAAGCATCAGCAGATAAGCTTGTAAATTTTTTAACAGTTACCATCTTGGCTTGCTCCTTTCTCGGATTCGGCCCTGTCTGGCTCGGAAGTTGGCCAAATGGTCAACCAGATGCCAGCATGCTCGAGATTTTGTTCACAGCTTGCTCAATTCTTTGACCGGCTGCTATCTGTTCTTGATTGAGAAGAGCTTGAGCTTTAAACTGACTGTCATGATCGTCGAGTCTGGTGATGATCTGACTAAGCTTCTTGTCCAGGTCACTGACATTGTTTTCCTTCTGGTACTGCTACCCTGGATAGGTATTATTCAAATATTGATTCTGGCGATTGCCAGGAGCAGCCCCATAGTTACCCGGATTATGGTGCGGCGGCTGATAGACACCTGCCGGCGGATGGTTAGGTTTCTGATCCTTAGCTGGACCAGCTGGGCGGTTATTCTGGTTATGGTTATGGTTGGCGCCAGCAGTGTAGGGAGGTCTGTCTTGGTAGTTCCCTTGCTGCCTGAAGTTGCGGTAGCCAGCATAACCATTCTGATTATTAACGAAGCCTTGTTGAACGAAATTTACCTCTTCGGCGGACCAGACTTCTGTCTTACCAAAATTCTGGCAACGGCCTCCGTTATGTGCACAAGCTCCACACCAATCGCAATTAGCAACATAGACAGAAGCTGCCGGCGGTTTGATTGGTGTGGAAGACTTCTTCAAATGCTTCTCTACTTCGGCCTTCATAGCTGCTTCAAGATCGAGCTTGCTCCTTGATCCTTCAGATTGTCGTTCCCAGTTCCTTGACTTGGAAGCACAGTTTGTGAAATGAAGAAGAGCAGCTTCGGGTGTGAGTGTAGTGCAATCCCCTTCAGCTAGAGAATTGACCCACTTGGTAGATTCTTCTCGAAGACCTCTAGCAAAGATTTCAGCTAAGTGCCTCTGCTTGAATCCATGATGAGGGCAGTTGTAGAGAAGTTCTTGGAATCGATTCCAAGTATCGTATAAGCTTTCTCCTTCTTTCTGGGAGAATCTAGCGATGTTGTCCTTGATGGCTATTGTTCTGGCCGGAGGAAAGTATTCTTCAACAAAGTCCTGAGCCAGAGTATCCCATTCAGTGTAATATCCAGGTGGTTTGCCAGTAAGCCACCTCTTAGCAGCAGCCTTTCAGAGAGAACGAGGAAGCTCTCAAACAAAGAGTATTCTTGTCGAGGTTTCCGTTCTTGAAAGTGCTGCAGACATCAAGGAAGTCTGCAAGATGAGTGCACGGGTTGTCTAGGGGCCTGCCTTCGAACTGTAAATCCCTAGAGATCATAGTCAAGAATGGAATCTTGATCTCATAGTCAGGATCTCCTTCAATGCACGGTACGGCAATGGCAGATCGAACGCTAGTCGCGCTCGGCTTGTTGTAATCAGCTAGACTTTTCTGTGCAGGTGGCAGTGGTGGATTTCTGCCTGGTGGTGGTGGTGGTGGTAATTGATCAGTCATGGTAGGAGATGGAGGAGGTGAAAGTGACTCGGTGTATGAAACGGATGTAGGTGACGGTACAGGTGAAGATGGAGATGAGGAACTCTCCTTCAGTTCCTCGATCTTAATCGGAGTGATGGATGGAGGTGGATTGATTCTGCTTCTCTTGGAATTTGTGATTGTCGAGGTGGACCAGAACTGCTTGGTCTCTCTATACTCTTAGCCTTGTCCGTTTGAGAGCGAGTCTAAGGGCGGCGATGCATACACCTGTGAACAACCTACAAATAACAAAAACAACAAAACCAGTGTAAAATCGAAGTGGGTGGAAAATGAAAGATGGAAATATAGAAGAATAAATTGCCAGTTCTTCTTTCAAACAATCAAAAGAAGTCCCCGGCAACGGCGCCAATTTGGTGAACCTAAGATCGTTGTGCGGGTTCAAACAAATAACTAACAAAGCTAACAAGCTAGGGTAGATCGTATTCCACGGGTCTTCTAATGATTGACTACTCAAATAAGCTAGCAAATTACTCAGGTTTAAGCACTTCATGCGTGGTGTGAGTTCCACGACTTCTAATTCTAAGAAATGCAGAAAAATTAAAAATTGAAACTAAGAACAGAATGGAAATTGGTTGATTAAAACAGAGATGACAGACGAACTTAGACTTTGAATCCCCCTTCGTTCCCAGAGCATTGGCAATCAACAGATCAGCGGATTTCGATTCTCATTCAATCAATTCTAAGACACCACCATAACTCCTGACCCTTATGTTTAAGACCGGCGAACGTTCGCTCTATCCGTTCTAGCTACCAAGATTAATTAGTCGCTCGGGTACGGTCGCCTGTCGCAACGACTTAACTTAACTGGTGGAATTACTAATGATTTATGAGTTACTCTTGCAGTGGATTAACCCTAATCGGTTCCTACGAAAGGCATGCTCCAATTATAAGGTTAATTGTTCGATTTGGTGTTTTAAAGTAAGGCGAGCGTTTGCTTCTATCCGTAGCTTAACAAGAATCTAATCTAGGTGATCAATCCAGACGAGAAACATGAACAATGAAGAACAAACCAAACATGAAAGAGAAACTGATTGAACTTCGAATCTAATCACCGCCGATCCGTGACCGCTTTAAAGCCCTGGGTCACTTAGGGTTCATCTAGTCTAAGCTCTAAGAGTTTAGCTACTCATGTTTAACACAAAAGAATCAAAGACAAAGAAAGAGTTCATCATCCAGAGGAAGAACAGAAAAGAATCTGAAAAACCTAATTAAGACGACTCTGGCAGACTTCGATCTTTGGTAAACTGCAATCCTAGCTCCGAGTCTTCGAGATGGAAGGGATGGCATCACGATCTCTTTCCGGCTCTTCCGACTCTAAACTCTCAGCTCCAGAACATGAGAGAATTCTGAAGTTCGGTATTAGTTGGTAATTATGATTGTTGTCTCCAAAATATCTTTTTTTGATTTGGGCCGCCGGTTAAATATTTATACTTAACCCTAATACCGCCGGATTTTGCCTGATATTTTCGCCGAAAATAATGGGGAATTTTCGCGAAAATACTGGGGAATTTTCGCCGAAAATCTTAGTGTAAATGGATGGTCTGCCGGCTACTTTTCTTCTGTGATTTTCGGTCCAATTGTTCTCGGCGAAAACTTAGGGTTTTCGCCGAAAACTTCCTTTGATGAGCATCAATCGATTTGTTCTTGCATTTTCGCCGAAAACACTAGGGTATTTTTGGCGAAAACTCCTTTGTAAACCGGGGCAGACTTTTGTTCGACTCGATTGACTCCTTGGATCGATTCCGGTGTAATTCCTCGAGGTTCCAACGCCTTAGACTCGTCCTTGGCTACTTATTTGATGGCAAAAACCTGTGCTATCATAGAAAAACTAGAAAACCATCAAATAGACCCGAAACGGGCTAAAGTAACACAAATGGCACGAGATAGGGCAATTGATTGAATATTCGCTATTCTACCCTAAAAACCATGTCTTAAGCAAGGAAATGTCGCTTAAATGAGGCTGATAATCATGTCAAATCGAGTGTCATCAAAATACCCCACACTTAAGCTTTTGCTTGTCCTCAAGCAAACTGAATAGAAACGCTCGTGTTCACAAATGATAAGATTAATCAAATTGGAGTTCAATCAACACAATGAATTATTAGACCGATAGTTCCTAGAACAAGAAACCTAACATGCATACTGATCAGCCAAACAACCTGGTCTCACTAATAAACTGCACATGACAAGTAATCGCAACCAATTATGCACGAATTTGACCTGACCGACCAGACTCCTCACACAGGAAATATATAAAACAATGGAAACTCTCACTTTCTGTGTTTAGGGACGTGTTTCTGCTCTCAATCATTTTTCTGTTACTGAATTCTGTCATAAGTTTGCAATTCGACCACATCTCCACCACTGTGACAACACGAGTAACTAGTCAAGAAGGACTTTCCTGCTAGGACTGTAACGAATTCTACACTACAAGGGTTTATGATGAGATGGATGATGGGAATGTATGATGATGGCTTTGGTGCGGTGTAGCTTTCGACTAATTTCCCTCGAATCTAGCCTATGGCTTCCTACCGTCTAACCAGACACGGGTGGAATAGTGAACGCTCGTCCTATGATACCCTCAAGCAACCTAGCACTTTATTTTCTTTATACTTTTTCTTTTCTTTTCTTTTGACTTCGTTCTTCCATATGTAGAGAGAAGAACGTTTATTGAACTTAAAACTTTCTGATTTTTCAGATTTTTCTTCTTTCTCTTTTTTTTTTGAAACTTGCTTCTTTTCTTCTTTTTCTATTTTTTTCTTTGTGCCGATTCTTTCTTTTAGTTGCTAGAGGGGTTTACACGTTTGGACATAATAGCTAAGACCACCTGTTTAATGGCTATAGGCAGGTTACCACAAACCGACTTCCGGTAGGTCAATCTAGAACTACAACCACAGGGGATCAACGGGGAATGAAAGAATGGGAAATGGCTGTAATATATTATCGAAACGAAAGAACAGGCCAAGCTCAAGGGTTTAAACCTAATGGATTTAACGTTGGGTAGGCTATCTGGCTTAGTAGTTGAATCTAGATGCCCCTATCATTCTAGAACTCATGTCATCGTGTGGTCTCGAGTAGGTCTCATGCAAATTCTAACTCATTCAAGTAAACAGAAAATCACTCAAAAAGAATTGAAATTGCAAGTTACGTGCAATGGATCAAAAGCTCACAGTTGGTTTGCTAGTCGGATTCGGTCATTTTCATGCAATCAAGGCTACAAATTACAAGTGTGATTTTAAAAATTTTGTTACTGACCAGGCAATTTAGCATCAAAGCATACACGCTGGTTCTAAAGTTCTAGGTTAAGCAGTCTAAGCATCATTATGAAAGGTTGAACAACAACTTAACATAAAAAATCAAGAACCGAGCAATTCTAATGCTAGAGAAACTGGAAAGGCACCGAGAAACACACAACACACAATTAAGGGCAATCAAGTTCATGCAAGGTTCTCTAGCATCCTACCCCACACTTAAATCGTTCTGTGTCCTCACAGACTAAACTAGAGTAGAGATATACGAAGAACCTGGAATGAGATGGTCGGTGTAGGGGATGAGCACGGATAGCCCGGAGCGGAGCGGAGTAGCTACTCGAGTTCCTACAAAACAAAAACAACAAAAAGATCAAAAGGATACCGGGACAAGGGTCCCGGATCCACACAGAAGATAAAAAATAAAATAAAATAAAATTGGATCGAGATCCGAAAAGAAGAAATAAAAAGAAAGGACAAGAAAGAGGATACAACCCAATCACTGCTCGTCAGGCGCGTCGGGGGGTGGAAAGTGGAGGAAGTCGCCGAGCTGACGTTTTCACGCCAGCTGTGCCTCATACCGCTCGTTGGAGCGGTGCATATGTTGTTGCATAATAGTCCATCTCGCCTCTTGAGTGGCGTTGTCGGTGATGCGCCACTCTTGCAGTCGCTCATACAGCTTTCCAACATCCGCGGGGTGCGGGTGGTGCTGCGGGTGAGGCATCTGATATGGCTCTGGAATGGGCGGCAGCGACTGGCGTGCATACCCTTCCTGATGGTGTGGCGAGGGTATATGATCATGAAATTCTTGCGGAGTAGTCGGGCAAGCACCCATCCGGGATGAAGAGGGTAGCTCTCCCGGATGGCGCGATGAAGAAGAAGCTCCTCTCGGCTGATGTGGTGGCAGTCCTTCTCTGGAGCATACAAAAGAGAACGACTCTAAACCATATGAATGAATTTATAGAGAGGGTGAGAGAGAGACTTAACTGAATTATGGTTCATGAGACGATCGTCGGGCACTCCAGTCATGTGGCTCCAGAGTACATGGTACTCCTCTCCGTCGTCATCGTCGTCCTCCCAGCCGAGGTAATGACCATTGTAGTGCTCGTGGGGGATGCCTAGATTAGCGGCAAATTCATCATAGGTGAGTGTCCTGTGCACCCCGCCCAGATAGAAGGAAACGACCTTCTTGCCCTGCCTCCTTTTGTGCTCGTCGAGATCGAACGTCGCCCAAAACTCCTGTAGAGCGACTTCTGGGAAGTCGGCGGCTAGTGTGGTCAGCTCCAGCAAGCCAGCATGCGTCAAGGCATCGAGCACGTTCCGGTGCCAGTCCTCATCATGATCGAAGAGAGACTCCATGGAAAGGGGGCGAACAGCGGCTCCAGGGATATGCTCGAGCTTCTGGTAGCACTCGAAGTAGTACGGGGTAGGCGAGCAACGGTGTGGTGGTACCCAACACGGCCAGGGAAAGCTGGGGGAGGTCCATGGATGGCAGGTGTGACGGGAGCGGGAGCTCGGGAGCTGGAGGCGGTGTCAAGTCTCTGCTTGGTCCTGCGCTCATGAGTTACGTTCCTAAGCAAGAAAACAAACCAGATTAGTCAAACTAAAACCCTACCCCACACTTAGTCGAAAAACTCAATTTCACAAAGAAATGAGGAAAACCGAGTGGGGGTAAGCAAAGCAAATTAACTGGTAATCCCTAACAATTAAAATACACGCTTAGGACACAGCCAGAATGGAATTATCACAATCAGAGTTCAAAAGTCAAAACAACAATTAAAAAGTCAACATAATCGAACATTGAACCCTAATCATGGCAAGACTATCATAAAGCGGGAAATGATGGCATAATATGATCTCAGATGGCAAGCACAATAATATGAACGTAAATGAGCACATAAGGCAGCCAACTAATCATAAACAGTTCATGGTCAAACCGACATTTCTCAAAAGTCAACATCATAAAGAATAGGTCTTATGCATAGCAACATATGATCACACGATATGGAAATTAAGCACAATACTCCCTAAGCATGCTAGATCAGTCCAAAGAGTTCACCTAGCCTAGTTCACACGAAATTAGTCGGCACGCAATTCCAGGTAAACCGAAAAGTCAACCGGAAGTCAACCCCGACGAAATTCAGCATTCAACATGTCAAAAGATTAGGAATGAAAATTTCTACAACTTACCTTGAAGCCATGGTTGCTGAAAATGAACGGAGAAAGAGAAATCGGTGAAAAACTCGAAAATCTAGGGTTTGGCTGAACGGGAGCTCTAGAGCTCCGATCCGGACGATCTATGTCTCAAAATGTTTGGAAAAGGGAGGGGAGTAGGGCGGCGGCGGCGGCGAAGGGTTTGGTCGGCGGCGGTGAAGTAGTATCGGTGGCGGTGGGTGTCAAAAATTGGGGGAGGTGTTTTCAGATTTTCGAAAATGAAAGTGAGGAGAGAGAGGGTGAGTCCGTGAAAAATAAGGGGAAAAATTGTTTGATTTTCACTCATGTTTTCGGCGAAAATATGTGCAAGTTTTCTCCGAAAATGTTAGTTAAAAAGTACTGCCAGTTTTCAAAAAGGTTTTCGCCAAAAATTTAAATACATTTTCGCCGAAAAGTTTAGGTAAAAACGTCTGGAAAACTCAGTGGGATTTCAAAGGCATTTTCGCCGAAAACATGGGTTATTTTTGCTGAAAATTTTGACCTGTACGATTGAAAATATTTTCACAATCCCGGCAAACTTCAGAAAATCACAGTTAAATCCAAAAAAATTGGAACAACCTCAAACGACTTGCGATTGACACTATGACACATAGACTACACACGAAAAATAAGAAAAAAAACTGACACTATTGGCTCCCCAAAAACTGACTCTAGAACACTAAGGTTGACACAAATGAAAAACTGACTCCAGCCGTGGGTTGCCTCCCACGAAGCGCTCTTGCTTAACGTCCTTGAGCTGGACGATACCTGGACGGTGTTAGGAGACGTCCCAACTCAGGATTTCTCTTAGGCCCGAGTCGGAGTTCATGAAATATGGCCTTGGGGATCCTCTGGCAAGTGTGAACTTCTTCCCGTTTGCGTGAATTATCTTGGTTCGTTCTTCGAGAAGATGACCAGAATGTTTACAAGGCCTGAACAGTTCTTTCGAAGGAGCGTCCTTCAGAGGATCATTCTTCTCCGGTGGCTCGGTAGACGGGGGCTGAGCAATCGGCTTCCAAACCACCTTCGTCTTCTCTTTATTCTCCTTCTTTATCTCGCCAGGATCTTTAACATTTGGCGATTCCTGAGGGGATGCCGTCGGATCCTCCTTTTTTTCTCGGCTTTTGTGCTGGTAGCTCATTCTTCAGATTAGGGACCTGTCCAACACCTGTCAATAAGATTTCTGCAGAAACTCTAGATTTTTCATTAGTAACGGAGTTGACCGAAGCTAACTCCAGAGCTTCAACAGATAAGCAGTGCGCCTCTTTTTTGACTGGGACTTGCATACCGTCCTTGAGGCGGAATGTCATGGTGTCCTTGCCGACCCTTAATGTCAACGAGTCATCTGGGACATTAATGGTAATACCGGCTGTTGCCATGAACGGTCGGCCTAGGAGAAGAGTGACATCTTCCCCTCGGGTATCCATAACAATAAAATCAACCAGAATAGTAAAAGGACCACAATTGACAACCACGTCTTCTATCAATCCCCTAGGTCATTTCACAGATCTATCGGCAAACACTAAACGCATGCTAATCAGTTTTAATTCTCCTAGGTTCAATTTCTCATACAAGTAGGTAGGCATGACATTAATGGAAGAACCTAGATCAATTAAACTACGATCAATTTTCACATTTTTAATAGTGCAAGGCAAAGTAAAAGCACCAGGATCGCGACACTTATCTGGGGGAGGTATGGCGGTTGTCTGGCTGTGGATCGCGGAACATTCTTCCTCGAGGGAGACGGAAGACAACTCTCCCTTCTTCTTGTCTTTCGCAAGATCTTTCGCGACTTTTCCAGCCTCTGGTATCATCTGGGTAGCATCAGTAACTGGTATCTTGACATCTGTGTTCTTCAAGTATCCATGTCACTTTCTATACCGGGTATCATGATCTTTCTCCTTTGATTGCGCGGCCTTAGGAAACGGAATCTAAGGCTGATATGGAGGGAGCGGTGGCACAGGTGCTGTCTTTGTCAGGGAAGGCGGGGCAGTCACCTCCTCTTCGATCTCTGGCTTGTCAATGGCTATAGCATCAGGAATTATGGCCGGTTCAGGAGCTGCAGGATCAGCTGATTGCTTGTCGCTTCTTGTGGAGATAGCCTTGACGTGCTCCTTCCTAATGGCAGAGTCGTCTTGAACCGATGATTGATTAAGGAGGGGGCTATTAGTTAGCAGGCTAAACATGTTATTCAACATGCTCTCCACTCGTTGACCTCGAGCTTCATGACCTTGATTTAAGAGGGCTTGAAGCTTGAATCTCTCCTCGTGGTCATCGAGTCTTGTCAAGATCAGTGATAAGCTGCAGTATTAGCGGTATCAAATAACTAATCTACCAAGGCAGACTAGATCGTATTCAACTCGAGGTCTCTTCTTCTTGACTACTCAAAGAGGCTGGCAAATTATTCAAGTTTAAGCACTTAGTGCGTGGTGTGAGTTCCACGACTTCTAATCTAATAAAGCAGGAAAATAAAAGACAGAAAGACTAAAAGGTTGACTAACAGGAAGATAGACGAACTTAGATTTTGAATCCCCCTTCGTTCCCCAGAGCATTGGCAATCAACAGATCAGCGGATTTCGATTCTCATTCAATCAATTACTAAGACACCACCATAACTCCTTACCCTTAGGTTTAAGACCGGCGAACGTTCGCTCTATCCGTTCTAACTACCAAGATTAACTAGCCGCCGGGTACGGTCGCCTCTCGCAATGACTTAATTAATTGGTGTAATTACTAATGATTAATGAGCTACTCTTGCAGTGGATTAACCCTAACCGGTTCCTACGAAAGGCACGTTCCAATTATAAGGTTAATTGTTCAATTCGATGTTCTAAAGTAAGGCGAGCGTTCACTTCTATCCTTAGCTTAACAAGAATCTAATCTAGGTGATCAATCGAGACAAGAAACATGAACAATGAAAAACGAATCAAACATGAAAAAGAACTGATTGAACTTCGAATCTAATTACCGCCAATCCGTGACCGCTTTAAAGCCCTGGGTCACTTAGGGTTCATCTAATCTAAGCTCTACAAGTTCAGTTACTCATATCAGAAATAAGAGAATCAAAGGCAACAATGAAGATCATCATACAGAGGAAGAACAGATAAGAACTGAAAAACCTAATTCTGACGACTCCCGCTGACGTGACCATGCCTGATGCCGTGACCAAGCCCTACTCGGCATTGCCACTAATGCCGAGCATTGTCGTATGCCTGATCCCGAGCCACGCCATCAACAATATTTGGAGCGGCCACCCTCTGATCCCGAGCCGTGGCATCACCAAAACAAGTCCGAGGGAGCTGATGTTGAAGCTAATGATCGTGGCTGACCAGGACGTTGATGCCAACCCAAGCATTGAGGCCGAGCCGATGCTAGGTACCAAGACCAGGCCACCACCTAAGCCTGATCCGAGGATGGATGACCAACCATCAGTGATGTGAGACAAGAAGGGAAGATGCCAAGAAAACAACATTCTGCAAGAAGATATGAAAATGGAAACAATGTGAAGATTGATGATCCAATGGCAAGATTCAAAGGTTTTGTGATCTTCAGTGACCATTCTGCCATATCGGAAAGTTGAGGGGGTCTCATGAACGAAATTCATCTTCATTCATGCACTTGTTTTCATGTTCATTCACTTCCCCATTGGAACCATTCATGCATTTGTTTTCATGTTCATTCACTTCCACATTAGAACCATGCACTTGCATTAAATGTGAACAATTAATTGTGTAGTTTTTCTAGAGGACTAGATTCATCGAATCTGGTGTAGGACACATTTTCTCCTACCCTATTTAAAGGGTTCTTTGTAGTTTGTTTCAAATCAGCTTGTTTGCTCACAATTAAAGAAATTCAGACTTCGGTTTACAATATTTGTTCCTTTAAGCTTTTGCTCGTTGTTGCTTGGCTTAGGAAGTTTGGTTTATCGAGATAAGGGTATTCACCCCTTAGTTCGTGGTACCGCACACACTTGATACCTCGAGTTCTTAGCTCTATAGCTAAGGGTTCTGGTCCGATTTCCATCTTCTATCCTGATTGTGTTTTCGTTTGCAAATTGTTCAAACCGAGTAGTGTGGATTGAGCCAACCTTGGCTTTGGTTCATATCAGTTTGGTATCAGAGCTCGGTTCAACTCTTGGATCAAAGCTTCTGTTGTTTTTCTTTCGATTATGAAAAAAAAACCTCAAAAAAAAAAATAGTAGCATTTTTTGGCTGAATCGTGAGTTGTGTGATTTCAGATTTATAGTTTTGTACTAACCATTTCTTGGTGGTAAAAGCTGGTGTGCAGGTTAAGAAGAAACAAAGTTTAAAAATCAAGAGGTCCAAAAGAATAATTTCGACCCAATCAAAGCAAAGCCACCTCACCAAGATTGTGTCTAGAAGTTATAGCGGAAATCTAAGAAAGGGGGGTAAACAATTTCTGTTCTTTCAAAGTCAAATTCGTTTTGAATAGTTTGTTTTCGAAAACCCAACAAAGAAATCTGACTAGGGCTTAGAGTGAACTCAGCTAGGGTTGTGTTTACTTGAATTTCGAATTACTTGACTTCTAAAGCTTTGAAGAAACTTGCAACTGCTCATAACAAACTTGCTTATTGCCGATTTCTGTTTCATCCTTTTCTCACCAAAAACTTGTGTGAAACACGAGAGGCAAAAGAAAGAGTGTGTGAGGTTCATTAGAGAGAGTTGGTGAGGCCATTGTGACTAATCATTGTTCAAGATGACAGATCCAGCAGGGTTCGAAGCAGCAATAAATGCGATGAGGACGAAGTTCGATGAAGCACTCAACACTATGGCTCAAACCCTCACCGCGGCCATCCAGAATAATCAGCCAAGGATAGATGATTCTGATGTGGAGGATGATGCACCTCCACGAGGTGGAGCAAGGCCACATAGAGAAGCTTTAAATGGAGAGGTGTTCACGGATGATGAGGACGACAAGGAGGAGTTCCAAGAAGGTGAGATCAAAGAGGAGGAATCGAAGGAAGAGGAAGAAAAGGTTCCAGAAGGCATGATGAGATCTCTAGTATACACACTTGGATGGATCCAGCTGCCGCAAGAAGATTTACCACCAGCACCGACCCTTGGTGATGAGCCAGATACCGACGATGAAAGCGACATAGAGATGGACACCGAGATTGATGCCGAAGATGATGTCGGATAAGAAGATTATGGCCACGAAGATTCGAGGACGAATCTTTTTGAAGAAAGGGAGAATGACGTGACCATGCCTGATGCCGTGACCAAGCCCTACTCGGCATTGCCACTAATGCCGAGCATTGTCGTATGCCTGATGCCGAGCCACGCCATCAACAATATTTGGAGCGGCCACCCTCTGATCCCGAGCCGTGGCATCACCAAAACAAGTCCGAGGGAGCTGATGTTGAAGCTAATGATCGTGGCTGACCAGGACGTTGATGCCAACCCAAGCATTGAGGCCGAGCCGATGCTAGGTACCAAGACCAGGCCACCACCTAAGCCTGATCCGAGGATGGATGACCAACCATCAGTGATGTGAGACAAGAAGGGAAGATGCCAAGAAAACAACATTCTGCCAAGGAGATATGAAAATGGAAACAATGTGAAGATTGATGATCCAATGGCAAGATTCAAAGGTTTTGTGATCTTCAGTGACCATTCTGCCATATCGGAAAGTTGAGGGGGTCTCATGAACGAAATTCATCTTCATTCATGCACTTGTTTTCATGTTCATTCACTTCCCCATTGGAACCATTCATGCATTTGTTTTCATGTTCATTCACTTCCACATTAGAACCATGCACTTGCATTAAATGTGAACAATTAATTGTGTAGTTTTTCTAGAGGACTAGATTCATCGAATCTGGTGTAGGACACATTTTCTCCTACCCTATTTAAAGGGTTCTTTGTAGTTTGTTTCAAATCAGCTTGTTTGCTCACAATTAAAGAAATTCAGACTTCGGTTTACAATATTTGTTCCTTTAAGCTTTTGCTCGTTGTTGCTTGGCTTAGGAAGTTTGGTTTATCGAGATAAGGGTATTCACCCCTTAGTTCGTGGTACCGCACACACTTGATACCTCGAGTTCTTAGCTCTATAGCTAAGGGTTCTGGTCCGATTTCCATCTTCTATCCTGATTGTGTTTTCGTTTGCAAATTGTTCAAACCGAGTAGTGTGGATTGAGCCAACCTTGGCTTTGGTTCATATCACCCGCGAAGATTCAATCTCCTGGATCTTCAACTTTAAGCTCCGAGCTCTCCGAGGTGGAAGGATGGCGTCACGATCTCTCCACGGATCTTCGAACTCTCTAAACTCTATCTATCGACCCTAGAGTCGGCTGACTCTCAAAAGTCTGATTTGTGAAAATATGAATAAGGATTCGTCTCTCCTCCCTTTGGCTGTCGGCTGCTTCTTTAATTAGGTAGTTTTAGGGTTTCCAATACAGCGCCGGATTCGGAAGGGATTTTCGCCGAAAGTATCAAGCTATTTTCGGCGAAAACTTTAGTTAAAATCCCCTGTGTCATTTCTTCTAGGATTTTCGGCGAAAACATAAGGAAGTTTTCGCCGAAAACTTCAGTGTAAATCAGCCTGTGAGTTCTGAAGGTATTTTCGCCGAAAACCTCATAGTATTTTCGGCGAAAACATTGTACTGGGTAGTTGGATCTTCGGTTCTGACTCTGGTTCGATTTCTGGTTCGATTCCGGTTCACTCCTTGAGGTCTTGAATACGTCCATGGCTACGTAAATGATGGCAAAAATCTGTGCTATCACAAAAACGCTAGAAAACACATCAAATTGACCCAAAAAGGGCCAAAGTAACCAAATCGGTAGGAAATAGGGTAGTTGAGTGAATATTCGCTATTTTACCCCTAAAACCACGTTTCAAGCAAGGAAATGTCGCTTAAATGAGGCTGATAATCACGTCAAATCGAGTGTCATCAATACCCACACTTAAGCTTTTGCTTGTCCTCAAGCAAACTGAACTAGAACACACTCAAATTCACAAATGACACGAGATTAAACGAGATTCAATTCTAACAATTTGGTTTAGACTGTTCCACGTAGAAAAAGTGACCTACACATGCAAGAACATCAACCAAACAAGTTTTCGATCTCACTAATTTCTGCACACTTCAAGTAGTGGTTTTAACAAAGCTCGTTTCTTGGCAAAACAATGAATCATAATTAACCGACTACGATAACACCAATTCTAATGAGAAAAGACTTTAAGCTCTAGCCATGATGTGGATGCGGAGGTAGGAAAAGTGACGTGGCTATCGACTCGACTTCATCCGTTTCTAGATCTGTACGTTACATGTTCTAGCTAGGACCGCTTTTTAACAACAATTTCGTTCAAGCTTCAACTTATTCCTTCAATTTATTTACTGCATACTATTGCTCGATACCAAACACTTCACTTAGGTGTTGGACCTGCCTAGCTCACAGTATTTGTGCCTTTGCTAGTGCTCAACCCGAACACTTCACTTAGGTGTCGGGCTTGCCTAGATTTTTTTTTCAGCACTTCAAAGAACTTTACATTGATTTGCACAACTCGAATTTCACCACTCAAACACTTGATTTATCGATTTAACCACTTGATCCTAGCTAGTTATAACTTTTTACACGAGATTTCGAATTGGATTTCCATTTAATCTCAAGCCACAATGCATGATCTTGCTTGCTATCTATGATTCTATGGTTCAAATTTGAATTTCTCTAGCATCAAATTGGTGCCGTTGTCGGGGACTCTTCTATATTGTTTGAAAGAAGAGTTGGCATTTTATTCTTCTACTTCCATCTTTCATTTTCCATCACACTTCGATTTTACACCGGTTGTGCTTGTTTTTGTCCCTTGCAGATCATAGCAGGTACAGAATCGAATGACTCTCGTTCCATCTTCCCTACCGCAATGTTCGCTCCAAAGAGTCTTGCGGACTACAATAACCCGCGCGCATCTAACATTCGGTCTTCCATCACCGTGCCTTCTAATGACGACGATCCTGACTATGACATCACAATTCCCTTCCTGGAAATGATCTCTAGGGATGTTCAGTTCGAAGGGAAGCCGCAAGATAATCCATGCACACATTTGGCGAACTTCCTAGCCATGTGCGAGACGTTCAAGAGTGGGAACCTCGGTAAAACACATTATGCTTACGAGTCTTCCCATTCTCCCTTAGAGGCGCTACCAAGAGATGGCTCAGTATGAAACCACCTGGCCACTACATCGATTGGGATAGTCTAGCTCAAGACTTCGTAGAGGAATACTTTCCTCCTTCAAGAACTACAGCTTACAAGGACAGCATTGCCAGATTTATTCAGAAGAGAGGAGTAAGCTTATATGACGCTTGGAACTAATTTCAAGAGCTTCTCTACGACTGCCCTCATCATGGATTCGAGCAGAGACAGCTAGCTGAGATCTTCGCCCGAGGGATGAACGAAGAATCAGCTAAATGGGTTAACTTCTTAGCTGATGGCGACTACACCGCACTCGCACCAGAAGCTGCTCTTCTTCACTTTGCAAACTACGCATATAAGTCGAGAAGCTGGGAGAGACAGTTTGGAGCAGCTAAGAGCCGACCAAGCCGTGAAGATCAGATCAAGATTGAAGTGCAGAAAGAAATGAAGAAGATTTTCGGTAACTGGTCTTCAGAGGAAGTGAACTTTATTGATGAAGGCTTCACCAACAGTCAACAGGGCTACCCCGACTATCGTCAGTTCAGACAACCTCCTCAACAACAAGGAAGCTTCCAAGAGCGTCCCCCTTACAACTTCGGATTCAACCAGAGTCAGAATCAGTACTTGAGCGATAGTTATCAAGATCAACCTCAGAAATCTACATCAGGGAACACAAGGGATATCGAGGTAGACAAGAAGTTCGACCTGATCATGGCAAGGCTTGATAACTATGAGGAGAAATTCAAGCTTCAAGCCGTCTTAAATCAAGAACATGAAGCTCGAGGTCAACGAATGGAGAGCATGATAAATAACATGGTTAGCTTGATAACTAGTAGCCCCCTCCTTAATCAATCCTCGGTTCAAGTCGACTCTACCATTAGGAAGGAGCACGTCAAGGTTGTCTCCACAAGAAGCGACAAGCAATCAGCTGATCCTGCAGCTCCTGAACCAGCCATAAATCCTGATGCTATAGCCATTGACAAGCCAGAGATCGAGGAGGAGGATAGAGAAGAAGAAGAGGAGGTGACTGCCCCGCCTTCCCTGACAAAGACAGCACCTGCGCCACCTCTCCCTCCAATCAGCCTCGGATTCCGTTTCCTAAGGCCGCACAATCAAAGGAGAAAGATCATGATACCCAGTACAGAAAGTGGCATGGATACTTGAAGAACACGAATATGAATACACCAGTTACTGATGCTATCCAAGTAATACCGGAGGCTGACAAAATCGCAAGGGATCCTGCGAAGAACAAGAAGAAGGAAGAGTTGTCTCCCGTCCCCCTCGAGGAAGAATGCTCTGCTATCCAGGGCCATGCGACACCCATACCACCCCCAGCTAAGTGTCGAGATCCCGGTGCTTTCACTTTGCCTTGCACTATTAATAATGTGAAAATTGATCGTAGTTTAATTGATCTAGGTTCTTCCATTAATGTCATGCCTACCGGCTTGTATGAGAAATTGAACCTAGGATAATTGAAACCGATTAGCATGCATTTAGTGTTTGCCGACAGATCTGTGAAATTACCTAGGGGATTGATAGAAGATGTGGTTGTCAATTGTGGTCCCTTTACTATTCTGGCTGATTTTATTATTATGGATACCCGAGGGGAAGATGCCACTCTTCTCCTAGGCCGATCGTTTATGGCAACAGCCGGCATTAAGATTAATGTCCCGAATGGCTCGTTGACATTAAGGGTCGGCAAGAACACCATGACATTCCGCCTCAAGGATGGTATGCAAGTCCCAGTCAAAGAAGAGATGCATTGTTTATCTGTTGAAGCTGTGGAGTTGGCTTCGGTCAACTCTAGTTCTAATGAAAAATCTAGAGTTTTTGCAGAAATCATCTTGTCAGGTGTTGGACAGGTCCCTAATCTGAAAAATGAGCTGTCGGCACAAAGGCCGAGAAAGAAGGAGGATCCGATGGCGTCCCCTCATGAATCACCAAACGTTAAAGATCCTGGCGAGATAAAGGAGGAGAATAAAGAGAAGACGAAGGCGATTTGGAAGCCGATTGCTCAGCCCCCGTCTACCGAGCCACCAGAACGAACCAAGATAATTCATGCAAATGGGAAGAAGTTCACACTTGCCGGAGGATCCCCAAGGCCATATTCCATGAACTCCGACTCGGGCCTAAGAGAAATCCTGAGTTGGGATGTCTCCTAACACCGTCCAAGTATCGTCCGGCTCAAAGACGTTAAGCAAGAGCGCTTCGTGGGAGGCAACCCACGGCTGGAGTCATTTTAAATTTATCGAGTCAGTTTTTATTTATTTTGAGTCATTTTGAGAATTTTGTGTCGAGTCGGTTGAGTTCGGATGATAGAAAATAGTCGAAAAAATATATATTGGGTATTATTTGGGTTGAATATATTATTTGCAGGAAGAGAAGTGACCAATTTGCAAGAAATTGGCCAAAATCCGGAATAGTGAACCCAAGGAGAGCTCAAAAACACAGTGGGTTTACACAGCTGTGTAAAGACCCGTGTAAGAGCTTACACGCCATGTAAGCTATTGCACTAAGGAGCTTACACGTCGTGTAAGCCCCGAAATCCAGAGGTAAACCCCCTTCCCCTTCTCATTTTCGGATTTTTCACTCTCTCTCTTCGTTTCTCTCTCCCAAAAACCTCCCAACTCCTCTCCATCCCTCAAACCTCACCAACACCCAACCACCACTCAAACCCACCACCGTCGGCGGAGCTTGGACCACCGGCGTCAGACAGTCGGACCGCCCCATCGACTTCCCCTCGTCACAGCTCCCAGCCACTCCGCCGCGAAATCCGCCACCGCCAGCCGCAGCCCCATCCGACAAACGCACCAGCCCGACAGCCCGCCTCCGCTGCCGTCTCCCTCGGCCGGACCTCCTCGCCACTCCCCCCTCACCGAGCGCTGCCCCACCTGCCGTCCGGAAGCCGCTCGACGAGACCCGACGACAGCAGCCCCAACTCGAGTTGAAACTCGAGCCAGCCATCCTTCTTCTCTTTTCTCTTCGATTTCTTGAGTTTAACTCAATTCCAGGTATGTCAATCGACTCCCCTACCTCCTATGATGCCTTTATTATTGATTTCCAACCTCGATTTCGATTTTCAGGTGCTGAATCGAGTTTGTGTTCTTGAGCTCAAGAACCCTAATTTTTCAATTTTGGGGTTTTGTGAAATTGACTTGATATTCATGAAATTGGTGATATAGTAAGCTTATATTTTGAATCGGGGGTCGTTTCGATATCGTTTGCCTATCCAATTGTGAAATTCCTTAGACTTTTCATACCGATTTTTATCGAAATTGGGGATTTTTGCTTATGGACGAAATTGGATGAATTTTTGCTGTGTGATTGATCTTGTGATGATTATAGACATGTGTGCATGCTTGTTCTCGAATATCTCTACCTTAATTAGCTCGTATGATGGATTAATGTACACTTTTTGCATACCGATTTCATGAGTTGTGATCTTAGCTTGTGTGACTTATATGGCTGATTTGGACTTGCTTATTATTTGATTATGACTTAAGTTTGAATTGCAATTGGCCATTTGCTTCCATGATGATCTTTGCCAAGTTTGGTTTGTGATTTATTTTCACTAAACTTGGCACTAAACTTGGCATTTTGGTTTGTGATTTATTTTCAGGATGGAAAAATCAAAAGGGAAAGGAGTTGCTTCTTCTTCTTCCGCGCCACCTCCGGCGAAGAAAATGAGAGGAACCGCGAGGCGCGACACCCTCCAGGTGGCTTCCCCGCTGGATAACACCTCGAGCAACATCTTCAGCTTCCCACTGCGATCCTTTCATTGAAAAACGTGGAAGATCGACACCAGCACCAGAGCCAGAGCCAGATGCGACCCCAGCATACGACTTCAGTGGACTAGAGCGCGAGCTTAGGGAGACAGAGCAAATTCCAACGCGCGTTGGGAGGCTACTCAGAAGTGGCAACAGGAGTACGACGAGTGTTTCACCAGCCTCCAAGAGTTGCAACAGCAGATGTACCAGTCACAGCTTCAATTCTTTTGGCAGTTCCAGCCACCAGATGATAGCCAGCACCCTCCACCCCAGTGATTTCAGGATTTTTCTTCATTTTTCTTATCATCCAGAACTCTGTACTTTTTTGTTTTTGTTCGTGTCGGTTTATGTTGTTTTGGGTCTTTGTTGAAACTTTGTGATCGGTCGAGTCTTCTGTACTCCAACTGTTCTAATCGTATGATGGATCCTCTCTTATTATGTCTTCAGGTTATGATCTCAAAAATTCTCTATGGTTCTATGCACGTCTATACCTCCGATGTCTCGCCAGCGCCATCTCCGGCGCCGTCACGCTCATTTTACGGTACCCCTGTACACTTTCATTCTCTTTTTGTCTGGTCCATTGAGGACAATGTTTGATTTAAGTGTGGGGTGGGATTATATTTCTGAGGGATGCTATTCGTCTATGGTATTTGTGAGATTTCTCTAGCATAGAATTGCTCAATTCTTGACTCGTGATGTTAAGTTAGTTTTCAATTTTTCATAATGATGCTTAGACTGCTTAACCTAGAACCTGTAATCAACCTGCTTGCATCGATGCTAGATTTCCTGGTTAGAACAGAAAAGCTTATCACTCTTGTAGTTTTTCACTTTGATTGCATGATAATGACTGAATCCGACTAGCAAACCAACTGTGAGCTTTTGATCCATTGCACGTAACTTGCAATTTCAATTCTTTTTGAGTGGTTTTCTGTTTGCTTGAACGAGTTAGAATTGCATGAGACCTACTCGAGACCACACGATGACACGAGTTCTAGAATGATAGGGGCACCTAGATTCAGCTACTTAGCCAGATAGCCTACCAAACGATAAATCCATTAGGTTTAAACCCTTGAGCTTGGCATGTTCTTTCGGTTCGATAATACATTACAGCCATTTCCCATTCCATCATTCCCCAGCAACGGCGCCAATTTTATAAGCTGCAGTATTAGCGGTATCAAATAACTAATCTACCAAGGCAGACTAGATCGTATTCAACTCGAGGTCTCTTCTTCTTGACTACTCAAAGAGGCTGACAAATTATTCAGGTTTAAGCACTTAGTGCGTGGTGTGAATTCCACGACTTCTAATCTAATAAAGCAGGAAAATAAAAGACAGACAGATTAAAAGGTTGACTAACAGGAAGATAGACGAACTTAGATTTTGAATCCCCCTTCGTTCCCCAGAGCATTAGCAATCAACAGATCAGCGGATTTCGATTCTCATTCAATCAATTACTAAGACACCACCATAACTCCTTACCCTTAGGTTTAAGACCGGCGAACGTTCGCTCTATCCGTTCTAACTACCAAGATTAACTAGCCGCCCGGGTACGGTCGCCTCTCGCAACGACTTAATTAATTGGTGTAATTACTAATGATTAATGAGCTACTCTTGCAGTGGATTAACCCTAACTGGTTCCTACGAAAGGCACGTTCCAATTATAAGGTTAATTGTTCAATTCGATGTTCTAAAGTAAGGCGAGCGTTCGCTTCTATCCTTAGTTTAACAAGAATCTAATCTAGGTGATCAATCCAGACAAGAAACATGAACAATGAAGAATGAATCAAACATGAAAAAGAACTGATTGAACTTTGACTCTAATTACCGCCAATCCGTGACCGCTTTAAAGCCCTGGGTCACTTAGGGTTCATCTAATCTAAGCTCTACAAGTTCAGTTACTCATATCAGAAACAAGAGAATCAAAGGCAACAATGAAGATCATCATACAGAGGAAGAACAGATAAGAACTGAAAAACCTAATTCTGACGACTCCCGCGAAGCTTCAATCTCCTGGATCTTCAACTTTAAGCTCTGAGCTCTCCGAGGTGGAAGGATGGCATCACGATCTCTCCACGGATCTTCGAACTCTCTAAACTCTATCTATCGACCCTAGAGTCGGCTTACTCTCAAAAGTCTGATTTGTGAAAATATGAATAATGATTCGTCTCTCCTCCCTTTGGCTGCCGGCTGCTTCTTTAAATAGGTACGTTTTAGGGTTTCCAATACAGCGCCGGATTTGGAAGGGATTTTCACCGAAAGTATCAAGCTATTTTCGGCGAAAACTTTAGTTAAAATCCCCTGTGTCATTTCTTCTAGGATTTTCGGTGAAAACATAAGGAAGTTTTCGCCGAAAACTTCAGTGTAAATCAGCATGTGAGTTCTGAAGGTATTTTCGCCGAAAACCTCATAGTATTTTCGGCGAAAACATTGTGTTGGGCAGTTGGATCTTCGGTTCTGACTCTAGTTTGATTTCTGGTTCGATTCCGGTTCACTCCTTGAGGTCTTGAATACGTCCATGGCTACGTAAATGATGGCAAAAATCTGTGCTATCACAAAAACGCTAGAAAACCATCAAATTGACCCAAAAAGGGCCAAAGTAACCAAATCGGTAGAAAATAGGGTAGTTGAGTGAATATTCGCTATTTTACCCCTAAAACCACGTTTCAAGCAAGGAAATGTTGCTTAAATGAGGCTGATAATCACGTCAAATCGAGTGTCATCAATCAGGTCGAGCTTCTTGTCTATCTCGATTTCCCAAGTATTCTCGAATGTATAACTCTGAGGTTGCTGTCCTCCGGTGAATCCAGGGGGATCTTGATCAATAAAATTCACTTCCCCTATAGACCAGTTATTTGCTGTATCGAAAATCTTCTTCATTTCTTTCTGCACTTCGCTCTTGATCTAATCTTCACGGCTTGGTTGCCTCTTAGCTGCTCCAAACTGTCTGTCCCAACTTCTAGATTTAGATGCGTAGTTTGCAAAGTGAAGAAGAGCAGCTTCTGGTGTGAGTGCGGTGTAGTCTCCATCAGCTAAGGAGTTAACCCATTCAGATGATTCTTCGTTCATAGCCCAAGCAAAGATCTCGGTTAGTTGCATCTGAGCGAAGCCATGATGAGGGCAATCGTAGAGGAGTCCCTGGAATTTGTTCCAAGCATTATGTAAACTTACTCCTTCTCTCTGTCTGAACCTCGAGATGTTTTTCCTGTAAGCAGTTGTTCTGGAAGGAGGGAAGTATTCCTCTATGAATTCCTGAGCAAGATCATCCCAGTTGGTGTAGTGACCGGGTGGCTTGCTAGTGAGCCATCTCTTTGCGGCGCCTCGGAGTGAGAATGGGAAGGCTCGAAGGCATAGAGCATTCTTGTTAAGGTTCTCAGACTTGAAAGTTTCACTGACAGCCAGAAAGTCAGATAGATGTGTGCAAGGATTACCATCTGGCTTTCCCTCAAATTGCACGTCCCTAGAGATTAGTCCCAGAGAGGGGATTTTGATCTCATAGTCGAGATCGTCATCATTCGAAGGCACGGTGATGGGAGGCTGAATGTTAGATGCACTCGGCTTACTGTAGTCCGCAAGACTCTTTGGAGCGGACATTGCGATAGAGAAGATGGAATGGGAGTGATTCGATTCTGTACCTGCTATGATCTGCAAGGGACAAAAACAAGCACAACCGGTGTAAAATCGAAGTGTGACAGGAAATGAAAGATGGAAAGTAGAAGAATAAAATGCCAACTCTTCTTTCAAACAATATAGAAGAGTCCCCGGCAACGGCGCCAATTTGATGAGCTGCAGAACAGTGATCAAATACTACCAAGCTGGAAAGCTAAGCAGATCGTATTCCACAGGGTTTCTTCTAATCGACTACTAGACTAAGATGCAAGAAAATTAAAATGAAATTGAAAGACAGAATGATTGGATGGTTCAAACAGACGACAGACAATCTTAGATTTCGAATCCCTCTTAGATCACCAAGGCAACAGCAATCAATAGATCAGCTGATTTCAATTCTCGTTCAATAAATTTCTATACACCACCATAACTCCTGACCCTTAGGTTTAAGACCGGTGAACGTTCGCTCTATCCGATCTAGCTACCAAGATTAATTAGCCGCTCGGGTACGGTCGCCTCTCGCAACGACTTAACTTAACTGGTGCAATTACTAATGATTTATGAGTTACTCTTGAAGCGGATTAACCCTAACTGGTTCCTACGAAAGGCACACTCCAATTATAAGGTTAACTGGTTGAATTGATGTTTTAAAGAGAGGCGAGCGTTCGCTTCTATCCTCAGCTTAACAAGAATCTAAACTAGGTGATCATGAAAGACAAGTTTATGCGCCAAAGCAGGGAGATGTCTGGCGACTAACCCTAGCTTGCAAAAACCTAATCTAGGTGATCAACCAGAAAAGAAACACAAGAACAATGAAACTAATGTAGGCGTCAACTAGACAAGAAACGCAGTACAACAATCAAGAGCAAAACAACCATGCAAAGAGAAACTGATTGAACTTTGAATCTAATCACCGCCGATCCGTGACCGCTTTAAAGTCCTGGGTCACTTAGGGTTCATCTAATCTAAGCTCTACGAGTTTAGCTACCCATGTTCATAACAAAAGAATCGAAGACAGAAACAGAGTTCATCACACAGAGGAACAACAGATAAGAACTGAAAAACCTAATTCTGATGGCTCTGGCAAAGCTTCGCTCTCCGGTAATCTTCAATCCTAGCTCCGAGTCTCCGAGATGAAGGGATGGCATCACGATCTCTTCCTGGCTCTTCAAACTCTAAAACTCTCTCCCGAACTCGTGAGAATTCTGAAATTAATTGATATTCTGAGGTATATCTTTATTTGGGCCAATTTATACTTAACCCTAATACCGCCAGTTTTTAACTGATATTTTTGCCGAAAATGTGAAGAGATTTTCGGTGAAAATCCCTTTGTAAAATGACTGCACGCCGACTGCTTTTCTTTTGTGGTTTTCGGTCCAACAGTTCTCGGCGAAAACTTAGTGCTTTCGCCAAAAACATCCTTCGGTTGACATCAGTGGATTTGTGCTAGGGTTTTCGCCGAAAACACTAAGGGATTTTCGGCGAAAACCTTAGTGTAAACTGGGGCAGGAACTGGTTCGACTGGATTGGCTCCTTGGATCGATTCCGGTGCGATTCCTCGAGGTTCCAACACCTTAGACACGTCCTTGGCTACTTATTGATGGCAACAACCTGTGCTATCATAGAAACACTAGAAAACCATCAAATAGACCCGAAACGGGCTAAAGTAACACAAATGGCACGAGATAGGGCAATTGATTAAATATTCGCTATTCTACCCTAAAAACCATGTCTTATGCAAGGAAATGTTGCTTAAATGAGGCTGATAATCACGTCAAATCGAGTGTCATCAGTAAGTGTTGTTCAAGTACTGAATCTGGCGAATACTAGGTGATGTACTATAGTTGCCTTGATTCCTGTGAGGCGGTTGATAGATTCCGCCGGATTGATTATTTGGCTTCTGTTCTTGATATGACCCATATGGTCGGTTGTTCTGGTTCTGGTAGATGTCGGAGTTGTATGGAAGACGCTCTTAGAAGCTCCCTTGTTGTTGTGATTGTCTAAACTGACGATAGTTGGAGTAGCCATTTTGATTGTTGGTGAAGCCTTGACCAGTAAAATTCACTTCATCTATAGACCAGACCTCTGCTTTATTGAAGTTCTGACAACTTTCTCCATTATGAGCACATACCCCACACCATTCACAATCGGCAGCATAGACAGTGGCTGACGGAGAGTTGGTGGGAGCGCCGGCCTTGTTTATGTGCTTCTGTAGTTCAGCCCTGATCTGTTCTTCAATGCTTAATCAGCTCTTAGCTCCTTCAGATTCTCTCTCCCAATTCCTGGATTTAGATGCACAACTTGCAAAGAGAAAGAGCACATTCTGGTGTGATATCGGTACAATCTCCCTCAGCCAAGGAGTTGACCCATTTATTCAATTCTTCATTCATCCCTCAAGCAAAGATCTCAGCTAGCTGTCTTTGGACGAATTCGTGATGAGGACAATCATAGAGAAGTTCTTGGAATTCATTCCAAGTCGTATAAGCTGACTCCGTCCTTCTGTCTGAACCTAGCAATGCTATCCTTGTACGTTGTGGTTCTGGCTGGAGGAAAATACTCCTCAACAAAGTCTTGAGCATGGTCATCTGAGCTGGTGTAGTGACCGGGTGGCTTGCTATTGATCCATATCTTGGCGGCGCCTCTAAGAGAGAATGGGAAGGCTAGTGAGCATAAGGTGTTCTTGCAGGGACTCCCACTCTTGAAAGTCTCGCACATGGCTAGGAAGTTCGCCAAATGTGTGCATGGGTTGTCATGCGGCTTCCCTTCAAACTGGACATCCCTAGAGATCATTCCCAGGAAGGGGATCTTAATCTCATAGTCAGGATCGACATCGTTGTGAGGAATGGTGATGCTTGACCGAATGCTAGTTGTGCTCGGCTTATTGTAATCCGCAAGACTTCTTTGAGCAACCATTGCGGTAGGAGAAGGTGGTGGCGAATCTGAAAATGTGAATGAAGCGGAAGAAGATGAGGAGTTCTCCTTCAACTCCTCGATCATAATTGGTTTAGAGGATGAAGGCGGAACGGTAGTAACTTGCTTCGGAACTCGTGGTTGCTTAGGAGGTGCAGAACTTCTTGACTTGTTTGAGCTCTTTGTCTTGTCAGTCTTGAGCAGAGAATGAGTGAAAGGGCGATTCATATTCCTGTAAACAACCTACAAGCGACAAAAACAAGCACAACCGGTGTAAAATCGAAGTGGGATTAAAAATGAAAAGATGGAGAGGTAGAAGAATAAAATGCCAACTCTTCTTTAAAACAATATAGAAGAGTCCCCGACAACGGCGCCAATTTGATGAACACTTTTTAGCATGGTGAATCAAATAACTACCAAGCTAGAAGCAAGGTAGATCGAATCTCTCAAGGTTTCTTCAAATCGACTACTCAAAGAAGCTGGCAATTCACTCAGGTTTAAACAGATTGTGTGTGGTGTGAGTTCCACAACTTCTAAACTAAAAGCAGGGAAATTGAAATGAAATTAAAAGACAAATTGATTGGGTTTTGACTAACGAGATGATAGACAAGCTTAGACTCGAATCCCCCTAAGTTCACCAGAGCATTGGGAATCACAAGGCTCGTAGAAAGGTCCTTCACAATGTGCTAACCTGAAATCTCATCAAAAACAACTCGAAACAACATCAAATTGCCCAAAAGAGGGCCAACGGGGGATAATACACATTTTCATAAAAATCACTCAAGTTCATCACAATTCAGAGTCAAACAAGAGGAATGTCGTTCAAATGTGGTGAGATAAACGCGGTAAATCTTACATCATCATAAGGGAAGCTCACAGAGCAGTGCCCAAGACCGTAGCCTGCCTTAAGGAGCACTTCTATTAGCCCAAGATGCGCCATGATGTGGAGAAGCTCATAGAACAATGTTCTAAATGCGAACGAGCTAAGTCACATCTTCAACCTTATGAGTTATACTCTCATTTACCTATTCTGAACACCCTTGGATAGATTTATCGATAGATTTTGTGCTAGGGTTATCTAAGACTAGGAAAGGAAGAGATTCCATCTTTATGGTAGTTGATAGGTTTTATAAATGGCTCATTTCATTGCATGCCACAAAGCTGATGATGCATCCTACATTGCTGATCTGTTCTTTAAAGAAGTAGTTAGGTTGTATGGAATACCAATGACCATAATCTCGGATAGGGATTCTAGATTTCTAATTTATTTTTGGAAAACCTTGTGGGGTAAGTTAGGCACTAAACTAATGTTTTCAACCACATGCCATCCACAAACAGATGGTCAAACGGAACTAGTGAATAGATCCTTATCACAAATGCTTAGGATTGTCATTAAATCCAACATTTAGTCGTGGGAGGATTGCTTGCCACACATAGAGTTTGCTTATAATAGGGTTATTCATTCAGCCACCCAATACTCCCCATTCGAACTTGTTTATAGATTTAACCCCTTAATCCCTTTGGATTTATCACCACTGCCTATACATGAGTTTTTATATGCAGATGGACAAAAGAAGGTTGAGTATGTTCTGAAGCTGCATGAGAAAGCCAATGCCAACATTGAGAAGAAAACTGCTCAATACATCCACAATGCCAATAGAGGGAGAAAATAGAAGATCTTTGAAGTTGGAGTCTGGATTCACTTCAGGAAAGACAGATTTCCTGAGGAGAGGAAATCCAAACTTTTGCCTAGAGCATGGCCCATATACGGTTCTTCAAAGGATCAATAACAATGCATATGTCCTTGATTTTCCAAATTCTTATTGAGTTAGTGCTACCTTTAATGTTTCTGACTTAACTCCCTATTATGATGATGTGTATGCAGATTCGGATTCGAGGCCGAATCCTCCTCAAGAAGAGGGGAATGATGAGCCAATCGTACCGTGGACACAACCGGAGATGCCCCTAACCTGGAGCCATGTCAAATCCTTCAAGAACCGTATCAATGCATACATGGAGTCATGAAGCAAGGGTGGCCACGAAGAAGATGATCACATGTTTACTAGAGAAGGCTACACCCTGCCAGAAATGAAGGCCCCTGAGTCCCACCACCGGGCTCTACTACTGATGTCGATCTGACCCTCAACGCCGATGCTGAGCCAAGACCACACCGGCCCAGGGCCGAGCCAAGCACGTACACCAGAGTCCTATGTAGCTAGGGAACGTACGAGACACGCTTTTGGCCGAGCCCCAAAAGTACTCATGCCTTTCAGGATTCCCTTGGCCCTAAGGGATCCCTAGGTCCTATGGATGAACCTCCACTAGTCCCAGCCCAGCCTGATGACATACACCACGGAGACACACGGGACATGGAGCTGGACCGAGCCGGAGTGATGCCGGTCTGAGACAGCCCGAATGCTGATCCAAGGCATCCTTAGACCACGAAACTGATGCCGAACGCAGGACTGAAATCAGCGCCATGCATGGAATCCGCAACACGAGAGGATTCCCCGGACCGCGAACCCTGGTTTCCTAATCTGGCTCGGACTAGGAAACCCGTATCGCCGAATTAGGGTTTTCACGACATTTATGCCTATTTTGTCAGACTTCCTTATTTAAGTATTTTTAGAGTCCTTGTTCGAACTAAACTTCATACTTAGACTATTTTAGGATTAGTTTAAGTTCCTTTTTGTAGTTTAATTAGGACTCTTATTTTTCCCTTTTAGTTATTTATCTCTTTTAGGAGTTAGTTTCCTAGGAGGAATAAGAGAGCTTGTTCTATATTCCTCACCTATAAATAAAGGCTTACACGCCTCAGTGTAAGACACAACTTTCAAGATATTTTCAGAATGAAATCAGAACTTCAGTTCTTTGTTCCCTTTCAAGTTTTTGCTCGTTGTTGCTAACTTAGGGTTTAGGTTTATCATCTCGGGTATTCTCCCCTTGGCGTGGCACCATTCAACTGGACACTTCGGGTTCCTAACTATATACAGCTAGCGGGTCCAAGTACACTCCGCTGGCACAAGACTGACTCGTTGTTGCTGAACATCAACTTATGGTGGTTAGGGTCATTGCCCACAGCTGCAGACAGTTCACATCAAACTCCCACACGGGAAAGGGCTCTCCCCCCAACTCAAAGACTGAAGAGTATAAATAAGGAGGACAATCCCTCCAAACAAGACAGACAATTAACACCACATACATACACAGAGATACACTTTGTGTAGGCGCGGGCTAATACGCTCAAGGCTATCGATAATCTCAAAACCCTAAGGGGTACCCCAGTACTTCTTTGTCTCTCACTCACACGGTCTTAGCCCACTCACAAACTCATCAATTGCTTGTTCTCTTACACGGGAATAGTATTTGAAATTCGGGAGTCCTTATTACTCCTAGTTTTCACCCCTAACTAAAAATATAAGGAAGTTATGCAATTCTTTAGGTACAATAATTTTCTGAGATGAAGGGGTTCTTAGAGATGTATCGAGGAAAGTTACTAGCTTCATCCAAAGGATAATAGCTAGGTAGCATAAGGGAATTGATTAGAAAACATTACAGAGATGGCGATCTCATCCGTCCATTCAATCAATGGATCTCAAGGCTTTGAATTAAATATGATTTAATTAATTAATTTTAGTATTATTATATTCCAGTTAAACGAAATAACAACATAATACCTGATGTTAGATAAAAGTACAACAAAGACATTTAAGTTTCTTAACCTAGAAATCTTTGCCCAACGTTAACTTTAAGATGAAATCATCCAATCATAACCCACGACTTCATCATCTCAATCATCTTCAATAATGAACCACGACTTCAAATTCCAGTAGCATAATCTCATCATCTTAATCATCTTCAATCATGACCCACGACTTCAAATTCCATGAAAATCGCCAACAGAAGAGAGGCTCTGGAGATCGAGATTGAAACCGCCATTGTTTGAGGCTCTGGAGATCGGCTTCCTGCCTTCCATCGCCGCCACGGCTGGCTGAATTGGTAGTTCCGAAGTCGATTCTGACCCAATTCCGAAGGAGGTAATTAGTATGCCTTTTCTACTTCTACACTCTTATGAAAATCTAACTTCTAGTCTTCTTGAATTTTTCTGGGTGGCGGCATTTGTTTTGCAGGTGTTGCAGATCTGAAATCTAAAAGAATAACAACTCCTTTACCTCCAAAAGAGGAGTTTTTGTGACTGGGTTTTAGGTCGTTCTTGGCATATTCATAACACAGCTCTAGTCCTTCGTCAATGGCAGAAAGGTATATCTCCATTGGTTTTCTCTCATGCAGCTTCTCCTGAGTGGATCACTTTGAAGAAGGTACCACCTGCTCTGATTGATCTAGAAGGAGTAAGCTGGCTCTCTAGTAAGATTGGGAAACCAATGAAGAAGTTTGTTCGAGAGGGTCTAGATGTTAAGGTCTGTGTGATCCGAAATAGAACTATACCATGTCCAGGGGAATTGAAAGTCGAATTAGATGATGGTACAGTTTGTGCTATTGACATAGTTCAAATGCAGGCAAGAGAATATGGAAAAAGGCCGATCACCAAGACAGTCTATATGCCTAAGGTTGTACAGAATGATGAAAAGACAGAAAAAGGTCAGCCTAATGGTGACCCGGAACCGGAGCTGGAGGGCACCGGGGGGGATGTACCAAAGGCAACCTCAGACGATATGAGTGGCACTAAGAAGAAAAAGAAGAAGAAGAAGAAGAAAAGTGCTGATAAGAGTGTTAACATTGATGATGAGAAAGCTGGAGAAGAGACAAGTGAAATGGTTGTCTCTTCTCAAAACGAGCAGCCTTCACAGGCCTCAAGCTCAAAAACTGCAAATGCATCTGCATCCGCATCTGCTTCTGCAGCATCTGAATCTGCACTATTCTTAGGGGGAATGAATTCGCCAGAGAATGTGAGATCTCAAGGGATTGGGGAGCCTGATGTGATGAAAGTAACACCTGAGCAACAAGTTTTACAGCAAGAGGGTGTTGTGACAAACATGGAGAGTAGTACGAAGTTAACAAGTGTTGATGAAAAGGAATGGACGCATGATGGACATAAGGCTTCTTTTGAAGACTTCTTGCAGTATAGTAAGCCT
The DNA here is from genome assembly GCA_034768395.1 of Linum lewisii. Taxonomy (NCBI): domain Eukaryota; kingdom Viridiplantae; phylum Streptophyta; class Magnoliopsida; order Malpighiales; family Linaceae; genus Linum; species Linum lewisii. The sequence continues at coordinate 34,213,818 of CM068298.1, forward strand.
GCTAAACCTAAGCAGTTAAAGTTTGTATCTGGTGTTAAAATGAGGCACAAAAACAGACAGAGATGAGATTTTGGATTTGGAATACAAGGGGATTTAACAAGAAGTGCAAGTTTAATGTAGTTATGGAGTATGTACGCTATTATAATATAGATGTAGTAGCTATATTGGAACCAAGGGTGAAAATGAAGAATACCATGGATTTATTCAAAGAAAGATTCTCGGGCTGGAATGCGGATTTTGCTTATGATGGTGACTTGGGGAAAATATGGCTGATATGGAAACAGAATGTCCCATTGAAGATTCTGGAAATTGGAAGCCAAATGATTCATATGAGGATTGACTTGGCAAAACCTTATTTTGGTACCCTTGTGTATGCAGCTAATAACTTGCTAGAAAGAAGAAGACTGTATAATGTCCTCAGAAGAATCCATCAAAGTCACACCCCTTGGTTTGTGGCAGGTGATTTTAACGCTTTTCTTCACCTGAATGAAGCCTCAACTCTACCAGCTTCCTTTGATAGCATGGATGACTTTAGAGATTGTGTTAACGACTGTGAGTTAATAGATCGTATATCTAGTGGCCCTCAGTATACTTGGATCAATAACAGAAAGGATGACCTGATTGTAAGATGCCTAGATAGAGTGCTAGTAAATATTGCCTGGCAGCAGACTTTTCCCTTAAGCACAGTCAGTGTGATCCCCACTGTGACTTCAGACCATTGTGCAATCTATCTGAACAATGACAAAAATATGGTATCTCATCCTAAGAGCTTTAAGTTCTTTTCCTTTTGGGCTAAGCATAAGGACTACAGGGGTTTGATTGCAGCAGCCTGGTCTAAGAAAGTTCAAGGAAAACCTTTTTTCAGGTTATATGCTAAGATGTGTGCTGTTAAGGATAAGTTGAGAGAGTTAAATAAGAGTTGTTACTCGGATATCCATGTGCAAGTTCAGAAAAAAGAAAAATGAGCTGTTGAAAGCAAAGGCTGAGGTGTTAAGTAACCCAAACCCTGCTGCTCTAGAAGATATGAGAAAATGCAATGATGAATTCATCCACTTACAGGAGGCATAGGAAAGTTTTTTAAGATAGAAATCCAGGGTCCATTGGATAAATCTTGGAGATTCTAATACTTCCTTCTTCTTTAATCATGTGAAGAGCAGAGCTGCCCATAACACTAATAGGCAAATCAAAAATGATGAAGGAGAAATGGTTGACAGTCATGAAGAAATAGCTAAGGTGGTTGTGAGCTTTTATAAAAAGCTACTGGGGAAAACTCTCAGGTCTCCATTCCAGACCTGGAAACTCTGATTACTCTCAAATTGGATAATCAAGCTTCAAAAAGTCTAGAGAATCCTGTTACTACTACTGAGATTAAGAAAGCCCTTTACAGTATTCATGATGATAAATCACCTGGCCCTGATGGATTTAATGCTTTTTTCTTCAAGGACAGCTGGAATGTGATAGGAGAGGATTTGATTACTGCTGTTCTTGGCTTCTTTGCTGATGGCATAATGCCAAGGTATGTAAATTCTATAGCTTTAGCTGTCATACCTAAACATCAGAATGCTGCAGAAATGAAGAGTTATAGGCCAATTTCGTGTTGCATTGTGGTGTATAAGGTAGTCTCCAAGGTAATTGCTAATAGATTGGCTGGAGTTCTTCCTAGTCTAGTTAGTCCTAACCAAACAGCTTTCATTAAAGGTCGGAATATTAATGATGGGGTACTGCTGGCTCATGAACTTTTGAGTGCCTATAGCAAACCTAAGCCTACTCCTAGATGTGCTATCAAGATAGACTTGATGAAGGCATTTGATTCTGTGGAATGGCCTTTCATCCTTGGTGTTTTGAAAGCCATGGCAATCCCTGCTGTCATGATAGGATGGATAGAGGCTTGCTTCAACTCTAATATGCTTTCAGTGAAAATCAATGGTTCTTTATGTGGTTATTTCCCAGCAAGAAGAGGGTTCCGCCAAGGGGATCCCATCTCACCCTTTCTTTTTGATCTCTCTATGGAGGTGTTTAGCTGTTTGTTTAATAAGGCAATGGTAGAGAAGAGGATTGCAATTCATCATCAATGTAAAGGGATAGGGCTTACCCACCTGATTTTTGCTGATGACCTGCTGGTGTTTACAAAGCTACCCCTGCAGATGTTGAAACTATAACTAACATTCTTGATGAGTTTAGGCAGTATTCTGGTCTGAGATTCAACCCTGAAAAAATCCAGATTTACATGGCTGGGATAGATGATACAGTAGCTGAGGAAATTGTTCAGAGGTCTGGTTTCAGTAAAGGTCAGCTGCCTTTTCGTTATTTGGGAATACCCTTAACTACTGGTAAGCTAAGAAAGAAGGATTGCAGAGGGTTGCTGGACAAGATAACAGCCAGAATTTCAGATTGGAAGTCTAAGAAGCTTACTTATGCAGGAAAAATTCAGCTAATTGATTCAGTAGTAGGAGGTATGCTGCAATACTGGATGTCTTCTTTCATTCTTCCTGCCAATCTGATTAGTGACATTGAGGATTTATGTAACAAGTTTCTATGGGGGAAATTAGAAAGAGGTAAACCCAAAGTGGCATGGAAAAATGTTGCATTGCCTAAGGCTGAAGGGGGTATTGGTTTGGTGGATTTCAAGTCCTGGAATGTGGCAAATGTTATCAGGCATGTTTGGAACCTGCTGATTCAAGCTGGTTCATTGTGGATTGCTTGGATTCAATATTACAGACTAAAGAAGCATTCTTTCTGGAGTGTGACATATTTATGTGGCTCCTGGCATTGGAAGCGGTTGTTGAAGCTAAGAGATATGATCAAGCCTCATATAACAGAAGATGCTGATGGGGATATCTGCTGGGCTGGTCAAGCTAGGTTGAAACTCAAAATTAGTGAAGTGTGGGAAGCAATCAGGCACAAAGGCACTACCATCAGCTGGTTTAGTTGCGTTTGGGCAGGATACTCCATTCCAAAGCGTTCTCTCTTAGCTTGGTTAATTGTCACAGACAGAGTTTGCACTCGGGACAAGATTAAGAGATGGGATCCTTTGGTTGATACCAAGTGTGTCTTCTGCGATGAAGAGGAATCTAGGGGACATTTGTTTGCTGATTGCTGTGTCATTCGGGAAGTTTACAGCAGGGTTTTCCCTAGCCTTGTTGGTAAAACGCTGGATCAAGCTATAAGCTTGGTAAGTAGCTGGAAGATGACTGCAGTGACCAAGATTCAGTGCTTATTTGGAGAGTCATCATTAGTAAAATTTGGATTGAGAGATGTCTAATCATCTTCCAAAATGTTAAGGTGAAAAGCTCTTATAGCATTTGGAAAGATGTTAGAGATGAAATCCATTGTTTTGCTATAGGCCATAAGGAGGAGGCACTAATTATGAGTAGTATATGATTTGTACATAGAGTTGTAGATTTCTTTTAGTGGCCTTTCCTTGTACTTTCATTCCTTGCTCTTGATGAATAAAACTTCTCAATTCATCAAAAAAAAGAGGAGTTTTTGGATGACGCTCTTCAAGTTCTACGAGCTATTCGGTTTGGTAAGTTGGTATTAGTTTCGCGCTCACCTTTTTCACATAGTGCCATGATTTCTGGTGGTTTCCGATTTGTATTGGAGTTGGTTTTCATCTGGAAAGCTTGTGCATTTTCCTTTGCTTTCGTACTATTTCTATCCTATTCATTATGTTTTGTTATTACCTGGTTATGTAGGTGCAAGGTTTGAGTTTGCTCTAGATGAAGATCTCATAGAAGCTGTTAGATGTGAGGAAGTGAAAAATGCTCTTGCAGCTAAAGGTAGCAAAGAGCGCATTGGATATGAAGTATGTTCCCTCGGTTTCTATCTTCTTTTGAAGTTCTTATTATTGCTTTCATCAACGGAGATAATTCATAGTTACCTTTTTCCTTTATCTCAGATGTACCATGAGAATACTCTGCAGACTGCCTGTTTCTCTACAGATTGATATGTTGATCCGTGGCAATGAACCTGTCAAAGCAATGTCTTAAATATCCGATTTGACATTATATTTTGTTGTGTTCTGCCTCCCTCTCAATGTTCAGCCAGATGTATCTGTAGGATGCCAGAGGTATGAATGGAAATTTACATAGCATATCATCACATAGTAAGCAATAGCTGGCCAAGATGGTAAGGGTTTGAGGTTGAATAGTTGCATGGTTGGGTTCATCCTACCGTACACCATCTGGAGAGAACTGTTTTAGTATCCATTGGCCTGAGGTTTTGGATTGTAGCTGTAGGACCTATCCCATGGAGAGTTTCTCGTCATTAAAAGAATATCATCCAAATTTTAACCATGATAGTTTGCTTACATCTAACAGCTTTTCATTTGCTTACAGTGGTTATTCTTAATATAACTTTCTCACTCATTCTAGACAGTCCATTGCTTACTTGGATGCAGTGTGGAGCATGATTCACTCAATTGGATATGATTCATTCACTGTAATCCCCTTTGAGATCTTCTACCATTGCACACTTTTTCTTCCAGTTACAATATTTCATTTCCTCTAAAAAGTTTGATGGATCTTTCAACCTCTGGATATAGGATCAACAAAGGCTACTTGGTTTATATGCAGTTCTGTTTCTTCGTTTTAGAAAGATCACAAACAAAGAAACAAAGGTAGATAGGGTGGTCATCTCTCTCTCACCTTGGGCTTCTTTGTTTTGGCTTCCTGCTTAAATTTGTGGACTCTACACTACAGATGCCTGCTGTCAACTATATTCTCAGGAATTCCCTTAAGCAGAAAGCCGAAGATCGTAAATTGGTATAGTTTACATCTGTAAGCCTAGTTGTGGGATTCCAAGTTACTTGAGAAGTTTCTTATTGTCATTAATTCGTTTAATATTTTGTCTTTAGGTGATGAACATTCATCAATCATTCAGCATTTTCCCCTTCACTTACATTAAAGGATAAACCAATGTCTCCTGAAGTCTATCAGGAACTGCAATTTGTTGATGTACCCACCACTCTAAAGATCCGAGTTTTGACAGGTACTCTACTCATTTCATGTTTGGGTGCTTGTAGTTTGCTGTTCTTTTTGCAAGCTTCACAAGTCCACCTATTCCTTGCTTGTTCAGGATACCTACTACGAGAGGTCAAAGATCTATGGTGAATCACTCTACTGATATCGACGATTTTGTACCCTTTCGACATAGTTTCCTCGAAGGAGAATAGTAAGCTCGAGCTTGACAAGAGGATGGACTTGTTCAGAGCAGTGGAGGGTGCCATCGTCGGACTAGGTACCTACTCGCATTATCATATGCAAGACTTTACATATGAAGATGGTGGCGGCGCCGATGCCCGAATTTGAACTTGGAAGAAGTTGGTGGAAGATGATGGCGGCACTGGAGTCCGATTCGTAAGCGCCGGAGCCGGAGCCGAAGAAGATGGCGTTGCCGGAGCTCGAATCTGCACTTGGAAGAATGGAGGCGCCGGAACCGGAGCCCGAATCTCAACTCGGTTTGTTGGGTAGGGTTCGGATCATACGAGTAATCATACCACTCCTGGTCTGGTTATTTGGTTTGACCTGTTTAGTTCGAAAAATAAGAAAATCGAGTTGTGGTTCTGGTTTGGTTAGTAGAATTAAAGGAAAGTGATAATGATAGAATAATTACAGCATTAATGACAGAATTAATTAGTTACCTTGGTTACCACTGCGGAAAAAACACTATTAATTACTTATGGTGGAAAAAAAGTTGTCCTATTTAATAGGATTTTTTTGGCCGAATTTTAATAGGCTTTTAAGTGATTGTTATTAGGATTATTATAAGTGATTTTAGGATTGTTAGTAGCCTTACAATCTTCACTCTTATTTCTTCTAGCTGGAGTTTGACGAAATTCGACCTCGGCCCCTCCTAATTTCCTTGTAATCCGGCCTAGCCGAAACCCCCATTCAGTAATTGAAAGAGGGTGTTATGCTGCTTCATTGCTACCCTTCCTCTCCCAATTAATTCCATTCTTTTGCTCAACAATCAACCCATAAACTCTCTCCCCAATTGATTCCATTCGAAACAATTTTTTTAGCTACAATATCTTTCAAATTTATTTTTATTATTGTTAATAGTATAATATATTTTATTTAAATTATTATTAATTAAACTTTTAATTATGTTAAATAGTAAATATAAAATTTTGAGATATTATTTACATTTTTTGTATAGATTTAAGTTGTAAATCCTATTACTATTGAATAAATTACGTTGGCATTTACTAAAAAAAAATTGTTCATATGAATTTACGTTTTAAATCCATTTATTATTGAATTTTTTGGAATGTACTATTTATAGTGTAACGATTCGTGTAAATTGAAGTCTAACAAACCATAGCATATGAGAGTGGAATCTACCCAAAAAATCAATATTCCTAATTCAAATTACGGTTTATGAACCAAAATTTTGTATCGTTAAATTGAGTCGGTCTCATATAACTGTGACTCACTCATTTTATTTTTGATTCTATTTGTATTAGAACATATGTGATCTACGTGCGGAAAAAATGAAACCCTACGAAATCGTCTCAATGTAGGTGAGCTCGTCCATAATTGGGGTATGTAATGGTATTTTGGTGCAAAGTTTCGAAGCACGATTGTAAATATGTGTTGGACTTCGAGATCAACCATTAATGATCATGCTCGAGCGTTGAAGCTTTGAGAACTATTTTAAAAATTTAATCATTTTGAAGAATGTAAATTTTTATTTATTTTTGGATATGCTACATCATTTTAAATATGACAATCTTTGAAACATTGCAAGGTTTCATTTAGGGCTGGAAATCGGTGCGGTTATGGTTAACCGCACCAAACTTTGCGGTTAACCGCACCACAAAATCCCCAAAACCACTAACCTTAACTGAACAGCATTTGAGTTGCGGTTAACAATAACCGCACCGTGGTTATGCAGTTAGGTTAGTGGTCAACCGCAAATAACCGCAATTAAAAAAATTCAGCATATCATAGGTTTCTAAGAACCACCGGTAGTCAATATTAACTCGAAAATGTCCAATCCAATCCAGATAACCACGACTCCACGAGTCTAAGTCCATAAGTTCAAAAATATCCAAATTTCAACATGCGATACGCATTACAAGTTTCAAAATGTCTTCCAAAGAAAGCAAAAATAAACATAAGGAAATTAGGTTTGACTTTGAGAGTGAGGGAAATGTAGGGTCTGAGAAGTAGGAGGATTGAGGAAGAGTGAAGATGGGATTAGTCAATTAGCCCATTTGGGAATTACTTAGTTTTTTATTCATTTATGTGGTTAGTTCAGTTAAATAATGGTTAACCGCGCAGTTAGTGGTTAAACCGCTAACCGCAAAATTCTCAAAATCACTAACCAAAACCACACCACTAACCGCGTAAATCAGTGTGAATTTTTAGGTGTGAGTGTTTCATGCGAATTTATTATTATAAAGTCTGACGTTACTAAGCTCGATTAGTTGAAAATATAATTTTGTTTTGTTTTATGAAATAGTTTCACGATCTAGGAGATCAATGAATTTATATTTGTTGGTCTTGCGTCGGTCGACTGCCTACGTATCCGATTCGTACCGGAATCAAAGCCTCATAGTTCGGGCGGAACGTAGGTCAATTTGATAGAGTTTGAGATTCGTTTAATTTTGATAAATTTTATATGATTTTTATAGTGAAAATATTTTCGCGTGCCACTACAACGTCGAAGCTAACGATACTAATCTTACTGAACATTAACGAACATTGGTTTATTGTAACACTTAATTAAGTTTTGATTATGTTATTTTAATTAAGCTAATTTATATCATTTAATTAGAGATTAGGTAAAAGTAATTAGACTAGAAACCCAAAGAAAAAATGGGCTAGCTCTTGCTCATTTAAACAAAAGGAACCAACCATTTAAAGCCCAAAAAATGCACCTGAAGCCCACACTCATGGGAAGGGGAGACTGACCGAACAGTTCGAGTGGGAATCGGCTGGTTAACTCAGCCATGCAAGGGGGGTTCGAAAAGACCAAAAGGCCAAAAGGTATTTTAAAAGCCATCACTTTAGGTCGGGGTAAAATCTTAAACACACAACTGAAACCCTAACCCTAAGAACCAAGTATATAAGCCAAAAATTGAGACAGAATTTAGTCTCTCTTTCTCTCTATTTTCAGCGCCGTCCCTCTTCCTCTCATTTCTCTCAAACTCTCTCTCTTCTATATTCTTCTCCTCTTCATCCCTTCATTTTTTTTTTGACGGTATTCATGCCTTCATTCTTATTTACAGAACAAAGATAACAATCAAAACCTAATCTTTTAACAATCAAAGTATGGTAACCAATTAATAACTACTCATAATACGGAAATTAAATGCTAACCAATTAATGATACCTAATTAAAAAATTAAATAAATAATATAGTTTCTATTTTCTTTGATTATTCTTTAAATAAATGGTAACCAATTAATGGTGCCACCTAATTAAATGGTAACCAATTAATGACCGTAATTATTCAGTCATTATCACTTACTTTAATTCTACCAACCAAACCGAAAAATCAACCAAATACCCAAACAACCAAATAACTAGATCTAGATGGGTATGGTTAATCGTCTGACCCGAGCCCTACCCAGCAAACCGAGTTGTGTGATTCGGCACCCTACCCAAGAATCCGAGTTGTGATTCGGCTCCGACTCCGACGACTAACAATCAATCTCCGGCGCCGCCAACTTCTTCTGAGTTCACGTTCGGTCTCCGGCGACGCCATCTGCTTCGGCTCCGGCGACGCCATCTGCTTCGGCTCCGGCTCCGGCTCCACAATCTTCTTCCACCATCTTCTTCCAAGTTGATTTCGATATGGGTCAGTTCGAGATTGTGGATTTCGATATGGGTAGGCTCGAGATGGTGTCGCCGCCATCTTTTCCATCGTTTTAGATATGGTTCGGCTCGCCGGAAGATCTGAAATTTTTCGAGTCTTTGCATTAGAGATGTCGACGATGGCCGGGATTGGGTCGGAATCGACTTAGGAACTACCGATTCGGTCGGCCGGCGATTGAAGGCGGGAAGCCGATCTCCAGAGCCTCAGACAATGGCGGTTTCGATCTAGATCTCCAGAGCCACTCTTTTGTTGGCGATTTTCATGGAATTTGCAGTCATGGGTCATGATTAAAGATGATTGAGCGGTGGTCGGGATTGGGTCGGAATCGACTTCGGAACTACCAATTTGGCCGGCCGTGGCAGCGATGGAAGGCAAGAAGCTGTCCTCCATAGATGAAGATGATTGAGATGATGCAGTCGATTGGATGATTGTTAGGGAAGACATGAATGAATGGATGATTGTTATGGAAGGCCGGAATTTGAACACGGCCGAATTTGAAGTAATGGTTCATTATTGAAGATGATTGAGATGATGAAGTCGTGGATGGATGATTTCATCTTACAGTTGAGCGTGGGCAAAGATTTTTAGGTTAACAAACTTAGATGATTTTGTTGTAGTTTTACCAAACATTAGGTATTATGTTGTTATTTCATTTAACTGGAATATAATAATACTAAAATTAATTAATTAAATCATATTTAATTCAAAGGTTTGAGATCCATTGATTGAACGGACGAATGAGATCGCGATACGCAAGCGGGTACATCTAATGCACCTACGTAGCTGGGTGCACCGTGTTTTTCATATATATATGTATGTATGTTTCGAGAAGCATAGGAAAAAGACAAGGATGGATTAATGATTGGGTAGTCGTCTGATGTAGACAAGTAGCTAGCTAGCCAAGCCAATTGTTGGGAAATGAAAGTTGGATGGTAACAACAAGGAGAAACCGCCAAGCCACGTGGAGGAAGATGAGTGGTGGCAGATGAAAAGGGCGGCGTACCAAACATATACATAAACAAAAAAACAAAGGGAGAGAATGTGGTGAATGCGACAGGAGAATCATCACCCCTCAGCTTATATATACCACATAAAACAAAAACAGACACAGTAATATATACAAATATGTATTTTTTAATATAACAATTGAGGGCTTCGGATCAGCGTCCAAACTTTTAAGTTTGGAACAGTTCCAAACCCAAATTCGGAGGGGTAATTCAGGTATTTCAAAAAGTAGTTTATCCTAAATTCCCACACCCAACAATCAACCATGATCTAATACATGGTTGGCGACGACAACTCTAATCTGCTTCGACCGGACAATCCTTCCTCTACCGTCCCCAATCCTTTACCCTCCTTCCTCTCCCTTTTCCGTCGCCTCGCCCTCTGTCAGAATCAGAGTCCTCACGAATCAAAGCTCGTCCACACATCGCCGACCTAGTCGCTGAGCTCGGCCTCGTCATCAATTAAGCTCGAGCCTCGTCATCGCCGACCCAGTCGCTTCTTCCCGCCCTCATCAACAGAACGGACCAAATCAGAATCGGAAGTGGAAGCTTGGGTATATTCAAGGCCAAAATGAAAAGTAAAATAGAGCATTTTGGAACTAGCAGCTCACCGAATGGAGATTCCTTTTCCCCTCTCCAAGTCCGTCGATTGCATCTTAGCTCCGACCTCGTTGCGGCCGTGGATCTCATGGATCGGTGAGGGATTAGGGTAGCTGAATGGGACTGGATTTTGATTAGATATTGCTGTGGAGCGGTCGTCGGTGTTGTCTGATGGTGTCGTAGTGGAGACTGCAGTCCCGAAAGGAAGGAAGGAATGAATGAAGGTATTGATTAGCAGATTGGACCGTCAATGGTGGAATTGAGATGTGTCGGTGGTCAGAGGAGAGTGACCTGCTACTGATGATGAGATGAGTTAGCAGTTGCAGTGATTAGCACTCTGAACAGAGAGCCAAAATTGTGGGATTTTTCCTTTTTTTTTTGTCTAATAGGATGATTTATAGGTTTGCTTTCAAGTTTTTTCATAATGATTTTTAGAATTTAACAATATATGATTTAGCTATTTCAATGGTTATAAAATTGTGTAGGTTTGGTCATGATTAACTTGAGTAGATAACTAGTTAACAACTGATAACTAGTTAATTCGAGTAGATAACTAGTTAACTCGATAAGTAAACTAGTTAACTCGAGTGGATAACTAGTTAACAACTCGATTGGTTAACTAGTTAACTGGAGTAGATAACTAGTTAATTCGATTGGATAACTAAATTGGAGAAGTTAACTAGTTAACACGATTGGCTAACTAGTTAACAACTTGGAAATTAGTTAAATCGATTAGATAACTAGTTAACTCGATTGGTTAACTAGTGATCCGCCCCGTTGGACCGGTGGATCAATATTGTGGTTCTTTGGAGGCTTAGGCAATGTATCCGTCCTCGGAGTGTCTCGGCGGATGGTACCTTGCAGGGCGGACGTGCAAGGGGTTAATATATGTAGGGTGGTAAGTATGTAGATAATGTAGGGAGAATGTGTTACAGAGAAGTACCGGGCGAGTGCCCTTTGGTGTGGGCGGAACCGATAACCTTTAGCGTACAGCGCGGAAGCTTGTAGTATCAGCGTATGGTCCCGGGTCTTTTTCGTGTCCTCTTCTGAATGGGGGACCCTGTTATTTATAGGTCCCATTGGTATGGCAGGATCCACGTGTCTTGCTCTGAGTGGGCCGCAAGGAGTCACCGTCAACAGTAATGGGCGGTGGTCTCCTGTAGATGTGTCAGGTGACCCTTTAGTTAAGGCGGTCAGAGGACCGCCCCGGGAGTGAAGATCCGCCCTGGCCAGGTGGGAGGGTGGATTTACCTTATGGGCGCATCAATTGCCCCCAGTATGGCCTTGAGGCCGCGAGAGGCTCGAGGCGATACTATGGAGCTGTTTGAACGCCCTGGAGTGAAGATCCGCCCTGTCAGGTGGGAGGGCGGATTTACCTTAGGGGCCCATCAATTGCCCCCAGTATGACCTTGAGGCCGCGAGAGGCTCGAGGGGATACTATGGAACTGTTTGAAACGCCCCGAGACGAGAGATCCGACCCTTCCAGATTGAACCTGTTGCCGGTGATCTAAACGGACGGGGCCCTTCTTTTGAGGTGAACTTACACGCGTTCCCCTTCTTTCTATAGGCTGCTAGCCTATTCGCCCTCTGCCTGGGGGACACGTGGCCCCATTGTATTTGGCGACGTTTCGTGTCCCCGAGCAGTAGGTTAGTAGCCTACTCGAAGCGTACCAGCCCACTGCTTGGGGGACACGTGGCAACTTTATACTCGGCGACGGTTCGCTTACCCACGTCACTAGTATAAATATGGGGTCTCCCCCCCCCCCTCCGATTTGGCACCTTAGCCTGAAAATTAATTTTTTTGAGAGCTTCCGCCCTTTCCTCTTGCCAACTTCTTTGAGCGTGTCCGCCTTGTCAGCCGAGTCCGCCTTTCCCTTATTAAACTTTGCCTCTGTTCGCCATCTTCCAAAACATTCACCGAAGATGCCTTCTGATGTTGAGTCGTCTTCTTCCGCCGAAGCAAGTAGGTTCCTTTGAAAATTCTTGCATTCAAATTTTTTATATCCGCCCATTAGTTTTTTCTTTCGCATTTGTCTGTATTGCGTGCCCCGCCCTTTCAATTTCCTTCTTGGGCGTGTGAGATGTCGTCTAGTGGGTCGTCATCGTCCTTAGATTATGACCACTTAGAGAGTCTGTTGAGGGGCATGCGGGGACGACGGCGGTCTACCGCCCGCCCTTCTCGAGAGGCGGGGACGAAAACTGCTCCTGTATCTGCCCGCCCTTTGGCGTTCATTCCTCCTCCTCTTCTGATTTGCGCCCCTTATCCTTCTGTTGTAGGAGGTTATGATGAAGGGAGGAGAGGATCAGGGGCGGATACGTCCGCCGAAGCGTCTACGTCGTCAGCCCCGTCCGTGCAACCGAGTCCTCCTCTGACTCCTGAGCCTTCTAAGGAAGAAGAAGTCGATGACGAGGGATCAGACGCCGCAGATCCCAAACAGAAAGGGCAGATGCCCTATCCGGAGGACACCGACATCGTCTTTAATTCGTACGCGGACTTCACCGCCGAGTATGTGTTTTCTGAGGATAACGAAACGCTGCCTACTCCGTCGGCGGAGCAGCTCCGCCAGCAGGCAGAGGCCAGGTTCCAGGGACCCAACTCAAATATCTGTCGGCGGTTCACCTCGTGGCAGGTCGGGTTCATCAAGGAGGCTTGGGGTTTTGAGCTGCAGACCGAAGCTGTGGATAAGTATGGATACAAGGTCTTATCCTGGGAGCAGATGTGGGATGGCGCGCCCGCGGACTGCCGAGAGGTGTATGGGCCGGGGTACTTCCCCTATGTCAAGACGAGCACCCTAGCGAGGATGTTGAATGAGTGCGACATACCTCAGCGTTGTTTATATGCCGCCCCCGCTCGAATCTGCTCAATCGGAAACTGTCCACCTGGATGGGTGGGCGTGTGGGTTGAGGCGCTTAGGTACGGCCTCCGCTTCCCCTTGGACTCCTGGGAGGTGGATGTTCTGGATCTTTTGGGAGCGTCCTTGGGAGCGCTCCAACCTCATGCTTGGGCGGTCATGACTGCATTCAAGGTGTCATGCATCAAAAAGCATGTTGCTCCAAGCGCCAGAGTATTCCGCCAGCTTTACTCCGCCAAAATTGGGCAGAATGGCATTACGTTCTCAAAGAGGAGAGCGTACTCTGGGAGCGGAATCTACGGCGTCATCAAGGCGTCCTCTGTGTGGTTTCACAGCTTCTTCTTTATGAGAGCTGAATCGCCGGAGGATGCCTCCTGGGCGGAGCGCCTTCGACCTACTTGGTCGTATGGTGCAATCGAAGAGTTCAACCGACCCCGCCGTCTTCAGGGGAATGACGATAGCATTGTATACTGGGTGAATACCTGGAACTACAACCTTAAGAAGCGGGGCTTAAACGCTCTGAAGCACTGGCTAGATGGCGGTGGTGAGCGGACAACAACTGAGGGCGATGCGTCTATTGTCGTCAGGGCGTTTCTCTTTTCGCCCTTGGTATCCTTTGTCTCTGTTCTGATCGCTTGAGCGCCTGTACCCGCCCTGTATCATGGCGACATTTTCCACTTCAGCACACTGGAGGATACATGTCTCCAACTCGGTGTGGGTTTTTGGCTTTCTTCGGACCAAGTCCTTCACCAGCTCGGTGCTAAGCGTGGTGGTTTGGATGTGGTGGAGCACAATGTCCAGTGCGAGGTTGGGCACCGCCGCGACCGCCTTGGCCCACTTCTCGTGGTACTGCCGAAGAGTCTCTGACCGGTTCTGTTTCAAGTTCCAGAAAGCGGACAAGTTGCGCCCCGCCTCTTTTTGGTTTGAGAACTTGTGGAGAAAGAGTTGGCAGAAATCTTCCCAATTCTTTATGATTCCTTCTGCCAAACCTCCATACCAGGTTAGTGCAGCTCCAGTTAACGTTCCAGGGAACGTACGGCAGTAGGTGGCGTCCGGGGCCGTGAACATCTGCATGGCAATGGTGAATGTTAACAGATGTTGGTCGGGATCCCCAGTTCCGTCGTACGCTTTGATTGCTGGTGGCACGAATCCTTGTGGGGGAGGAAAGCTGAGGAGACTCTTGTCCAGAGGCTGCCTCATGGCGAGTTGCCTTGGGCCTGACTGGTGGCGAGGGAGGAACAGTCGATACATTTCGTCCGAGTCCGCCATGCCGGTTGCCAGTCCGCCGGATAAGCCCTCGGTGTGATTTCTGGGGGTCGCCTTGGCCACCAGGAACTTCATCATCACTGCCATTTCAGCGTTCTATTTTTGTAGATCGGCTACCTGCGCCGCTAGGTCCCCGCAGCGGGATCGGTCGCCACTCTATCTTCCAACGGAGGGGGGATGTGGGATTCCCCCTCGTTCAATCCGAGTCCCAGGGGGCGGATTGGACGAAGTGTGTCTATGTACGGGCGAGGGTCTCGGGGGACACCCGCCGATATTACTTGTTTATCCGGGGTGACGAGTGTTCCCGCGGGGGTACCACTCGTGGGATTTTCCTCCAAATTTTGCATGTGTTTGTCTTTCGGGAATAAGACGTTTTAGCTATCCCCCTATCTGGCGTGCCAATTGATCCGCCCCGTTGGACCGGTGGATCAATATTGTGGTTCTTTGGAGGCTTAGGCAATGTATCCGTCCTCGGAGTGTCTCGGCGGATGGTACCTTGCAGGGCGGACGTGCAAGGGGTTAATATATGTAGGGTGGTAAGTATGTAGATAATGTAGGGAGAATGGGTTACAGAGAAGTACCGGGCGAGTGCCCTTTGGTGTGGGCGGAACCGATAACCTTTAGCGTACAGCGCGGAAGCTTGTAGTATCAGGCGTATGGTCCCGGGTCTTTTTCGTGTCCTCTTCTGAATGGGGGGACCCTGTTATTTATAGGTCCCATTGGTATGGCAGGATCCACGTGTCTTGCTCTGAGTGGGCCGCAAGGAGTCACCGTCAACAGTAATGGGCGGTGGTCTCCTGTAGATGTGTCAGGTGACCCTTTAGTTAAGGCGGTCAGAGGACCGCCCCGGGAGTGAAGATCCGCCCTGGCCAGGTGGGAGGGTGGATTTACCTTATGGGCGCATCAACTAGTTAACTCGTTATCTAAATCATGATGTTAACTAGTTAACTCGATTAGATTACTAGTTAACAACTTGGTAACTCGTTAACTCAATTGGTTAACTAGTTAACTCGATTAGATAACTAGTTAACTCGTTATCTAAATCATGATGTTAACTAGTTAACTTATCGAGTTAACTAGTAAAAACAGGTTAACTAGTTAACTTGTCCTCGCCGGAAAAGTCACCGGATTTTGGTCGGTCTCCGGAGCCTCCGAAAAACATGTTAACTAACTAGTTAACTATAAAAATCCAAGTTAACTTGTTAACTAGTTACGAATAAAAAAATCATGTTAATAAGTTAATAGTAAAAATCAGGTTAACTAGTTAGCTTGGCATCGTCGGAAAAGTCGCAGGAAAAAGTCACCGGAGAAAAGTCGACGGAAATGTGATCGGAAAAATCACCGAAAAATCAACGAAAAAAGTCACCGGAAAAAGTCGCCGGAAAAGTCACGGGCGACTGACGGTGGCGGCCGGCGGACGACAGCCGCCTGCCGGCAACATTGGACAGTTTGTTGCCAACAGTAATAAAAAATAAAATATTTAAATAATAAATAATAATAAAATATTTAAATAATAAATAATAATAAAATATTTAAATTAAATATAATAATTTAATTATTTGTGTAAAGTCCTAAATGCCCCTAACAAATCTAGACCATTAGATTGGTCAAAAAGTCAAACTAGATCTAATGGTCCAAACCCAACATTTCTTGGACGCTGATCTGATACCACAATTGAGAGGTTAAATTAAATGTAAAAACGAAATGGTTGTTGTGGGAAAATAATATATAATATATAATATATAATAGAGAGTTGGGAAGAGACCCACATAGATTTGTGGAAAATGACTGCTGGAGACAAACAAAATATACAAAATAGCGGTGGAGGGAGAGAGGGAGGGAGTGGCGTGAAAATATGGTACAACACGCCGTCCAAACACAAAAACAAAAACAACACAACACAAATATATAACACATAACATATAACATATAGATATTAACAAGCTGCTGCTGCCACCCCCACGCGCAATCAATACCTTCTTCTCCATCCTCCTTCTTAAATTACTTTTCTTCTTTATCCACACAATTTTCACTTCATTCAATCCCCATCCTCATGTGTGATATATATATATATATATACAAACCCACCACACAGATGCAAAAAAAGAGAGAGGAAAACATCCACAATCTACTGCTAGCTACCTAGTTACTCTCTCAATCATTCCTCCCATTCTCACTCTTGGCTGCTTGCTTCATCCACTTTATATCTTTCTTTCCCAAAGGCTTCTCTCAACTCATCTATATTATTCTTCAGTCATATTCTGTGAGTATTCTTATATTATCCGCCCCCTTTTATGAATCAGTAATAGGTTTGTTAACATGCATGATGATGTCCTGGTTTTTATTCGATGAATAATATGTATTAGGCAGTTTATAATGTTAACCAGTGATATATTTAAGAGTATGAGTTATAAGGCATCTAGTATAGAAAAGAATGGAAGAAGAAGAAGAAGAAGAAGAAGAAGAAGGTGGGGGGGTGGTGAAGCAGTGAACTGCACTCAAAGCAAAACTATGTATACATGACAACATGATGATATATGCTTCTTCTCAAACAAAGTCAAGCTTTTCGGCTAATTATTTATTTACCTGTTTTTCCTCTTCACTTTTTCTTTGTTTCCTCTTTCTTTTTTGCTCTCAACAAACTTCATGCAACTAATTAAGTTAAATCATTTCTCAATTCTCATAAGTAAAACACATAACATAGGATTAATAAAGCATATATATACTATGGCTTTTGCCACCATTATAATATATTATATTACATCAATCATCAACCATAGCTACCAAGTCTAAACTAAACATTGCAAATTCGATTTCATCCAATTATTTGTTATTCACATGCTATTACAGCATATAGGGATGTCGATTTTTTTTTACTATAACAAGATTGAGCTGGAATTTAACCCCTTATTTCCTTTACTTAATTACTAGTCCGCATGAAGTTTTTAAAGAGATTTACCTTTGTTTTGAATTTCTGTTATCTCCACCACTACTTTCAACAACTTCATTTTTATTACAATAATTCAAACTCGATCTACCTCCTAATTATAATTCATGATGCGTCATGAAAATAGGTATATATATATATAACCTCTACACATCCTACTATCATAAAGATATGCTCACGAGCATATCGATGTTCGGCTTCAAAAAATATTGTACAAGACTCAACTTATTTTAAATGATTTCACTTTGAACAAGGGTGCTTGACTTGCAAGGCTCATGTACTGACTCAGTTAAAATGCTCGATTATGTGGTACACAAGCTATCTCGATTATATGGCTCTAGGATGGCCTCAAATTCTAACTTGACTATGCCTCTTGTTCACATGCTAAACAATGTGACTTGTGACTTCATTAAATACCTTATGATCACATGTTTCTGATTTATTAATAATAACCAATGTAAATTTGGTATAAAACATAGATGATATTTTCTATGTAGTATGAAACTTTCAAGCAACACATATTATTTATAAATTAAATGATCGATATAATTAGATTTTATTATAAGATGAGCTTCAGTCTAGTGAAGAATTTTTGTGTGTTAAACTCGGGTTGGGCTATAATTAATTATGCTCGTCAATGGTTCGAGCAAGATAAACTTGAGTTTTGCTCATGAAATTAAAGATTGTTAGTGAACCAAGCTATAATACTGAAGCTCGACACATGTTTTAATATTCTAGTTTAAACTCGTTCTCGAGTTTGTCTGAAAATAAATGCGCGAGTTGAGCTTGTGCCTAAGGCAAACTCACTCCACTCAACTGATAGACAACCCAAGTACCATATAATTGAGCTGTTGTTTAGAACATACAACTCAACATGGAGTGTTCTACAAGTGACACACAATTCAATCTTTGTAATAAACTAATTCTTGAGATATATACAATTAAACCCAAAATTTTAGTAATATCATGGTATCAAATCATATATGTAGCTAGAAATAGCAATAATGTAGCATATCTAAGTTGAGAGGGTGGATATTTTTGGAGAAAGAATGATGATAATGGTAATATCTTGATGAAGGGATAGCAATATGTAGAAATGATTATTATATTCCCATTAACAAGAAGTCTTGCATTTCAATCCATTGAAGAGAGATATATAGCTAGTTGGTTCACACATGTGATGGCTTTCTCTATTTCTTTTTTTTTTTCGTGTGTGTGTGTGTTTTGCAATCATAATAATGAGGAAATTAAACTAGTTATCTTTTTGTGGTGTGGTACGTAGTGTGAAGATCAATGGAAATGGAATCTAGCGTGCCACCTGGGTTTAGGTTCCACCCTACTGAAGAAGAGCTAGTGGGTTACTACCTTGAGAGGAAGATCAATTCTTTGAAATTTGATTTGGATGTTATCGTTGACCTTGATCTCTACAAGATGGAGCCATGGGACATCCAAGGTAAATACCTAGATACTTTTTTTATTTTTATTTTTTAATAATTTCATTCATTGAAATGGTTACATATATTCATATATTCAAATTGTCTAATGGACCAAACTAATAGCCGCATGGTGTGAAAAGGAATTACAAATGAATAGCCATGTCATGCATTTTCCAGTTTATTTGAATGGGTGGATTAATAATTATAATTGATATGAATGAAACTGCAGCAAAGTGCAATCTGGGTTATGATGAACAAAGAGAGTGGTACTTCTTTAGCTACAAGGACAGGAAATATCCAACAGGAAAAAGGACAAACAGAGCAACAAGTGGTGGATTCTGGAAGGCTACTGGAAGAGACAAAGCTGTTGTTTCAAATAAGAAGAATATTATAGGTATGAGGAAGACTCTTGTTTTCTATAGTGGACGTGCTCCTAATGGTAGGAAGAGTGATTGGATCATTCATGAATATCGTCTCCATAATTCTCAAAATGAAAACCATGAACAAGGATGGGTAGTATGTAGAGCATTCAAGAAGCCACTTCCCAATCAAAGACCAGCTGGTTTTGATTACCATTGGAATAACATGCAACAACAACAACAACAACATCATCATTGGAATGACTACTATCAAAGGCATAGTAATCTATCATCATCAGATCATAATCCATCATCAACATCCTACCAATTGCCTCCTCCTCCTCCTCCATCACTAGACCACCACCTAATGATGTCCATGATCCATACTAATCAGCAGCTTCCACAACTCTTGGACAGCCCTACTACTACTACTTGTGATCACAACGATGTTAGTGGTTTGATGATGATGAAGAACAGAAACCAGCTGGAGGATCAACTGTTTCATGTGTCCTCCCAAGAAGAAGCTAATTTTATCAATAACGATTCAACCTCATCACATCACATCTTCTCATCACTCCCAATGCTACATTATTCTCATCAAACTGCTTCTTCTGTTTCCCCTTTCCTTGATTGCTTTCCTGATGACTAGCTGATTTACATTATATACTATGCTCATTCCTTTTCACTTATATATATATACTAGTTTTGTTTCCGGCCCGTTGCCCGGAATTGTAATAAGTGTTTTTGGTCAATGTTAAGTAAATAAAATAATAATATAATTAAAATTATATATTAAAAATTATTTACATTCAAAAGATAAAAGATTAACAAATGAGTATATTCACATTGTGTTTGAAGGTATAAGAGGCTATTTTGGGATTACCTACAAATGTGTCTACTTGATGATGTGAATATTAGAACAAATAAATGTTGAAAGTGAATAATTATCTAATCGTTCAAAATTTATTTAATAATGTAAAAATATAAATACCACCACATTTTAATTTAGTATGCTCTAATATATATTAATTTTCTTTAATTACGACTAATTGAATTGTTGAGTTCTATAAGATTTAATTATATTGAGATATCCCTCAATAAATCGATGCGTTAAGTACACACGGAGTTGGCGTTTCAAGGTTGGGTGTTCGAATCTGGTTGTGAACTCTCTATTTTTCCTCCCCTAGCAATGTAGGTCTATCTTTGTAAAAAAAAACTCATTAATTGGTAAATCCTTGAAGAAGTTGTATAATAAATAGTTCATTTCAGGAAGATTGACTAAGTAATTAGAAAAAAATGTTATTTTTTACAAATAAAGTTTGGTCTAGATATTCATTAAAAAAAGTTTGGTCTAGATAACAAACTCAACAAATATCTTGGTAATGAATCAATACTTTCGCCCATTTTCATTTTTTCATCTAGAATTCAACCTCATACCACAACACCTAAACAATTATTTTAAAATGACACATCAATTAAAAAAGTGATTCACTATCCAACATCTAAAAACTCAATTCAACCAGATCCAACCCAACTCAAGAAATTGCGATTCATCTAAGTCATTACAAAAACCAAACATTATTATGTTCCCGAAAAAAACTCTCTCTTTCACCCTATAGAATATATTATTATTGGTTTTGGTGTAAAATATTATGACATCATACAATTATCAATTACTCCCTTAGAATCCAAACTAATTAATTTAGTCGCCTCTTTGAGACTTTCTCAT
The DNA here is from genome assembly GCA_034768395.1 of Linum lewisii. Classification (NCBI taxonomy): domain Eukaryota; kingdom Viridiplantae; phylum Streptophyta; class Magnoliopsida; order Malpighiales; family Linaceae; genus Linum; species Linum lewisii. Next base: position 34,234,837 of record CM068298.1, read on the forward strand.
GTGGGGAGCAACAAAGGCCCGAACTTCGTTTGTCTCAGTAGTAAGAATAAGAAAAACTCAAACATAAAGTTATCACAATTAAAGAAGAACGAAGAAGTACAAAAAAAAATAGTTTATCGCTAAAATCTCTTATACGACGAACATACCAACAAAGACACAACTTCAACTTTACTATCTACACATGATTCCTAAGTCCTCCTACATTGGAAACATCTTCTTCTTCATCTACCATCGTAGGTAGTTACAACATACAGGTCAGCCTCTTGGATCTCTAGCTCCACCCTCAAAAAATTCAATACAACTCATTTATCTACATGTAAATAAATGAAAAAAATTATCTAAATTTAAGTTATGTGAAGAGATCTTCTCCAATTAACTAATGAAACAAATTAAATTAAGACAAAAATGAAGATGACAAACTTCTTTCTAGATGAGCTTGGTGAATAATCATTTACCATGAGTGGTGACGTCGTCACGGTAGTAGCCATATTTATATCTAGGAGGAAGAGAACTGAGATTGCCCACAATGAACAGCTCTGTGTGTGTTTGTCTATCAAAATCATATAAGAATATTAGTAGTTCATATACCTCTGGAACTCTTGACTCCCTCATCGGCTAATAGGTGATCAAAAAGTGCAAGGAACAATGTTGACATCTTCACTTGTTTTCCTCTAACCATTAACTACTAATTGTAGTACTATTAATTTGTAAAAAAAATAGTACTATTGGAGAGACAGAGAAGTAGTATAGGATATAGATATAGAGAAAAGAAATGAAGAAGTTGTAGAGAAAAAGTCTAAAGGAAATTGAGGGCATACCATGAGTAGGTTTCGTAAATCTGAATGATGTGGTGTCATTTGTTTAATTAACATAAATAATTTTTTCACAAAAATAATAATTAAAATAAATGTTATATGAAATAAAAAATTTAATATGTGGGGAGTCTAAACTTAAGGAGGATCTGGTACTCATCCCGTTGGTTGATTCATGATGTTTTTTTTTTCCATAATTAATCTATATGAAAGAAAATTTTTTCTCAGTTAGTTTAATTTTTGTTTTTATATTCATCTATGAAGTAAAAATGAATTATAAAATATAAAAACTATAATTGATTGTACGTCCAAATGAGAATTTGAAATCATTATCTCACATAGTAAATAATCTAGGATATAAGATGTTAAATTTTATTAGGTGAAAAAAATGCCCAAATCAATCTCTCATTATTTTTAATAATTAGTGAGATGTTGAGATATCTTTAATTTACTCCCTACAACCCGACAGTGATACTTTCTAAGTTGTTATATTTTTATAAAGCATAATAACATAAAAGAACCATCTTATGCGCACTAATGGATTTTCAGTAAATTCTTAGCTGTTTGTCCAAAACAAAAAAAGTAAATTCTTAGCTAATTTATTTCTTCTTAATTTTTTATTTTTTCAAATCACATTAAAGATATAATTATGTACTAATTACTCAATTAAAGAATACCAAATTATGATAAGTTTATCATGATTAAATAAAATAAAATATTGATTAAAAATAATTTCTTATGATTAATGAAAATTAAATAGTGACTACAACATAAAATTCAAATTGTTACTAAAATAAAATAATGAACTAATTTTTTATGTTATAAGATAATTGTAGTTTGGCGTTTTTAATAATTAATTAATTCATTACATAATTGTACTCAAATCATCTGAAAAAGTCATATTGATGAAAAAAAGGTGAAGTTAATTAGTAAAATTTATCAAATGATTAAATAAAAATAAGTGGATACAATTAAATGATAAAATAAATGAAAATTTGAAAAGTAATTAAGCAATTAAATGAAAAAACCTAACAAAACAACAATGCTTCCGTTTAGAAGAAACTTACTGCACATCCACATGAAATTTAAAAATTGAGAAACAGTTATTTTTTCGTAGTAAAACATTTTTCATAAATTGTCAAAATAAGAAATAATTAAAAATTTGAAAAACTCTCATTGGATGAGGGCCTACAATTAAAGAGAGGCTTGAATGAGGACCCTATATTATAAATGTTTATAAATATTATATATATTATATATATAATATATATATATATATCATCACCCCCCATTTACTCCATATACTTCTTATTCATTACTTTTCAGTTCAGAGCATTTCAGTTACCGGTTGTGGGGGGTCAATTTGCTCTTTTTTTATTTTTTTTTATGTTTATTTAATTCCTAACTGTAAATTGCAACGGGTGGGTCGGGGACGGGTGGAGGGTATCCAATCCCCACCCATTGCGTTGACGGGTTTTACCCGTGCCCACCCGGAAGTGCTAATCGGGCTTCAAACTCCAACCAGCCCCACCCAGCCCCGGCGAACGGGTTTACTGGGTAAAACCCGAGTTGGTCAAAACACACAATACTTAAAACAGCCCAGATTCAATCTACATAAAACCCGAGTGGATAATGACCACCTTAAAACAGCTCCAATAGTAAGCATATACAAGTAAGAGTAGATTAAGAAAACCATGACTAAGTATTCTGATAAAGTAATAATATTGAAATCATACTGAAATTGGAAAATGGTACAGAAAGAGTATTCAGAAAATTATTCAGCTGCTTGCCGCTTGCTATGCCTAATATGCATAGCTTATTCAATATTCAAGACATTCAAAACTCAGTTTTAATTTAAATACTAAATGAAAAGTCCTAGCAGCAGCAGCAGCCTCCAGCACTAGCAGGCTCTAGCAGTAGCAGCAGCAACAGCAGCAACAGCCACCACCAGCAGCAGCAGCCTCCAGCAGCAATCTCTAGCAGCAGCAGCAGCAGCAACCTCCAGCAGCAGCAGATCAGAGTTCTCCTGCCTCCGAGGGCAAATCATCTGCAACGAATACACAAAACAAAAAGAAATTGTATTTATGTCAAAATTACTCATGCATCATGAACAGCCAAAAACAAACTCTTCAGAGTCTTACCTCTGCTGTCGTGGTCCATTTCATCTGTGTCATGAACATCCAATGCAGAGAAAACACCTTCCAATTCCCCAATCGTAGTGTCAGGTTCTGCAATATAAGTTAGTACATATCAAATAATTTAAAACACACAGCACATGTCAAGTACACAGTTCTTAATCGTATCAATTAACACAATACCTCTACTGGTTTCATCCTTCACCTAGCTTCGAGCACACAACATCGCTTCAACAGTTTTATAGTGGAGTTTGCTTCTATGGGAATCTAACAACCTCCCACAAGAGCTAAAAGCAGACTCAGACGCAACTGAGGTGATTGATATGGCCAAGAAATCTCTTGCAATTCGTTGCAAGGTAGGATACTTGGCACCGTTCAGTTTCCACCATAATAGAATATCAAAATCAGGTGCCCTAGGAATGATCTCTTCAGCCAAATAATGGTCAAGTTCAGTGGTAACTTAACTTGTTCTTGACCTTTTACGTTGGCTCATAAATAATTCAAAGTCTAGATCAATAGCACTAGCAGATGCAGCAAATGAACTAGAACCTTCAGCAGCACTCGATTTTGATTGATAAGCTAATACCAAATCACAAATAATCTTCTTCACAGAATCACCAACCAAATCATTGTTTGTAACACCAAGTTTAACGGCATAGTACTCAACAAGGTGAAGTTTATACCTCGGATCTAACACAACAGCTACAGCAAGTACTAGGTGGATATCATCCCAATATTTAGTAAACTTCAGCCACATTTTTCAGCCATTTGACTGATAATAGAGTTAGAGTCGACACACCATTCCATAATTGCCAGCCTCAGATCACACACTTTGGGGAAAAAAAGGTTGGCAGTTGGGTAGTTACTACCGGAAAATAACTCAGTCATTTGAGCAAAAATTTCAAGTTTTCCCACAATAGCAGCAGCAAAATCCCATTGAGCATTACTAGGAAGCGAGTTATATTGAGGGTCTCTTTGCCTTACACGAAAGAAGACATCCTTGTAAGGAATAGCAACAGCCAACATTTCGTAAGTGGAATTCCACCTTGTTGGACAATCCAAAACCAGTTTTTTACCAACAGTAACATCAACATGCCTAGCTAACTCTACAAAAAATTCGACTCTCTTCGGTGTGGCAATCCAATAACCTACTGAATCTCGTATTTTCTCAATACAATCTTTAATCACATCCAATCCATCCCTAACAATTAAATTAAGGATATGGGTAGAACACCTCATGTGAAGAAGATTACCATTCATTAGCAAATTAGGAGGCATGAGTTTGTCTCGAACTAGTGCGATCATAGAGTCATTGGTAGAACAGTTGTCAAGCGTAATAGCTGACAACTTAGTATCAACATTCCAGCTCAACAAACAGCTAGAAAGGCAAGCAGCCAGCCTCTCACTTGTGTGAGGGGCTGGTACATACAGAAACCTACAAAACAAAGGAAACAAAAACAAAAATGAAGATTGAAAGAAAAAAGTAGCCTACAATACAAAGAAATGAAATTTTAACTTAAGTTTATGTTGAAGATGTTCACCTCAACATGATGCTCCTAAGATTCCAAGAATTGTCAACATAGTGGGCAGTAATGGCCATGTAACCTCTTTTCTGATTAGTGGCAGTCCACATATCAGTTGTCACGGCAATTCTTCCTCGATTCTCATGTAGGTCCCTTTTAATTTTGATCTTGGTCACCTCATAGAGAGTCAAGATTTCCTTCTTAATTGTATTACGACATGGTACTTTAAACAGTGGCTGAAGGGAACAAGAATATCTCTTGAAGCCTATATGGTCAACTATACTAAGAGGGTATTCATGGAGTAGGATCATTGAACACAACAGTTGTTTAGAACCTCATAATTGTATTCAGTGGCAACCATTTGTGCTTTACCCTTAGGGAGATAGTTGGCACCAAGTACTCTTTGTTGACCATCGTGTATTTTCTTCTACAGACAGGTTTTATGGTGGTTCCTAAGATGAGAAGTGCCACTATTGGAGTCACCACTAAGAAGCTTACGGCAATACTTACACCTAGCTTTGGTTACCCCATTAACCCTTATCCTACTGAAGTGGACCCAAACATCAGAAGTCAATCTACTCTGATCAACATTATCATTACCATTCCCAATACCGTTTACAAGATTGGCTTGTTGGGGTTGGTTTTCAGCAAGTGGGAGTTGGGTTGGTTTTCAGCAAGATTGGCTTGTTGGGGTTGGTTTTCAGCAAGTGGGGGTTGGGGTTGGTTTTCAGCAAGTGGGGGTTGGGGTTGGTTTTGGGGAACATGATTGGCATTAGGATAAAAATTTGAACCTCCTCCCATCTGTTTAATAATGAGAGAATATCAATTAGATAGTGACAGTTGATTAAGAAGAAGAAAATAAAAACTGTACAAAAATAGTGTTAACAAGAAAGAAGTGTTGATGATTAGAAAGAATTATTATTACATAAGATGATTGGAAAGGAAGTGTGATTACTGATTCAAGCAGAATATTGTTAGGAAAGTAGATGATTAGTGAAGAAGTGTTAGTGGAATTACCAGATTCGGAGTGAAAGAGTGAGTTAGAAGAAGAAGATGAATAAGTTCAGTTTCAGTTTCAGATTTTAGAAAACAGAGTCGAAAGGGATGATATTACAATAGCCTAAAGGAGTCGAAGAGAGAATTAAATTACTATTGACAGAATAACAGTTCAGCAGTCTTAACAAGTAATCATTGAACAACACACCTAAGTTCTAACATCTTAACAAGTAACAACATTCAAGATGAATAAGTTCAGTTTCAGTTTCAGAGTTTAGAAAGCAGTCTTAACAAGTAATCATTGAACAACAGTACAACACACATATTGCACCATTGCACATGAACAACAAATAAATGAATAACAGTATAACATTCACAACTTAGAGCCAACCAACGTGAACAAGAATAAATGAATGCCATTACAACGTATTAAACCCTTTACCTCAACAGTTTTCGAGTGCAGAAATCCAGAAGCAGAGACCAGCAGCAAACCGAGATCGAAGATGCTACTAACTATCTGTCCAAACACAGTACACAGAACGTTAGCACTGAGCAGTATAAAACAATGTGAAGTACATGCAACTTGATAATGGCATCAGCTTATACAGCAACAAATGATGGTGTATATCTAAGATTATAACTAATGATGATGGTGTATATCTAAGCTTAAAGCTATTGATTATGGTCAATAACAAGGATATTAAGCTTATGTCTATTCATTTAATTGATGGTGTATAAACTTTAATCTATGTGATCACTAATCTAATATATAAGACCAGTCCACATTCACAATTCTCTGCATGAGAAGTTACTTATCACATTCACATAATCAAAAGTAAAGTGAACACATGCAGTACAAAGAACAAGATACAACTTACAGATTAACAACCAAATGAGCAGTGAGCAGTGAGCTTTTCTTCTATGGCAGAGGGTGCTAACACGTCTTGATAATGAGCAGTTCAGTCTGTCAAAACAAGTTAACAACAACATAGAAATCGTAAGTAGTCACAAAATAACTCACAATGTCCAAACAACAGAGTAAAAATTTACACTAACCCTGAGATGGCTGGACTCCGTAGGGGACGGTTGAACTCAGAATCAAAGAACAGAGTCTGTTGGATGACACGATTACACGAAGACCAGCTGCAGTGTACAGAGCCTGCGATGCAAAAAATGAACACTTATACGAAACCCTAAGATGTTGACGCCCTATTTATAGTACTAGGACTACAACGATGCGTTGGATTGGAAAACATAAACAGAAAGAAAGTAAAGATCGGAGAAAATACGTATCTGTTTCCGAAGAATCAGAGCATGATTCGGCAGATTTGCTCATTTTTGCCGTTCGATCGACGGTTGCAGCACACGATCGCTGATCTTCACACCGACAATCGTGGAAAGAGGAATAAAAGTAGGAGACTGCATATCAGAGTTCAGAAAGGGAAGAAAATCGAAGTGATAAGGTTGAATTTGGGGAAATCGCGGCGATTAATTAGGGATTAGGTTTGGGAAAAGATGATCGGTGGAGAGAGAAATTTGTGCAGAGAATGAAGCAGGATTAGATGGCAAACGGGAAATTGAAATGAGGGAATGACTGCTAGGTTAGAAAATTAGGCTTTTATATCAAATGTAAAACGACGTCGTTTTACTCCGGGTACCCACCGGGTCGGGTGACGGGTCAAGTAGTGAAAATACCAGCCCCACCCGCCACCCACTTCGGCCTGGTGACGGGCCTACCCGACCCCGGTGAATGCCCGGTCAAACCGGACAAAACCCACCCAGTGGAGCGGGTTTTCGGGCGGGTACCCGGATTTGGAAATTAAGTTGCCAACCTAGGATAATGTGCATTTCCACTTACTTAATACTAGCATTGTTTCGGTCCATTGGCCGATATGTTATATTTTTATAGTATAATTAGTAAAAAAAATATTATTTTATAATGATAGATTTAATAGTATTTTTAATAAATTGTAAATTAACAAAAAATTTGAATTGAATGATTAAATTTAAATGATCACTCAGTGGGTCAAATTAGTTAACATATTACATAGTGAGAAATTAAACAGTTTAAAGTAGAAAATATAGAAATAAATTAAAATTAAAAGTTGAGTCGCACATAGTTTTTTCAAATATACTTTAATAATTTTAATTAAACTAATTTAAATGAATAATTTTACTTTTTCCTAAACTTTATTATGTTTAAAAACTATTTGGAATTTTATTTACTAATTATTTAATTAATTGAATAATTTAAAATCAGAAGAAACAAAATAATATGATAGATTAATATCCTATTATGAAAGAGAGAGTTTTAAATTATATCTCTGTAATTTTAAATGCTAATATAATAGCTAGATAATTCTTTATACAATACCAAAAAATATAATATTTAATTTGAATATTGTGATTAATCATAGGATATTTTGTATAGTCATTAATTTTTATTACATACTAAAATAAAATAGATCCATTTATGATCATTGAGAATGAGAAAATACAAAAAATTTAATTTTTATTCAAACAGACTTTTCAAATGAGTGAAGTTCTCTAAACTAAATATTAATTCAAATACTCTCCCAACAAAAGTATGTTCAAGACAAATGGAAAAAATTGCAACTCTCTCAAAAATATTGCAAACAAATAGTCGAGGCTAAAGAAGTCATCACTATAAAAAAATTGAGGAATAGTTAAACATAAACAAATTTGAAACCTCAATTGGCCTGTTGAAACTTAAAATAATTTGGAAATAATGATCATGTTATATGAATATATTTAGGTTTAATGAATATGCCTAATTCAAACTAATCAACTCGATCAATACTTTAAATTTCTTAATCACTAACGACATGTAACCCATTTTACTTACGATCCCATGACTCGTACTCTTTCATCATGATCTCACTCACCATTGATATTACTAAGATACAACCTTATTTATTTAGCTTTCTCTAGATCAACAAATATATTAATTGAAAACAATTCTCTTAAATGTTCATGATTTTTTTTATCTTTTATGCAGCTTGATCCCTGATCAAATTAATTAACGACTTACCAAATTTTGAGTACTTCAAATAATTTACCAACAAAATTCAATTCAAGAAAAATGAAAAACAAAATTGTAACTAGCGCGAAACATTTGTAAACAAATAAAGTAGAGACTAAAGAATCAATCATCGTAAAAAAATTATTTTCTAGAATAGTTAAACACAATGAAAATTGAAACATTAACTGCATAGTTAGATATTAAAAGAATTTGAAAATATGAATCATGTTATATGAATGTATTTAGGTTTAATGAATATGTCGAATTTAAACTGACTCAACTCAATCAATACTCTCAATTTTTTTATAGTTAATGTCATGTAACCCATTTTACTTACGATCCTATGACCCATACTCTTATACACTCATGACCTCACTCACCATTGATCTTACTAAGGTAGAATCTTATTTCTTCAGTTTTCTCTACATTATAAATATATTAATTGAAAAGTAATTCTCTTAAATATCTATAAATTTTTATAATTTATGCAGCTTAATCAAATTAATTAATGACTTACCAAACTTGTAAAGTCGAGATTAAAGAAATCATCACTGTTAAAAAATTATTTTGATGAATAGTTAAACATAATGAAAAATGAAACCTCAATTATATTGGCCCGTTAAAACTATAAAGAAAAGTTGAAAATAAATATAATGTTATATGAATGTATTTAGTTTCAATGGGTATGCCCAATTCAAACTAACTAAACTCGATCAATACTCTTCATTTGTTAATAGTTAATGACAATTTTACTTACGATACACTCATGACTTCAACCATTGATCTTACTAACGTAAAACTTTATTTGTACAATTTTGTCTAGCCTAACAAATATATCAATTGAAAATAATTTTCTTTAATATTCATATATTTTTAATATTATGCAGTTTGATCCTTGATCAAATTAATTAGTGACTTACCAAACTTGGAGTCCTTCAAATAATTTACCAACAAAAGTTAGTTCAATACAAATGGAAGACAAAATTACAACTGTCTCAAAGCATATGCAAACAAATAAAGTGGACACTAAAGAAACTATCATTATAAAAAAATTGAGGAATTGTTAAACATAATGAAAAATGAAAGTTCAATTGACCCTCTAAAACTTAAAATAGTTTGAAAATAAGGATCATATTATATGAATGTATTTATGTTTAATGAATACTCCCAATTCAAACTGAACACAACTCGATCGATACTCTGAATTTGTTAATACTTAATGACATGTAGTCCGTTTCACTTACGATCTCATAACTCATACTCGTATACAGTTATGACTGCACTCACAATTGATGTCACTGAGGTACAACTTTATTTCTTCAGCTTTTTGTAGCTCAATAGATATATTAATTGAAAAATACTTCTCTTAAATATTCATAAATTTTTTAGCTTTATGCAAATCTATCATTGACCATTAATCAATCACTTTTTTAAAGGGAATTAATCAATGACTTAGTTATCTTGAATGTCTATTAAAAATTCATGTGAGCAAATATATTATCCAATATAATGATTTAATTATTCTACACAGAGCGTCGAACCCGATTATTAAAAAACACAGAGCCCATTTAAAAAAAGTATCATCATCTCAAAATAAACTATTTTAATAAATTATTATCATAATTTCATTCACTCTACTATTTATTCAACTTGTTAGTGTATTTCTACAATAAACTATTGGTTATCATAAAATTAATGAATGTACTAACCATTAAGTGTGAAATGTGCTTCAATTTGTACAGTAAAATACATAGCAACAATGTGCTTTAATGTTTTAATGTAATTATAAACTAGTTTGCCTAGCTTAGTTGGTAAAGCACATACTTTTATCCTTGAGGTTGTGGGTTTGAATCTATAGTTACTGAAAAGTTATCACCTTTATTAAAAAAATAATTTTAATAAATTTAAATTATATAAAATTCATTGATTGACCACTTTCCTATAATTAAGGAGAGGCATGGAGAATCCTAAGCGGTAATAGGAAAAAAGCTAAAATGCATATGTGTAGATATCGACTCTTGTAATTCTTGGATGTGTTTACAGTAAAAATCATAATAAATATTTGTCAGCTTAATTTTTATACCTAACTTACCACTTTGTTGATTGTGTTTTGTACTAAAAATATATATATTTACTACAACATTCATGGAAGGTCATTACGAGGTCGAGATGCTTCTCTCACATGCTATAGCATCCATCTCCCATGTTGCGGCTTCATTTTTCTAGTTTCTCTACACATCTTTGATAATCATCATAGTTTCTCTACAATTTATTTATTTATTCTGAAATATATTTTCTCCAAAATTATAATTGGAGATATTTCTGTAAAACTCATATATTTAATTTTTTATTTTAAGTTCTATTCGATTAGAAATTGATATCCAAATGATCAAAATATATTATTATAAAAATCTAACATAAAATGTGAATTGATTAATAAAAAGGAAGGGTCCCATATGCATTGACGGATGAATGAGTTGAATTATTTAATAAAAAAGAGATGAACCAGAAAAATAACTAATAAGAACATCATTTAGATGAGGGATATGTATTATTTAATAAAAAAGAGGGGCCCCATATGCCCAATAGATAAAAGAGAAAAATAACTAATAAAAACAACATCTCCGCAAATTGAACCAGTGACCGAACAACCACAAAAAAGATGTTTGACCAACCTTCTAACCACTACACCACACACTCAATATTATACTTCAGTTTCAGATTTACTTATTAATAATTGTTTAACTGATATTTTTCACCCGGAATTCTGAGGCCCCCGAAATTTTGGGGCCTGTGCCGGAAACAGGTCGGCCACACCCTCTGGGCCGGCTCTGCTGGTCACCATTAATCCAGCTGCTACTCTTCCTCTGAAGTTCACTTTGATGAGTTTTCCATCATGGCAATCACAGGCAGAGACCATTGATGAACACGTTTTTACATGTCGTCAAATAACTACTGAGCTAGAAGCAAGGTAGATCGAATCTCTAGAGGTTTTAGCAAATCGACTACTCAAAGAAGCTGGCAAACTATTCAGGTTTAAACAGATTGTGCGTGGTGTGAGTTCCACGACTTTAAACTATGATGCAAGGAAATTGAAATGAAAATAAAAGACAAAATGATTGATTGGTTTGACTTAACGAGATGACAGACAAGCTTAGACTTCGAATCCCCCTAAGATCACCAGAGCATTGGCGATCACAAGTCCGACGACTTTCAATCCTAATTCATTCAGTTCTCAGACACCACCATAACTCCTTACCCTTAGGTCTAAGTTCCGCGAACGTTCGCTCTATCGGATCTAACTACCAAGATTAATTAACCGTCCATGCGTTCACTTCTGCAACGGAGAACTAACTGGTGCAATTACTTGTGAGTAATGAGTTACTCTGAAAGCGGATTAACCCTAAATGGTTCCTACGAAAGGCACACTCCACTGAATAGGTTAATTGATTGATTTGACATTCTTAAGTAAGGAGGACGTTCGCCACTATCCTTATCTTAACACGAATCTAATCTAGGTGATCAAGCTAGACAAGAAACACATAAAACGAAGAACAAAACAATCATACAAGAGAAACTGTATGAATTTGAATCTAATTACCGCCGATCCGTGATCGCTTTAAAGCCCTGGGTCACTTAGGGTTCATCTAATCTAAGCTTAAACGAGTTTAGCTACTCATGATTATCACAAAAGAATAAAAAACAACAAAGGAGTTCATCATACAGAGGAAGAATAGATAGGAACTGAAAAAACCTAATTCTGCGAATCCGGCGAAGTTCCGATCTCTGGTAATCTTCACTCCTAGCTCTGAGCACTCCGATTGAGAAGATGGCGTCAATATCTCTCCAGGAAACTCTAAACTCTCTCTCTCAAGCTCTCAAGTCTGGAAGTTTAATTCCTGGAATAAGTATATATAATTCTCTCAAATGAATGACCCGTCGGCTGCTTAAATACGGATTCTCCAAAGCTGAACCAGAAAGAGGACACTTCTCAGCGAGAACATTGAAAGTTCTCGCCGAGAACTTTAGTGCAAATTCACTCTGTTTCTTCGACGAGATTCCTTCATGTAAACCGTCAATAGTTTTCGTCGAGAACTTTGAAAGTTTTCACCGAGAACTTCAGTCTAATTGTCTGCTGGATCTTCGACGAGATTTCTTCATGTCTTCTTCAACATATCTTCGGCGAGAACTTTGAGACTTCTCGCCGAATTGTCCAGTGTAATTAACTTCTGCACATGTGAAGGTATTTGGCTCTTGATTTCAGCATAAACCTTCGGCGAGAACTATGAGGATTCTCGCCGAGAATGTGGTGTTGGGCAGGAGGAAATCACTTATTCACTTAGATTGATTCTAGATTTGATTTCGGGCAATTCCTTGAGGTTCCATTGCTCCCCGAACACGTCCTTGGCTACGTAATTAATGGCAAACACATGTGTGTAACATCCATCCCGAATTGACCCGGGTTGACCCGTGGTCGAACCGGTATGAGTCTTACTCGAAGAACCAGCATTTAAAACAACAAATAATAAGGCAGGGGAAAACCGAAACAACTCTTAAATAAGTTCAAAACCGAAAGAGGCCTCCAATAAAATAAAACTAAAATACAATCCAAAATACCAAAATCCGAACAAACCGAAAGAACACATAAATCCAAATCCGATCAACAACCGTCCACAAATCTCCCATCCCAAAATGTCAACTGAAATCAAAAGTAAACACAGAGTCAACTCCAATGTAGTGCGCCAAATCTTCACCTCATAGTTCCAACCGACAACTGCTCTTATCACAACCGGTTCTATCATTTGAATTAATTACATCGATTAAACATGCATCAAGTTCATACAACAATCCCGTACTCACTTCCCTTATCACAACCAATCAATTCCAATCGTCAAGTCCAACCCCGTTCAACATAGCACCCTTGTCACCCAAACAACACATAACATCAATCATCCAATCACACATGGCATCATATCATCCAATGTCATTATCACAATCACATTACACCACGTTCATCATCCCAGACAACACAAACAGTTAAGGGTAAACGGCTAGCTCACCGGCCATCCCCACCTGCAAGTACAGGGATAGCCATGTCATGAGTCGTAGGGTTACCCACCTGTTCATCCTTCATAGGACGACCCCACATTGGCAGGACCACCCTCCTGCAACCACAACTGACACTGCAAGATATAGATACAGTTTACAAGAATCACATCTCAACCCTCCTACACTCATTACTAAGTCCGATCCATTTAGCAACATTGTTAATCATTTCCCCAATCCAAGCACATCAAAACAGCCCACAATCACCAACCAATGTATCAATTAACATTCACACGACAATCATCAATCATCACAATTTACATAACAATCAAATGCAGAACAATTTCGCCTTTTACTCTCTTTCAATTCCATGCAAAACCTATATTAATATAATTCAAGGTTTCAACTCCTCACACCAAATAATACTACCTATTGTACGCTAAACCCTCACCTGACAAGAAGACGAGGCTCTAAAACAACTTCTAGAACTCGAACAGCCAAGCTCTCAGACACAAAAAATGAAGCTTCTTCCTTCTGCCACTGACAGCTCCTCGATCCGAAATACACATAACCAAGATGTGCGATCTCTTCCTCTCGTCACCACAAACGCGTAGCAAGAAACAGATCACCAATCGGAGCTCTACAACTCCCGAAATCAAGGATTGAAGTTTGGGGGGTTTTTGGTTCGTCAAAGGGATTTTCGGGGAAAGAGAAAGGAGGGGAAGTTATGGAAATCCGTGAAAATCTGCCTTTTATAGTCAGGCCATGATACACGGCATGTATTATAGATACACAACATGTATCATGATACACGGCTTGTATTGCTGATACACGGCCATGTATCATAGTCTGCCCACCTTGACAAATTTTCACGTACTCGCTTGTAACTTCAACTCGACTCAATTACAAACGTCCCGAACTTCGATGGGGCCTCAAGAACATTGTTCCAATGTGTCAAACACTCAAACTCGTGTTCCAAATCGTTCGGTTGGGTGGGGACATTACAAGTCTCCACAATTCAAGAGATTTCGTCCCCGAAATCCACAAACCCAACTCACCCTAGCAATGTAACCACAAATCACAGCGAAAACGCAACAACACAAGGATCACACTACCTCCCGAAACTTCCTCTTAACAGCTTTAACAACACACACCTTCTAAGGACTCTACACCCACACTACTTCAAAATTCTACCTAACAGACACGCACAACCAAACCTCGATGGCACTAACCACTCTAAGAGCACAACAAGCACAACACAAACAAGCAAAAAGACACTAGCTAACACTCCCGACTAGAACTCCACACTCCCCAAACACTCTACTAAACATAACCAAAGTCTACAAGGCTCTACTCTCCAACCAACTTCCTAGTCTACCACTTCCTCTACTCACAACTACTCAACACTAACAAAGACAAAAGAGTGGGACGAGCCCGAATTCAAACAAAAGCACAAACGGAAAGACCAAAAAGAGAAATTATACCGTTCGCTCCGTCGTTCGCGTTCTCTTCTACACCCCCGGCAAGAGGATACAAGCCTCTTTGTTCTCCTCTGGCTCCAAGTGGTGTAGCATTAGCTCCAGTCCCTCTCGCAACACTTGCAGCACCACGACCAACACTACCTCTCCCTCTACCTCCAAAACTCCCAGACAGAGCCCTAGACCCTTGCACCGAACCTCGGACTGAGTCGACACCACCATCCCCTAACGACAGTTAGTACTTCTATGCCCTGGCTGGCCATAGGTAAAGCAAGTCACCAGAGCAGACCTCAACAGATGACACTCCCCGTAATGGGGTTTCCCACAAGTGCAACAGATTAGAAAACCCGATGATGCTCCACCCGACCTAGTCATCCCCACATTCCTCGACCCGCACATGTTACTCTTATGACCAGATTGACTACAAGTATAACAAGTTTCAGCTCCCCACTGTAGAGCTGATTAAGCACTCTGGAAACTAGTGTGAGACGAATGAGCACGCTTACCCGGATGACTAGGCGCAGCAGCCTGAGGGGGCGGGGCAACCGCCTTCCTCTTCCTATCCTCCTTCTTCCTCCGCTCTAGAAACTCTCCCTCTAAGGCATCCACCTTCACCAACACTATGCTCCCAATGTCACCAGATGTGACACCGTCCTGAATCTCACACCTAAAACCTCCCTTGAACCGACGAATCTGTTTCTGCTCTCGATTAGCCTGTTCATCATACCACTTGGAGAGGTTCATGAACTCCATGTAATACTCCAGCACCGACTTGTCGCCCTGCACCAGCTCCATGAACTCTTTGGCCTTTGCCTTGCGCCAAATGTCCGGATAGAACTGATTACAAAATTCATCAAGGAACTCCTCGAACTCCATGTTAGGTGGGTTCACATAGCTCTTAGGTAAAGACTCCCACCAGTCTAACGCATGACCCTTAAGCAGAAAATTCATGGCTTGCAACTTCAGCTCATCCCTAAAACCAGCTCTCAAGAACTTAAACTTACACTCCTTGATCCACTGCTCGGCTACAACAGGAATAACTACCTCTCCACTAAACTCACTAAAATTCCAGCCTTTCAGATCAGAGGGTTGGAACCGACGGGCAGCCACTCTATGCCCAGACTGACCAGAAGGGTTGCTTCCCATCGCTTGACCTTCTTCACTACAGGAGGACACAAGAAAACGTTTCAGTTGACCACTTTTCAAAGACCGACAAAGCAAGTCAAAACACTTTTCCATTCAAATTCAAACACTTCTCTTTTCAAAACTTCCCACCCATTTTAAAACAGTTCGAAAACCCCTGGAATGCCAGTACTGCATCGACGTTCCATTCTTTCCATTAAGGGGGTAGCAAATCCCCTAGAAGAAAGAACAGCCCACCTATACAGCAGAGGTAACCAGGCTCTGATACCATCTGTAACATCCATCCCGAATCGACCCGGGTTCACCCGTGGTCGAACCGGTATGAGTGCAACTCAAAGAACCAGCATTTAAAACAACAAATAATAAGGCAGCGAAAAACCAAAACTACTCTTAAATAAGTTCAAAACCGAAAAAGGCCTCCAAAAAAATAAAACTAAAATACAATTCAAAATACCAAAATTTGAACAAACCGAAAGAAAACATAAATCCAAATCCGATCAACAACCGTTTACAAATCTCCCATCCCAAAATGTCAACTGAAATCAAAAGTAAACACAGAGTCAACTCCAATGTAGTGCGCCAAATCTTCACCTCATAGTTCCAACCGGCAACTGCTCTGAACCTGACTGAAACTCCTACACCTCAAGCTACTCAACCTAACCACGCGAACCTGAAAGTGGAAGAGGGGGATCAATTTCCTACTGAAATTGAGTGAACCCACTGGGTTTAACTATGCGCCGAACCTAGCCTGAAGAGTGATACCAACTCCACACACAAACAACAATGGAATCTGGCACAACCATTCATATTTTAATTCCCTAACATGGTCTAGGCGATCACATAAGATCAAATCCCAGTTCAACATTCACAAATCATGATAACATTATTAAGTGGGAGTTCAACATGTGAAGACTCAAATCACATCACAACCAGCTCAACATTTAGTAACAAGAAATCATCAGGTATATTACATAACACTCAACATCGCATAACAACTTGTTCCCCAAACCAAACTGTGCTCCTACATTCACATTCACATATACACACGCACGCACCAAAACACATACTCAACACATACACCACAACCACATACTCGACACAATCATTCATCTAAGTGAGTTTATTAGGCGCCATTGGAGTTTATCCATACACCACCCCTGCCGGCCAAACGCACCGACTCTTCCAAGAGGGTCCAAGACGCATCCTTTCTTACAAAAGGATCTAGGGCCCAACGTACATTAACACATCACACAACAACAATAGATCACACCACTCTTCCAGGAGGCGTGACCGCACCTCACTCTTCCAGGAGAGGTGACAATTTGGGGGCAGTGCAGGCTCCAATCCGGTTCTATCATTTGAATTAATTACATCGATTAAACATGCATCAAGTTCATACAACAATCCCGTACTCACTTACCTTATCACAACCAATCAATTCCAATCGTCAAGTCCAACCTCAATTCCATCATTAAACCAATTCCTCACCACGTTCACATGTCACGACCCAATCAACCAATCATATAAACCAAGTAATTCAATAAATCAACCCAAATTCAATTCCTCTACCCAATTCCATGTTCTAACTCCATTGTTCAATTCCATTAACCAATTCCATAGGCCAATTCCACGTACCAATTCCATTATCCAATTCTAAGCATAATCCTACAACACTAATCCTATTAACAACCACATCTCAACATAGCACCCTTGTCACCCAAATAGCTCATAACATCAATCATCCAATCACACATGGCATCATATCATCCAATGTCATTATCACAATCACATTACACCACGTTCATCATCCCAGACAACACAAATAGTTTAAGGGTAAACGGCTAGCTCATCGGCCATCCCCACCTGCAAGTACAGAGATAGCCATGTCATGAGTCGTAGGGTTTCCCACCTGTTCATCCTTCATAGGATGATGGTGAACCGCCTGTCGTTAAGGGTTCAGCCAAATAAAAACTACTAATGCTAAAAAACGTATAGCAGATCGTATTCCGAGGGCTTTCTATGATTGGTTACTTCAGAACTAGCAAAATACTCAAAGGTAAACACGTTGTGCGTGGTGTGAGTTCCACGACTTCTACTTCTAAGAAATGCAGAAAAATTAAAAAGATTAAACTAAAGCAGATTGGGAATTAGGGTTTGAAAACAAGGATGACAGACGAACTTAGACTTTGAATCCCCCTTCGTTCCCCAGAGCATCGGCAATCAACAGATCAGCGGATTTCGAATCTCATTCAATCAATTACTAAGACACCACCATAACTCCTTACCCTTAGGTTTAAGACCGGCGAACGTTCACTCTATCCGTTCTAACTACCAAGATTAACTAGCCGCCCGGGTAAGGTCGCCTCTCGCAACGACATAATTAATTGGTGTAATTACTAATGATTAATGAGTTCTCTTGCAGTGAATTAACCATAACCGGTTCCTACGAAAGGCACGCTCCAATTATAAGGTTAATTGTTAATTCGATGTTCTAAAGTAAGGCGAGCATTCGCTTCTATCCTTAGCTTAACCAGAATCTAATCTAGGTGATCAATCCAGACAAGAAACATGAACAATGAAGAACGAATCAACATGAAAAAGAACTAATTGAATTTCGAATCTAATCACCGCCGATCCGTGACCGCTTTAAAGCCCTGGGTCACTTAGGGTTCATCTAGTCTAAGCTCTAACGAGTTTAACTACTCATGATTATTACAAAAGAAACAAAGATAAAGAAAGAGTTCATCATTCAAAGGAAGAACATGAAAGAATCTGAAAAACCTAATTAGACGACTCTGACAGACTTCGATCTTCGGTAGATAACACTCCTAGCTCCGGCTCTCCGAGATGGAAGGGATGGCGTCACGATCTCTATCCGGCTCTTCGAACTCCAACTCTTCGCTCCAGAACTTCAGAGGATTCTGATCTCGAAAAGTTGTGTTTTGCGAATTATGATTGTCTCTTGATTTGGGCCGCCGGGTTAAGTATTTATACTTAACCCTAACTGATCCGGATTGGCCTGATATTTTCGCCGAAATTCTTAAGGAATTTTCGGCGAAAATCCTTGTGTAAATGGCCGTGATCTCTCTGCCTTGTATTTTCGGTCCGAACAGTTGATTCTTTTCACCGAAACCATCCTTCACTCGGCATCAGTTGATTTGCATTGTTGATTTCGCCGAATGTGGAAGCTTATTTTCGCCGAAGGTGCTAGTGTGAATGGGCAGACTTTTCGGTTTGACTTGATCGGCTCCTTGGATCGATTCTGGTTTGATTCCTTGAGGTTCCAATGCCTTAGACACGTCCATGGCTACTCTATTTGACGGCAAAAACCTGTGCTAACACAAAAACACTAGAAAACCATCAAATAGACCCGAAACGGGCCAAGGTAACACAAATGGCACGAGATAGGGCAATCGATTGAATATTCGTTATTCTACCCTAAAAACCATGTCTTAAGCAAAGAAATGTCGCTTAAATGAGGCTGATAATCACGTCAAATCGAGTGTCATCAAATACCCCACACTTAAGCTTTTGCTTGTCCTCAAGCAAACTGAATAGAAATGCCCATGTTCATAAATGATAAGATCGATTAAATTGGAGCTCAATCAAACACAATGAATTATTAGACAGATCGATCCTAGAACAAGAAACCTAACATGCATACAGATCAGCCAAACTACCTGGTCTCACTAATAAACTGCACACGACAAGTAATTAGCAACCAATTATGCACGAATTTGACCTGACCGACCAGACTCCTCACACAGGATATTTATAATACAATGGGAACTCTCACTCTCTATGTTTAAGGACGTGTTTCTGCTCTCGATCATTTTCTGTTACCGAATTTTGTCATAAGTTTGCATTTCGACCACATCTCCACCACTGTGACAACACGAGTATCTAGTCAAGAAGGACTTCCCTGCTAGGACCGTAATGAATACTACACTACTCGGGTTTATAATGAGATGGATGATGGGAATGAATGATGATGGCTTTGTGCAGTGTAGCTTTCGACTAACTTCCCTCGAATCTAATCTATGGCTTCCTACCGTCTAACCGAACACGGGTGGAATGATGAACGCTCGTCCTACGATACCCTCAAGCAACCTAGCACTTATTCTTTTTCTTTACACGATTTTTCTTTTTGAACTTTTTCTTTTGACTTCGTTCTTCCATTTGTAGGGAGAAGAACGTTTTATTGAACAACATTTTGAAACTTTTCTTATTTTTCTGCTTCTTTTTTTTTTTTTCTGAAGCTTGCTTCTTTTCTTACTTTACTTTTTTTTTCTTTTGTGCCGATTTTTCTTTTAGTTGCTAGAGGGGTTTACACGTCTGGACATATTAGCTAAGACCACCTAATTAATGGCTATAGGCAGGTTACCACAAACCGACTTCCGGTAGGTCAATCTAGAACTACAACCATAGGGGATCAACGGGGAATGAAAGAAATGGGGAATGGCTGTAATGTATTATCGAACCGCAAGAACGGGCCAAGCTCAAGGGTCTATACCTAGTGGATTTTATCGTTTGGTAGGCTATCTGGCTTAGTAGCTGAATCTAGGTGCCCCTATCCTTCTAGAACTCGTGTCATCGTGTGGTCTCGAGTAGGTCTCATGCAAATTCTAACTCATTCAAGTAAACAGAAAACCACTCAGAAAGAATTAAAATTGCAAGTTACGTGCAATGGATCAAAAGCTCACAGTTGGTTTGCTAGTCAGATTCGGTCATTTTCATGCAATCAAGGCTACAAACTACAAGTGTAATTTTAAAATTCTGTTCTGACCAGGCAATTTAGCATCAAAGTATACAAGTTGGTTCTCAAGTTCTAGGTTAAGCAGTCTAAGCATCATTATGAAAGGTTGAACAACAACTTAACATCAAAAATCAAGAACTGAGCCATTCTAATGCTAGAGAGACTGGAATGGAATCACGAGGCACACATAAAACACAATAAAGGGCAATCAAGTTCATGCAAGGTTCTCTAGCATCCTACCCCACACTTAAATCGGACTATGTCCTCACAGGACTAATTCTAGAGTTCAGAGTGGAATGGAAGAACCTGGAAGAGGACAGTTGATTTCAGAGGGTGAGCACGGATCCTCGGAGCAGAGGGAAGTGTAGCAGAACCTGAAGCAAAGGGAGTCTCCCTACTTTCTACAAGACAAAAACAAATGAAACATAAAAAGGAAACCGGGACAAGTGTTCTGGATCCACACAGAAAAAAGTTGGACCGAAATCCGAAAATAATAAATAAAAAGAAGACACCAAAAAGGAATACAACCCGATCACTGCTGGTCCTGTGAGCCGGGAGGTGGAAAGTGGAGAAATTCGCCGAGCTGGCGTTGCCACGCCATCTGTGCCTCATATCGCCGGTCGGCGCGGCGCATATGTTGCTGCATAATAGTCCATCGCGCCTCTTGAGTGGCGTTGTCGGTGATGCGCCACTCCTGCAGTCGCTCGTACAACTCACCAACGTCCGCAGGGTGCGATCGGTGCTGAGGGTGAGACGCCGAGTATGGATCTGGAATGTGCGGCGGTGACTGGTGAGCATACCCTGCCTGATGATGTGGCGAGGGTATATAATCTTGAAATTCTGGCAGCGGCTGGGGCTGCTGCTCATCAGCCTCATCTTCTCCCTTGACTCGACCACAGGCTGGAGTGGAGGATCTGCTGCTACATAAGGGCTGAGGTCGAGTTCTAAGTCGTACTCAACCGCCAAGTCTCCTCCAACGGTCCTAACTGGATGTCGTGGAATGTGCGGGCCATACTCATGGCTGATGCCAAAGGAGAGGATGAGCTGTCCTATGAAGTTGCCCCCCAAGAGTCTGCGAGGTGGCTTCTTCCTCTTGGTCTTCTGGCGGAAGATGCGAGCCAGTACCCAGCCGGGGTGGAGAGGGTAGCTCTCTCGGATGGCTCGGAGAAGCATGAGCTCCTCCTTGACGATATGGTGGCGATCCTTGTCGGGTACATATAGAAGGGATCTACGCCAGACCATATGAATAAATTTATAGAGCGGGTGAGAGAGAGACTTAACTGAGTTGCTCTCCCTGAGGCGATCGCCAGGTACGCCTGTCATGTGGCTCCAAAGCGCGTTGTACTCCTCGCCGTCATCATCTTCTCCCCAACCGAGGTGATGATCGTGATAGTGCTCGTAGGGGATGCCTAGATGAGCAGCAAACTCATCGTAGGTGAGCTTTCGGTGCACCCCACCAAGAAAGAAGGTGACAACCTTCTGGCGCTGCTTCCTCTTGTGCTCATCCAGATCAAATGTTGCCCAAAACTCCTAGAGGGCAATGTCTGGGAACTCGGCGGCGATGGTGGTCAGCTCGAGGAGACCAGCCGGTGCTAAGGCGTCATGCACGTTCCGGTGGTAGTCCTCGTCATGCTCCTGGAGTGACTCCATGGAAAGGGGGCGTACGTCAGCTCCTCGGACGTGCTCGAGCTTCTGGAAGCACTCAAAATAGAAGTCTGGTAGACGAGCTATGGTGCGGTGGTATCCAGCTCGTCGAGGAAGTGCAAGTGGTGGACCCAGAACAGCAGGTGTGATGGGAGTGGCAGCTCCTGAGCTCGAGGCGCCATCAAGTCGCGCCTTAGTCCTGCGCTCATAAGTGGTGTCCCTAAAACCAGAATGAAAACAGATTAGTCAACCAAAACCTTACCCCACACTTAGTAGAAAAACTCGATTTCACAAAGAAATGAGGGAAACTAAGTGGGGTAAGCAAAGCGGAGTAACCGGTAATCATAGACAGTAAAACACATACTTAGGAACAGCCAGAATCGGATAAACATAATCAGAGTTCAAAAAGTCAAACCGACATTTTGAAAGTCAACATGTAGGCACATCGAACCCTAATCATGGCAGGACAATCATAACTTGGAGAATGACGGTAAAATATGATCTCAAATGGCAGCACGATAAATATGAACAAGAATGAACACATCAGACAGCCAAATGATCATAGCAATTCAAAGTCAAACCGACATTTCTCACAAAAGTCAACATTACAAAGAATTAATCCTATGCATAGCAACATATGATCAAATGATATGGAAATTAAGCACGGAACTCCCTAAGAATCCTAGAACAGTTCTATAAGTTCAGTTAATCCTAGTTCACACGAAACAGTCGATACGTAAAACGAGGCAAACCGAAAAGTCAACGAAAGTCAACCCCGATGAAATTCAGCAATCTATATGTCAAAAGATTCGTATCGAAAAGTTATACAACTTACCTTGAAGTCATGATTGCTAAAAATGAACGAGTTGAGAGGAATCGGTGAAAAACTTGAAAACTGGGGTTTCGGAGAACTGGAGCTGCAAAGCTCCGATTCGGACGTTCTAGGGCTCGTTGGGAACGGAAAAGGGAGGGGAAGGGAGCGGCGGCGGTCGGTGACGGTGGTGGCTGTGGGTTACGGCGGCGACGGCGAGTTTTGAAAATGGGGGGCGGTCGGCGGCGATTTGAAAAACAAAAGGATAGGGGAGGGAGTTTTCGGGCTGCTGAACGAAAATGAAAGAAGGAGAGAGAGGAAGTGGACCGGATTTTTAAAGTGGGAATATTTGGGTGATTTTCAAAATTATTTTCGGCGAAAATAGGAGGGTGGTTTCGCCGAAAATATCAGTTAAAATGGACTGCCGGATTTGTGAAGGCGGTTTCGCCGAAAATAATAGCACGGTTTCGCCGAAAATTTTGGTTAAGATGGTTTCGCCGAAAACAAAAGACTTTTCGAACCGAAAATAATAAACAGGAAGAACGGGTTCGAAAATCGAAAATCAGTTTCGCAGAAAACAAGGGTGGTTTCGCCGAAAATTTTGAACTGTTCGGGTTTAAAATATTTTCGCAAATCCGGCCAACTTCAGAAAATCACAGTTAAATCCACAAAAATCGGAACAACCTCAATCAACTTGCGACTGACTCTATGACACACAGACTCTACACGAAAAATAAGAAAACAAAAAAACTGACACTTTTGGCTCCCCCGAACCGACTCTAAAATACTAAGTTCAACAAAAATTAAAACAGACTCCAGCCGTAGGTTGCCTCCCACGAAGCGCTCTTTTATTAACGTCCTTGAGCTGGACGATACCTGGACGGTATTAGGAGACATCCCAACTTAGATTCTCCTTCATGCTCGCGTTGGAGTTCATGAAGTACAGTTTCGGGACTTCTCCGGTAAGCGTGAATCTCTTCCCGTTCGCATGCAAAAGCTTGGTACGTCCGTCGGGAAGATGATCAACGAACTTGAATGGTCCGAATAGCTCTTTGGAGAGATCATTCTTCTTGAGTGTGATGATGGAAGGAATGAGAACTGTCGGCTTCTTCTTTTCTTTAATATTTGGCTTGTTATCACCAGGATCGGTGATCGTTAGTACTTCCTTAGGAGACGCTTTCGGCTTCTCCTCCATACTTGTTCCGGCGCCGGTTTCTCGGAACGAAATGGTGGTGCAGTTGCCTCGGTGGAAGATGGCGAAATTTTTGGTCTCTAGACCATTTGGGTCTTCGTCTTCTTGTTCTTTCCTCGAGGTCTGCTCGGTGGTTTAGAAGAGGCTTGCAGTTCCTTCTTCTTCTTCTTACGCGGCTTCTGAACCGAAATTTCTAGCTTCTTCATAATGATCTGTTTAATACCTGCAGCAACAACTGATCTAGAGACACTAGAAGAAGCATTAGTAACGGAGTTGACCGGAGTCAACCCCACAGTTTCAACAGCTAGGCAGTGAGATTCTTCATTCCTAGAGTCATATTTCATGCCATCTTTAAGGCGGAACGTTTTCGTTTCTTTACCGTCTCTTAAAGTTAAAGAACCATTTGGAACGTTAATATTCATTCCAGTAGTAGCCATGAAAGGTCGACCTATGAGGATAGTAGCATCATCTGTACTAGTATCCATAATCACATAGTCAGCTAAGAACGTGAACGGATCACATTTAGTGACAACGTCTTTAATCTCTCCCTTAGGGGTCTTAAGCAATCTATCAGCAAAGACGAGTTGCATACTAGGCGGTTCAAGTTCTCCTAGGTTTAACTTTTCATATAGACTCACAGGCATAACATTAACAGATGCTCCTAGATCAACTAAGCAACGTTCAATCTCAACATCATTAATGACCAAAGGCAAAGTAAATGAACCAGGATCAGATAACTTAGCTGGATATGGAGAAACAGGTTTCTTAATACGAATGTCCGGATATCCTTCCTTGTTCCCCTTCATGCCAGTCTCGATCCTTGCATTTGGCAGCAATGCTCTAGGAAAAGGAGGCTTCACGACGTACGGTGCAAGAGGAGGATCCTCCTTAGGCGCCGGTTTCTGTTCCTCTTCTTCTTCTTCCTCTGGAGTTTCATCGATCCTGCGCAAAACAGAATAAGCATCAGCAATTAGGTTTGGAAGTTTTCGAGCAGTTACCATTTTAGCCTGTTCTTTTCTCGGATTCGGCTTTGTCTGGCTTGGAAGCTGGCCAAATGGTCGACCAGATGCTAGCATGCTCGAGATGTTGTTCACGGCTTGCTCAATCCTTTGTCCAGATGCTATCTGTTCTTGATTGAGAAGAGCTTGAGCCTTGAACTGACTGTCATGATCATCGAGTCTTGTGATGATCTGGCTGAGCTTCTTATCCAGGTCACTGACATTGTTATCTCTGTGATGCTGCTGCCCTGGATAGGTATTATTGAGATATTGATTCTGGCGATTGCCAGGAGCAGTTCCATAATTACCCGGATTGCGATGCGGCGGCTGGTAGACACCTGCCAGCGGATGGTTAGGCTTCTGATCCTAGGCTGGACCAGCCGAGCGGTTATTCTGGTTCGGGTTGGCGGCAGCATTGTAGGGAGGTCTGTCTTGATAGTTCCCTTGCTGTCTGAAGTTACGATAACCAGCATAACCATTCTGATTATTAACGAAGCCTTGTTGGATGAAATTTACCTCTTCGGCAGACCAGACTTCTGCCTTACCATAATTCTGACAACGGCCTCCGTTATGTGAGCAAGCTCCACACCACTCGCAATCAGCAACATAGACAGAAGCTGCCGGCGGCTTGATCGGTGTGGTAGACTTCTTCAGATGCTTCTCTACCTCTGCCTTGATTGTAGCTTCGAGATCTAGCTTGCTCCTTGATCCTTCAGATTGTCGCTCCCAGTTCCTTGACTTGGAGGCACAGTTTACGAAGTGAAGAAGAGCAGCTTCAGGAGTGAGTGTAGTGCAATCCTCTTCAGCTAGAGAATTGACCCACTTGGCAGATTCTTCTCGAAGTCCACGAGAAAAGATTTCAGCTAACTGCCTCTGCTCAAATCCATGATGAGGGCAGGTGTAAAGAAGTTCTTGGAATCGATTCCAAGTATCATATAAGCTTTCTCCTTCTTTCTGGGAGAATCTGGCGATGCTGTCCTTGATGGTGGTTGTTCTGGCTGGAGGGAAGTATTCTTCAACGAAGTCCTGAGCCAGAGTATCCCAGTTAGTGTAGTAGCCAGGTGGTTTGCCAGTAAGCCACCTCTTAGCAGCGCCTTTCAAAGAGAACAGGAAAGCTCTCAGACAAAGAGTGTTTTTTTCGAGGTTTCTGCTCTTAAAAGTACTGCAGAGATCAAGGAAGTCTGCAAGATGAGTGCACGGATTGTCTAGGGGTCTGCCTTCAAACTGTAAATCCCTAGAGATCATCGTCAAGAATGGAATCTTGATCTCATAGTCAGGATCTCCTTTAATGCGCGGAACGGCAATGGCAGATCGAACGCTAGTCGCGCTCGGCTTGTTGTAGTCGGCTAGACTCTTCTGTGCAGGTGGTGGTGGCGGCGGTTGATCGCCATTTGGTGGTGGTACTCTATCGTCAATGGTGGGAGATGGAGGAGGTGAAAGTGACTCGGTGTATGAAGCGGATGAAGACGGTACAGGTGAAGATGGAGATGAGGAACTCTCCTTCGGTTCCTCGATCTTGATCGGAGTGATGAATGGATTGGATCTGCCTTTCTTCAGAATCTGTGATCGTAGAGGTGCAGCTGAACTGCCTGGTCTCTCTGTACTCTTGGCCTGTTCGGTTTGAGAGCGAGTCCAAGGACGGTGAGGCATACACCTGTAAACCTACAGATAACAAAGACAAACAAAACCAGTGTAAAATCGAAGTGGGTGGAAAAATGAAAGATGGAAAGTAGAAGAATAAATTGCCAGTTCTTCTTTCGAACAATCAAAAGAAGTCCCCGGCAACGGCGCCAATTTGGTGAACCGCCTGTCGTTAAGGGTTCAGCCAAATAAAAACTACTAATGCTAAAAAACGTATAGCAGATCGTATTCCGAGGGCTTTCTATGATTGGTTACTTCAGAACTAGCAAAATACTCAAAGGTAAACACGTTGTGCGTGGTGTGAGTTCCACGACTTCTACTTCTAAGAAATGTAGAAAAATTAAAAAGATTAAACTAAAGCAGATTGGGAATTAGGGTTTGAAAACAAGGATGACAGACGAACTTAGACTTTGAATCCCCCTTCGTTCCCCAGAGCATCGACAATCAATAGATCAGCGGATTTCGATTCTCATTCAATCAATTACTAAGACACCACCATAACTCCTTACCCTTAGGTTTAAGACTGGCGAACGTTCGCTCTATCCGTTCTAACTACCAAGATTAACTAGCCGCCCGGGTACGGTCGCCTCTCGCAACGACTTAATTAATTGGTGTAATTACTAATGATTAATGAGTTACTCTTGCAGTGAATTAACCCTAACCGGTTCCTACGAAAGGCACGCTCCAATTATAAGGTTAATTGTTAAATTCGATGTTCTAAAGTAAGGCGAGCGTTCGCTTCTATCCTTAGCTTAACCAGAATCTAATCTAGGTGACCAATCCAGACAAGAAACATGAACAATGAAGAACGAATCAACATGAAAAAGAACTGATTGAATTTCGAATCTAATCACCGCCGATCCGTGACCGCTTTAAATCCCTGGGTCACTTAGGGTTCATCTAGTCTAAGCTCTAACGAGTTTAACTACTCATGATTATTACAAAAGAAACAAAGATAAAGAAAGAGTTCATCATTCAAAGGAAGAACAGGAAAGAATCTGAAAAACCTAATTAGACGACTCTGACAGACTTCGATCTTCGGTAGATAACACTCCTAGCTCCGGCTCTCCGAGATGGAAGGGATGGCAGTCACGATCTCTATCCGGCTCTTCGAACTCCAACTCTTCGCTCCAGAACTTCAGAGGATTCTGATCTCGAAAAGTTGTGTTTTGCGAATTATGATTGTCTCTTGATTTGGGCCGCCGGGTTAAGTATTTATACTTAACCCTAACTGATCCGGATTGGCCTGATATTTTCGCCGAAATTCTTAAGGAATTTTTGGCAAAAATCCTTGTGTAAATGGCCGTGATCTCTCTGCCTTGTATTTTCGGTCCGAACAGTTGATTCTTTTCGCCGAAACCATCCTTCACTCGGCATCAGTTGATTTGCATTGTTGATTTCGCCGAATGTGGAAGCTTATTTTCGCCGAAGGTGCAAGTGTGAATGGGCAGACTTTTCAGTTTGACTTGATCGGCTCCTTGGATCGATTCCGGTTTGATTCCTCGAGGTTCCAACGCCTTAGACACGTCCATGGCTACTCTATTTGACGGCAAAAACCTGTGCTAACACAAAAACACTAGAAAACCATCAAATAGACCCGAAATGGGCCAAGGTAACACAAATGGCACGAGATAGGGCAATCGATTGAATATTCGTTATTCTACCCTAAAAACCATGTCTTAAGCAAATAAATGTCGCTTAAATGAGGCTGATAATCACGTCAATTCGAGTGTCATCAGACGACCCCACATTGGCAGGACCACCCTCCTGCAACCACAACTGACACTGCAAGATATAGATACAGTTTACAAGAATCACATCTCAACCCTCCTACACTCATTACTAAGTCCGATCCATTTAGCAACATTGTTAATCATTTCCCCAATCCAAGCACATCAAAACAGCCCACAATCATCAACCAATGTATCAATTAACATTCACACGGCAATCATCAATCATCACAATTTACATAACAATCAAATGCAGAATAGTTTCCCCTTTTACTCTTTTTCAATTCCATGCATAACCAATATTCATATAAGTCAAGGTTGCAACTCCTCACACCAACCAATACTACCTATCGTATGCCAGACCCTCACCTGGCAAGAAGACGAGGCTCTAAAACAACTTCTAGAACTCGAACAGCCTAGGTCTCAGACACAAAATACGAAGCTTCTTCCTTCTGCCAATGACATCTCATCGATCCGAAATACCCAGAACCGCGATGTTTTACCTCTTCCTCTCGTCACCACGAATGCGTAGCAAGAAACGGATCGCCAATCAGAGCTCTAAAACTCCCGGAATCAAGGATTGAAGTTTGGGGGGCTTTTGGTTCGTCAAAGGAATTTTCGGGGAAAGAGAAAGGAGGGGAAGTTATGGAAATCCGTGAAAATCAGCCTTTTATTGTCAGGCCATGATACACGGCGTGTATTGCTGATACACGGCCATGTATCATAGTCTGCCCACCTTGACAAATTTTTGCGCACTCGCTTGTTACTTCGACCCGACTCAATTACGAACGTCCCAGACTTTGATGGGGGCCTCAAGAACATTGTTTCCAATGTCTCAAATACTCAAACTCGAGTTCCAAACTATTTGGTTGGGTGGGAATGTTACAATGTGTACTCATAGAGACACTAGAAAACACATCAAATAGACCCATAATGGGCCAAAGTAACCAAAACGGTATGAAATAGTGCAATTGAGTGAAAACACCGTAAACTACCCAAAAAACATGTCTCAAGCAAGGAAATGTCGCTTAAATAAGGATGATAATCACGTCAAATCTAGTGTCATCAAAATACCCCACACTTAACCTTTTTCTTGTCCTCAAGCAAACTGAACTAGAATGCACTCAGATTCACAAATGACAAGATCGAATGCTGATACAAGACCTCAGGGCCGCAATGCCACTACTGCAAACTCCTAGGGATCAAATGCTGATACTGGGCCTTGGTTGATGGATTCAACAGCTTCACATCATGTTACAAGTGACTTTGCAGCCAGTCAATTTACTCCATTTATAATGGACGCGATGAATTACTCATTGGAGATGGTACAAGTTTGAAAATCACTCATATTGGTTCAACTACCATTAAATCTTGTGCCAATTCACTATAATTGGATGATCTTTTATGTGTTCCTGCAATTAAGAAGAATTACTATCGGTGGCCAAATTCTGTGGCACTAATCCAATTTTAATTGAACTTTTTGTTGATTTCTTTGATGTGAAGGATCTAAGCACGGGAGCACTGCTACTGAGCGGCAGGAATAACAGTGATGTCTATGAATTGCCAAAGGATGTGGGCACGATACGATTAGCATTGACCACCACTCGCACTACCTCATTTTCATGACCCAACCATCTTGGTCATCGATCCACCAAAACTTTATCGAGTTTATTAAGAATGCATTCTCTTCCAATTTTCAATGACTTAAAGTTTTCTTGTGATTTGTATCTTTGCAATAAGAGTCATAAACTACCATTCTCTGTATCTAGTTGAACGAGTAGTCGTCCTTTGGCCTCTTGTACTCTAATGTTTGGGGTCTTTCTCCTACACCCTCCATTGATGGATTTCATTATAATGTCATCTTTGTTGACCATTACACTCGTTATACTTGGTTTTAGCCTCTTCCTAGAAAATCTTATGTGATGTAGGTCTTTCTTGATTTTCGTCGCATGGTCACTACAACATAACGGAGGTTTTGTCACAGGCCGTCTGCGACAGAAAAAGCGGCCTGTGACAAAGCTCGTCGCAGGTGTAAAGGTTTGTCGCAGGCAAGCGCCTGCCTGTGAAAACTTTTTCACAGGCGGCCTTTGACAAGGCTTTGTCTGCGACAAGTTTGTCGCAGGCGGCCTGCGATAAAGCTTTGTCTGCGACAAGCTTTGTCGTAGGCCGCCTGTGACAAACTCCGTCGTAGGCGGCCTGCGACAAGGCTTAGATGCCTGCGACAAAGTGTCGAATGACCCCCTTCTTCGACACTCGGCGATCAATTCTCCGAACTTGTCTCGAAAATTTCCTCTGAAAATTCTCTCCTCCTCCGTGTCTTTTTCTCCGGCTACCTCCGACTATTTCCTCCTCCGGCGGACTGTTCTTCCCTCTCCAACCATGTCCTCCTCCTCCGTGTCTCTTTCTCTGACTGCCTCCGGCTGCTTCCTCCTCTGGCGGACTGTTCTTCCACCTCCGACCATGCCCCCCTCCTCCGACGGACTGTTCTTCCCCCTCCGACGGTTTCCTCCTCCTCTGACTCCTTCTCCGACGGACTGCTGAGGAACGACTGCTTCCTCCGAAGGTATCTGCTGAATCCTTTTGCAATTTCTCATCTTTTGGTATTTCTGAACCTGACTACTGTCAACTATCTCCAGATACACCCGCAATCTACGGACACGTAAACTCCAGCTTCTATCTGCAATCACGCTCACGCTCACCAACAGAAGGTATTCTTGGTTCAGCAGTTGATCAAAATTCACCATTATTCGACTTGATCATCCCCTAACTGATTATGGTATAATGTATGTTGTCTAGCTATTCAAACGGAGAATCTTCACTTGTTCATCAGATTCGGACGTTCGTTCATCTGTCCGAGTTAGTTAGGTAAGATCATATGTTCTTCGTTTTGACTTTCTTTACTGTTTCGTTTTCTGGTATACTATTTTCCTGATCTTTGAATTCGTGGTGATTTGCAGTTTGTTCTTGTTCTTGCGGCAGTCCGTCAGGTTTCTTTTTGTCATATCGTTTTTCCGAAGGATTTTCCTTCCGGTAATTGTTCGCTCTTATTTTTTTCATAATTAATTAGAATAATTTTGTATTCTAATATGATTATCTTAAATTTTTTGTACCAGGTTTTGTATTATATTTGTTCTCGTAGAAGTTTTTGATTTCTTTCATCAATTTCCAGGTACGAAATTTATAGAAGTATCTGATTTCTTTCATAATTATTATATAAAATATCGTTAATGATTTCTAGTCTATGCATGTAAACAATTTGATGTAATATAATATATAGATCACGGACTTCGATTTAAAGAAACCGATTTGATATAAATATATGCATGTAATTGGCCCTTTTATAAGTAAAGTATTTACAACTACAAATTATATAAATTATAAATGCTTGAAATTAATTACTATGCATGAAAATTATTAGGTATTAACTATTCACCTTTTTAATGTATAAGTGAAATATATGCATGTAAAATATTAGGTAGTAACGATTCTTTTGTTTTAATGTATAAGTGAAATATATGCATGTAAATTATTAGTACGATATGCACCTTTTTTATGTATAAGTGAAATATATGCATATAAATTATTAGTATGTAACTATTCACCTTTTTTATGTATAAGTGAAATATATGTATGTAAAATATTAGGTAGTAACTATACACCATTTTTTATATACTCGTGAAATATATGCATATAAATTATTAGGTAGTAACTTATATATTTAACCACTTAACAATACTGTATATATTTACCAACTTATGTCAAACTAAATTTGTAAATACAGTATTTGAACGAGTTACTGTTATAATTAGGTAAACTTAGCGTAAAGCTAAGTTGATTACAATTAGATTTTTTTTTATTTTTTCATTACTTGATAACAAATTCAAACTGACACTCATTAGTTCAATATAGATGGATAAGTCTTGGAATCGAAAGCCGCGTAATACTCATGAGTATTACGCTGGCGTTCAACAATTCCTTGACTTTGCAATCTCCAACGCAATTGATGGAGTCAATATACTTTGTCCTTGCCCAAAATGCAACTTCAAGAAGTGGAAGCCACGAAGTGAAGTTAATCAACACTTGCTGGCAAAGGCATTTCCGTCTTCATACGATGTATGGAATTTACATGGAGAGTTAATCACTGATTTTGGAGCATCAACTTCCATAATTGAGCCTGAACTAATCATTCGTGATCAAGAAGCAACTGCGCCATTTCTAGTTGAGGAACAACCAGTACTTGAGCTAGACTTATTTCAGAACATGGTCAATGACGCATTTGAAATACGGGAGTCACATGATAACCCCAACGTGCATCTCAATGATGATGAACTCCCACAAGGAGGCGATGTACCAATGCCAGATATACCCAACATGCAACCAGATGACGAGTTCTTCCGCATATTGAAAGATGGTGAAGTGCCATTATATGATGGTTGCACAAGTCATACCAAATTGTCTTTCATGATCAGCTTATATCATATCAAGTATATGCACAAAATCAGTGATAAAGCAATATCGAAGATATTGGAGTTGCTACGCAAAGCTTTTCATACCGCCAAAATTCCAGCATCTAACTATGAAGTTAAGAAGACAATAAGAAAACTTGGGTTGTCCTACACCATAATTGATGCATGTAAGAATGATTGCATCTTATATACCAGAGAAGATAGTGAAGCTAGGGAATGTCGAGTGTGTGGAGTGTCTCGATTCAAGGACGCGGGGAAGAATACAGGTGGAAAAAGGCGAAAACCTCAACCCGAAAAGGTATTTCGGTATTTTCCATTAATACCTCGGTTGAAGAGGTTGTACATGTGCCCTTACACAGCAGAAGATATGACTTGGCATGCTACGGAGAACATAACAGATGATGGTATGGGTAGACATCCCAGACACGCAGAAGCATGGAATTTTTTTGATTTAAAGTACCCTGAATTTGCTGCTGATCCACGAAATGTGAGACTTGGGCTTGCAACAGATGGCTTCAATCCATTTGGTACTATGAGTATAAGTCATAGCACTTGGCCGTTTGTGTTAATTCCATATAACACTCCACCGTGGTTGTGCATGAAGCAGACAGGTCTTATATTATATGGCATTGTCCTGGTCCTAAGATGCCTGGAAATGACCTGGACGTCTTTCTGCAGCCACTGATTGATGAGTTAAAAACTTTGTGGGTTGGTGTTCAAGCTTATGACTCGGTGAAGAAAGAATTTTTCACCTTGAAAGCAGCATTGATGTGGACCATAAGTGATTATCCTGGCCTTTGCAACTTGTCGGGATGGAATACTCACACAACACTATCGTGTCCGACTTGTATGTACGATGCAGAACCTCTTCGGCTAAAAGCTTCTGGAATAAACCATGTTTCATGAGTAGTAGGAGGTTTCTGCCAATGAATCATCGGTTTCGATCCCAAAAGTCCAAATTTAATGGGAAAGTTGACAGAAGGAGTCCACCGGAGGTTTTAACTGGGACTGCGATTTTGGCTCAAGTGGCTAATATTAATACAACATTTGGTAAAACACAACCAAAAGAATCGGGACCAGCACCACAGTGGAGGAAGAAAAGTATATTCTTCAATCTTCCGTATTGGGAATTTAATCTGTTGCGTCACAATCTGGATGTGATGCACATAGAAAAAATGTTTGCGATAACATTTTGTTCACTTTGCTCAACGATAAGAACAAAAGAAAAGACCACTTGGCTGCAAGACTAGACATGAAAGAAATGAAGATTAGAAGAGAATTATGGCCTATGGATGATGGTAAAACGTGTCCTGCTGCCTCATTCACTCTCGGTAAGAAGAAAATTGAACTGGTCTTGAAGTCATTGAAGGGAATGTCATTTCCAGATGGATATGCTAGCAATATCGCAAGGTGCGTGGACCTGAATAATCAGAAGATGCCGGGGTTAAAGAGTCATGACTCACACATGCACCTACATGACTCATTACCCCTTGAGATACGAAATGTGTTGCCCGTCTCCGTGGCAAGGGTCTTGGTTGAACTTGGATCCTGCTTTAAGGAATTATGTTCTCCTGTGGTTAACATACTTGAGCTTGACAAGCTTCAAGATAGATTTGTCATAGCTCTATGTCACATGGAGATGATTTTTCCGCCATCTTTCTTCACTGTTATGGTGCACTTAGTGTTACACCTAGTTGATGAAGTTAGACGTGGAGGACCAGTTCAATATCGTTGGATGTATCCAATTGAAAGGTATACTCTTACATTCATTGTCTTCCTATGCAATTGAGTATGTTATTCGAAACTGATAGCTGAAAAAATTTATTATTTAGGTACTTGGGTAAATTGAAAACTTTTGTTGGAAATATAGCACATCCAGAAGGATCAATTGCTGAAGGTTGGCTGTCGGAGGAGTTGTTCAATTTCTCATCATTGTATTTTAACGATGATGTTGAGACAAGATACAATCGTCCAAAATGTGTCGCGGCCGAGACTGAAATTCCAACCGACGAACAAGCTTCCATCCTCATTTCCAAAGGTGTACCAATAGGAAATGGTGACTCTTTCAAACTATCACAATTAGAGTTGACGCAAGCGTTCCATTATGTGTTAGTGAACAGTCCAGCCGCACAACCATTATTGAGGTAAAACACCTAGTTACAAATTTACCATAGTCACCAATTGTGCAATACCAATGTTAACATATATATGTCATCTAGAGAATATGAAGAGGAAACTAGAAGAGAGTTGGGAAGACGTGCTAGTGAAACTGCGATAAACAAAGCGGTGCACAAAAAGCTTGTTAGCTGGGTTCAGAAGAAGGTATTCTTATTAGTCTCGAGCTAGTACATTTGTTTTTTTTTTATGAATTAGAGATTTCATTTCATCAAAAAACTATGAAGAACTTACAAAAGGGGAGGAAAAACTACTAACAATAGGAAAGAAAACCTACACATATCTCAAAATCTGAGAACACTCTCTAGCTTGTAAGCATAAGCTGAGATGTC
The DNA here is from genome assembly GCA_034768395.1 of Linum lewisii. Lineage (NCBI taxonomy): Eukaryota > Viridiplantae > Streptophyta > Magnoliopsida > Malpighiales > Linaceae > Linum > Linum lewisii. Next base: position 34,270,758 of record CM068298.1, read on the forward strand.
CCATTTAATCTGATCTATACTATTCACTAAATCAGCATGCTTGTTCCCAAAAATGCAAGCACACCGGCATCTCCACACCATATTTACAACCATCACCCACTTAAGTTTTTTAACCTTCTCTTCAACACTTCCATCCTTTAATGCTACAGCTTTGCTATGAACCTCATCCCTACCAATTCCACTGAATTCAGGTAAGCATGCATTCAACAGCTGCTGTGTGAAGGAGCAGTCATAGAACAGATGTGATATGATCCAACAATGCTGCCCCGATGCCAACCGGTAATCCTACACCCCACCAGGATCCCCTGGCCTAGGCAAGACCCTAGGGCCTCTTAAGAAGCGCATGAATCCAAGGGAAGGCCATCCTCGAGCCCTAAAGCCAAGGTATGACAAGAAACATCTACTAAATCCTTCACTTGCAGGTAGAAAGACTCCAAGGAAGGGAATGTTGTCTCAAGCCATACTGATGGCCGAGGGTATAAGCCCTAGCACCGAAGAGAAGCTTCAGCCCGCTCCTAGTCTGACCTCCAGGAGCCCTGAAGAAGAAGTCGGTTCTTTGAGTGACCCTCTGGAAGTATTTCTGGAGTACAGAAGGAAGAGAGCCCAAGAACCCTTGGCCCGAAAAGGAGAACTTTCAAAGAATGACCTTGAGCCGAGCTTAGAGAAGAATTGGAGTCCTTGGCCTCGAAGCATGACACTTGGGCTGACCACGGAGAGCTACGTCCAAAGCTACCTGGAGGCCTACCTAAAGCTTAGGAAAGAAGGCCCGAGCAGAAAAGGAAAGGAACTGAAGACAGGCCCGTCCCGAGCCTTAAACCGGCTGTCGGACCAATCCGAGGGATTCCAAGCAGTCGGCCAAGAAGCCCGGTCACTGAACCCGCCCGAAGCCCGCGACCGCCACCCGAGTCAAGCCCGGCGTTCGGCCGATCAAGCCCACCGGGCCGCCACACGCGCCCAACCGGCCCGAGCAGTCGTACGCGGCTAGATTAGGGTTTTTGACCTAATTTAGGTCTTTTATTATGCTTTAAAGACTACAACTATTATTTTATGTTTATTCCTTTTTAGTAGGATTATTTAGGGGTTTTTAGTAGACTATTTAGGAATTGGACTCTTTATTTTATTATTATTTAGAAGTAGTGATTAGGGAGGAGAGCTTGTTCCCTCACCTATATAAGGAGGCCGCCGGCCACCCTTGTAACCACAACTCAGTTCTTGAAACCTTGTTGTATCTGCATGTTGCGATACTGAAGGCCCCGACTTATCATCAAGAGCATCCATCTCTTGGCGTGGCGTCATCGACTGGACACTTCTGGTCCCGACTGTTATATAGCCGACGGGTCAAAGTACTTATCCGCCCCCGGTTCCCGACGGTTTTACCTCGTTGCACGGTCTCAACTTGTGGTGTTCAAGGGTCGTCTGCCCACGGTTGCAGCAGTTCACATCAAGATGCTCCCAAGTTTCCATGTCCGACTGGCAGAGGACACACGTTTGATCAACCTCAGCATCCCATTTTGCAACCTTGTCTTTTGTCATAATCCTCTTTTTCATGATAAGCCAAGCTACAAAGTTGTACCTTGGAATCGTATAACCTCTCCAGACCAGGCTGCTCCAAGCTACTTCCTCACCTTTCTCCCTAATATCCTCCCATATAACACTTGGCTTCAGCTTCTCAACAATTTTACCATTCCACATGTAATTACCCTCATCATCAATTGACATAAAGTCTCTAACAAGAGGTCTCAATTTCAATACTCTTTTCCAAATCCATGATCCATAATCTGCCTTGGCATCCCACATACTAACACTTTTTAGCCTGTATTTAAAGATCCATGCTATCCAGAGTGAGCCACCCCTTACAAACAGATTCCAGAGATGTTTTGCTGCATTAGCCAAATTCCAGCTCTGAATGTCTCTTATACCTGCTCCACCTTCAGCTTTAGGTTTAGCTATATGCTTCCAAGCTATCTTGGCCTTGTCCCCATCTATTTTGCCACACAGTATAAACTTCGCTTTAGGCCTTTTCAATATCCTGCATTAGACTCCTGGGCAGAAGGAAGATTGACAGCCAGTACTGAAGTATCCCACCAACAACTGAAGTTACCAACTGCAGACGACCAGCATAAGAGAGAAATCTAGTCTTTCAATCTGCAATTCTACTAGTAATTCTGTCTAAGAGGCACTTACATTCAGATTTCTTCAATTTCCCAGCAGTCAGAGGAATCCCAAGGTACTTAAAAGGCAGTTCACCTCTCTTGAACCTACTAATAGTGCAGATATCAGCAATAACATCCATCCCAACCCCTGCAGTATAAACTTCACTTTTCTCTGGATTACATTGAAGCCCTGAAATCTTATGAAACTTATCCAAGATAGAGATCAATCCTCTTACTGACTTCCCATTACCCTTTGTAAAGATTATGAGGTCATCAACAAATCCAAGATGAGTCATCAGCTTCTTGCATTGAGGATGATAATAAAAAGTCCCTACACTAGTACCTCTGTCCAGCATAGGACTCAACACTTCCATAGCTATTACAAATAAGTATGGAGATATTGGATCCCCTTGGCGAAGGCCTTTCCTAGCTTTAAAGTTACCACAGAGAGTACCATTGATATTCACAGATAGCATGGTGGACCTAAGACATGTTTCAATCCAGCTCACAAAAATTGCAGGAAAACCCATGGCCATCAGCACCCTAAGCAAATAATCCCAACTTACACTGTCGAAAGCTTTCATTAAATCAACTTTCAGAGCAATCCTGGGGGAAACATTCTTCATGTTATAAGTTCTAAACAACTCATGAGCCAGAAGAATATTGTCACTTATAAGCCTACCCTTAATGAAAGCTGACTGTGAAGAGCTAATCAGACCTGGAAGAACAATTCTCATTCTATTGGCAATTACCTTAGATATTATCTTATAGATAACATTACAACATGATATAGGACGATAATCCCTAATCTCACAGGCATTAGTCTTTTTGGGTAGCAAGGCTAGGATCACAGAGTTGATAAAACCAGGAAGCTTACCTGTACTAAAGAAGTACAGAACTGCGCTCACCACATCTCGTCCAACAATCTTCCAATGCTTCTTATAAAAGGACACCGGGAACCCATCAGGGCCCGGGGCCTTATCACCAGACATACCATTCAAAGCTTCAATTACTTCCTTCTCCATCACCTGATTTTCCAGAGCTTCAGATTGATCACCAGAAACTTTACTTACAATCAGCTCATCCAGGGAACACTCCTCAACTTCTTTCTCTTCTCCCAAAATGTTTTTATAAAAACCTACTACAATACTCTTCAATTCCTCAAAATCTTCAACCATATCCCCATCCCCATTACGGAGCTGACGAATAGTATTTCTGAGAGACCGAGTTCTAACTTGACTGAAAAAATACTTAGTATTTTTATCACCCTCCACAATCCAAAGAGCTCTTGATTTTTGTCTAAGTATACTTTCCTCATCTTTCTCTAGTTGCTCTAACTCCAATCTACACCTCCTAGCATCCTCAACATTTCTAGTGCTAGGGTAATCAAAAACACTTCTCTGTTATTCCTCAAGCTCTTTTCTCTTAACATGAACTCTCTTGCTTATATCAGAATAGCATTCAACATTTAGCTTCTTCAGCTCCCTTTTAAGCTCATGTAACTTACCATACAATTTATAAAACGGAGTATCATTAGACCTCTTGCCCCAAACTGCTTTAATTTTACCTTCAAACCTTGGATTCTCAGCCCAGCAATTGAAGTACTTGAAAGGCTTTGGCTGTGAAGCCAACTCTCTCCTAGTGGTGATGAGCATGGCACAATGATCTGATACATCACAGGGTATGACCACCACCGAACTAGAAGGGAATTTGACTTGCCAGTCATTACTAACCAGTACTCTGTCCAGCCGTCTAGAAATCAGATCCAAAGCTCTATTGTTAGTCCATGTAAAAAATGGCCCCGAGGTAGAGTGCTCCTCCAAAGAACAGCCTCTTACCATGTCCTTAAAATCCTCCATACTGCCAAAGGAGCTGAGTCTATTAGAAGCTTCCCACACATCTAGAATAGCATTAAAATCACCGCCTACTAACCACGGATATACAGACTGATTAAGCCTCTGAATATCATCATAGAGCTCTCTCCTTCTATAAAGATCCGTGGAAGTATAAACAAATGTGCAAACAAAAGCTCTTGGGAGATCTATTCTGACATGAATGAACTGACTACCCTTTTGAATCACTCTTAACGGCACATCCGGCTTCCACAGAAGCCAAATCTTACCAAGATTATCATCATAACAAGCATCAATCTTCCAACCCCCAAAACGCTGCACTATCAAATCATCCGCTTTATCTTTCTTGACTCTAGGTTCAAGCAGAGCAATAACATCTAGCTTATATTTATTAACATAAGTAAATAAAGAAGTAAATTTATCAGGGGCATTAAACCCTCTGATATTCCATACCCAGATCTTCATTTCTTCCTTCTATTGTGTTGCTGACGAGTCAGAATAAACATCTTAGCAAGAGGAGAAGCTAACTTACTCGGCTCTGGAAAATCACCAAAGGTGACTACCTTCTCAAACTGATCATGCTGAGGTAAATTATAGCCCAGGTTACTGACCTCCACAAAAGCTTCAGTAGCAACCTGGTTTGTAGGTGGTTCCTCCTCCTCATACGAGGACTCAGAAACATTGCCTACAGCTCCTCCAGCAGTAGCATCACTACTAATGGTCTCAGGTGTCCCCTCCTTCCCTATAGGGATTTTGGGAGCATTGCCTAAAGAACCCTCAGTAGGAGCTGCAACAACCTGCTGGGTTTTACCCTTACTCTTTCGCTTCTTCCGCTTCTTCCTCGACTCAATTTCAGGGCTTAGGATTACCACCTCCTCAAATGATTCAGTGTTTACCTGTTGATCTGATGCTTCCTTCTCTCCTTTCGGAGACTCAGAAGCATTGCCAGATCCCCCTCCGACAGGCGGACTAGTACTAGACTCAAGTGAATCCTCCCCCTCCACAGAGGGCTCAGCTTCATTGCCTGCAGAACTAGCACCAGCCGCATCATTTATCTGCCGGGCTACCCATTTCTTGGCTTGCCTCTCACCTTTATAACTCCTACCAGCTGGAAAAGAAACTTTAACCACAGCTGGGTCATCATCTCCCATGTCTATCTTCAGCTCAGAGACATCATCCAATCCAGGCTTTCGTAGCACATAGACTTTAATCATAAATCCCAGCCTAACAAACTTATTAACTAGCTTACCAAACTGCGTAGCAATCCAGCTAATACCTTCCGATGTTATCAATTCCGCTGGAACATCTTGCAACTCCAACCAAGTAGGCGACTGCTCTGTAGTGAAATCCAACGGCTTAATGCCCGGGAACCATCTGCTCAATACCATCGGATCCTTATGAATATGCCAGGAGCGCTGCAAGATCCACTCACACAGAGCATCCATAGCAAACTCAAACAGAAAACATCCCGATGCTATCTGAGATACTTCCACAGGACCGTCGTAACCCCATAACCAATTCACCACCGACCTAATTACCTTAATCGACGGGCCATCCCCAGCAAACTAACCAACTACAGCTCTCCGGAGCGTCGCGATTCCCTTTTCGACCACAACCATCGGAATCTTCAAAACACCATCTACAACCGCACCTAAGGATTCCTCGACAAAGCGAAGCTCATCTTCAGGCGGGGGGACGATCGAAGCCCAAGACTTAGGTCTAGAGGGATCCTTGCCGCTTCCAGAGGCCTCCGAGTGCACCGGCGGCGCCATCGCAAACCAAAATAATCAAAACCCTGTTTAGAGAATTTCATGCGCTAAACACGCGCCACTTGCACTTTTACTTTTCTAGTACATATGTTAGCTATATCTATATACAATAAAAGAACTGACATAAATACCATACCGTGAACAGATTTTGGACGGATCCACAAGTCACAATGAGGATTTGATGACATTGGCTAGGGGACCAAATGTTCACGCAAGGCGGTTCAATATTTATGACATTAATGGATATCGCTTTCGAACCATTGCTCGTGAAGAAGGCTTGAAAACCTAGAACAGTGGTGCAGCTGCAAAATTTGGCACCGATAGTGTTTCGAGCTCCTCTGACAACAATCCAATTCGCAGTGACATCTGGTTCTATGGGAAACTTGTGGATATAGTCGAATTGGATTATTATTCACGTACTATCACACTATTCAAGTGTAAGTGGGCTGATACAGTTACTTCGATCTGTGTGAAGAAAGATGCACTCGGAATATCTATTGTCAACTTCAGTCATTTGCGAGATGTCGGTGACAAAGTTGAAGATGAGCCGTACGTTAGTGCAAGTGATGCACGTATGGTCTTCTATGTGGACGACACAAATGACCCAAAATGGTGTATACCAATTCATTGCAAGCCAAGAGACACGTATGAGATGGGAGATGAGGGAGCTATTTCGCACGAGTGCTATTTGTCATTAGCTCCTCAACATCTTCTTGTAACTGACAATATCCCTGATTTACAAATTGTGGGAAGTGGTGTAATTAATTTTGAGAATGAATAGAACAATTTCGGTGTAATTATTTTAATACCGATCTTATTCTCTACCAATGTATCTTTCATACCTTGATTTCATCTTTTCTATCTCGTTTTTTTTAGCAATGGCTTCTGGTAGTGACGATGACGGGAGTTAGAGTTCCTGATCTGTGCCTACTGGGGCTGCTGTTCTAACAAGCTCTTCTACCTCTTCCTCCTCTGATAGGCACACCCATGAGCTTACCATCGTCGGTTAGTATCGTCAAATTTTCAAAACCATCTATTTTAAAAATACTTAGTTATTAAAAACCTTTACTTAAAGCATAGTTTTGTGTAGATCGTGGTGGTCAAACAAAGGTCATCAAACTAAAGTTCAAGGATCACCGTTGAGCCACCTCTGACGGAAATAAGATCTTGTTCAACCTCGACAATTTGGGACTCCAGCCCGGTGGCCCACTTGCTTCCTTCATGGGCAAGTATGTGGGTGAGTGTGCGAGGATATGGACGTACTACCCCATCTACCCTACCTCCTGGAAGCATGTGTTGGACGCGACTAAGACACGTGCTTTCGAGCAGTTCTTCTTGGTAAGAGAATTTGGAACTTAACAATAAATTGAATATATATTAGTAGCCACTTAATTGAAATTTCATTTTAAACTGGCTTTTTTCTATTTAGAGCAAGTTTTATTGCGACTTAAACCTACTGCCAGCTGCTCGAAAATATTGGGATCACGCTATCTCGCATCTTTGGGGCAAAGCAAGGCTTGATGCGTATAGGGCAAAGCTGAAGTACTCGAAGGACAATAACTTTCCTTACGAGTGGGTTCGCCATAACCCCCCTCAAGGTTGTCCGCAGAGTGATTGGCTACAATACATGACATATGTTGGGAGTCAAGAATTCAAGGTATTTCACCAATTAACCATTTCATTTATGGAGCATAGAATCGTTCCAAAATGAACCTTTAATACCTTTTTTTGGTTCAGGATTCAGTTGCCAAGAACAAGGCCAACCGAGCATGCCTGGAAGAAAACCATACCGGAGGGTCGAGACCGTGGAGGTTGTACATTGAGGAGGAGCAGCGGAAGACGGGTTTGCGACCTACGAGGGGGCAAGTCTTAATCAAGTTCTATAGTTGGCCGAATGGAGAACCTAAGAGTGCGCATGCTAGAGCAATAATGGTTAGCAAATTGTTGTTACTAAATATGTTTGGGAAATTCCCCGCTATTAGGAAGTAATAATCGTCTTGTTGTCAATTCAAATTTCAGGATAATATTCGGCGATTGGAGGCTGCTGGATGTCCCCGAGAGTTGGGTTCAAACGACTCATTGGGAAGAGCTCTGAACAAGCCAGAGCATCGCGGGCACGTCCAGATGATGGGTCGACGCTTCACTCAAGCCTTGGTAATTATTAAATATCATAGTAATAATTTATGCTAATTTAAGTTAATTTAAATTATGCTGGTGTTCATTGACTAATTATGTGTGTGATTGTAGGTTTTTGGGACTAATACAGAGTCATCCTCGACGGCTACTGGAAGTATTACTTCCAGACAGACACCAGCTCGTGCCCATGATGCAGCCTACGACCATCTCAGCCAGAAGCTCGCAGACACTGAGAGCAAGCTTGCAAACACACAGACAGAGGTTGCAGCCACCCGGGAGTGGATGGGTCAGTTGCAGGAAATGGTGTTTACTCTGAAGAAGCAGGTCCAACAGCCATCCACTGGGTCTGCTCCATCCATGCCTTCCCATGTGCCTCCAACCGTGCCTCCGGTCGTTCCTGGCGCTTCTGATTTAAGTGTTGATGAGCTGAGTCAGTGGTTTGATGATAATGATGGCTATGCATTTCTGGAAGCATTGAATCAGGTACTTATAATTAGATGTTCTTTTTGTGTTAAATATTAGTGTTAATTTGTAATTTTTGTATTTGACAATTAGATGTTCTTTTTGTGTTATTGCAAGCTAATGAAGCTCCTCCTCCTCAAGGCCAGTATCTATAGTCTCCGTGTGAAGAGTTGTACCTTGTGATTGTTGTACTTGTACTTTATTTGTATCATACTTATACTGTATTATGTTACTGACGTCTGTGTGAGTACTGTTTGTTTGTTCATTTTAAATGTATTATGAATTTAACTGTTTTGTTAAGAATTTCATTTGATACTTTTAGTAGTTTTTTTATGTTCTAGCGTCGTTGTGTTTTTGTTTTTCCGCAGTAGTTCTCGTTCAATCCGGCAAAAACTTGAAAAAGGCTACGAAAAAAGCCTACGAAAAAAGTCTGAAGAAATGCCTGTCTAAAAAACCCATTCAGCCCAAAAAAGCCCCACAACATGCAGGTCCGGCCCAGCCCTGGGCTCCATTTTGTCACAGACGGGTGTCTGTCACAATTTGTCTGTGACAAAGTTTGTCGCAGACAGATTTTGAAGGACAATTGTCTGTGACAAAGTTTGTCGCAGGCAGTTGTCTGCCACAATCTGTCTGCGATAAACTTTGTCGCAGACGGCTGTCCGTCGCAGGCCATCTGTGACAAACGTTTGTCACAGACGGCCTGCGATGGACAGCTGTCTGCGACAAAGTTTGTCGCAGACAAAGCCTGAAGCAAAATGCGCTTTGTCGCGGTTGTTTTTGTCGTAGACAAAAACGCATTTTGTCGCAGGCATCGTCTGCGACAAACGTCGTGCTTTGTCACAGGCCGGCCTGCGACAAACTGTGTTTTTGCCTGTGACAAAATCGACGTTATGTTGTAGTGGGTTCAATTTTTTTCTCAACCTCCATTAAACAAATCTATATGGATGGAGGGGAAGAATTTGTCAAACTTTGGTCCACTCTAGAAAGCCATGGGATTACTCAGTTAACCACTCCACAATAGAACACAATGGTCTCGCATAACGCAAACTCCGACACCTTGTTGAGAGAGGGGTCACTCTACTTCATGAAGCAAAATTACCTCATATTTTTTTTCCTACGCTTTCTCTACAACTGATGACACTCGATTTGACGTGATTATTAGCCTCATTTAAGCGATATTTCCCTACTTGAGACACGGCTTTTAGGGTAGTTTAGGATGTTTTCACTCGATTGCTCTAATTCTTACCGTTGTGGTTACTTTGGCCCGTTAGGGGTCTATTTGATGGTTTTCTAGTGCTTTTGAGATTGCACAGGTTTTTGCCGTCATTAACGTAGCCATGGACGTGCTCAGGAAGCAAGGGATCCTTAAAGAATGGCCCGGGATCGATTCAGAGATCATACAAAGTCACAGAACAAAGCCTCCCCTGTTTACACTGAAGTTCTCGGCAAGAAGAACCAAAGTTCTCGCCGAGATGTTTGGGAAAGTTGCACATAGATTGGGTAGGAGGTTCTCGCTAGTTTTTCAAGCAAAGTTCTTGACGAGAACTTTCACAGTTCGCGCCGAGAAGTGGGTGCTTTTCCGGATTGAATTTTACAAATCCTATTGAAGTCAACTGGCGGCCATTATTCAAAATACACTTATTCCTCGGATTAATTTCCAGACTTCAGAGTTCGAGAGAGAGTTTAGAGAGTTCGAAGAGCCGGGAAGAGATTGTGACGCCATCCTTCCATGTCGGAGATCTCGGTGCTAGGAGTTGAAGACTTAAGAGATTGAAGCTTCACGGATTCATCATAAATCTGGTTTTACAGTTCTTCTCCGTTCTTCCTACTTGAAGATGTATTCCTTGTTTGCTTTCGATTCTTTTGTATTGAATATGAGTAGCTAAACTCATAGAGCTTAGATTAGATGAACCCTAAGTGACTCGGGGCTTTAAAGCGGTCACGGATCTGCGGTAATTAAATTCAGATTTAGTCTGTTTCTCTTGATGTTTGATTTGTTCTTCGTTGCCAATGTTTATTTTCTAGCTTGATCACTTAGTTAGGATTCTTGTTAAGCTAAGGATAGTAGCGAACATTCACCTCACTTTAAAACACCAAATCAACAATTAACCTATTCATTGGAGTATTGATGCTGCAGTTTTAGCGGTATCAAATAACTAATCTACCAAGGCAGACTAGATCATATTCTACTCGAGGTCTCTTCTTCTTGTCTACTCAAATATGTTGGCAAATAACCCGTTTTAAATAAGTTGTGCGTGGTGTGATTTCCACGACTTCTAATCTAATAAGCAAAGGAAATAAAAGACAGAAAGAGTAAAAAGGTTGACTAACAGGAAGATAGACGAGCTAGATTTCGAATCCCCCTAATATTACCAAGGCAACGGCAATCACAAGACCAGCGGTTTTCAATTCTAATTCAATCGGTTTCTATACACCACCATAACTCCTAACCCTTAGGTTTAAGACTGGCAAATGTTCGCTCTATCCGATCTAACTACCAAGATTAATTAGTCGCCCGAGTACGGTCGCCTCTCACAAAGACTTAACTTAAATGGTGGAATTACTAACGATTTATGAGTTACTCTTGCAGTGGATTAACCCTAATCGGTTCCTATGAAAGGCACACTCCAATTATAAGGTTAATTGTTCGATTTGATGTTTTAAAGAGAGGTGAGCGTTCGCTTCTATCCTCAGCTTAACAAGAATCTAAAATAGGTGATCAAGGAAGACTGGTTTAAGCGCTAAAGCAGGGAACCGTCTAGCGACTAACCCTAGCTTGCAAAAACCTAATCTAGGCGACCAACCAGAAAAGAAACATGAACAATCAAGAACAAAACAACCATGCAAAGAGAAACTGATTGAACTTCAAATCTAATTACCGCCAATTCGTGATCGCTTTAAAGCCCTGGGTCACTTAGGGTTCATCTAATCTAAGCTCTACAAGTTCAGCTACTCATAACGATAACAGAAGAATCAAAGGCAACAAAGGAAATCATCATACAGAGGAAGAACAGATAAGAACTGAAAAACCTAATTCTGACGACTCCGGCGAAGCTTCAATCTCCTAGATCTTCAACTTTAAGCTCCGAGCTCTCCGAGGTGGAAGGATGGCGTCACGATCTCTCCACGGATCTTCGAACTCTCTAAACTCTATCTATCGACCCTAAGGTCGTGGCTAATCAGCCAAAATTTGTATGTATCTAATCTGGCTTCAAAAGTCTATATATAACCCCAGAAACCCTTTACAAGTTGGAACAGGCTGAAAATTAGGGTTTCTGCCCGGATTTTCAAAGGAATTTTCGCCGAAAATATCACCAAATTTTCGCTGAAAATGTTAGTTAAAAACCAGCTCCAACTTGTTTTGATGATTTCCGCTCCGTTTGAACTCCGATTTGGTCCCCGTTTGAAGCGCTGGACTCGTGAGAGAGTCCTCTATAATGTGGTAACCTGGAGGCTCAACATAAAAGCTCACAAAAAGGGTAAAAATAGCCAATAAATGGACATGTATGCACTAGGAGCCTATAATCACGAAGTTACGACAAATACACCAAATACTCATCAAAATGGCATCAAAGGGGCATGAAATGTCACTTAAATGGGGATGAAAATCACTTCAAATCGAGTGTCATCAAGTATGCCTTTCGTAGGAACCAGTTAGGATTAATCCACTACTAGAGTAACTTATTAATCACTAGTAATCACACAAGTTAGTTTTTCATCGCAGAAGCGAACGCACGGGTGGTAATTAATCTTGGGAGTTAGATCGGATAGAGTGAACGTTCACCAGTCTTAAACCTAAGGGTCAGGAGTTATGGTGGTGTCTGAGAACTGAATGAATTGGGATTGAAAACCGCTGGTCTTGTGATCGCCAATGTTCTAGTTATCTTAGGGGGATTCAAAATCTAAGCTTGTCTGTCATCTTGTCAAGTCAATCAACCTTTCAATTTGCTTTCTGTTTTCATTTCATATTTCTTGCTTTATAGCTTAGAAGTCATGGAACTCACACCACGCAAACTAGTTTAAACCTGAGTAATGTGCCGACTCATTTGAGTAAACAATTAGTCGAGACCCGTGGAATACGATCAATCTTGCTTTGTGCTTGGTAGTTATTTGACTACGACAGCGTGAAAACGCGTCCTATCAACAACCATATACCTCATCATTCACCTCCCATCGTCAGCCTTACGTGGTAAAATCCCATTTCAAATGGTATTTAACATTATCTCAAATTGTTGTAAGATACAAGCTTTTGGATGTCTTTGTTACCCATGGTTACAATCTTATTCTAATTCAAAACTTGATCCGAGGTCACTCCCATGTACATTTTTAGGGTATTGTCCACAACAAAGTGCCTATAAATGATTAGATCCTATCACCCAACGTATCTACATTTCTCGTCATATTGTGTTTGTTGAACATACCTATCCGGGTTATGTCACTAACCATACTGCAGATACCACCACAATAGATCAGTGGATATCAACCACCACACCATTGGTCAATCTCATACAAGTGCCCACTCCAACAAATCGGCTCCCCGTTATTCCATCACCCTCATCTAGCGAAGTCTCTCCAAACTTAGAGGCCTTACTTGAAAGCATTTAGCATCCGTAGCCCATTCTCCCACCTCCGCCACAACATCGTAGGATTACTCGGTCCAAGAATAACATATTCCAGCCCAAACAGTTTTTTTTCGCCTAGAACACCATGAAACTGCATGAAAGACTGAAATATGTTACGCTTTTCCCCCATATTTGATACGTTTTCATGTGGTATTTAAGCGTTAATGTTGTTCTTTTAATGGTTTTGATCAACTTTATGAATATTCATCTCAAATGGCCTCTCGGGATCATTATGGCCCATTTTCATGTTTTCCAAGGCATTTTGATGAGTTTTCAGGTCATCCCATTACTTAGATAATGTCGATACGAAGCCACAAGTTCAAATGGTGCTCAAATTGGAGTCTAGATGCTCAAGATATCAAGTTCTACAATTTTAACGTTACGCTAGGTCGTTACACTAGGTAGGGTTAGCGTAAATGCAACGAGATGCAAAGGAAAGAAAGGAGGCTAGCGTCCCGTCAAAGAGAAATGGCATGCAGATGGCATGTAATCGGCGTGCACACCAGTTACATGCTGCAACATTGGGTAGAATTCTATAAATAGGGTTTTTGGAAACCTAATTGCAAGGCTTGGCCAGACTTCGTTCCCATCTTGTTTTTTACGAACATCCCCCAACCTCCAACACCTAGAAAACCCTCTTGGAGTCCATAAATCAACTCCCCATCATCATCCTTCATCTCCCACATCACAAAAATAGTAGGAGAAAATCCAAATTCATCCAGACACGAAGAAATCGGTGGAGCTTTTCATCTCTTTCTTTCTAGGTTGTATTTCTCATATCTTCATTATGTACTGCTGTAACTAAACCCCCTAGGGTTAGGTGAGTGGAACCTTAGGGGTATGGATGACTGATTACACTCTTATTACTTTGGATTTATTTCAGTTTAATTCAAGTTCAGATTTATTCAGATCTATGTGTTCTTCATCTTCTATTTCTTGTTTCCCTAACAAAGATGCATGATTAGGGTTGATTGTTTGATTTAGTAATTCCTTGATTCAAGTGTTTTTCTCCTGGAGTGTTGCACTTTAATGTTATGCATAGGTTCGATCATACTAGCTATGACTTTTTAGGTTCAAAGACCAAAAATCCTTTCATCGAACACCTTGTGCGCATTCTACTTTCAATGTAAACGGTGACCAATGCCTGTTTGTTAGTGGTTAATGTTGAGTTCTATTTGACTCTATCCAATGAGCTTAGGATTCGTGTCGATGTTATGTTGAAATATCTTATCTGGCTTATTAGAACTATTTTAGTCGACAGTTGTGTGATCATGATTCATGAACCCGAAAGGGGAAACTTGCTTGACCCTTATTTGTCACCCATTTCATCCAACCTATGTTTTGTCTTTGCGTGCATTGAAAGATTTGTTGTCAAACCCCTACTTCCATACTCTTTGAACCCGTGCTTGAGTTAGTCTGTTATAGCTTAAGCCAGCCTTGTCTTAAGATTGTGATTGTGAAGTGTGTGTGTTTTGTTTGTTCTACCAATTTGAACACCTCTCTCAGATTTGAGTAAGCCAAACCCAGCGACCCTCGGGAAATACGACCCTGGCCAAAAGCCAAGTATCTCAGATTTTAGCGCCGTTTCCGGGGATTTCTTTGTTTGGTCTGAAACATTTTGAGTTTCTGTGTTCCGCCATTTACTTTTTTGTTGTTTTTGTTCGATTGTGTTCGTGTATTTCTGATAAGGATTGCATACTTGTTATTCTTTTTGTTGTTTATGAAGCATCTCGAAGACTTTGAGAATCCTTTCCACGGAGATATGGCGGATGCAAGGAGTTGTTGGCAGATTTCACCAAGCCTATGGTGGGAGAAGCCGAAGGAAGTATTGTTCTACCCCACATTGCAGCAACAGACTTCGAGCTGAAGTCGCATCCGAAAAACATGGCTTCTAATATAGCATCCCATGGGAGTCCTGAAGAGTTTCCAACCATGCACATTGAGAACTTCCTTGAGCTCTGCAATACCTACAAGAAGCAGAGAGTTTCAGCAAATGTTATTCGCCTCATGTTATTTCCTTCTCACTTATGGGAGCAGCAAAGAGGTGGCTCAATATTGAACCCGGTGGAACTTTCACCAATTGGAGGCAGCTTGCCCAAGCAATCTTAAAGGAATTATTTCCACCCTCCATAACTTCAGAGTTCCAGAAGAGGATTGCGTGATTCATGCAGCTAGATGATGAATCATTGTACGACTGCTGGTACAGATTCCAAGAGCTCCTAAAGCTTGCCCACACCATGGGTTCAGAGATGTACAACTCGCCAATTTCTCTGGCACCAGTTTAAATGATGCGACAATGATGATGGTGAATCAGTTGGTGCAAGGTGATGTTTCTACTCTGTCTCCAGAAGAGGCTCTTGTTGATTATGCCTCTGTTGCAAAGAAGAGTAGATCATGGACGAGGAGAGCTGCTCTTTGTGATTCTAGTAAGGGAGACATCGCTCCTCTACAAAACCTGGTTGATTCTCAAGCTTCCAAGTTGAAGAAGTTGCAGCAACAAGTTAACAGGATGTCAGCTGGCAACATAAGTCTAGAAGTACCTCCTCTGGAGGTTCTTTCAAAGAAGTGAAGAGTTGTGACAGTTGTAGTGATCCTCCTCATCTAGAGCATGCTTGTTTCACATACCCTGGAGCCAAAAATTTCTAGGAGACGTGTGGATGGTGCGGAACTTGCAACCATAATGGTGGTGCATGCCACAACTTTGGGAGCAATCTTCATATGAACAATAGGGAATTGAACTTCATTTCTCAAGGCAATCCTAAAAACAGTATGGGTATGACAAATTTAGACAGCAAGCACGGTTCAACCGTGACTACAACCAGGACCAGAAGAGAAACTCTAGGAAACAAGGATCGTGAAGTGGTTCTTGACCTCTATACCAACCTCCAAGATCAACTGGAAGAACCAACAATGGATCATCTGGTAGTGTGAAGACAACTACTAGAGAGATTATGTAGAGGTTGGATAGAATGGAGATCAAGAACGAGCAGAGGTTGGATAGCAAGTATGACATGAGGTTTACAACTACAAAGAAGCAAATCAAGGGTCAGATTGCTCAATCTGAAAAGACAAAACAACAAATTGTTAACCTGGTGAAGCTTGTGGGATTAAATCTGCGACCACAAGGAATTTTATGAAGCACCACCAAGCCTAACCCCATGCCAAGAGAATCTGAAGCCGGGGGTGTTGCAAAAGAAGAAAGGCAAGAATAGGAAAGTGAAGAAGAAGAAAGCGGCAAAGAACAAATTGAG
This sequence comes from Linum lewisii, assembly GCA_034768395.1. Classification (NCBI taxonomy): domain Eukaryota; kingdom Viridiplantae; phylum Streptophyta; class Magnoliopsida; order Malpighiales; family Linaceae; genus Linum; species Linum lewisii. Next base: position 34,287,004 of record CM068298.1, read on the forward strand.
AAGGTTGTTGTTTCCATGGAGAAAACCCCTGAAGTTAAGGTAGTGGTTGCTCCTTATGTCTCGCCTATTCCTTTCCCTAATAGAGTAAGGGAGGAGTCACAAGAAGAATATTTCCACGCTTATCTCAAGGTTCTTAAGAGACAAGAGATAACGACTCATTTATTACATGATGTAGTGAAGATTCCTTCTTACGCTAAGTTCTTGCAAGACAGTCTACTTGGGAAGGAAGATGTTAAGTTGGAAGCCGTGAAAGGTGTTGAGGAGGTGGTACGTCCTCAGGTGATTAAGGCACTAAAAAAAGGTGTCTTAGCGTCGGTCGGACGCGCGTTATGGCGTCGGTCGTTGACCGACGCTAATTTAAATAGCATCGGTCGGCTGAGCTGACGCTAGAACTGGTTACGTTAAATTTTAGCGTCAATTTTTGATTGACCGACGCTAAGGAATGACCGACCAACTCTAAACCCACTGAAAATCACAAAAAATAGCTGCGGCTACAGCCGTCTCATCTCCCCTGGACAAAATCGTTGCCTCCTCTAGTAAACAAAACCATTGCCACTCCCTCCCTCCGCCGTCACTGGAGTAGACAAAGAACCGGCACCGCTCCATCCCTTCGCCACCATTGGAGAAGACGATGAACCACCGCTGCTCCCTCCCACCACCACCGCTGGAGAAGACGAAGAACCACCCCCACTCCCTCCCATCGCCGCCACCACCGCTCCCTCCCACCGCTGCCGCTAGAGAAGATGTAGAATCGCCGCCGCTCCCTCCCACCACCGCCACTGGAGAAGACGAAGAGCCACAAACATCTAATCAACTAATGAACAAAAAAAATCAATCAACAATAGAGAAGAGATAGAATCGAGTAGATGTTTTGATTACCTTACTTGGACATGTAGATGTCCACGCCAAGAAGAAGCTTCTGGCCGGCGGTGATGATGACACTCGATTTTACGTGATTATCAGCCTCATTTAAGCGATATTTCTTTGCTTAAGACATGGTTTTTAGGGTAGAATAACGAATATTCAATCGATTGCCCTATCTCGTGCCATTTGTGTTACCTTGGCCCGTTTCGGGTCTATTTGATGGTTTTCTAGTGTTTTTGTGTTAGCACAGGTTTTTGCCATCGAATACGGTAGCCAAGGACGTGTCTTAGACGTTGGAACCCCGAAGAATCACACATAAATCAACCGGAGAAATCGCTCAAGTCAAAGAAAACGCCTGCCCCATTTACACATGTATTTTCGGCGAAAATACCCTTGGGTTTTCGCCAAAAACGTAAGAAGGAATCCACTGCCCCGAGTAGGAAGAAGTTTTCGCCGAAATTCCTCTACTATTTTTGGCGAAAATCCCAATTGAAATCAGAAAATCTCGGGTAGGTATAAATACAGCATTCGGCGGCTAATATGGGGGAATTACACTTTTCTCAATCACTTAACACACACACACAAATGAAGACGGAGAGAGAGACAGGGCGAGTAGATAGAGTTCAAAGAGCCAGGAACGGATCGTGACGCCATCCATCCATCTCGGAGAGCCAGTGCTAGGAGTTGAAGATCCAGCAGATTGTGGCTGCCAGGAAACATCGAAATTAGGTTTTACAGTTCTTCTCTGTCTTCCTACCTGAGATGTATTCTTCGTTTGTCTTCGATTCTTCTGTATTGAATATGAATAGCTAAACTTGTGTAGCTTAGATTAGATGAACCCTAAGTGACCCAGGGCTTAAAGCGGTCACGGATCGGCGGTGATTAGATTCGAAATTCATTCAGTTTCATCTTTCATGTTTGATTTGTTCTTCGTTTTCTGTGTTTCTTGTCTGGTTTGGCCACCTAGATTAGATTCTTGTTAAGTTAAGGATAGAAGCGAACGCTCGCCTTACTTTAAAACACCAAATCGAACAATCAACCTTATAATTGGAGCGTGCCTTTCGTAGGAACCGATTAGGGTTGATCCATTGCTAGAGTAACTCATTAATCATTAGAATTTGCACCAGTTAAGTTAAGTTGTTGCGAGAGGCAACCGTACCCGGGCAGCTAATTAATCGTGGTAGCTAGATCGGATAGAGTGAACGTTCGCCAGTCTTAAACCTAAGGGTCAGGAGTTATGATGGTGTCTATGAACTGAATGAACTAGAATAAAAAAATTGATGGTCTGTGACTGCTGTTGCTTTGGTAATCTAAGGGGGATTCGAAGTCTAAGCTTGTCTGTCACCTTTCTAGTCAACCTTTCAATCTTCAATCTTTCTTCGCTTTAATTCTCATTTCGAATCATCTTTGTATTTTAGTATAGAAGTCGTGGAACTCACACCACGCACAACTTGTGTTTAAACTTGAATTAAATTGCCAACACCTTTGAGTAAGGAAGTAGAGGAAACCTCTGGAATACGATCTACCCTAGCTTTGTTAGCTTTGTTAGTTATTTGTTTGAACCCGAACAATGATCTTAGGTTCATCAGACGATGAAGACAAATAGAGAAGAAAAGAGAAAGGAGAAAGAGAAGAAAAAAGAAGAAAGAAAAGAGGGAGGTTTGAGAGGAGGCAGTCGACGGGTCATTAGGGTTAGTATTTAGCGTCGGTCGACTGTTTGACCGATGCTAAAACGTGAGAAAATGTTTAGCGTCGGTCGAACGGTCGATCAACGCTAATTACTTTCACTTGAACCGATGCTAAACCACTATTTTTTTTCTAGTGAGGAGACAGATCAAGTGGTAGCAATGCTGGAAAAGGTGTGCGTCAACAGAGAATTCTTGGACACCATCGTCAAGAAGCCATCAAGCACCCACCACTTGAAGAAGTTGTGTTTAAGAAGGAGGAACTGGCGCAAGTTGAAGAAGTGGCTCTTGGTATGAACTGTTTACAACTCCTTCAAAAGCATGTTGCCAAGAAGAGCAAGGATCCGGGAAGTTTCTCTTTTCTTTGCTATATTGGTTCTCAATGCATAGATAGGGCTCTTGCTGATTTAGGACCTAATATTCATGTGATGCCATATCCTTTGAGCCAACGCTTAGGATTGACAGAGTTATTTCCTACTAGTATGGACGTTCATTTAGCTGACGAGAGCATTAAGCAACCCTTAGGGATTGTTGAAAATGTTCTTATTAAAATCAATAACTGTTATTTTCTGGTGCTAGATATGAAGGAAGATTTCAATACTGCCCTTATACTCGGCAGACCATTCCTCGCTACTGCTGGAGCCATCATTGATGTACTTTTGGTTAGGGGAGGAAGAGATCGTGTCTGAAATGACTACTTCGATGGTCATTTCTCCTCCTTCATCTCCTAATTAAGAAATCTTCTTTTGATTTTGATGCTTTGCTTGATTATTTTAATAAGTTCACCTCACTCCCGCAAAGTTCTTTGTTGGCATAGGAGATTGCATGATTGAGGGAGAAGCGCAAGTCCCGCAGGAAGCTCATTTAAGGAAAAGGAGCTAATGAAGTGAAGAAGTTGTTGTCCAAGAAGTCGGAAGTGAAGAAGGAAGGCATAGAAAAGAAGAAAATAGCACCGGTAGGTAGACCTGGCAAATCGGCAGGGCGGGTTGATTTGGGTGGGACAATACGAGTTATGGGTTATTTCGGGTTGGGTCATTCGGTCACGGGTCGCCATATTTGAAAATTGACCCTAACCCTAAACTTTCGGGTCAGGTTACGGGTCATTTCAGGTTACAAGCGCTAGGAGTCATAAAAAAATTTATACATCATTATCACAAAATTATTAAAATAAATATACTCAAATTTAACCAAATGAAGTTAAACTAATAAATAATGAATGTGAGATAGAAATAGGTATAAAACTACAGTTGATAACTTATACAACATGTATAGAAACACATATTAATGATGTAAGTTATACTCAATGCACTTGAACCAATGATGTAAGATAATGTACTAGGATGTCAATGATAGTTTTGGAACATAATTTCATATCAAATATGTACCATATTATGGTTTTGTGAAAAATTTACAATCAATAATATTATTAGTAACGCTATCAATGATTTTTAGTGACATTCAAAATGGCATATGTTATGTATAATATTTGTGATATTTATGAATTATGTCTTACATGATAAAAGAAACAAAATGACAAAAGTTATAAAATTGAAAATCATAAATCATAAATAACACTACATATTAAAAAAATTAAGTGACATTAAAAATAGTAATATTTATAGGTACTACTAAGATTTTTTGGGTCAACGGGTCGACCCTAAACCCGACCCTAACTGATGTGAAACGCTGCAACCGTGGGCAGACGACCCTAACCACCGCAAGTTGAGACCGTGCAACGAGGTAGAAACGTCGGGAACCGGGGCGGAAAAGTACTTTGACCCGTCGGCTATATAACAGCCGGGAACCAGAAGTGTCCAGTCGAAGACGCCACGCCAAGAGATGGATGCTCTTGATGATAAGTCGATCCTTCAATATCGCAACATGCAGATACAACAAGGGTTTCAGAACAAAGTTCTATCAAAGGGGTTTATTTCATCAAAGTTGTGTGTTACAAGGGAGGCCGGCGGCCTCTATTTATAAGGAGGGAACAAGCTCTCCACCCTAAAGTCTAACTCCTAAATAATAATAAAATAAAGGGTCCTTCTCCTAAAAAGACTCCTAACACCCCTAAATAATCCTACTAAAAAGGAATAAACATAAAATAATAGTTGTAGTCTTTAAAGCAGAATAAAAGACCTAAATTAGGTCAAAAACCCTAATTCGGCCACTGTTGGCTGCTCGGGCCAATTGGGCCATGGTGGCGGTCGTGGGCTTGACCGGCCGGGCGCCGGGCTTGCTTTGGGCGGCGTTGCGGCTTCGTGTTCCGGGCTTCGTGTTCCGGGCTTCGTGTTCCGGGCTGCTTCAGTGGCGAGGTCCTTCTCCATAAGTCATGTTCTTCGTGATCGGCTCCATAGAAGTCATTTGATCGGCCCGACTGCCGGTTTAGGGCTTGGGACTGTTCTCTCCTTGGACCTTCTTCCTTTCCGCTCGGGCCTTCTTCTTTAAGCTTCAGGTAGGCCTCCGAGTATCTCCTAGTGTAGCTCTCCGGGGGTTGAGTCGGTCTAAGTGTCACATCTCGGGGCCTTGGACTCCAATTCTTCTCATGGTTCGGCTCAGGGTCATTCCTTGGAAGCTCTCCTCTCCAGGCCAGGTATTCTCCGGCTCTCTTCCTCCTATACTCCAGAAATGCTTCCAGAGGGTCACTCAAAGGGCCTACTTCTTCTTCAGGGCTCCTGGAGGTCAGGCTAGGAGCAGGTTGAGGTTGTTCTTCCTTGCTAGGGTTTAGATCCTTGGCCAGCAGCATGGCCTGGAATAACATTCCATCTCGTGGAGCCTTTCTAACTGCAAGGGATGGGCTTAGTTTATATTTCAGAGCGTACCTTGGCTTTAGGGCTTGAAGATGGCCTATCCGAGGCTCTTTATGCCTTGTGTGAGGTCCTAGGGCCTTATCTCTGCCTGGTGACCCTAGTGGGGTGTAGGAGTATCGGTTGGCATCAGGGCAGCATTGTTGGATCTCATCACTAACCCACCCAAAAAATTATTGGGTTTTCAGGTTCGGGTCTCAAAATATCAAACCCAACCCTAAACATTCAAGAGGGTTCGGGTCGGGTCCAAAATTGTCAAGTCTATCGGTAGGTGAAGGAAAGAAGATGAAGAGGAACTCGAGATTTCATCACTCGAAGCCCTCTAATCATGTACCTTGAAAGAAAGTCCAGGTATCATCGACCTAGCGGCGAGTAATGTAGCGTTTTTCAGGAGGCACCCCGATATTTTTGTACATAAAGATAATTTTCAATTTTTTCCTGCTTTTGAGGATTTTTTTTGCTCGAGTTCTTTTCTGTTTTATGTGTGATTATTTGATGTGGTGATTGATGCTTGCTCGAGTCTTTATTTTGTTGATTTTGGTCGAAGAAAGAAGTCGGGATTAAAAAATTTGCTACCCAAAATGGTTTTAAACAGTTGAAAGGCTGGGAATTCTTCCCACCAAGTCGACGTGCAAACAGTGTGCACGCCGCCTGCTGGCAGAAAATCCCCCCTTTATTTTCGAATTTTTGGCCAAAATTTCTTCCCTCTTCTCCTTCTCTAGTTTTTCTTCTTCTTCTTCTCTTCCTCTTCTCTCCCAAACCCTAAATACATGAACCAAATCCCGTTCACTCCTCCATACAACTTCCCTAACCCAAATCCTTCACTCCCATCCCTTTAAATCCTCCATTCATTCGCTCTTCCACAAAAGCCAAGCCCACATTCTCTATCCATCCTCCATTGAAGAAGTTCTCAATATTTTGAGCTCTTCTTCTTATCCACCACTCCCACTCACTCTTCCACCATAAAAACACCATAAATCTTCACCAAACTTGTTTTGTATCATCAATCTACCCTCACCCTCAAGTTTTCCCTTTTTTCATGAATCCGACTCTTGGAAGAAGAAGAAAAAGCCAAACCTCCTTTGACCACGAATTTGCTCTTGCTTTTTAAGGTTGGTTTGCTTGTTCTTAATTTCTCTTAGCTTCAATTATCGGTAATAAATCTTATGTTGTGAATTATGCTCTGTTGATGATTGATTGTTGGTTAGGAGCATGCTAGGGTTGTCATACTTGAAATTTGGAATTTTTTTAGTTGAAGAGCTAGGATTGTATGCATGAACTTGATTCTTAGACTTTCTGATCAATTGTCTTTTTGAGTTGAATCGATTTCTTGATTCTAGTGCTTCGTGTTGACTGAGTTTGGATTATCGCATAACGAATGATTTTTTCTCCTAGAATTGTTAGCACAAAATACTGGTTTTGTGCCTAATTTATGTGTTGAGATTTTAGATTCCACGTTCTATTGTGCATCCAAGGTACACACTCCCTTTCCCTTGATTTAAGATGATGATTTGAACTTTGTGATGCTTGTTCGTTGTTCACTTGATGATTTTCGGATTTTGCCTCGCTTAGTCAATTTTTTGTCATATGCTTTGATTTAAGATGACTTGAAATTGTGTTATTGTCTTCTAACTGATTTGGCATGATGAATTCTTCGGCTAGGATTGCATGAGATTAAGTAGATGATGCTTATACTCTTTGTTCTTACTTGTCTAATGCCATTGAATTATTGATTTGCACTATTCCACACACTTTTGCATATGAGTTTTAGTACTTAAGATCATGTTTTGTGCTAGGATTAGCATGTGATTATTCATGATAAGTGTGGGGTGGTAGGATTTTGAGGAAGAATGAAGCATGTGTTTTGGACTTTGTTCATTGATTGATTGTGCCTAGAACATTCATCTTAGAGAATCTATGTCGACTTGGAAACTTTGAGTTAATTCTTGTGCATTATCTAATTTGTTGTCCAACCATATTCATTTGATGAGGATCTTGCGCTTTAGATTGTGGGAACTTGTTTAAATGAATTTCTCTCAACCTTTGAGCTTGACAACACAGACGTGTTTTTCACACTTGCAGAGAAAGAGTATGGCTAGTCTTTTGACGAGTTAGAAATTGAAATGAAGATCACTACAGAAGAGCAGTTGAGAGGAGTGGTAATCAATTGGCCTAACCATGATCAGTTTAACGGCCGAGGAGAGCTAAAGAGGAATCTCGGTAGAATGTGGAGGTACCTCACAAAGGGCAATGACAAAACCTTTCCGGCCGCCGATGCTCCTTCTACTAAGGTGAGGTACCACATGTATAAGTTCATCCACCTCATGTGTTGGTATACTGTCATGCGGAGGAAGGACATCCTCCGTTACAACACCTTCGAGTTGGACATTGCTCGGGCCGTCTTCCACATAGTGAAGCTTCATTCTATCACGCTTAGGGAAGACTTTTTTAAGAGTGCTACACCACTCTACTTGCAATATCTAGTACTTGCAGGTTTTGATTGGGAGAATTGTTTTGGTTCTTGACCTTTACTCTAGTTTTGGAGGAAGATCAAACAAGCTATATTGGGTACAAAAAGACTTCAGGCAAGGGTTTAAAGTTCCCTCTTAACTCTGAGGATCCTGCACCAGAATAACAAGAAGTTGTGACTGAAGTTGATTTTCCCCCATCTCAAAGCCTACCGATAGCACATTGAGGAGTGACATGATCGTATGCAGGAGGAGTTCACAGCCCGCTTTGACCACATCGAAAGCCAGCTTGGTGAGATACTTGGCCACCTCCAAGATTTGAAAAATTCAAAACACTCTTTGATCACTTACCAGAGAAAGAGTCGCACGACTTATGGTGAATCAGGGGGCGCCGCAGAGGATGTATGATCCTCCTGAGGTTCAGCTCACTTTGAGGAAGGGTTCATACCCTCCTCCATCTATCCTTTACTTTTATGCACTTGTATTTTTTTCTAAGACTCTTTCGTTCTTTTCTTTTCTTTTCTTTTCTTTTTATTCGGAAACTCTTTTTGGATGACTGATTATGATTGTGATGATATCATGGTATTCGAGTTTGTTTTATGTGGATGATCAAGGTACAAAAGAAAGGGAACACCAGAAATGAAAAGAAATTGAGCGGAAGTCTTGTCCTTCCAAATTTCATTGTGAGCGCTCTTCTTTTTCCCGATATCATCTTCTCTTTTTCCCTACTTTGCCTTATATTTGTGCTTGTCCAATGAAGACATTGTCTTGTTTAAGTGTGGGGTGGGATACGCATGATCTTGATAGATTTTATACTGTGTAACTTGACTGAAATGGGTGGTGATTGTGGCTAATTTTTGGCGAGTTTTTTTATTCTATCACTGCTTTCTCGTTTCACCTCGTAGCTTTGACTCTCTAAATTGCATAATTCCTTGTGAAAGTTTCCATGTTCTAGAATTGTTTTATGTAATCGGTGTGGTGTCTTTGCTTTGTGAATTGTGTGAGAACCACATAATGTCCATCACCCGCACTTTTATTCTGTTAGTAGTCTAGGAATTTGCTTTAATCGGATTAGTGAATAATTGACTTATTTTTGTGCACTGCTTGTTCTATTCTTCTGTCAAAATCGCTAGTCTGATTCCATGTCCGGTTTACATAAGGGATTCCACATAATTTTTTTTGCTAAAGTGCGCGTTAAATATTAAAAGTTGTCAGTTGTGGGTCAATGTATGAGTTGGTATACATGTCCGCCCATTGTTGTAGTCCTAAAGGGAAGTCTCAATGTGCATTCTTCTTCTAACCCAATCCCGATCATCACTTTGGGGTTTTGGATAACGTGAAATTCCAAATGTTTCTGGTTGCTCCATACCTAGTATTATCCACAACCAATCACTGAAAGTTAAATATAAAGGCAAGAAAAAAGTGCTTAACTGAAAAAGTCTAAGTTTTTATCCCTTATCTAGCGAGTGTCGGGTGCATCCTAGAGTAAATGTACAGAAGGTAGTATGGTATTTCCAGTTCTAAGTTGATTGGTCATTAGCTTGATTAGATCTAGTTCCTCTTTTACTTTCAGGATGTTACCCGGTTTAAAGTGATTGGTCAAGCTTAATATCCTAGTTCATTGAGTTCTAAGATACTGATTATATTGATTGACGATTCATGATGTTCTTGATGTGTCATGCTTGCATAGGTGCATTTGTTCTTTTGAGTTTTGCTTGAGGACAAGCAACGTTCAAGTGTGGGGTATTTTGATAGACAAAAATATGTTACGCTTTCCCCCTCCCCCTCATATTTGATACGTTTTCATGTGGTAATTAAGCGTTAATGTTTTTGTTTTAATTGTTTTGATTAACTTTATGAATATTCCTCTCAATTGGCCTCTTGGGATCATTATGGTCCATTTTCACGTTTACCAAGGAATTTTTTATGAGTTTTCAAGTCATACCATTATTTAGATAATTTCGATAAGAAGCCACAGGTTCAAATGGTGCTCAAATCAGAGTCTAGACTCTCAAGATATCAAGTTCTAAAGTTTTAACGCTATGTTAGGTCATTACACTAGGTATGGTTAGCGTAAATGCAACAAGACGCTAAGGAAGGAAAGGAGGCTAGCGTCCCATCAGCTAGAAATGGCATGCAAATGGCGTGTAATCAGCGTGCACGCTAGTTACACGTCGGTTACACGCCGCAGCACTAGGCAGAATTCTATAAATAGGGTTTTTGGAAACCTAATTGCAAGGCTTGGCCAGACTTCGTTTCGAGCTTATTTTTTATGAACACCCCGACCTCTAGCACCTAGAAAACCCTATTGGAGTCCATATTAAATTTCATATTTGATTCATATTTGTGTGTTCTTCATCTTCTACTTCTTGTTTCTCTAACAAAGATGCATGATTAGGGTTGATTGTTTGATTTAGTAATTCCTTGATTCAAGTGTTTGTCTCCTAGATTGTTGCACTTTAATGTTATGCATAGGTTCGATCATACTAGCTATGACTTTTTAGGTTTAAAGACCAAAAATCCTTTAATCGAACACCATATGCGCATTCTTTTTTCAATGTAAATGGTGACCAATGCCCATTTGTTGGTGGTTAATGTTGAGTCGTATTTAACTCTATCCAATGAGCTTAGGATTTGTGTCGATGTTATGTTGAATGATCTTATCTGGCTTGTTAGAACTGTTTTTGATGTGAACCGCTGCAACCGTGGGCAGACGACCCTTAAACACCGCAAGTTGAGACCGTGCAATGAGGTAGAAACGTCGGGAACCGGGGCGGATAAGTACTTTGACCCGTCAGCTATATAACAGCCGGGAACCAGAAGTGTCCAGTCGAAGACGCCACGCCAAGAGATGGATGCTCTTGATGATAAGTCGATCTAAACGACAGTCAATTCCATGAAAGTCGAGAAGAGATTAGCAATTCCATGCTAAGAGAAAAACCGAAGTTTCAAGTGTTTATTCAATTCAAAGGTTGTGTTACAAGGGTGGCCGGCGGCCTCTATATATAGGTGAGGGAACAAGCTCTCCTCCCTAAACACTACTTCCTAAATAATAATAAAATAAAGAAATAAAAAGAGTCCTAATTAGAAAACCTAAAGAGGACTTTAACTAATCCTAACCTAGACTAAAAGAAGGGATAATTCGGACTCCAACCCTATAAGGGAAGAGAATCCTACCTAAACAAGAACTCCTAAAAAGGAGGCTGGAAAATCCTAAAAACAGCTAAATGGGTTCTGGAAATATTAGCCAAATAAATACTAAACAAATTCGTAAAATTCTGATCTTTTGCAGATCACTAGTAGACTCCATGGGCTACAACTTTCATGTTGGACATCAGCCCAAATTCCGTCTCCAAGTAGCCCATACTCGTCACTCTTTGTCGGGCTACGAATCTGTCCAGAAATCCAGCTTTGCTTAGTATTAGTCCAGCTTTGGCCCGTGGCTGCTCGGTCATGGGCTGACCTCTTGGCTCTTCTCCAAGGTTGGGATCAGGCTCAGGAGGTGGCCTGATTACAGCTCCTATCATGTGCAGCCTCGGATCAGCATCCGAGCTCCATTCCTTGATGCTCCGCCCATGCTTTGCTAGGACTTGGCCGAGCTCTATCTCCTTCAGTTCTTCCCCAAATTCAGCTCCGTTTGTTGGAGAGTGCTCCTGGACTTCAAGCTATCCATAGCAACTGGAATCTTCCAAAAGTCTAGAGCCATTTGTTGGCTGGGCCAAAAGCACGCATCTGTGGTGCCCGGCGCTCGGTCCGGCGCCCGGGGCTGGCTCCGTGCTGGGCCTTCTTCAATTCTGGCCAAGCCTTCTGCTTTATGCTTCGGCCAGGTCTTCAGGAATGCTCTCATGGGGTCTTCAAGGGCTGGTGCTGGTACAGGGATCGAGGCTTCGATCCTGGAGCTTAGTTCTGGCATTTGGCCCGGTCGGGGCTCGTACCAGGGTCTATCTTCGGTGGCCAGCTTCTTCTGGCCAGGCTTTCTTTATTATGCTTCGGCCACATCTTCTGGAAGGTCTCCAGAGGGTCATCAGGGGCTGTGGTCGGTCCAGGGCTCGTAGCATTTGTCCTGAGGCCTTGTTCAGGCTCTTGGCTCGGGGTTGGCCCGAGGGTGGCCAGGATCACATCATCCCCCTCTTCTTGAAGAGGATTCGTCCTCGAATCCTTGCCTGATAATCCATTAGAAATAATGAAAATAATCACAAGGGAGTATAAGACTTGACCTAGTTTTGAATGGACGGTCTTCAGGGGTTTGGGCCGCAACGGGCTGGTACGGGTGCTTCGGGGTAGGCCAGTGCCGCCTCGGGGTCGGGTGGTGTCGGACCCGGGGTGGACAGGGTGGCGCCGGGTAGGGCGGCGTCTGGCCGGGGGTGGACAGTGCGGCGCCGGGGTCAGGCGGCGTCGGGCCGGGGTCGCTCAGGGCGGCGTCGGGTCAGGCGGCGCCGGGGGCTGCTCGGGCTCCGGGGACTGGTCGGGCGCCGGGGGCTGGTCGGGCGCTGGGGCTGGGGCCGGTTGCTGAACCTGGGCTGGGGCCGGGGTTGATGTCGGGGCTGGGGCCAGGGCTGGTGCCGGGGCTAGGGCCGGGGCTGGTGCTGAGGCTAGGGGCCAGGGCTGGTGCCGGGGCTGGTGCTGGGGCTGAGGCCAGGGCTGGTGCTGGGGCTGGGGCCAGGGCTGGTAACGGGGCTGGGGCCAGGGCTGGGGCCAGGGCTGGTGCCGGGGCTGGGGCCGGGGCTGGGCGCGGGGGCGCTGGTGCTGAGCGCTCGGGCGCTGGGTGCCGGTCGGGCGCTGGGCTCCGGTCGGGCGCTGGGCGCCGGCCGGGTGCTGGGGTCCGCTCGGGCGCTGTGCTCCGCTCGTGCGCTGGGCGCTGCTCCGGCGCTGGTGCTGGCGCTGGTGCTGGCGCTGGGCTGGTGCTGGGCAGGCGCTGGGCTGGTGCTGGGCACTAGTGCTGGGTAGGCGCTGCACCGAGTGCTGGCCTGGTGCTGGCCAGGCGCTGAGCCTAGTGCTGGCACTCTTGCCTTCGGCTTTTCTGTCCAATCTTCGAATGGAATCTACTGTCATTCATGGTTAGGCGTGCACTGTTGATTCGAAGCTCCAACGCAAGTAGCCTCAACTCTGACATGGTTAGAAGAACAAACGAACACAAAGACTTTTTCTAATATATTTTCTAAGATTCTTTTTCTAGGACTCGATAAACACAACTTAGTGGTTAAAAGTAGGGTCGTGGCCTGGTTTTTAACACAAGCAACGAAAGCTAATCTATCCCCTCTTCTTAAACACACTATTACAATGAAAATAAGGAACTTGGCAAGGGTGGCCTTGCTTTTTGTTTTCTGTTTTTCTGACTCTTTTGATATTTTTCGTTTGATAGCTTGATCGGCCACCAATATTTTCTTGCCTTACAATAACTTCGAACAGAATGAAAATAGATGGAGATTTTCTAAACAATTTTCTAAGAACAAAAGTAAAGGATATGAATCCAGGGTTTCAAACCTGAAGACTGGGATAGATTGTGGTCCGTGTGTTTGAACCGTGCTCTGATACCAACTGATGTGAACCGCTGCAACCGTGGGCAGACGACCCTTAAACACCGCAAGTTGAGACCGTGCAACGAGGTAGAAACGTCGGGAACCGGGGCGGATAAGTACTTTGACCCGTCGGCTATATAACAGCCGGGAACCAGAAGTGTCCAGTCGAAGACGCCATGCCAAGAGATGGATGCTCTTGATGATAAGTCGATCTAAACGACAGTCAATTCCATGAAAGTCGAGAAGAGATTAGCAATTCCATGCTAAGAGAAAAACCGAAGTTTCAAGTGTTTATTCAATTCAAAGGTTGTGTTACAAGGGTGGCCGGCGGCCTCTATATATAGGTGAGGGAACAAGCTCTCCTCCCTAAACACTACTTCCTAAATAATAATAAAATAAAGAAATAAAAAGAGTCCTAATTAGAAAACCTAAAGAGGACTTTAACTAATCCTAACCTAGACTAAAAGAAGGGATAATTCGGACTCCAACCCTATAAGGGAAGAGAATCCTACCTAAACAAGAACTCCTAAAAAGGAGGCTGGAAAATCCTAAAAACAGCTAAATGGGTTCTGGAAATATTAGCCAAATAAATACTAAACAAATTCGTAAAATTCTGATCTTTTGCAGATCACTAGTAGACTCCATGGGCTACAACTTTCATGTTGGACATCAGCCCAAATTCCGTCTCCAAGTAGCCATACTCGTCACTCTTTGTCGGGCTACGAATCTGTCCAGAAATCCAGCTTTGCTTAGTATTAGTCCAGCTTTGGCCCGTGGCTGCTCGGTCATGGGCTGACCTCTTGGCTCTTCTCCAAGGTTGGGATCAGGCTCAGGAGGTGGCCTGATTACAGCTCCTATCATGTGCAGCCTCGGATCAGCATCCGAGACTCCATTCCTTGATGCTCCGCCCATGCTTTGCTAGGACTTGGCCGAGCTCTATCTCCTTCAGTTCTTCCCCAAATTCAGCTCCGTTTGTTGGAGAGTGCTCCTGGGACTTCAAGCTATCCATGCATCAGAAATCTTCCAAAAGTCTAGAGCCATTTGTTGGCTGGGCCAAAAGCACGCTTCTGTGGTGCCCGGCGCTCGTCCGGCGCCCGGGGCTGGCTCCGTGCTGGGCCTTCTTCAATTCTGGCCAAGCCTTCTGCTTTATGCTTCGGCCAGGTCTTCAGGAATGCTCTCATGGGGTCTTCAAGGGCTGGTGCTGGTACAGGGATCGAGGCTTCGATCCTGGAGCTTAGTTCTGGCATTTGGCCCGGGCCGGGGCTCGTACCAGGGTCTATCTTCGGGTGCCAGCTTCTTCTGGCCAGGCTTTCTTTATTATGCTTCGGCCACATCTTCTGGAAGGTCTCCAGAGGGTCATCAGGGGCTGTGGTCGGTCCAGGGCTCGTAGCATTTGTCCTGAGGCCTTGTTCAGGCTCTTGGCTCGGGGTTGGCCCGAGGGTGGCCAGGATCACATCATCCCCCTCTTCTTGAAGAGGATTGGTCCTCGAATCCTTGCCTGATAATCCATTAGAAATAATGAAAATAATCACAAGGGAGTATAAGACTTGACCTAGTTTTGAATGGACGGTCTTCAGGGGTTTGGGCCGCAACGGGGCTGGTACGGGTGCTTCGGGGTAGGCCAGTGCCGCCTCGGGGTCGGGTGGTGTCGGACCCGGGGTGGACAGGGTGGCGCCGGGGTAGGGCGGCGTCTGGCCGGGGGTGGACAGTGCGGCGCCGGGGTCAGGCGGCGTCGGGCCGGGTCGCTCAGGGCGGCGTCGGGGTCAGGCGGCGCCGGGGCTGCTCGGGCTCCGGGGACTGGTCGGGCGCCGGGGGCTGGTCGGGCGCTGGGGCTGGGGCCGGTTGCTGAACCTGGGCTGGGGCCGGGGTTGATGTCGGGGCTGGGGCCAGGGCTGGTGCCGGGGCTAGGGCCGGGGCTGGTGCTGAGGCTAGGGCCAGGGCTGGTGCCGGGGCTGGTGCTGGGGCTGAGGCCAGGGCTGGTGCTGGGGCTGGGGCCAGGGCTGGTAACGGGGCTGGGGCCAGGGCTGGGGCCAGGGCTGGTGCCGGGCTGGGGCCGGGGCTGGGCGCGGGGGCGCTGGTGCTGAGCGCTCGGGCGCTGGGTGCCGGTCGGGCGCTGGGCTCCGGTCGGGCGCTGGGCGCCGGCCGGGTGCTGGGGTCCGCTCGGGCGCTGTGCTCCGCTCGTGCGCTGGGCGCTGCTCCGGCGCTGGTGCTGGCGCTGGTGCTGGCGCTGGGCTGGTGCTGGGCAGGCGCTGGGCTGGTGCTGGGCACTGTGCTGGGTAGGCGCTGCACCGAGTGCTGGCCTGGTGCTGGCCAGGCGCTGAGCCTAGTGCTGGCACTCTTGCCTTCGGCTTTTCTGTCCAATCTTCGAATGGAATCTACTGTCATTCATGGTTAGGCGTGCACTGTTGATTCGAAGCTCCAACGCAAGTAGCCTCAACTCTGACATGGTTAGAAGAACAAACGAACACAAAGACTTTTTCTAATATATTTTCTAAGATTCTTTTTCTAGGACTCGATAAACACAACTTAGTGGTTAAAAGTAGGGTCGTGGCCTGGTTTTTAACACAAGCAACGAAAGCTAATCTATCCCCTCTTCTTAAACACACTATTACAATGAAAATAAGGAACTTGGCAAGGGTGGCCTTGCTTTTGTTTTCTGTTTTTCTGACTCTTTTGATATTTTTCGTTTGATAGCTTGATCGGCCACCAATATTTTCTTGCCTTACAATAACTTCGAACAGAATGAAAATAGATGGAGATTTTCTAAACAATTTTCTAAGAACAAAAGTAAAGGATATGAATCCAGGGTTTCAAACCTGAAGACTGGGATAGATTGTGGTCCGTGTGTTTGAACCGTGCTCTGATACCAACTGATGTGAACCGCTGCAACCGTGGGCAGACGACCCTTAAACACCGCAAGTTGAGACCGTGCAACGAGGTAGAAACGTCGGGAACCGGGGCGGATAAGTACTTTGACCCGTCGGCTATATAACAGCCGGGAACCAGAAGTGTCCAGTCGAAGACGCCATGCCAAGAGATGGATGCTCTTGATGATAAGTCGATCTAAACGACAGTCAATTCCATGAAAGTTGAGAAGAGATTAGCAATTCCATGCTAAGAGAAAAACCGAAGTTTCAAGTGTTTATTCAATTCAAAGGTTGTGTTACAAGGGTGGCCGGCGGCCTCTATATATAGGTGAGGGAACAAGCTCTCCTCCCTAAACACTACTTCCTAAATAATAATAAAATAAAGAAATAAAAAGAGTCCTAATTAGAAAACCTAAAGAGGACTTTAACTAATCCTAACCTAGACTAAAAGAAGGGATAATTCGGACTCCAACCCTATAAGGGAAGAGAATCCTGCCTAAACAAGAACTCCTAAAAAGGAGGCTGGAAAATCCTAAAAACAGCTAAACGGGTTCTGGAAATATTAGCCAAATAAATACTAAAAAAATTCGTAAAATTCTGATCTTTTGCAGATCACTAGTAGACTCCATGGGCTACAACTTTCATGTTGGACATCAGCCCAAATTCCGTCTCCAAGTAGCCTATATTCGTCACTCTTTGTCGGGCTACGAATCTGTCCAGAAATCCAGCTTTGCTTAGTATTAGTCCAGCTTTGGCCCGTGGCTGCTCGGTCATGGGCTGACCTCTTGGCTCTTCTCCAAGGTTGGGATCAGGCTCAGGAGGTGGCCTGATTACAGCTCCTATCGTGTGCAGCCTCGGATCAGCATCCGGGCTCCACTCCTTGATGCTCCGCCCATGCTTTGCTAGGACTTGGCCGAGCTCTATCTCCTTCAGTTCTTCCCCAAATTCAGCTCCGTTTGTTGGAGAATAATCCTGGGGCCATAAGGATTCCAGTGCCTTCAGAAAATCCCAAAAGGCACGGGTCAATTGTTGGCTGGGCCAAAAGCACGCTTCTATGGTGCCCGACGCTCAATCTGGCGCCCGGGGCTGGCTCCGTACTGGGCCTTCTTCAATTTTGGCCAAGCCTTCTGCTTTATGCTTCGGCCAGGTCTTCAGGAATGCTCTCATGGGGTCTTCAAGGGCTGGTGCTGGTACAGGGATCGAGGCTTCGATCCTGGAGCTTAGTTCTGGCATTTGGCCCCGTCCGGGGCTCGTACCGGGGTCTATCTTCGGGTGCCAGCATCTTCTGGCCAGGCTTTCTTCATTATGCTTCGGCCACATCTTTTGGAAGGTCTCCAGAGGGTCATCAGGGCTGTGGTCGGTCCAGGGCTCGTAGCATTTGTCCTGAGGCCTTGTTCAGGCTCTCGGCTCGGGGTTGGCCCGAGGGTGGCCAGGATCACATCAGTTTTATTCCAAAGTTGTGTGATAATGATTCATGAACCTGAAAGGGGAAACTTGTTTGACCCTTTTCTCTCCCATTTCATCGAACCTATGTTTTGTCTTTGCGCGCTTAGAACAATTTGTTGTCAAACCCCTACTTCCATGCTCTTTGAGCTCGTGCTTGAGTTAGTCCATTATAGCTTGAGCCAGCCTTGTCTTTAGATTGTGATTGCGAAGTGTGTGTGTTTTGTTTGTTCTACTAATTTGAACACCTCTCTCAGAACTAAGTAAGCCAAACTTAGAGACCCTCGGGAAATAAGAACCTGGCCAAAAGCCAGGTATCTTTGGTCACACTTTCTGCAATGATCACCACCACTAGACCCCAGAACAATAAATGAGGCATTGAAGTACCAGAAATGGGTATCGGCAATAAAATATGAGTATCAAGCACTCATGGATAATAACACTTGGACACTGGTTCCCCGGGAGCATCATTATAACATTGTGAGCTGTAAATGGATTTTTGGTGTGAAGCATCATGCCGATGGGTAAATTAACAGATATAAGGCTTGTCCCGTCGCAAAAGGATTTCATCAGCATTCCGGGTTTGAATATCATGATACGTTTAGTCCAGTGGTTAAACCAGTCACTGTCTGCACAGTTTTTACTCTTGCTCTATCACAAGATTGGCCTATTTATCAATATGACATTCACAATGCATTTCTTTAGGGTCCTTTACATGATGAAGTCTTTATGGCTAACTGCCTGGCATTCAAGCACATGGAAAATCAACACATATATGTTGCCTCAATCAAGCTATCTATGGACTCAAACAAGCTCCACGGGCATGGTATATAACATTGAGCACATTCCTACAAGAACAAAGATTTGCCAAGATGAGTTATGATGCTTCATTGTTCGTATATCATCGTCCATAAATGAAGCTATATTTTCTCATTTATGTTGATGATTTATTGCTCACTGGAAATGATGCCACTACTGTTGCAATGTTTAAAGATCAGCTCTCTCAAACACCTAGGACATGTCAACTACTTTCTTAGCATTGAAGTAATCCCAACTTCCCAAGGTTGTATTCTATCCCAACGCAAATACATGCATGATGTGCTCACTAGGTTAAAAATGTTGGATTCCAAACCGGCCACAACACCAGTGTCCCCAACAACACGTATAAGCATTCAAGATGGTAGTGAACCCACTTATGTTACTCAATATCGACAAGCCCTGTGAGCCTTACAATACTTGGTGTACACACAACCTGGACGGCGAAATCCAAAGGCCCACATAGCGGCCCACACGGCGTCCTGGACACAGCCGCTAGTACTGAGAAGCTGGGCCTAGGCGACAGCTCAGATGGGCTAAGCAAGCAAGCCCAGGAAGCAAAGGGAGGCCCAAAGCGACGGCCCAGTCTCAGCGGCTCTTAGGGTTCCAAGGCAAGGCGAACACGTGTCAACATCCTACGGAGGCTACAAACGAGTGGCCGAGATTCAGCCTTGGCGACCAAGACAGGGGTACTATAAATACCCCCCGTACACCCCATTAACCGGGGGACAACATTTTTACCCAGCGGACAAAATGCTCCGCGGTACGTTACTTGCTTCCCTTCCCATTCCTTAAACTGATCGCCTCCCTTTCCCTTGAACTAACTACCCCCTTCATTACTTACGAGGTACACTACCCCCGGAAGACCAACAGGCTTGGGTTCCATTATTGGGCCAGGCGACAAGGCTGGAACAATTGGCGCGCCAGATAGGGGCGATCAAGCGACTTTCCAAGGCACATGGCTTCATCAGCGATTCCCACTCTGATGGGCGAGGATGGTGAAGGAGGAGATGGAGTAACACCGGTCAAGCACATCAACCCAGGTTCCCGTGCAGACCCAAATCTCACTAGAAACATGGAACGCGAATTCGAAGGCGACTCGGAGTCTCGAAGTACTATCCCTGCCGGCGATGCCTATGAACTATTGGAGCAGCGATTCCGGTCCCTTGAGCAGCAAAATGCTGAGCTTACCCAAATGTTGAAGACGGTGATCGCTCAGCAAGCTCAAGCCCTCGGGGCCAATACTCGGGACAGGCATCGCCATAGGACTCTCATCTCGAGGTATTACAACAGTTCCTCCCGGCTACTCAAATCTCACCCGCACAGTTGGCAGTTCGCCAACCTCTGTCCAGGGCGATACTCACTGAGCCACTACCAAAAGGGTTGGTGCCGCCCAACCTAGATAGGTATGTAGGTACAAGCGACTCGGACGAGCACCTTCAAGCCTTCCAGATCGCCATGCAAATGCAGCAGGCTGGCGACGCCGCATACTGCAGGGCTTTTCCAGCGACGCTTGGGGGGCGAGCTAGGGAGTGGTACATGAATCTACCGGAGGGCATCATAACGTCGTGGGAGGGTTTCACGAGGATCTTCTCACAGAAGTATGAGTGCAAGAAAACAAGGACGGTCCCGTTGCAAGCACTAGTGAGCCTGAGGCAAAAGCCGAACCAGTCACTGAAGGAATTCTTTGACGAATGGACTGGGGTCGTCCAATCCATCAAAAGGGTAGATCATGAGATTGCTGCGGCAAGTTTATTCTAGTCGACCCATAATGGCAGACTGCGAGAGTCGCTGCTACAGGTGGCTCCAAAGTCGTTGTCCGACTTGGAAACCAGGGTACATAAAATTATTTTGATTGAGGAGCAGTTAGCAGAGCCTTTACAAGGAGCGGCGAAGAGGGAAGAAAAGCCCGTTACAGGGAACAAGCAGGCCAAAGGGCAGCCCTCCAAGACACCGCCATACAGGAGATACCGCCCGGGAGAACAAAGGGGTTACCAGGAGAGGGGATACCCTGGAGAGCAGAGGGGTTACCAGGAGAGGGGATACCAAGAAGAAAGAGCGGATTACACACCGCTCTCGAAATCGCGAAGAAAGATCCAGCTGTATATGCAGCATAAGGGACATCCCATCAACTGGCCGGGACCAATGTTCACCCCAGCGGATCAGCGAAGTCGCCAGAAGTTCTGCGATTTCCATGACTCTCATGGGCATACCACTGAAGATTGCAGGGAATTGAAAAATGAAATCGAAAGGTGGATAGGCGAAGGACGTCTCAGGGATTTCATTGTCAGCTCAAAGCGGAAAAACAAGCCGCAAGAAGATGATCGCCGCGGGAAACGAGAATCACAAGACAAGAAGGGTGATGTCTTCGCCCGGCTTAAAGAGCCTCTGGACAATGAAGATAGCAAGAAAAAGACTCGACCCGAGGTGAATCACGTTTACCAAACCATTTTCGGTGGGAAAGTTGCCCAACATAGAAAGTCAAAAAGGAGGAAACAAAGGAAGTAATGATGATAGATCAAGTCAGTCGCCCAACGCTGGGATTCTCGGAGGAAGACATGGCCCGGGTAGGAGGCCCAAGTTTGGAGGCGATGGTGATTCAAGTAATCACACACAATAGCCGAGTGGAGCGAGTGATGGTTGACGAAGGGAGCTCGGCGGACATCATTTTCTGGGAGCTGTACAAAAAGATGAACCTGCCAGCTAGCTTGCTCAAGCAGACAAAAACTACCATCTCAGGATTTTCAGGGCACATAGTCCCCATCAAGGGAATAGCCACGATGGCGGTAACCATTGGGGACGGAGACTTGCAGGTCACCCGATCCATCGACTTCCATGTCATGGATTGTCAATCCACGTACAACACGATCCTAGGGCGACCGGCGCTCGCCGCCTTCCAAGCAATCTCCTCCCCAGTGCACCAAGTGCTGAAGTTCGCCACTAATGAAGGGATAGGTTTTGCCTGGGGGCACACGGACATCGCCGGAAGGTGTTACAAGGCGGCGACTAAAGGCACTTGCCTTACTATAAGCTTGGAGGCAGAAAATGAAGGGGAAAGAGTCGTACGAGCGGAATCGGACGTCCCAATACCGCTGTTCGAAGAAGATGAAAGTAAGACAATTCGAGTGTCGTCCTACCTAAGCGATGACAAGAAGCAAGAGCTGGTCAAGTTGCTCCGAGAGTTCTCGCACCTGTTCACATGGTCACCAAGTGATATGCCAGGAATCGCTCCAGACATCATCAAACACTCGCTAGCAATTGAGCCCGGGAGTCACCCAGTCCAGCAAAAGCGGCGTAAAATCTGCAGAGAAAGACAACAGGCGGTGGCGAATGAGGTAGAAAAGCTCCTGAAGGCAGGGTTTATCAAGGAGGTGCAGTATCTTGAGTGGTTAGCTAACGTAGTTCTTGTGAAGAAGTCGTCAGGAGCATGGCGAATGCGTGTCGACTTCACCAACCTTAATGATGCTTGCCCCAAGGATCCGTACCCCTTGCCCAACATAGAGCAACTGGTAGACGCAACGGCGAATAATGAAATGCTGTCCTTCCTGGATATGTTCTCAGGATATCATCAAATACCTTTAAACAAGCAGGATCAAGAGAAAACGGCTTTCATGACACCCACGGCGAACTACTTCTACCGGGTAATGCCATTTGGGCTCAAGAATGCTGGCGCGACTTACCAGAGAATGATCGACACAGTCTTTGTCAAGCAGCTCGGCCGAAACTTGGAAGCATATGTGGATGACCTTTTGGTCAAAAGTAAGAAATCCGATGATCATCTTGGCAACTTAAGGGAAACCTTCAATACACTGCAGGAGTATTCGCTCAGGTTGAACCCTTTAAAGTGTGTGTTCGGGGCGACATCAGGAAAGTTTCTGAGATATCTCATAACCAGGAGAGGGATAGAAGCTAATCCAGCGCAGATCGCGGCGATTACAGCAATGGCACCCCCGAAGACCGTGAAGGAGGTCCAGGTTCTATCAGGAAGACTGACGGCAATCAATCGATTCATTCCCAAGATCGCCGATCGCTGCGCTCCGTTTTTTGCGACCTTGAAGAATGCATCAAAGTTTGCATGGAGTGATAAATGTAACAAGGCTTTTGAAGAGTTGAAGCAATTTTTAATTACCCCTCCTGTACTTGCATCTCCAAAGTTAAATGAAGATCTATTTCTCTATATCGCTATATCTCCAAAGGCAGTTAGCGCCGTTTTAGTTCGAAGAGAGGACAAAGCCGAACACCCTGTTTTTTACACAAGTAAAACCTTAGTCGACGCTGAAACAAGGTATCCGGCGATAGAAAAAATGGCGTATGCTGTGGTTTGTGCGGCCAGAAAGTTGCGACCATATTTTCAGGCACACACAATACATGTGCTCACGAATCTTCCAATTAAGAATGCGTTAAGATCTATCAGCGTGGCAGGGCGATTAGCTAAGTGGGCGATTGAGTTAAGTGAGTATGACATTCGATACCAGCCACGAACGGCGATCAAGGCCCAAGTCCTTGCGGATTTTGTAGTTGAAGGGGCAGTACAAGAGGATAACGAGGAAGGTGATGAATGGACGTTATTTACAGATGGCGCCTCGAGTAAAGGAGGATCAGGCGCGGGGATAGTCCTAAGGTCTCCTGGTGGGATCCTCCACGAGGTCGCATTGCGATTCGCAACTAATCGAACCAACAACGCAGCTGAGTATGGGGCATTGGAGGCTAGCTTACGAATCGCTAAGAGTATGGGAGTTACTAACATCAAAGTTTTCTCAGATTCAGCGATAGTAGTCAACCAAGTTAATGGGAGCTTTGAGGTGAAGGAGGAGTCGCTCCTCCCTTATTTTGATGAAGTGAAATTGCTTATATCAGAATTCAAAAAGGTGGTTATATCCCAGATTGCTAGGGAGGAAAATTGCCACGCGGATGCATTATCAAAATTAGCAACGGCGATAGATTTTGAAGAGGGGCGAATGGTCACAGTGGAGAAGGAAACAAGGATGAAGCAGTGTTTCCACATGATTAACGGAATTGGGAAAAGCGACTGGCGAACACCTATTATCCAATACTTGGATAACGACACTGTACCAAGCGACTCGTTAGAGGCGACCAAGCTCCGGCGAAAAGCAGGAAGGTGTACTATAATAGGGGGAGAGTTGTATCGAAAGTCAGCCATGGGTCCATACTTGCGATGCCTGGGAGAGGAGGATGCAGCTTGGGCCCTGGAGGAAGTACATTCAGGAGTGTGTGGCACTCACTTGGGAACAAGAAGTTTGGAAAGGAACTTAATCTACCAGGGCTTCTATTGGCCAACAATGAGAAAGGAGGCTGGGGACCTGGTGAAGAAATGCCACAAATGTCAGGAATTTGCAAGCTATCACAAGTTGCCAGCAACAGCGCTCCAGGTGAATGTCAGCCCATGGCCATTCGCGAGGTGGGGGATGGATATCCTAGGCCCATTTCCGGAAGCCTCAGGGAAAAGGAAATTCATCATCGTGGCTGTTGATTATTTCACCAAGTGGGTTGAGGCAGAAGCAGTGGCAAGTATCACCGCTAAGCAGATACAAAAGTTCGCGTTTAAAAGTATCGTCACCAGGTTCGGCATACCAGAAAGTATTATCCGTGATCATGGTACTCAATTCGACTCACAAGTCTTTAAAGAATTTTGTGATGATTTGAAGATAAATCTACGATTCGCCTCAGTCGCCTACCCACAAGCCAACGGACAAGCGGAGGCGGCTAACAAACTTATCTTGCAAGGTTTAAAGAAAAGAGTGGATGGATGTAAGGGTGTATGGGTCGAGGAGCTTGATCACGTACTATGGGCTCATCGTACGGCTTATAAAATGGCGACAGGTGAGACTCCCTATACATTGACATATGGGACTAAGGCGGTCCTCCCGGTGGAGATTTCAATCCCATCTATACGGATACAGGAGTACAGGGACGAGGTCAACGAACAAGAATTGATGCTTAACGTGGACATGATTGAGGAAAGAAGAGAAAAAGCACAGATGCGGCTGATCGCTGAAAAGGAACAGCTAGCCAGGCGATATAATCTAAAGCTCCGACCACATCACATCGCGCTCAATGATTTAGTACTGAGGAAAATTTTCAGGCCGGCGGTCGGGGCAGCCAAGCTCAATCCTGGATGGGAGGGACCGTATAGAGTACGGCGAGTAATAGGGGCCAATACCTTTAAGCTGGCAGAATTGGATGGAACAAAAATTCCTAAAACGTGGAACTCCATGCATCTCAGGCGATATTATGATTAGCACTTGTAATCGATGCTAGTTTTAAAAGTAGCCAAGGGCTTTAATATTTAAATCCAGAATATTTTTTGCGTCAGCAAAATTATCATGTAAGACCTAAGGGCATTGAGATCGCTATATAAGACCTACGGCATTAACAAATCGCTGTGTAAGACCTAAGGGCAGCAAAATTATCATGTAAGACCTAAGGGCATTGAGATCGCTATATAAGACCTACGGGCACTAACAAATCGCTGTGTAAGACCTAAGAGCAGCAAAATTATCATGTAAGATCTAAGGGCATTGAGATCGCTATATAAGACCTACGGGCATTAACAAATCGCTGTGTAAGACCTAAGGGCAGCAAAATTATCATGTAAGACCTAAGGGCATTGAGATCGCTATATAAGACCTACGGGTATTAACAAATCGCTGTGTAAGACCTAAGGGCAACAAAGATCGTCATATAAGACCTAAGGGCATTGAATCGCTAGACTTACGGGCATGGATAAATTGCCGGGTATATCCTCTTGGCAGCGAAACTATCAGTATAAAGGAAAGAAGCAAAGCGGTCAAAAAAGTCATCACAAGATATAGGACCAAGGTTAAAAATGCATAAAAAGGAGCTAAGTGGCATATTTTATAAAAAAAAGGAGAGAAAGAGAAAAAGAGAGTAGTAGCAACAATAAGCAAAAACATGATGTTGATTGTCTAAAAAGAAAGCAGTCATCACAACAGGTCAGAAGCAGGATCAGGGGTCTTTGGCGCTGGAGCCCTTCTCGCCAGTCTTGGAAGGATCAGCGGCGGAGTCGAGGTCTTTGCCACTGGTCGAGGGAGCTTGATCAGAGGATGGCGGCTGAACCTCCGAGCCATCGGGATTCAAATCAGGCAGGCCACGGCTGCGGCGAGTGGCCGCCACATATTCAGCATCTGCCGCCACGACCTCACGCTCAAGCAGCAGCTCTCGAATAAGCTCTTCTCGGCGTCGGGTAGGTCGGGAACCCCAAGATTATGGCGGTTAAGCCCTCGGATGACAGCACGAACCATTTTTCGCCCAGGCCAACCCTTGTTGGGAAACAACTCGTAAAACTCATTACGACAACTGCGCATCACCACACGCATACTCTCGCCGAGAGCATGAGTATAGTAGGCCACAGTCTCGTCATACTGAGCCTTGGCAGCTGCGAGGTCACGATCCGCCGTCGATTCTGCCGCCAGGGAGTGGATAAGCAGCTCTTTGGCACTATCCCTTTCGGCGGTTATCTCCTCCACCTGAGCGACCTTGCCACGAGCCTCATCCAACTCGGCTTCAAGAGCGACGATGTGCTCATTAGCAGATCGCAAGTCCTCCTGGACACCCTCCATTTGGGCGATCCGGGTATTCGCCTCAGCCAGACTTTCCTTTAAAGAGTCGGCAACAGAGGTCGCCGCGTCCGCTCGGCGCTAGGATCAATAAACAGTAAAAGGTCTCAGTAGGATCGCGAGGCAACGGTTTGGATGGGAATAAAGACAATAATAATATAAATAAATAAAGAGGAAGAAAGGAAAACAAGTAAATACCTTCTCCTCGTTGTGATAACGAGTAAGATCCATACGCAGGGAGCGTAAGTTCTCTGCCTCCTCCTTCAGCCTCTGGTTTTCCTCTTGCATGTGCTTGCATGCAAAAGACAGGTCGCCGAGCTCGGCGAGGGCCTATGAAACAAAGCAAGCTATGAGTAAAAAAAAATGAGCAAAGGCATTTCACAAATACCTGAAGTAGCCGGCAGGAGGTCGCCCCGTGCAGATCTGGGATCTCCGAGCTTTCGCCGGGTGTGGTCACCCCCGCGTAGATGCCGCGGGAAAATTCCTCCGCAATATCACTCGCCATCCGGGGCGATATGTGGGATGCCACCGGATGGACAACGGCGAAGTACGGCATACGAAATCGCCCCTCGCCCTCCCGACCAGTAGGAGCAGGACGGTCAAAAACGTTATTGGCCCGCTCGGACCAGTTAACTCGGCGGGCGCGATCGATGTTGACCGCCGGGGGGCGAGAATGGTCGCGAAGAGGCTCCGTGTGGCGGGGATCAAGCTCCGCGGCGGGCTCTGTTTCAAGATCAGCCGGGTCTGCAGGAGGAGGGATAGGCTCGGTGGAGAGATAGGAATCGTCGTACAACAGAGCATCCTCACCAGCAGTCTGGTCAAGAGGTTCCCTCGCGGGAGAATCATTATCTGCCAGGGATGATTGGCGGCGAGAGAAGCGGAGGGGAGTTTCAGTTTTAGCGTCATCATCCTCGACTTCTACCACCAGTTGGGGTGGCGGCGGCGGGCGACTGGAACTCTCGCCCGTCTTCTTCCTCGACTTAGAATCCCCGACCTTTTTCTTCCTTTTTGAGGAAGCAAGGCCTTCATCTGTTTCTGTCGCCTTCCTCTTCCCCTTAGATTTTTGAGGAGGAGGCTGAGTTGAGGCAGGGGCGACAGTAGTAGACTCTTGCCGGCTAGGGCGAGTCTCACCAAAAGGCCCGCGGGCGGCAGTGGTGAGGAGGCATCCAGCAAGGCTTACATCGCCTGGTAAAAAGGCAACTCAAGGGTTAATATATATAAAAAAAGAGAGAGCAACACAAAAACGCAACACAAAAATGGTACAAACACATATAAGTTGCAGAAAGATGGTAGGCGGTAATGCGAAGTTTGTGTGTTCCTAGGGATTTGACTTCGGCGACTTAATTTCACAAGATAGATAGCTCTAGCTAAAAGAGGAAAACAATCGGCATTGCCTAGGATAAAATATACCTGCTCGTATCCCCGCCTGAGCATTTCTCAGGCCAGAGGTGGACGATAGGTGATGGCAGTCAAGAAGGATCTGGCGACGTAGGAGTATTTCCTCAGGGGTAGGATCAAGCTCGGTGTTGAAATAGCTCACGTCGCCAGAAGACCAGGATGAGGGGAGCAGCGAAGCCCAGTGGCGATCCGTGTCGCTGGGGCAGAAGTAGAAAAATGAATGATACCATGTGGGGTGAGGTTTCGGAGATGAATAAGTGCCCTTTGGAGAAAGATCAGTCCGGCGAACAAAGCTGATGCCATTTGATGTATGTTTGGCATAGTGAATCAATTGAAACAACCGAAGAGTGGGGGCGATTTTCTTGGCCACACAACTGCACTCGAAGGCAGAAGCCGAGGCCCAACACCTGACATTGAAGGCGCTAAGAGAAGCACCGAAACACTGAAGCAGATCAATCACGAATGACGAGGGTGGAAGGCGAAGACCATTGGTGAAGGCCTCAGTCCAGATGCCGTGCCACCCAGGTGGGCAATTACCAATGGTAGAGAGCCGAGAGGCCACGGCGAAACTCCAGGAGGACGGCAACAGGGCGAACGG
Organism: Linum lewisii; assembly: GCA_034768395.1. NCBI lineage: Eukaryota > Viridiplantae > Streptophyta > Magnoliopsida > Malpighiales > Linaceae > Linum > Linum lewisii. The sequence goes on from CM068298.1 coordinate 34,315,064, forward strand.
GAGAACGTGGGCGATTCTCTCTACTGATCCTGAGGGAAAGTAGCCTGGGCCAATGACCGTACGCTCGTCACAAGCAGTTCCTTGCCACATGGATCGCCAGTTGATGATAGAGTAAGACCCGGTGACCCTGGACACCTCAGGGTGAATCTCAACCCCATGGCGGGCCCGCTCGAATCCTTTTTGATGAGGGCCCCAGAAAGGAAGGGCGGTAGATTCGTCAAAAGTTTCCTCAGCCACGTCAGAAATTTGGGCAGAGGAAGTTTCGGCCAAGGGCGGAGGATTTAGGGGCACCCGTTCAGGGTTTGGTTAGAAGATGAGGGAGAGCATGAAGGAGAGGGGGAAGGATCGATACCCGCGGAGTAAGAATGGCTTTGGTTCTGGCTATCGGTATCGGAATCCATGGTTCAAAAAAAAAACAACAAGGAGCAGAGAAGAAAAAGGAACACACAGCAGGACTGCAACGAGGGTGAGAAAGAAAGGAGGAGTCACGTACCAGGTGGGCGTCGGGGAATTCCAGACATCTGAAAAGGAGTAAGGAAGAAGAATGAACGTTTTCCACTCGTCGGAAGAAAGAGGAAACGGTTGAAGGCTTGTCGGAAGAAGGAGGAAACAGTGGAAGCAAAAGGACTGTAAAAACGGGAGACGAGGCGGCAGAGAAGGAGTAAAAAAGGAAGGAGGACAGTAAAAATAAGGGTTTATATAGGAAGGCCAGTGAGCGGGAAGTGGAACCGTCGTGGCTAATGAGTGGGGAGCACGCGCGGCTGAAGGGACGTACTGGCGGGAAACGGAACCGTCGCAACGTTTCATTGGGGACACGCGCGGCTGAGGTGACGTTTGGAAGGATAAGGTAATGATGACTTTTTGGGCAATTACTGAAATACCCCGATTTCCCCAACTTCTCCAGCAAGCTAGGGAGTAAAAGACCATAGTGCCCTGAGCGGTAGAGGGGCGCAGGGGAAATGAAAAATGGGCGATAGGAAGCAGCGATAAAAGAGATACGACGATAAAAGCGTGGGCACAAGTAGGGCTGGCAGTCGGTTGCCGGTTTTTCGGTTTAAACCGAAAACCGAACCGAAATTGAGAGGACCGAGCCGAATATAAACCGACTCGGTTCGGTCGCCGGTTGCAGTTTTTGGGAATTTTCGGTTTTAACTCGGTTTTCGGTTTAAACCGAAACCGAGGAGGAAAACCGAATTAGAACCGAGTGCCCTCTTCCATTATGTAATATGTATGTATGGTTAAAGTGGTAAACAATGAAATAACAATTTGGATGTCCAAATTTCGGTTTTGAAGTCCAAATCTCGGTTTTCAATTCGGTTCATGCTCGGTTTTCGGTCAAAGGGTGCCTAATTCGGTTCTCGGTCGCGGTTCGGCTCTAAACCTAAACCGGCCGGTTCGGCTCGGCTAAAAAACCGAGCAAACTCGGTTCGGTCGTCGGTCCCACTTTTGGCAGAAAATCGGTTTGGTCAACCGACAATTCGGTTTTCGGTTTTTGACCGAACCGGGCCGACTGCCAGCCCTAGGCACAAGGGCGACTTAATAGAAGGTTAAGAGCCAAGAAACCAAAGCGACAAAGCGACAAAGCAGCAAAGCGACAAAGCGACAAAGCAGAAAAGCGACAAAGCGACAAAGCAGCAAAGCGACAAAGCGACAAAGCGACACGGCATAGGTGGCCAAAAGCCCTCAGCCAAGCAAAGCTCGACTAAGGGCTTGGGGGCAATTGATGGGTTCTCCTGCGGCGATCACAAGACAACGGTCCGAACTATGAGTAAGCCCTCAGCCAAGCAAAGCTCGACTAAGGGCTTGGGGGCAATTGATGGGCCCAGCCCGGCGAAATCCAAAGGCCCACATAGCGGCCCACACGGCGTCCTGGACACAGCCGCTAGTACTGAGAAGCTGGGCCTAGGCGACAGCTCAGATGGGCTAAGAAAGCAAGCCCAGGAAGCAAAGGGAGGCCCAAAGCGACGGCCCAGTCTCGGCGGCTCTTAGGGTTCCAAGGCAAGGCGAACACGTGTCAACATCATATGGAGGCTACAAACGACTGGCCGAGATTCAGCCTTGGCGACCAAGACAGGGGTACTATAAATACCCCCCGTACACCCCATTAACCGGGGGACAACATTTTTACCCAGCGGACAAAACACTCCGTGGTACGTTACTCGCTTCCCTTCCCATTCCTTAAACTGATCGCCTCCCTTTCCCTTGAACTAACTACCCCCTTCATTACTTACGAGGTACACTACCACCGGAAGACCAACAGGCTTGGGCTTCCATTATTGGGCCAGGCGACAAGGCTGGAACACAACCGAATATAACATTCGCGGTTAATAAGCTATTACGGTTCATGAATGCTCCGACCTCAACACATTTGCAATGCGTCAAAAGGATATTATGATATATTAAGGGCACGATGCACTATGGACTTACAGTTCGGGGACAGAAACCACCAACACATCTAACGGCATTTGCGGACTCGGACTAGGCAAGAAATTCGGATGAAGGAACCTCCACATCCGCCTATCTTATATATTTGGGAAAAAATTTAATCTCATGGCGATCCCAAAACCAACGCACGATAGCAAGGTCAAATACAGAAGCTGAATATCTAATAATTGCTCATGTCACTGCCGAACTTGAGTGGGTACAGAATCTTCCACATGAGCTTCATCATCCAATATCGACCACACCAATCCTTTATTCTGATAACCTCAGAGCTACTTACTTCAGCACAAATCCAAGGTTTCACTCACACATGAAACATCTCGACGTAGACTATCACTTCTTTTGTCAGCTTGTTCAAATCAAATGCCTCAAGGTTTGTCACATTTCAACCGTCCACCAGCTACTCTCACAAACATTATCGTCAGGCAGATTTTATCTTCTTTGATCCAATATTGGTTTGTTTAACACCAGGTCCATCTTGCGAGGGCGTAATAGAGATACTCAGAATAAAAAATGAAGATAATAGAAGTTAATTCCATTTATGTGTTTCCTTAAGTCACTCCTAAAATTACTCCCTCTCAATGTGTATATATGCATATTCTGATTATCAATGAGACACATAAGGAATTACAATCATTCTCATCTCTATTAACATACACCTCGTCATCTTGGAGTGAGTTAAATTAGATTGAGGCAATCCTATCATAAGGAATTACTTTGGGCCTTTGTCTCAAGTTTCTTGATTTACAACCTCCTCTACGTTTATGGGGCCTTTTCAAAGGAATCGTTCACTACCAAATATCCCTAAACGCAATATGCTTCATTGAAATAAGTAGTGGTTGGACTAATGGAGTCCACACCCTCATGTGTCGTAGCCACACCCTGTCATGAGATATTATTCATAACATGACTAGAACACTCATATGACAGACAAATATTTGAAATGCCCACGTTCTTGACTTTGAATTAGTTCCCTTCCATCCCGACAACTAGAATCATCAGCTCATATAGATTTGAATTAGTTCCCTTCCATCTTGACAACTAGAATCATCAGCTCATCTTGGTTAATCTGAGCACAAACTCTTAAAAATTTGCCTCTAGTTGTTAGGAGAGTTTGTGACTCAATACAATGTGGTTTTCCCAGACTCTTAACACAAACTCTTACAATCTTCCAGAGCAAATAAGGTACCATCAGTATAGTATCCAAGGGGAAATTCATAGAACCTAACCCAAGACACAATGCTAGATACTCATTCATGTGAGGGTACAAATTTCAATGACCAATGAGGAAGTGCATAAAAAACAACCACTAATACAATATTACCCACTAGAGATCACCTTGACCCAATCACTCCTCTGTTGTGAGCAACCTTTGTGGACGAATGCGTCATGGGTGTATGAAAGTGAAAAGAAGAACTGGAATTAGATGATCGAGCTATAATTGTGGGTGAATGGAGAATAGTGTGAAGTGTAGCAGATTAGATGAAGAGGATAGTGATTTTTTATTGAGAACTCAAACTCCCTAAGGCCTTGCCGTTCATAAGAATTAGCATGGTTGTTATTTTCTTTTCCCAACCTATAAGTAGGCTTTGCAAAATCCCAGCAAATGAAAAGTTGCAGAAAACAAGGAAATACAATTATTGTGATTGAAATATAAACTGCCACTAATATCTTGAATGCTTGATTGTTGGTCTTTAAGAATCATATATCATCTTCCTCCAAGATTGACGTCTTATCTTTATGCTTCTTTCCCCTTCTCCTATATTGGTGTCCAACTAATGGATCATTACTTCCCCCGTTGAGATCAAGATTGTCCTCAAACTTGAAGTGTGGGTAGTGACTACGAAAAGTCTCCAGCTCCTCCCATGTTGCATCATTCGGTTGTAATCCCTCCCAAGCAACTAGCACCTCCTAAGGATGTGCCAAACGGTAAGCTACAAGGCCAATTTTCTTAACAATTTGAAATGGTCCAATATAGCGTGAAGATAACTTGGCAGAGGTCTTCTTACTTGTGGACAGGGTGCGATATGGTTGTAAGTGAAGCCAAAGCCATTGCCCTTCAGCAAAATGCACATCACGATGGTGAGCATCATAAGCGAGCTACATTCTATCTGTTGACCGAATGAGATGGTTGCGAGCATCACTGAGGATTTCATATCTTCCCTTCAATGATGCATCAAAAGCATCTACCTTGGATGAACCTGGTTCGTATGAGATGAGTCTAGGTGGGTTACGACCATATATGACTTTGCATGGAGACTCGCCCAATGAAGAGTGATAAGAAGTAGTGTAGTAGAACTCAACCCATGAAAAGCAGTCCACCAAACACCTGAGATACATTTCAAGTGTGTGATTGACCACCTCTGTCTGACTGTTAGTTTGTGGGTGGTAGGCAGAAGAAAAAGCCAATTGGGTGTGGCACATTCTGAAAAGCTCTTTCCAAAATGAAGTTGTAAAAATTACATCCTTGTCACTCACAATAGTTTTTGGCAAACGACGAAGTTTGAAGATGTTTGTGAAGAATGATTGTGCTATTGATGTGGCTGTGTAAGGATGCGAAAGTGCCATGAAATGATCATATTTTGAGAAGCAATCAACCACCACATAGATCACTGAATTACCTCGCACTTTCGGTAGCCCTTCAATAAAATCCATTGAAATGTCAAGCCATATATGGTCTGGAATGGCGAGGGGCTGCAGTAACCCTGCTGGATGCAGATTCTCCCACTTATTCTTCAGACAAATATGATAGTTTGCAACATATTCCTTGACTGTAGAAGACATGTTTGGCCATGAAAAATTCTCACTTCAGTCCATGTAAAGTCTTTTGAACTTCTTCATAGGTGACATTATGAACTCCAGCGAGGATAATGGGTATATGCTCAGCGGTCGGTCGAATATAGAGTTTAGTTTTGAAGTAGACTAACCCATTGTAGGTGGTCCAATTGGGATCAGAACTGGCTACAGCTTTCTCAAACACCTCTTGTCCATCTGGTGACTATTGGTACTCCCGTTTCAAGTCGTCGAGCAGTTGGGAGTGAACCTTGGTGACAGCCATGAGTGTGCTTGGCTTATATTCGGACGGGATAGTGCGTGAGCTACCTTGTTCAATTTCCTGGTTTGTATTCGACTTCGAAATCAAATCCCAACAACTTGCTCATCCATTGCTGTTGTGGGGAAGTGTTGAGTCGTTGTTGTAGCAGGTATTTTAAGCTGTAGTGGTCCGTGCAAACCACAAAGGAACCACCCCAAAGGTAATGCCGCCAATTGCGAATGTCATGGGTCAGCCCGATTAATTCTCGCTCATAAGCTGGAAATTTCATGTGCAATCTGCTAGATTCTTACTGAAAAAGGAAATAGGATGGCCTTCTTGTTGGCGCACTACACCAATTCCCATCCCGGAGGAATCACACTCAATTAAGAAAGGGAGTGTGATGTTTGGTAACTGTAGACAGACGCACTAGACAAAGCCTCTTTAGTTCGTTGAATGCTCGTTGCTACTCTAAAGTCGAATTGAAAGAATTACGCCAAAGTAGGGAAGTCAAGGGTTCCGCATGAACTCCAAAGTTACAAATGAATCGGTTAGAAAAGCCTGCTAAACCTGGAATTGGCCACTCCAAGACAGCCTGAATCTTGGAATTCTCGGTCGCGGCTCCTTCGTCATTAATCACATAGCCAAGATAAGAAACTTCCATGATACCAAAAATACACTTTTGTCGTTTGAGGAAGAGATGGTGCAGTTGTAGGAGTCCAAAAACTGTTGTGAGATGCTATAAATGCTCCAACCAAGTATGGTTGTAGATTAATATATCGTCAAAAAAGACGAGGACAAATTTTCGAATATGTGGCCCAAAGCCTTCATTCATAAGTGCTTAGAATATGGAAGGAGCATTAGACGATCCAAACGGCATCACTAAGAACTCAAAATGACCATGGTGAGTGAGAAATGCCATTTTCTCCACATCTTCGAGACTCATTCGAACTCAATGGTACCCGGAGCGTATATCCAATTTGGTGAAGAAATGAGACCCATGAAGTTCATCCAAGAGTTTCTCAATCACCGAGATTGGAAATTTGTCTTTGATCATTGCTGCATTTAGTGCTCTATAATCAATACAAAAACACCAACAGTTGTCGCTTTTGGTAACTAGCAATAACGGCGAGGAGAAAGGGCTTTGACTTGGTCATATTTGTCCCTTTGCAAGCATCTCTTAGCACTGTTTCTCAATTTCATCTTTTTAGAGTTGAGGGTAGGGATATGGTGTGACTACAATAGGGTTTGTCCTAGCTTTAAGATTGATGTGATGGTCACATTGATGAGTTGGTGGTAAGGCTGAAGGTTCTGCAAATCATTGTGTTACCCCTGATGAGTGAACATGACTCGTTGCTCTAAAAAATTACAGAAAAGTAGGAAATACAGTTATTGTGATTGAAATATAAATTGTCACTGATATCTTGAATGCTTGATTGTTGGTCTTTAAGAATCAAATATCATCTTCCTCCAAAATTGACGTCTTATCTTTATAATTCTTTCCCCATCTGCTGTATTGGCGGCCAACGAATGAAATATCCTCACTGAGAATTTTGCCACAAAATAGCCACCGCCCACATTAAGGAATTCCATATCACCTTCTAATCTCCACTTGGTTTGCAAACAATCATGGAGGAATAAATAGCCAGCTGATTTACCATACACCTTAATAATAAGAAAAAAATTCATGTTTTGCAATACTCTTTCTTCAAGTCAGGTCTAGGAGGATAGTAAGTTAGTTTCACCATCAGTCAGATACTTGGAGAACCTCGCTAAGTGGATTCATCCATCTAAAAATTAGAAGGGGGGAGGCGATGTTACCCTGGCTTTCCGTAACAACATCACAAAACAAAGGAGAACAAGAGGAACCTCCATTGGGAAAAGGAGGCTCTTGTAGACCTGCCAGCGAAGTACTAGAAAACTTCGTCAATGACCAGAGGTTATTCATGAAACCCTAATATCCTTCTTTTATCGAGAGAGGAACTTAGGGTAATTTTGAGAAATAAAGGATCATTTTCCGCGAGGAAATGAATTACTTAATTTGTATACTTAATTCAATAGTTCAAAAATAATGAGGATTGTGCAATTTTTACAGTCTATGTTTTTATCTACCAAACATGTTTTTTTAACAAGTAGTACTTCATTGCACCAACCAAACATTACAGAGTACAGGAGGAAACTAGTTGCCTAAGAAAATTGAGAAACAAAATCCAATCTTGCGGTAGTTCGTGCTATCGAGATGAGACTGCCACCAAATTTGCAACCTTGTTTCGACTCCGCTTGACAAACTTAACTTGTACCACCACCTCTCTTGAACCAAATGAAGAATAGCTCTCATATAAGAATATCAATCACATGGCCACAGGTGCTTAGCGGTCATTGATAAAGTCGACCAAAATATTACCATTGAAGAAAATAATCGTCGCCCCTCCCAAAATGATGATAAAATGATAGCTTCATGAATAGCTTTCGCGAATTGATAAGCAAAAGAAAGTATCATTAACCCCATCCCACATCTACCTATGGTTGTTTGAAATCACAACACCATATGTCACCTCTTGAGAATTGTTAATAAACAATCCATCGTAGTGTAATGACCCATGTTCGGTCAGGAGCAAGAAACGGATTGATAAAAATAGTAGGCTGAAGGCCTGGTTAAGACACGATCATTGGGGTTGAAGCAACGACCGTTGGGCTTAACAGTACTACAGTCGTTGGGGCCTTAGCAACGCCCGTTGTTGTGAGTAGGCTATGGCCGTTGGAGGTGGTGCTACGATAGTATTCTTGGTTAAGAAGATTAGTCAAGCATGGTTAGGATTATTTAACATTAGGCTTAGAGTTATAAGAGAAGCATCATGGGTTTTCAGTCGAAGAAAAAGAACAGATTTAAAGAGGAGGTGCAAGAAGAAGGGAAGACAAGAGAAGATAGTATACTATCTAGTTAAGAGCGGGACTAAGGATTCGACTGAGGAGTTCCCTCAGATCGGTAAGTGATTTCCTTCCTCGGTCTTCCATTTTGGAATCGATTCTAGGGTGTAGGAGGAAGGGAAGAAAAGATAAGAGAGTATAATTGCTCGTTGAGATCAAGACAAGGACTCATTTGAGGAGTTCCCTCAGATTGGTAAGAAATTTCCTTCCTCGATCTTTCGTTCCATAATCGATTCTAAGGTTTGACTTCTAGTTTTTTGTTTGAGCAAAGAATTTTGGGGTTTAGTGTTTTCAAGTTGGTTGGTCGGGTTTTGGATCTATGCTAGTGGATTACCTCGGTCTAAGATGAGGGTTTATAGTTTTCGGCTTACCTTGAGCTCTAGTATTTATTGATAGTTGTCTTGTGATTGGTATCGGTAGTGGCTCTTTATTTGTCAATGGTTACTTGTTTAGAGTCTAGTCACATGGTGGCTAGACGGGTAAGGGTTTACGGGTGACTGACGGGTAAGGATACGGGTAAGACATGGGTATTAGTATTGGCTAAGGCCAGAGGCCGTGGTAAGATCTAGTAAGGGAATTATTACCCCGCCATTATTAGGATATCATAGGTTCTATGTGCTAGTGGCTCACCTCTAGATTATGCAATCCCCTAGGTACTAGTACTGGTATTGGAAATGGGGTCCGTTGTAACCATACTAGAGGTCCTTAGTAACCACATATCAGAAACATTGGACCATTGTTCTTACGGGTTGCTAGAACAACTAACGATTAACAGATAATATTAGTGGAGGTCTTGTCTGAACCCACTATTGGTATCAGAGTATGGATGTGTCATTGTGATGGTTTACCGGAAAAGATGGGTGTGAGCTTACAGGTTAGCTACTTAGTGTTTAGCACTGACCCTCTTCCTTTTGTTTCTTCTTGTTCTCCTTTTCGATGGGTCTAGAGGTAGAGTTAAAGCTAGAGCTGGATAGTGAATTGGTTGGGATCTACTGGGTTGTTTTTATGTTTTCCTCATCGTATTTTCATAGTAGCATTTTATGTGGAGCACATGTGTTTTCGCTATTGTTTGACTATGGTATCATTTATTAGATTATGTGGATTGGTTAGTTAAGAGAAATGAATGTGTATATCGGGATTGTGAGTGGAGGCATGTATGGATTGTTTTTATATATGATTGTATAATTTGTGAGTCGGTAGTAATGGTTGAGTTTGCATGGGTTGGACTAATGGTTCAACCAAGTCTTCTAGGGTAGGATGTTACAACGTGTATCAGAGCCTGGTTATTTTTTGTTTTATAGGTATGCTATCTACTCTTCTAGGGCGTCGCGAACCTCAAGGGGGAGAGATATTCCATAGCTATATTGGTTCTAGATTTCCATAAGTAATGGTATTCATGAGTCTAAGTGATTTCATGGTCTAGCATTGTTTATGGTTTTAAGATGATTTTCAAAAGAGTTTTTGTAAGGTAAACAAATATATTATAAAGTCATGCAAATGGGAGAAACAGGAGAATTATTGGGAAGAAATTCCACTCACTCCAGCTCCAAAATTGGGAAGTAAGGGTAAATGAGGTAGAGTATAGAGGGAACATAAGTATTTTTAGTACCGATGATTTGTGAGTTCCTTCGTGATTTTTTGTGTTAGAATAGTACAGAAAAAGCAGCGGGTTCAACACTTAGCAGACTTGGGAGTTAGATCAAGTGTTTTGGGAAATTATGACTACTGGAATCAAGGGACTAGGATAGATTCTACGAGCGTAGCATTAGTGACTACGATCGTGTGAAGGGGTTTGAAACGGGCATTGCATAATGCCTAATGATCATTGGAGCTTGAACCACTACGAACGTTATGTAATTAACCACGCTCGTAGCTTAAGGAAGGCAACGAGCATTATTCCACTTGTAACATGCGTTGGATATGGTGAGGAATCTATACAGATGAAGTAGTTTTCCTTTGGGTGAGTGTTGGCCTTTCATTGGATGTTTAGGAAGACAGTGTTGCGTTTGGTAACAGAACTCGAGAGGCAAGTTATAAGTATGGAAATGCGAGTGCTAAAGGAAAATTTTCTAAAGAATTAGGTTCAAAAGTTTGACAAACAAGGTTCAAGATCACAATAACATGAAAAAAGGAAGGAAGCTAAGCAAATACAAGGAACTATGAGCTATTACTGATTCGAAGGCGGCGGCGACCAGTCAGGGAACTAGGATCATAGCCTTGCCTACAACCAATCCTAGCGAGCGAAACTAGAGCGAGAGGTACTTAATGGCCTCCAGGATTTCAAAATCCTGTTGGGGGCGACCTCGAGCACTCTGAGCAGCCATCGGGACTCGAGCTCAGACTCGGAGGAGGAGCCCTCCCTAAAATGTCTCTGTCGGACTCCCCGCCAAGTCCAGCAGCAGAAGTGGCAAACATCACCACAACACCGACCTAGTACGGATGCTTTAGCAGGCCCATGGAAATGAGGGTGTCAGCACCGATCAAGACTGGGGGTGTCGTCTCGTGGTCGATAAGTGATCAGGTCGGCCCAAGTAACGAGCAAAGCAGGTCACATAGCACCGCCAGAAAGTGTGGTCGCCTTAGGCCGACTCCTGAACTGCTAGAACAGGTAGGCCACCAGTCCTCCTAGGTGAAGGGACATAGCCTTCACCATCGAGTTGATCAGAGCCAACTCCTTCAGCTTCACGACACCATCACTCTTGGCTTGTCCAGAGATGGTACGGGTGATCATGAATTGTAGGAAGCGGAGCACATGCTTCTTGAACTTGGTGGCCTTGCTGGAAGCTGTGGAAAGACAATAGAAGTAGCAGTAATCGGATCACCTTAGAATTTGAAGCAGTGAAGAGAGACTTATTAGGGGTGAAGGGAGCACGATCTAAAGCTAGCTCTGCCCAGACAAGGTCCAGGATCTCAGTGCCTTCGAAGTACTCGAGGGACCCGAACTACGTTGTCGCTAGGTCATCCTTGATGTAAAAGGCACACACGAAGGAAACATTGTTCATGGTCAGGGACCCACATCGCCCCACAAGATCAAAGCCATCACCAAATCCGTAGGAGGAGCGGTGAGGCCCACCTAGACGGTGGCCAAGAACTTCTATGTCAGCACCTTGATGGCTGGTGCATCCACATAAAAGAGTCGAGATGCTCGACCCTTCTGCACATAGCTAAGAGAACCGCCCCTCCCAGATGCCCAGTGGGGTCGGGGCAATGTTTGGCCAGTCCACCATCTCGACCTCAAGGTTGTCAAATCATAGATCTGGGTGAGCCATTGGTGCTAGCCTCGTTTGGTCCACACGTAAACCGCTCGGTAGCAGCTTAAGTTGTTGCATTGGTCGCCTCCTCTTGCCTGGATAAGAGAATGATGCAATTTTTAGTTTGTTTGACCTCCTAAGTGCGAGTGCTCTTTCTCTTCTTGGAGCCACTAGACTGGTAGGAAGAGCCAAAATCATCCATCTGCAAGTAGTTGGACATTTAACTAACGCACGAGACAAATTTCACAAACAAAGTTAGGCAACAACGGGGGAATTCAGAATTAAGAAGTTTTTTGCTATGGAGACTACGATTATTGTGTGGAATACAACACCGTAGCCAATAGAAATGCAATAGTTATAGCAGAGTGTTGGGCATCAGCCGTTACTACTTACCAACAGGCGTAGTGCAAGAGTGTACCATGGTTGTTGCATAAGAGATAAAGGGCGTTGCGCGTGAACCACTATGACCGTTACAAAGGACATTATGGGCGTAGTGTTCATACCTTCATATAAATAGTCGCGAGAACCCCCCAAAGAAAAAGTTTATTCAAGATTTCTACCAGTAATTAGACAATCAGAGCAAGACCTAGACTACCAAGGATTTCAGATTCCACACTGGTTTAATGCAGGGTCTCTAATCAAGGAAGTTGGAGGAGACTTACAGGTTTTCGATGGGATGGTCAAGCAGAGAAATAAACGTTCAACAGTCTTGGCAGCAAGTACTAAGAAAACAGAGGAAGAAGAAATCATAAGGATCAGAAGACGAAGAAAATGGGAAAGAAGTAGAGGGCTTCGAGAAGAAATAGACTTACCAGAGAATAATGGGAGTTGAGATGAAGAGGGGAGAGCTATGACCGTAAGGATAAGGGAGAAAGAGAGGAGAGGGGTTTTTATTGGCTCAAAAATTAAAACTGCTATTACGGGCGTAGGGTGTCAAGTAATGCCCATTTCCTCCGATATGCCACAGGCGTAGTGAGCAGGACAACACTCGTTGCTTAAGTAATGCTACATGCATTATGGGGGAACACAACGGTCTTAGGAAAAGGCCTTGTGGAGTGGGTCGGGCCTTCAATGAATCCGAGGGTTTGAAAATTGGGGGGCCTTTTCTTTTGAACGGGGTTAAAGAGCATCATTATAAGGACTCGGGGGTCAACAGATGTCAGAGATACGAAACATTTTTATCTTTGGTCATCCTCAATTACTGAGAGTATGGGAACAATATCAAACCGGCTACTTTGCGTTTTAAGCTGGGTGAGAAATGTTTAGGTTTAGTGTCGGTCTTACGGATGTGTATCGGACTAGCAACAAATGTGGTATTAAGGTTCAAAGATAAGGGGTAAGCAGTCAGATAGATTACAAAAAATTGAGTATTGTGAATTGGTTTCACTTTGGTTTTGTGAATCAAACTGCAGGTAAGGAGCTGGTCTATTTTTGGTTAGTATTGAAATTAGGGGTCAGACAGAGCATTATATAAGTTGAGTTGAATTACCAGGCAGAACAGTATGAGAATGGATAGATGTTAGTAAGTTTCATTAGAGAAAGAACGATTGTATTAAGAGATTTGGGAATAGTACCGAGTTTGTTAGGAACCAAAAAGTCATTGTGGAAAAAAGGGCACAAGAAAGAGGGTCAATTTTTAGTGGTTAGGGAATGCTTGGTGATGAGGTGGTTGGGATGGTATCTTCCAAGGGTTATAGAACATCAGTAATTTGAAGTCTGAGGCTTTCGGTTTGAGGTTTAGGCTACGCAGTTGTCGAGTGTAGTCGTCGGTACAATTTTGGTTAATCTTTGTCTGGTGTACACTTGAGGTTAGCTTCGGAAGAAGGTCACTTTGGGAAAGTTAAGTACAGTAGTGGAAGTCCTCCAGTAGGCAGTACTATAAGTTTAAGGTTTCAGGATAAACCGCTTCAAGGGTGCGGGGATAATTGTAACAACCCATGTTCAGGATCGATAAGGCAAGTGGGCAGAAGGCATGGTCAAGCCACGACCGTTGGGGTTGAAGTAAAAACCATTGGGCCGAACATTACTATGAGCATTGGGGTCTTAGTGACACCCATTGTCGTGAGTAGGCTACGACCATTGGATGTGGTGCTACGGTCTTAGTCTTGGTAAGGCAGATTATTCATGGTTAAGAGTATTGATGACACTAGAATTATCATGATTATCAGGCCTGATTAAGCTACATTCCATTACTTGTAGCACATTTTAGGGGAAGTTTAGTGTATTTCTGTTCATTAACGCTATTTCTTACCGATTTGGTTATTACGGACCGTGTCAGGTTTATTTGATGTATTTTCTAGTGTTTCTTTGAGTACACAGGTTTTTCCTGTCAAATAAGTAGCCGATGGACGTGTTCGGGATGCAATGGAACCTCAAGAAGTGATCTGGGATAATCATAGAAGTCAAACCAGTCAAAAAAACAAGGAAATCTACTATGGACTGAAGTTCTCGGTGAGAACTTTCAAGTTCCCGCCAAGAATATGCGCATAATTTGTGGAAAAATCTCTTCGCTAATTCTGCAAATTAATTGAAGGAGTTCTCATCGAGAACTTCAATGTTATCGCCGAGAACATTGTGAAAAAAACAAGCATCAGGATTTCTTAATATTTTGTGAAGGAGATCTCGGCGAGAACTCCAATGTTCTCGATGAGAACTTGGGCTATTCCAGGTCAGAATTGGATAAAGCCCTATATATGGACCCCTTCAGTCCCAACTTCAACACATACGATTTTTAGAGACTTCCACGACCTGGAGAGAGTTGAGAGCTTATTTCGGAGCAATCAGAGAGATCTTGCCACCATCAATTCATCCCTGAAGATGATCGGAGCTAGGAGTTGAAGATTCTCGAGATCGAAGCTTCATGGAATCATCCAAAATTACGTTTTTCAGATTCCTTCTGTTCTTCCTTTGTTTTAAGATGAATTCTTCTGTAGTTTTCAAATCTTATTTATTAGATATAAGTAGCTAAACTCTCATAGCTTAGATTAGATGAATCCTAAGTGACCTGGGGCTTTAAAGCAGTCATGGATCGGCGGTAATTAGATTTCAATTTAGACTTTCTCTTATTCATGTTCCATTCGTTCTTAAAATCTATTTTGTTTCTGGCCTGATCACCTAGATTAGATTCTTGTTAGAATAAAGGATAGTTGGCGAATGTCCGCATTGTTCTAGAACATCGAATTAATCAGTTTACCTATTCAATGGAATCACTCCTCTAGTAGGAGTCTTTTAGGGTTAATTTGTTTCAAGATTAGGTCATTAATCAATTTAGTTACACCAATTAGTTATCTGTTGCATAAGTGAACGCACGGACGGTTAATTAATCTTGGTAGCTAGTTCAATAGTAGCGAATGTTCGTGAACTTAGACCTAAAGGTAAGGAGCTACGGCGGTGATTAAGAACTGTTTGAATTGGGTTTGTTACCTGTCGGTCTTGTGATTGCGAATGCCTTGGTGATCTTAGGGGGATTTGAAATCTAAGTTATCGTCTCATTAATAAAAAAAACCAGTCAACCAATCTGTCTTTTTAATTAGTATTTACTTTCCTTGCATGCTAGAAGTAGAAATCCGTGGAACTCCACACCGCAACAACTTGTTTAAACCTAAATAATTGCTAAATTACTTTGAGTAAACGTATAGATGAAACCCTGTGGAATACGATCTATCTTACTTTTGTAGGTTAGTTATTTTACCACTATTTTTACAGCTATCAAACTGGCATCGTTGCCCTCTTCTCATACGCTTGAAAGAAGAGTTGGCAATTGTTCTTCTACTTTTCGTCTTTCCATTCTCCATCACACTTCGATTTTACACAGGTTGCTCTTGTTTTTGGTGAATTACAGGTTGAATGCGGGTATATGAACCGTCTAGCTAGTCTTTCTCAGCTCAAGCCAATTAAGACCAAGAGCATAGACATTCCTAGCAATTCTCTATTGGTAAAGAAATAGCATGGAAAAAAGCAAGTGATAACTGACCCACTTTTCCCCATCAAAATTGAGGAGACTAATGGAGAATCACCCTCATCTCCTAAGTCTTCGGGCTCTCAATCACCTACTTCTCACACCAGTCCACCACCACCACCCGCAATGGGTGCTCCACGCACCATGGAGAACTATAACAAACCGAGCGTGACTAGCATCCGGTCAAGCATCTCTGTTACGGGCAATGAAGTAGTTCCTGACTATGAGATCAAGATCCTATTCCTGGGTATGATTTCTATGGATATTCAGTTTGAAGGGAAGCCACATGACAATACTTGCACTCATCTGGTAGACTTCCTTGCTATGTGCGCCACGTTCAAGAGTGGAAGTCTGGACAAGAACACTCTCTGCTTGCGAGCATTCCCATTCTCACTCAAGGGTGCCGCCCAGAGATGGCTCAACAGTAAGCCACTTGGCCATTACACATAATGGGATACTCTCGCCCAGGATTTTGTGGAGGAATACTTCCCTCCATCCAGAACCAAAGCTCACAAGGACAGCATTGCCCGGTTCAGACAGACGGAGGGAGTCAGTCTTTATGATGCTTGGAAATAATTCCAAGAACTCCTATACAACTTTCCTCACCACGGTTTTGAGCAAAGACAGTTGGAAGAGATATTTGCTAGGGCCATGAGTGTTGAATCTGCTAAGTGGGTCAACTCCTTGGCTGAAAGAGATTGTACTGCCCTCACTGCAAAAGTTGTTCTTGTACACTTTGTGATGTGATCCTGGCCATGAAGCCCGGCTTGGACACGACTGATGCCGATCCGGCCCCAACACTGATGCCAGCCCGAGAGTACACCGGCCCCAGGCCCACACCAGCACCACCCCCGGAGCCTAGAAGAGCCCAAGCCCGACACCCCTGGGAGGATGCTTGGTGAACGCCTGTCGTTGAGGGTTCAACCAAATAAACTACTAATGCTAAGAAAAAGCTATAGCAGATCGTATTCCGAGGGTCTCTTATGATTGGTTACTTCAGAACTAGCAAAATACTCGAAGGTAAACACGTTGTGCGTGGTGTGAGTTCCACGACTTCTATTGCTAAGAAATGCAGAGAAATTAAAACAAATTAAACTAAAGCAGATTGGGAATTAGGGTTTGAAAACAAGAATGACAAACGAACATAGACTTTGAATCCCCCTTCGTTCCCCAGAGCATTGGCAATCAACAGATCAGCGGATTTCGATTCTCATTCAATCAATTACTAAGACACCACCACAACTCCTTACCCTTAGGTTTAAGACCAGCGAACGTTCGCTCTATCCGTTCTAACTACCAAGATTAACTAGCCGCCCGGGTACGGTCACCTCTCGCAACGACTTAATTAATTGGTGTAATTACTAATGATTTATGAGTTACTCTTGCAGTGAATTAACCCTAACCGGTTCCTACGAAAGGCACACTCCAATTATAAGGTTAATTGTTCAATTCGATGTTCTAAAGTAAGGCGACCGTTCGCTTCTATCCTTAGCTTAACAAGAATCTAAACTAGGTGATCAATCCAGACAAGAAACATGAACAATGAAGAACGAATCAAACATGAAAAAGAACTGATTGAATTTCGAATCTAATCACCGCCGATCCGTGACCGCTTTAAAGCCCTGGGTCACTTAGGGTTCATCTAGTCTAAGCTCTAACGAGTTTAGCAACTCATGATTATTACAAAAGAAACAAAGACAAAGAAAGAGTTCATCATTCAAAGGAAGAACAGAAAAGAATCTGAAAAACCTAATTTAGACGACTCTGACAGACTTTGATCTTCGGTAGATAACACTCCTAGCTCCGGTTCTCCGAGATGGAAGGGATGGCGTCACGATCTCTATCCGGCTCTTTTCAGTTTTTTTTCTTTTGTGCCGTTTTTTCTTTTAGTTGCTAGAGGGGTTTACACGTCTGGACATATTAGCTAAGACCACCTGTTTAATGGCTATAGGCAGGTTACCACAAACCGACTTCCGGTAGGTCAATCTAGAATTACAACCACAGGGGATCAACGGGGAATGAAAGAAATGGGAAATGGCTGTAATGTATTATCGAACCGAAAGAACAGGCCAAGCTCAAAGGTCTAAACCTAGTGGATTTTATCGTTTGGTAGGCTATCTGGCTTAGTAGCTGAATCTAGGTGCCCCTATCCTTCTAGAAACTCGTGTCATCGTGTGGTCTCGAGTAGGTCTCATGCAAATTCTAACTCATTCAAGTAAACAGAAAACCACTTAGAAAGAATTAAAATTGCAAGTTAGGTGCAATGGATCAAAAGCTCACAGTTGGTTTGCTAGTCGGATTCGGTCATTTTCATGCAATCAAGGCTACAAACTACAAGTGTGATTTTAAAATTCTGTTCTGACCAGACAATTTAGCATCAAAGTATACAAGTTGGTTCTCATGTTCTAGGTTAAGTAGTCTAAGCATCATTATGAAAGTTTGAACAACAACTTAACATCAAAAATCAAGAACTGAGCCATTCTAATGCTAGAGAGACTGGAATGGAATCACGAGGCACACAAATAATGCAATTAAGGGCAATCAAGTTCATGCAAGGTTCTCTAGCATCCTACCCCACACTTAAATCAGACTGTGTCCTCACAGTGAAGGGACTAGAGTTCAGAGTGAAGTAGAAGAACCTGGATCGAGATGATTGGCGTAGTGGATGAGCACGGATCCTCGGATCGGAGGGAATCTACCCAAGCGAAGCAAAGGGAATCTCCCTACTGCCTACAAAACAAAAACAAATGAAACATAAAAAAGAAACCGGGACAAGTGTCCCGGATCCACACAGAAAAAAGTTGGACCGAAATCCGAAAAGAATAAATAAAAAGAAGACACTAGAAAAGGAATACAACCCGATCAGTGCTGGTCCGGTGAGCCGGGAGGTGGAAAGTGGAGAAATTCGCCGAGCTGGCGTTGCCCGCCATCTGTGCCTCATACCGCCGGTCGGCGCGGCGCATATGTTGCTGCATAGTAGTCCATCTTGCCTCTTGAGTGGCGTTGTCGGTCATGCGCAACTCCTGCAGTCGCTCGTATAACTCACCAACATCCGCTGGGTGCGGTCAGTGCTGAGGGTGAGGCGCCTGTTATGCATCGGGAATGTGCGGCTGCGACTGGTGATCATACCCTGCCTGATGGTGTGGCGAGGGTATATAATCTTGGAATTCTGGTGGTGGCTGCGGCTGCTGCTCCTCAGCATCATCCTCTTCCTCCGACTCGACCACAAGCTGGGGTGGAGGATCAGCTGCCATATGGGGACTGAGGTCGAGTTCTAAGTCGTACTCAACCGCCAAGTCTCCTCCAACGGTCCTAACTGGCTGTCGTGGAATGTGCGGGCCATACTCATGGGTGATGCCGAAGGAGAGGATGAGCTGTCCTATGAAGTTGCCTCCCAGGAGTCTGCGAGGTGGCGTCTTCCTCCTGGTCTTCTGGCGGAAGATGCGAGCTAGTACCCAGCCGGGGTGCAGAGGGTAGCTCTCTTGAATGGCTCGGAGAAGCATGAGCTCCTCCTTAAGGATATGGTGGCGATCTTTGCCGGGTGCATATAATAGGGATCTACGCCAAACCATATGAATAAATTTATAGAGCGGGTGAGAGAGAGACTTAACTGAGTTGCCCACTCTGAGGCGATCTCCAGGCACGCCTGTCATGTGGCTCCAAAGCGCGTTGTACTCCTCGTCATCATCATCTTCTCCCCAACCGAGGGGATGATCGTGACAGTGCTCGTAGGGAATGCCGAGATGAGCGGCAAACTCATCGTAGGTGAGATGCCTGTACACCTCACCAAGATAAAAGGTGATAACCTTCTGGCGCTGCTTCCTCTTGTGCTCATCAAGATCAAAGGTTGCCCAGAACTCATGGAGGGCAATGTCTGGGAACTCGGCGGCGATGGTGGTCAGCTCAAGGAGGCCAGCCGGTGCTAGGGCGTCATGCACGTTCCGATGGTAGTCCTCATCGTGATCGTGCAGGGAATCCATGGAGAGAGGACGCACGTCAGCTCCCCGGACGTGCTCGAGCTTCTAGAAGCACTCAAAGTAGAAGTCTGGTAGACGAGCTATGGTACGATGGTATCCAGCCCGGCGAGGGAGTGCGGGTGGTGGACCCAGAACAGTAGGTGTGACGGGAGCGGCAGCTCCTGAGCTCAAGGCGTCATCAAGTCGCGCCTTAGTCCTGCGCTCATAAGTGGTGTTCCTAAAACCAGAATGAAACCAGATTAGTCAACCAAAACCTTACCCCACACTTAGTAGAAAAACTCAATTTCACAAAGAAATGAGGGAAACTAAGTGGGGTAAGCAAAGCAGAGTAACTGGTAACCATAGACAGTAAAATACATACTGAGGAACAGCCAGAATCGGATAAGCACAATTAGAGTTCAAAAAGTCAAACCGACATTTAGAAAGTCAACATTTAGGCATATCGAACCCTAATCATGGCAAGACTATCATAACTTGGAGAATGACGGTAAAATATGATTTCAAATGGCAAGCACGATAATATGAACGAGAATGAGCACATCAGGCAGCCAAATGATCACAACAAGTCAAAGTCAAACTGACATTTCTCAGAAAAGTCAACATAACAAGAAATTAATCGTATGCATAGCAACATAAGCTCAAATGATATGGCAATTAAGCACGGAACTCCCTAAGCATGCTAGAACAGTTCTATAAGTTCTGCTAATCCTAGTTGACACGAAAACAGTCGGCACGCAAAACGAGGCAAACCAAAAATTCAACCGAAAGTCAGTCCCGACGAAATTCAGCAATCTATATGTCAAAAGATTTGTATCAAAAAGTTATACAACTTACCTTGAAGTCATGACTGCTAAAAATGAACGGGTTGAGAGGAATCAGTGAAAAATGTTGAAAACTAGGTTTTCGGTGAACTGGAGCTGCAAAGCTCCGATTCGGACGTTCTAAGGCTTGAATCAATCGGAAAAGGGAGGGGAAGACAGCGGTGGCGGCGGGAAATGGCGGCGACGGCGGTTTTAAAGTGGGGGCGGTCGGCGATTTGAAAAGGATAAGGGGGGTGGGTTTCGGGTGTTTTGGTTCGAAAATGAAAGAAGGAGAGCGAGGGAGTTAAAGCGGATTTTAAAGGAAATATTGGGCGATTTTCAGAATTATTTTCGGCAAAATTAAAAAGGGTGGTTTCGCCGAAAATTTTAGTTAAAATGGACTGCCGGATTTTTGAAGGTGGTTTCGCCGAAAATGGCCATGTGGTTTCGCCGAAAATTTTAGTTCAAGTGGCTGTTGGTTTTCAAAAATAGTTTCACCAAAAATAGAAAACTTTTCGAACCGAAAATGATGAACAGGGAGAATCAGGTTCAAAAATCGAAAATCGGTTTCGCCGAAAATAAGGGTGGTTTCGCCGAAAATTTTGAACTGTTCGGGTTTAAAATATTTTCGCAAATCCGGCTAACTTCAGAAAATCCCAGTTAAATCCACAAAAATCGGAACGACCTCAATCAACTTGCAACTGACTCTATGACACACAGACTCTGCACGAAAAATAATAAATCAAACAAACTGACACTTTTGGCTCCCCCGAACCGACTCTAAAATACCAAGTTCAACAAAAATTAAAACAGACTCCAGCCGTGGGTTGCCTCCCACGAAGCGCTCTTTTATTAACGTCCTTGAGCTGGACGATACCTGGACGGTATTAGGAGACATCCCAACTTAGATTCTCCTTAACGCTCGCGTCGGAGTTCATGAAGTATAGCTTCGGGACTTCTCTAGTAAGCGTGAATCTCTTCCCGTTTGCATGTAGTAGCTTGGTACGTCCATCGGGAAGATGATCGACGAACTTGAACGGTCCGAACAGTTCTCTGGAAAGATCATCCTTCTTGAGTGTGACGATGGAAGGAATGAGGACTGTCGGCTTCTTCTTTTCTTTAATCTTCGGCTTGTTATCACCAGGATCGGTGATCGGTAGTACTTCCTTAGGAGACGTTTCGGCTTCGCCCTCCATACTTGTTCCGGCACCGGTTTCTCGGAACTAATTGGTGGTGCAGCTGGCTCGGTGGAAGATGGCGGAATTTTTGGTCTCCAGACCATTTGGGTCTTCGTCTTCTTGTTCTTTCCTCAAGGTCTGCTCCGTGGTTTAGAAGAGGCTTGCAGTTCCTTCTTCTTCTTAGGCGGCTTCTGAACCGAAATTTCTGGCTTCTTTGTAATAACCTGGTCAATACCTATAGCAACAACTGGTCTGGAGACACTGGAAGAAGCATTAGTAACGGAGTTGACCGGAGTCAACCCCACAGTTTCAACAACTAGGCAATGAGATTCTTCAGTCCTAGAGTCATATTTCAGCAATCTTTAAGACGGAAAGTTTTCGTTTCTTTACCAACTCTTAAAGTCAAAGAACCATTTGGAACGTTAATATTCATTCCAGTAGTAGCCATGAAAGGTCGACCTATGAGAATAGTAGCATCATCTGTACTAGTATCCATAATCACATAGTCAGCTAAGAACGTGAACGGACCACATTTAGTGACAACGTCTTTAATCTCTCCCTTTGGGGTTTTAAGTGATCTATCAGCAAAGACGAGTTGCATACTAGGCGGTTCAAGTTCTCCTAGGTTTAACTTTTCAAACAGGCTCATAAGCATGACATTAACAGACTCTCCTAGATCAACTAAGCAACGTTCAATCTCAACATCATTAATGACTAACGGCAAAGTAAAAGAACCAGGATCAGATAACTTAGCTGGATATGGAGAAACAGGTTTCTTAATACGAATGTCAGGATAACCTTCCTTGTTCCCCTTCATGCCAGTCTTGATCCTTGCATTTGGCAGCAATGCTCTAGGAAAAGGAGGCTTCACGACGTACGGTGCAAGAGGAGGATCCTCCTTAGGCGCCGACTTCTGTTCTTCTTCTTCTTCTTTTGGAGTTTCAGCGATCCTGCGTAAGACAGAGCAAGCATCAGCAATTAGGTTTGGAAGTTTTCGAGCAGTTACCATTTTAGCCTGTTCTTTTCTCGGATTTGGCTCTGTCTGGCTTGGAAGTTGGCCAAATGGTCGACCAGATGCTAGCATGCTCGAGATGTTGTTGACGGCTTGCTCAATTCTTTGTCCAGATGTTATCTGTTCTTGATTGAGAAGAGCTTGAGCCTTGAACTGACTGTCATGATCATCGAGTCTTGTGATGATTTGGCTGAGCTTCTTATCCAGATCGCTGACATTGTTCTCTCTTTGATGCTGCTGCCCTGGATAGGTATTGTTGAGATATTGATTCTGGCGATTGCCAGGAGCAGTTCCATAATTACCCAGATTGCGATGCGGCGGCTGGTAGACACCTGCCGGCGGATGGTTAGGCTTCTGATCCTGAGCTGGACCAGCTGGGCGGTTATTCTGGTTCAGGTTATGATTGGCGCCAGCATTGCAGGGAGGTCTGTCCTGATAGTTCCCTTGCTGTCTGAAGTTACGGTAACCAGCATAACCATTCTGATTATTAACGAAGCCTTGTTGGATGAAATTTACCTCTTCGGCAGACCGGACTTCTGCCTTACCAAAATTCTGACAACGGCCTTCGTTATGTGAGCAAGCTCCACACCACTCGCAATCGGCAACATAGACAGAAGCTGCTGGCGGCTTGATCGGTGTGGTTGACTTCTTCAGATGCTTCTCTACCTCTGCCTTGATAGCTGCTTCAAGATCTAGCTTGCTCCTCGATCCTTCAGATTGTCGCTCCTAGTTTCTTGACTTGGAAGCACAGTTTGTGAAGTGAAGAAGAGCAGCTTCAGGAGTGAGTGTAGTGCAATCCCCTTCAGCTAGAGAATCGACCCACTTGGCGGATTCTTCTCGAAGTCCTCGAGAGAAGATTTCAGCTAACTGCCTCTGCTCGAATCCATGATGAGGGCAGGTGTAGAGAAGTTCTTGGAATCGATTCCAAGTATCATATAAGCTTTCTCCTTCTTTCTGGGAGAATCTGGCAATGCTGTCCTTGATGGCGGTTGTTCTGGCCAGAGGGAAGTATTCTTCAACGAAGTCCTGAGCCAGAGTATCCCAGATAGTGTAGTAGCCAGGTGGTTTACCAGTAAGCCACCTCTTAGCAGCGCCTTTTAGAGAGAACGGAAAGGCTCTCAGACAAAGGGTGTTTTTGTCGAGGTTTCCGCTCTTGAAAGTACTGCAGAGATCAAGGAAGTCTGCAAGATGAGTACAAGGATTGTCTAGGGGCCTGCCTTCAAAATGTAAATCCCTAGAGATCATAGTCAAGAATGTAATCTTGATCTCATAGTCAGGATCTCCTTCAATGCGTGGAACGGCAATGGCAGATCAAACGCTAGTCACGCTCGGCTTGTTATAGTCTGCTAGACTCTTCTGTGCAGGTGGTGGTGGTGGTAATCTATCGTCCATGGTGGGAGATGGAGGAGGTGAGAGTGACTCGGTGTATGAAGCGGATGAAGATGACGGTACAGGTGAAGATGGAGATGAGGAACTCTCCTTCGGTTCCTCGATCTTGATCGGAGTGATGAATGGATTGGATCTGCCTTTCTTTAGAATCTGTGATCGTAGAGGTGTAGCAGAACTGCCTGGTCTCTCTGCACTCTTGGCCTGTTCGGTTTGAGAGTGAGTCCAAGGACGGTGAGGCATACACCTGTAAACCTACAGATAACAAAGACAAACAAAACCAGTGTAAAATCGAAGTGGGTGGAAAAATGAAAGATGGAAAGTAGAAGTGGGTGGAAAAATCAAAAGAACTCCCCGGCAACGGCGCCAATTTGGTGAACGCCTGTCGTTGAGGGTTCAACCAAATAAACTACTAATGCTAAGAAAAAGCTATAGCAGATCGTATTCCTAGGGTCTCTTATGATTGGTTACTTCAGAACTAGCAAAATACTCGAAGGTAAACACATTGTGCGTGGTGTGAGTTCCACGACTTCTATTGCTAAGAAATGCAGAGAAATTAAAACAAATTAAACTAAAGCAGATTGGGAATTAGGGTTTGAAAACAAGAATGACAGACGAACTTAGACTTTGAATCCCCCTTCGTTCCCCAGAGCATTGGCAATCGACAGATCAGCGGATTTCGATTCTTATTCAATCAATTACTAAGACACCACCATAACTCCTTTCCCTTAGGTTTAAGACCGGCGAACGTTTGCTCTATCCGTTCTAACTACCAAGATTAACTAGCCGCCCGGGTACGGTCGCATCTCGCAACGACTTAATTAATTGTGTAATTACTAATGATTTATGAGTTACTCTTGCAGTGAATTAACCCTAACCGGTTCCTACGAAATGCACACTCCAATTATAAGGTTAATTGTTCAATTCGATGTTCTAAAGTAAGGCGAGCGTTCGCTTCTATCCTTAGCTTAACAAGAATCTAATCTAGGTGATCAATCTAGACAAGAAACATGAACAATGAAGAACAAATCAAACATGAAAAAGAACTGATTGAATTTCGAATCTAATCACCGCCGATCCGTGACCGCTTTAAAGCCCTGGGTCAGTTAGCGTTAATCTAGTCTAAGCTCTAACGAGTTTAGCTACTCATGATTATTACAAAAGAAACAAAGACAAAGAAAGATTTCATCATTCAAAGGAAGAACAGAAAAGAATCTGAAAAAGCTAATTTAGACGACTCTGACAGACTTCGATCTTCGGTAGATAACACTCCTAGCTCCGGTTCTCCGAGATGGAAGGGATGGCGTCACGATCTCTATCCGGCTCTTCGAACTCCAACTCTTCGCTCCAGAACTTGAGAGGATTCTGATTCAAAAAGTTGTGTTTTGCGAATTATGATTGTATATCTCTGTTTGGGCCGCCGGGTTAAGTATTTATACTTAACCCTAATCAGCCGGATTCCTCTTCTTATTTTTGCCGAAATTCTTAAGGAATTTTCGGCGAAAATTCCTTTGTGAATGGGAGTGCTTTCTCTGCCTTCTCTTTTCGGTCTGAAGAACACAATGTTTTCGCCGAAGTCATTCTTCACTTGGTGTCAGTTGATTTGCACTATTGTTTTCGCCGAAGATGCAAGCTTATTTTCACCGAAGATGCAAGTGTGAATGGGCAGACTTTCGGTTTGACTTGATCGGCTCCTTGGATCGATTCCGGTTCAGTTCCTCGAGGTTCCAACGCCTTAGACACGTCCATGGCTACTCTATTTGACGACAAAAACCTGTGCTAACATAAAAACACTAGAAAACCATCAAATAGACCCGAAATGGGCCAAGGTAACACAAATGGCACGAGATAGGGCAATCGATTGAATATTCGTTATTCTACCCTAAAAACCATGTCTTAAGCAAAGAAATGTCGCTTAAATGAGGCTGATAATCACGTCAAATCGAGTGTCATCAATGCTGATCCTCAACCAGGCACCAAGGCCAGCTCCTATTGAAGCCAAGATCAGACTGATGTCCCGACAGGAGCTGATGCTGACACCGAGCCCCGACCCGGACCCTAAATCGAGCCTAGCACCAAGGCTAGGCCCCAGATCGACTCCTACGAGCCCCAGAGCCCAACAAGACTTTAAAGAGACTCATGCGGCATCCTTGAAAGCTTGGCCGAGACAGAAGTCAAAAGGCCCGGGGAGATCAGAAGAAGGCCTAGAGTTGAGCCCGACACCCGAGGCGAGACCATGCCTGGATACCACAGAGAAGCACTTCTGTTTCAGCCAACAATTGGCCCATGACTTTTGGGAAATTCCAACAGCCCTGGATAGCTTGAAGTCTCAGGATCACCCTCCAACAAATGGTGATCAATTTGGAGGAGTATTGAGGGAGATAGGGCTAGGACAAGTCCTAGTGATGCTTGGCCTAAACATCCAGGAATGGAGCTCGGATGCTGATCCGAGGAAGTCAAAGGAAGGAGCTACGATCAGGACCCCTCCTGAGCCTGATCCAAGGAGGGATATCTGACCATTCATGATACGGGATATGAAGAGAAGATGCCAAGTACTTCCAAACAAGAAATCCTAATCAAGCTAGGATTTCCCGATTTTGGACAGATTTCTAGCCTGACGAAGAATGACGAATTTGGGCTACCTGAAGATAGAATTTGGGCTGAAGCCCAAAATGAAAGTTGAAGCCAATGAGGTCTACTAGTAATCCGACAAAGGGCTTATTTTTCCTATTTTATTTGGTATTTATTTGGCAATTTCTCCCAGAACCCGTTCTGTTGTATTTTAGGATTTTTCAGCCTCCTTTTTAGGAGTTCTAGTTTAGGTAGGATTCTTTTCCCTTCTAGGATTGGAATCCTAATTTTCCCTATTTTTAGTCTAGGTTAGGATTAGTTAAAGTCCTCTTTAGGTTTTCTAATTAGGACTCTTTTTATTTCTTTATTTTATTATTTAGGAAGTAGTGTTTAGGGAGGAGAGCTTGTTCCCTCACCTATATAAGGAGGCCGCCGGCCACCTTTTGTACTCAGAGTTTTTATGAAATAAACCCCCTTTGATAGAACTCTGTTCTTGAAACCTTATTGTATTTGCATGTTGCGATACTGAAGGCTCCGACTTATCATCAAGAGCATCCATCTCTTGGTGTGGCGTCTACGACTTGATACTTCTGGTTCCCAGCTGTTATATAGCTGACGAGTCAAAGTCCTCATCCACCCCCGGTTCCCGACGGTTCTACCTCGTTGCACGGTCTCAACTTGCAGTGTTCAAGGGACGTCTGCCCACGGTTGCAGCGGTTCACATCAGTTGGTATCAGAGCACGGTTCAGCTCAAGGACCACAATCTATCCCAGTCTTCAGGTTTGAAACCCTGAATTCATATGCTTTACTGCTTTTTAGAAAATTGTTCGAAAATCTTCTTCTATTTTAGTTCCTGTTCAAGTGTCGATTGTAAGGCAAGAAAATATTGGTGGCCGATCAAGCTATCAAAGAAAAATACACAAAAGAAGAGTAGAAAAAAGAAAACAAAAAGCAAGGCCACCCTTGCCAAGTTCTTTATTTTCGTTGTAATAGTGTGTTTAATAAGAGGGGATAGATTAGCTTTCGTTGCTTGTGTTGTTAATTGAGCCACAACCCTACTTTTAGCCACTAAGTTATTGTTTCATCGAGTCCAAGAAAAGAGAGTATTAGAAAATCATATTAGAAAAAGCCTTTGTATTAGTTTGATACACTAACCATGGCAGAATGGAGGCTACGTATGATGGAGCTTCGTTGCCTGAATGCACGCCAAGCCCTATACGACATAGAAGATTCGGTTAGAAGGTTGGAACGAAGAGAAGCTGAAAAATTCCCAAGGAGAGCATGGACGAGTGGAGCTGGAATAGCTCAAGCCCCAGACCCGGCATTAAATCAATGAAGGCCGAGCCGAACCACACAAGGTATCCCTAATCCTAGTCTAAATTTGAATATTGGGACTAACCTTTTGAGTGGGATTATTTGTTACGAGTGCCAAGAATGAGATCACACGGTGAGAGCCTGCCACAACAAACGAATGACGATGGAAAGGGTGGAGAGAAGAGAAGAAGCTTCCGGAGCCAACACTGTGCTCAGGCCCTTGCCCAGCACTAGGCCCAGCACCGTGCTCAGCGTCGTGGCAAGCACCGAGCCCAGCGCCTGCCCAGCACCAGCCCAGCGCCTGCCCAGCACCAGCCCAGCGCCTGCACCAGCGCCCGAGCGCCTAGCACCGGAGCCCCAGCGCCTACCCCCGCCGCTCAGCCGCGGCGCCCCAGCGCCCCGCCGCAGCCCTTTTGCGCCCAGCCCCGGCGCCCCAGTGCCCCGCCCCAACGCCGAGCACCGGAGCCCTAGCGCCCAGCCCCGACGCCCCAGCGCCCAGCCACGGCGCCCCAGCTCCCCGCCCCGGCCTTCCAGCGCCCGAGCGCCCAGCCCCAGCGCCCCAGCGCCAGCCCCGCGCCCCAGTCTCGGCCCCAGCCCCGACCCCAACCCCAACACCAGCCCCAACCACCGACACCGTGCCCCAGCACAAGCCTAGGCTCGAGCCTAGAGCACCCGTACCAGCCCCGGTACGGCCCGAAACCCCACGGAGGCCCGACAAAGCACCAGGTCAAGTCCTATACTCCCCCGTGATTATTTTTATTATTTCTAAAGGACTACCAGGTAAGGATTTGAGGACGAATCCTCTTCAAGAAGAGGGGGATGATGTGATCCTTGCCATGAAGCCCGGCTTGGACACGACTGATGCCGATCCGGCCCGAGCACTGATGCCGGCCTGAGAATACACCGGCCCCAGGCCCATACCAGCACCACCCCCGGAGCCTAGAAGAGCCCAAGCCCCAGATCCAGAAGACACCCCTGGGAGAATGTTGATCCTCAACCAGGCACCAAGGCCAGCTCCTATTGAAGCTAAGATCAGACTGATGTCCCAACAAGAGCTGATGCTGACACCGAGCCCCGACCCGGACCCTAGACCGAGCCTAGCACCAAGGCTAGGCCCCAGATCGACTCCTACGAGCCCCGGAGCCCAAAAAGACTTTAAAGAGACTGATGAGGCATCCTTGAAAGCTTGGCTAAGACAGAAGTCAAAAGGCCCGGGTAGATCAGAAGAAGGCCTAGAGTTGAGCCCGACAACCGAGCGGAGACCATGCCTGGATACCACAGAGAAGCACTTCTGGCCTAGCCAACAATTGGCCCGTGCCTTCTGGGAAATTCCAATAACCCTGGATAGCTTGAAGTCTCAGGAGCACCCTCCGACAAACGGTGATCAATTTGGAGGAGTATTGAGGGAGATAGGGCTAGGACAAGTCCTAGTGATGCTTGGTCTAAGCATCGAGGAATGGAGCTCGGATGCTGATCCGAGGAAGTCAAAGGAAGGAGCTACGATCAGGCCCCCTCCTGAGCCTGATCCAAGGAGGGATATCTGACCATTCATGATACGGGATATGAAGAGAAGATGCCAAGTACTTCCAAACAAAAAATCCTAATCAAGCTAGGATTTCCCGGTTTTGGACAGATTTCTAGCCTGACGAAGAATGACGGATTTGGGCTACCTGGAGATAGAATTTGGGCTGAAGCCCAACATGAAAGTTGAAGCCCATGACGTCTACTAGTAATCTACCAAAGGACTTATTTTTTCTATTTTATTTGGTATTTATTTGGCGATTTCTCCCAGAACCGTTCTGCTGTATTTTAGGAATTTTCAACCTCCTTTTTAGGAGTTCTAGTTTAGGTAGGATTCTTTTCCCTTCTAGGACTGGAATCTGAATTTTCCCTATTTTTAGTCTAGGTTAGGATTAGTTAAAGTCCTCTTTAGGTTTTCTAATTAGGACTCTTTTTATTTCTTTATTTTATTATTTAGGAAGTAGTGTTTAGGGAGGAGAGCTTGTTCCCTCACCTATATAAGGAGGCCGCCGGCCACCTTTTGTACTTTTTATGAAATAAACCCCCTTTGATAGAACTCTGTTCTTGAAACCTTATTGTATCGGCATGTTGCGATACTGAAGGCCCCGACTTATCATCAAGAGCATCCATCTCTTGGTGTGGCGTCTACGACTTGATACTTCTGGTTCCCAGCTGTTATATAGCTGACGGGTCAAAGTCCTCATCCGCCCCCGGTTCCCTACGGTTCTACCTCATTGCATGGTCTCAATTTGCGGTGTTCAAGGGTCGTCTACCCACAGTTGCAGCGATTCCCTACGGTTCTACCTCATTGCATGGTCTCAATTTGCAAGTTATTCCTCTAAATCTAGAAACTGGGAGAGACAGTCCGAAGGTATTAATAGTCAGTTAGGCCTCGAAGAGAAGATCAAAGCCGAAGTTCAGAAACGCCTAAGGAAAGCTTGTGCCCCCATTAATCCTCCATCACTTTCTGTCTCCGTTACCGACTGTGAGTGGTGTGGCTCATGTGCAAACAATGGAAGAAGCAGTCAGAATTTTGGAAAAGCAGGTGTCTGGTATGTGGAAGAAGTGGATTTTGTTGGACAAGGCTTCCCCAACAACCAACATGGATACTCTGGCTACCGCCAGTAACACTACAAGAAACTGTGTCAGTTGTAGGGGTTATGTATTGACACCGGTAGGGGTTATAACCCCTACAACGACCATTGTAGCGGTTATTTAAAACCGCTGCTAAATTGTCCGGTTTAAACGGCCAGTTGTAGCGGCTACGGAACCGCTACAACGAGATCTACGATTGTAGCGGTTCATTTGTAGCGGTTTTAACCCCTACAACTGTCAGTTGATCAACGGTGGAGATTTAACATCATAAAGTAATATTGAATTGATTAATTAAATATTTAATTAATTTTATTAGCTGTTGCAGTTGAAGAACCGCTACAACAGATATATTAAAATAAAATAAAAAGTGAGATAATGTGTATTAATTAGAAATTACGTATTTGTCATTAATCAAAACTGCTAAGAAAATCAAAATTACTAACAACTGCAATATACATCGTCATTTTCCAGGCAATCTATTGTTTAGAGGTTCTTAATCAATCTATCTAAGAATTAATTATTTTCGAGTTTGTCCTCAATGAATTCATCAAATCCCCAATTGAAACTTCCACTATACAACTGAACGACCAAAATTGAATGGATTCCTCGACAAGTCGAACACGAACAGAAACGCGGCAGCTTCTTTGCCGAAATCGTGAATCAATAGCATATCCGAAGTTGAACAAGCGGCAGACTTCTTCATCGGATTTCTAGTCACCTACGTGAACATCGAGAAGATCAGCTGAGCAGTAGGGTTCTCCCTGTCGAGAATCGACTACGCGTCAGAAGGCCGGAACCCGCCGCACACGCACCCACACACCATTGAGCTGGTGTTCATCTTGGAAGGCGAGTTGGACAGTCGGTCATGATAACTCTGCTGCGTCTTTCTTCTTCTTCCTCTTCTCCTTCAAGCTTTGGGTCGGAGGTATGGTGGACGACGACAGATGGATAGGGGTGCGACGACGGCTGATGGATAGGGGGTGCGACGGTGGTGGGACACCAAGTAGAGTGGTGGCTGAGAGGGGATTTTAGGGTTTTGGTTCAGAGAATGATTTTAGAGTGGCTGCTAAGAGAGGGAAGAAACAAAGTAGGTTTAATTAATTTTGAGAGAAAAAATAAGGGAGAGGGTTCAAAAATTCAATGGTTGTGATAACGGCAAAGTGTGTTTCTTTGATTTAATATAATGGTTGTGATTCCTTGATCCGTGTGAAATCAAATAGACCAATAGACAATCAGAGAGTTATTTATTGGTCATTAAATATAAGGAATTTGGACCATAGATTTGAAAATTTTGCTGTAGGGGTTCCGTTGTAGCGGATAAATACATTTGTAGCGGTTTTTTATAACCCCTACAATGGGCCCGTTTCCAGATTTTGTTGTAGCAGTTAGTAAACCCCTACAACGGAATCCCTATAACGGACACTGTTTCTTGTAGTGTAAGATTGCCTCAGCTGTAGCAACAATAAGTAAGCTTCCAAGAGCTTCACCATATAATTCCAGCATGAATCAAAACCAGAACAACCAACCATCTGGGTCATTTTAAGAGCAGAAGCCCGGAAGTCAACCAAGTGGAGCTTACTAGCCACCACACCGGAACTAGGGTAACTATGGTATAGCACTTGGCAACCACCAGAATCAATACTTCAACAACAGCTATCAAGGACTAATGGCTTCACCGGAGGCCAACAACCCCAAAAGACAATGCAACAAGAATCCAAGGAGAGTGAGATAGACAAGAAGCTCAATCTAATCATCACCAAACTTGACAACCATGACGCACAATTCAAGGCTCAAGAAGCCTTGAATCAAAGCTAGATAAGGACAGAGAATGTAGAGCCAACTGATGACACTCGAATTGACGTGATTATCAGCCTCATTTAAGTGACATTTCATTGCTTAAGACACGGTTTTTAGGGTAGAATAACGAATATTCAATCAATTGCCCTATCTCGTGCCATTTGTGTTACTTTGGCCCGTTTCGGGTCTATTTGATTGTTTTCTAGTGTTTTTATGTTAGCACAGGTTTTTGCCATCAAATAAGTAGCCAAGGACGTGTCTAAGGCGTTGGAACCTCGAGAATGCACCGGAATCGATCTGAGGAGCCAACCAAGTCAAACCAAATCCTGCCCCATTTTACAAAGGAATTTTCGGCGAAAACACCTAGGGTTTTCGGCGAAAATACATGAACAAATCCACTAGAGATCAACCAAAGAAGTTTTCGGTGAAAACATGAAGTTTTCGCCGAAAACCATCAGTCCGAAAAACGCAGGAGAATTCAGCCGGCGGACAACCTATTTTGCAAAGGAATTTCGGCGAAATACTTTTGATAATCATAATTTCCAACTAATACCAAATACTTCAAGGATTCTCAAGAGTTCTGAAGGAGAGTTTAGAGTTCGAAGAGCTGGAAAGAGATCGTGACACCATCCCTTCCATCTCGAGGACTCGGAGCTAGGATTGCAGTCTACCGGAAGATCGAAGTTCGGCCGGAGTCGTCTTAATTAGGTTTTTCATATACTTTTCTGTTCTTCCTCTGGATGATGAACTCTTTCTTTATCTTAGATTCTTTCGCGATGAACATGAGTAGCTAAACTCTTAGAGCTTAGACTAGATGAACCCTAAGTGACCCAGGGCTTTAAAGCGGTCACGAATCGGCGGTGATTAGATCCAAAGTTCAATTAGTTTCTCTTTCATGTTTGGTTTGTTCTTCGTTGTTCATGTTTCTTGTTTGGATTGATCACCTAGATTAGATTCTTGTTAAGCTAAGGATAGAAGCGAACGCTCGCCTTACTTTAAAACATCAAACTGAACAATTAACCTTATAATTGGAGTGTGCCTTTCGTAGGAACCAGTTAGGGTTAATCCACTGCAAGAGTAACACATAAATCGTTAGTAATTCCACCAGTTAAGTTAAGTCGTTGCGAGAGGCGACCGTACCCGGGTGGCTAATTAATCTTGGTAGCTAGAACGGATAGAGTGAACGTTCGCTGGTCTTAAACCTAAGGGTTAGGAGTTATGGTGGTGTCTTAGAATTGATTGAATGAGAATTGAAATACGCTGATCTGTTGATTGCCTATGCTCTGGTGAATGAAGGGGGATTCGAAGTCTAAGTTCGTCTGTCATCTCTGTTTTCAACCCTAATTTCCAATCTGTTTTTAGTTTCAATTTTTAATTTCTCTGCATTTCTTAGAATTAGAAGTCGTGGAACTCACACCACGCACGAAGTGTTTAATCTAAGTAATTTGCTAGCTTATTTGAGTAGTCAATCATTAGAAGACCCGTGGAATACGATCTACCCTAGCTTTTTGATGACACTCGATTTTACGTGATTATCATTTAAGCGACATTTCTTGGCTTAAGACATGGTTTTTAGGGTAGAATAACGAATATTCAATCGATTGCCCTATCTCGTGCCATTTGTGTTACCTTGGCCCGTTTCGGGTCTATTTGATGGTTTTCTAGTGTTTTTATGTTAGCACAGGTTTTTGCCATAAATACGGTAGCCAAGGACGTGTCTTAGACGTTGGAACCCTGAAGAATCACACATAAATCAACCGAAGAAATCGCTCAAGTCAAAGAAAACGCCTGCCCCATTTACACATGTATTTTTGGCGAAAACACCCTTGGGTTTTTGCCGAAAACGTAAGAAGGAACCCACTGCCCCGAGTAGGAAGAAGTTTTCTGCGAAATTCCTCTACTATTTTCGGTGAAAATCCCAGTTGAAATCAGAAAATTCTGGGTTGATATAAATACAGAATTCGGCGGCTAATAAGGGGGACGGACACTTTTGTCGATAAGGGAATAGACACACACACACAAACGAAGACGGAGAGAGAGACAGGGCGAGTGAATAGAGTTCAAAGAGCCAGGAACGGATCGTGACGCCATCCATCCATCTCGGAGAGCCAGTGCTAGGAGTTGAAGATCCAGCAGATTGAGGCTGCCAGGAAACATCGAAATTAGGTTTTACAGTTCTTCTCTGTCTTCCTACCTGATATGTATTCTTCGTTTGTCTTCGATTCTTCTGTATTGAATATGAATAGCTAAACTTGTGTAGCTTAGATTAGATGAACCCTAAGTGACCCAGGGCTTAAAGCGGTCACGGATCGGCGGTGATTAGATTCAAAATTCATTCAGTTTCATCTTTGATGTTTGATTTGTTCTTCATATCTGTGTTTCTTGTCTGGTTTGGCCACCTAGATTAAATTCTTGTTAAGCTAAGGATAGAAGCGAACGCTTGCCTTACTTTAAAACATCAAATCGAACAATCAACCTTATAATTGGAGCGTGCCTTTCGTAGGAACCGATTAGGGTTGATCCATTGCTAGAGTAACTCATTAATCATTAGAATTTGCACCAGTTAAGTTAAGTCGTTGCGAGAGGCGACCGTACCCGGGCGGCTAATTAATCGTGGTAGCTAGATCGGATAGAGCAACGTTCGCCAGTCTTAAACCTAAGGGTCAGGAGTTATGATGGTGTCTATGAACTGAATGAACTAGAATCAAAAATCGCTGGTATGTGACTGCTGTTTCTCTGGTAATCTAAGGGGATTCGAAGTCTAAGCTTGTCTGTCACCTTTCTAGTCAACCTTTCAATCTTCAATCTTTCTTCGCTTTAATTCTCATTTCGAATCAACTTTGTATTTTAGTATAGAAGTCGTGGAACTCACACCACGCACAACCTGTGTTTAAACTTGAATTAAATTGCCAACACCTTTGAGTAAGGAAGTAGAGGAAACCCCTGGAATACGATCTACCCTAGCTTTGTTAGCTTTGTTAGTTATTTGTTTGAACCCGAACAACGATCTTAGGTTCACCAAATTGGCGCCGTTGCCGGGGAGCTCTTCTATTTCATTGAAAGAAGAGTTGGCAATTTTATTCTTCTACCCTTCCATCTTTCATTTTCCATTACACTTCGATTTTACACCGTTTGTGTTTGTTTTTGTCTCTTGCACATCATAGCAGGTATAGAAGCAGATCACTTCCGTTCCATCTTCCTTTACCGCAATGGTTACTCTTAAGAGTGTTGCGGACTACAGTAAGCCGCGCGCATCTAACCTCCGATCACCCATCACCGTGCTTACTAATGATGATGACCCTGACTATGAGATTCAGATTCCTCTCTTGGAGCTAATCTCTAGGGACATACAATTCGAGGGAAGACCAGATGATAATCCCTGCACACACATAACCAACTTTTTGGCTGTCTGCGACACCTTCAAGTCTGGGAATCTCAATAGGAATGCTTTATATCTCCGAGCTTTCCCGTTTTCTATCAGAGGTGCTGCTAAGCAGTGGCTCAGTAGTAAACCGCCGGGTCACTACACTGACTGGGAGACATTAGCTCAAGATTTTGTTGAGGAATACTTTCCTCCTGCGAGGACAACTGCTTATAAAGATCGCATCTCCAGGTTCACTCAGAGAGAGGATGCAAGCCTTTATGACACTTGGAATGAATTCCAATCTCTTCTCTTTGACTGTCCTCACCATGGGTATGAACAAAGACAGTTGGCTGAATTCTTTGCTCGTGGTATCATCAAAGTGGGTTAACTGCCTAGCTGGCGGATATTGCACCGCCCTCACTCCTCAGGATGCTCTTCTACATTTTGCTAGTTGTGCTTTAAAGTCTAGAAACTGGGAGAGGCAAAGAGAAGGAACCAAGAGTCAGATAAGTGTTGCAGAGCAGATCAAGGCAGAAGTTCAGAAGCATCTACAAGCAGCTGGTATACCCCTCGACTCTCCGTCAGCTACCGTCTTTTCAGTTGACTGTGGCTGGTGTGGGTCCTGTGCTCATAACGGCGGAAGCTGCATTAACTTCGGCACAATAGAAGTCTGGTCTACAAAAGAGATCAACTTCATCGATCAGGGCTTCGCTAATAATCAGAAGGCTATGCCGGTTACAGAAACTACGTGCCACGGAATCAGAACAACCGGTTAGTGGATCCTTATTATAGACCTCCGGGATTCATTGGAGGACAACACCAGCCTCAAGCTAAGCCGTACTACAATAGAGACATGGATTATGAAAAGAAGTTCGATCAGATTATGAGCAGACTTGACGACCACGACATTCAACTAAAAGCTCAAGCTGCACTCAATCAAGGACAGAGAGCTCAAAGCCAGAGGATAGAGGATGCTATAAGTAATATGACTAAACTCT
This sequence comes from Linum lewisii, assembly GCA_034768395.1. Classification (NCBI taxonomy): domain Eukaryota; kingdom Viridiplantae; phylum Streptophyta; class Magnoliopsida; order Malpighiales; family Linaceae; genus Linum; species Linum lewisii. The sequence goes on from CM068298.1 coordinate 34,351,687, forward strand.
TTACTAGCAATCCTCTCCTTAACCCAGAAGCATTTCAAGCAGACTCCTATACAAAGAGCGAACACGCTCAAGCCATTACCACCAGGAGCGGCAAACAAACAACTGATCCCAAGGCTTCAGAACCTGAAGAAATGCCAGATACCAGTGCCGCCATGGATATGCCAGAAATTGAGGATATCACAGAAGAGGAAGAAGAAGCATCTGCTCCTCCTCCTAATCCGCCCAGAACAGCTCCTGAGCCTGTTTTGGCGCCATATGTTCCTCGGATTCCCTTCCCAAAAGCTGCAAGGAGCAAGGCTAAAGATCACGACACTCAGTACAAGAAGTGGTACAATGTTCTTAAAACTGCAGAGATCAAGATACCAGTGACTGAAGCTTTGGAAATCATACCACCACTTGCGAAATTCTTTAAGGATCTCGTGAAGAATGTGAAGAATGGGGAGGCGTACTCTGTCACGCTTACTAATGAATGTGCGTCTATTCTCGGTGCACCATCTCCCATTCGACAGCCGCCACCACCCCCAGCTAAGTGCCTTGATCCCGGTTCTTTTACATTACCGTGCATTATTAATGGCATTAAAATTGATCGTAGTCTGGTTGATTCTGGTGCTTCTATTAATGTTATGCCTGTTTATTTATATGTAAAGCTGAATCTAGGGCAATTAAAACCGATTACTCTGCATCTCGTTTTAGCCGATAGATCTGTCAAACGACCTAGAGGTATGATAGAAGATGTAACTGTTTGCTGTGGTCCGTTTACTATAATGGCAGATTTCATTGTTCTAGATACTCGTGAGTTAGACGGAACACTTATCCTAGGTCGACCTTTCTTAGCAACTGCTGGTGTGAATATAAACTGCAAACATGGCTTGTTAACTCTAAGCGTAGGTCAAGAGAGTGTTGCATTCTGCATTAAAGATAGCATGAGATATTCTGTTGCTCAAGATGATAAATGTTATGCTGTTGATCCCTTAGAGTTGGCCTCGGTCAACTCCCTTACTAATGCTTTATCTAGTGATCCGCTAGAGTTGTGTTTGATTTCAGGGATTGACAATGCGTTAGACGATCCAGAGCAGTGCCTATGGCAAGATGAACTAGACAAACAGAAGGCAACATTCACACCCATCACTGCGCCCACACATATTGAGCCAGCATCGAGTCGGATTACTACTTCATATGAGAATCTGCCAGAACTTACTTTAAAGGAGCTGCCTGACCACTTAGAATACACATTACTGGGGAAGGACTGTCAGTTACCAGTCATCATTAGTTCCAAACTATCTCCCGAGCAGAAAGAGCAATTGATTAGGCTACTCAAGAAGCATGTCCGAGCTATTGCCTGGCAGTTAGCAGACATCAGCGGCATCTCTGAAACCTTCTGCAAACATCGGATAGTTGTTGATGAAGAATTCAAACCAGTCAGACAACCCCAACGCCGACTTAACCCTCTGATGCAGGAAGTTGTAAACAAAGAAGTACTCAAGCTTCTAGATGCCGGTATCATCTATCCTATTGCCGACAGTCCTTGGGTCAGCCCGACTCAAGTCGTCCCGAAGAAAGGAGGAATCACAGTCATCCCTAATCCAAAGGGTGAACTCATTCTTACCCGAACAGTTACCGGATGGAGGGTCTGCATCGATTATCAACGACTCAATGATGCCACCAAGAAAGATCACTTCCCACTACCGTTCATTGATCAAATGCTTGAAGGATTGGCTGGTCATGAATACTACTGCTTCTTAGACGGGATGTCTGGTTACTTCCAAATACCCATCGAGCTTGAAGATCAAGAGAAGACGACCTTCACATGCCCGTTCGGTACGTTTGCTTACCGTCGTATTCCCTTTGGTTTATGCAATGCTCCCGCTACCTTTCAGAGATGCATGCTTGCAATATTTGGAGATCTGGTAGAGAATGTGGTGGAGGTGTTCATGGATGACTTCTCCGTCTATGGAGATTCATTTTCAAAGTGTCTGGCTAATTTAGATAAGGTGTTAGCCCGTTGTGAGGAGACCAACCTAGCTCTTAGTTGGGAGAAATGTCATTTCATGGTTACCGAAGGCATTGTTCTGGGCCACAGGATATCTAAGACCGGTATAGAAGTCGACCGTGCTAAGCTTGAGACCATTGCCAGCTTACCGCCGCCGACCTCAGTTAAAACAGTTCAAAGTTTTCTCGGTCATGCTGGATTCTACCGGAGATTCATCAGAGACTTCTCCAAGATCACTCTTCCAATGACGAAGCTCCTTGAGAAAGATGTTCCTTTCATCTTTGACAAAGCCTATCTTGAAGCTTTTGAGACCTTGAAGACTCAACTCACCACCGCACCGATTCTTACAGCACCAGATTGGAATCTCCCATTCGAGATCATGTGCGATGCTAGTGATTTCGCCGTTGGCGCGGTTCTTGGTCAGAGAAAGGAGAAGAGATTTCATCCTATCTATTTTGCGAGCAAGACACTCAATGATGCTCAGAGAAACTACACCACTACGGAGAAAGAGCTTCTGGCTATTGTTTACTCCTTTGATAAGTTTAGACAGTACCTGGTTCTTTCACATACCATTGTCTACACAGATCATGTTGCTCTGCGCCATCTATTAGCGAAGCAGGATTCAAAGCCACGTCTCATCCGGTGGATCCTTCTCCTCCAAGAGTTCGATATAGAAATTAAAGACAAGAAGGGAGCAGAGAATCTAGCAGCGGATCATCTTTCCCGATTGGAGGAATCACAAACAGGTAAGTCTACTACCCCTATCAATGATTCTTTCCCTGACGAGCTTTTGCGTGTTGAAACGTTTGAACAGGTTAACAGCATAGCTATCGAACCCTGGGCAATCCCTCACGCTCAAGATCTGAGTAATGCCGCCGATTCAGATGAGCCTTGGTATGCAACTCTGGCTAACTATCTCTGACACGGCATTGTACCTCCTGAACTGGATTTCAATGCACGCAAAAAGCTCTTTAAAGAAGCCAAGTCATACTTCTGGGATGAGCCTTTCTTATGCCGCATCAGTCTTGACGGGATGATCCAGAGATGTGTCTCTTACACTGAAGCAGCTGACATCATGCGTAAGTGCCATGAAGGACAGTTCGGAGGACACTTTGGAGGAAACCGCACGGCAAGAAAGGTACTTGAAACAGGTTTTTATTGGCCTTCAATCTTTAGTGACTGCGACGTTTTTGCTCGACGTTGTGATGCATGCCAGTGATCAGGTAATATCTCAAATCGTAATGAGATGCCCCAAATTGTTTCTTTAACTGTTGAAATTTTTGATGTTTGGGGAATCGATTTTATGGGTTCGTTCACACCCTCCAACGGAAACAAGTACATTCTTGTAGCCGTTGATTACGTTTCTAAGTGGGCTGAGGCTGAAGCTTTACCCACTAATGATTCTAGAGTGGTGGGACGTTTCCTTACCCGTCTTTTCACGCGTTTTGGTTCACCGCGCTTCATCATAAGCGATAGGGGTACCCATTTCCATGGACAATTCGATCGGGTGTGCAAACGCTTTGGCGTCACCCACCGAATGTCCACAGGTTATCATCCTCAAGCGAATGGTCAAGCGGAAGTGACGAACCGTGAGCTCAAGCGGATTCTTGATAGGACAGTTGGTCGGTCTCGCAAGGACTGGTCATCTAAGCTTAATGATGCCTTATGGGCATATCGAACTGCCTACAAGACCCATCGGTACCTCACCGTATCAGCTGGTCTATGGCAAGGCATGTCATTTACCAGTTGAGCTTGAGCACAAGGCATTATGGGCTAACAAAGAATTGAATATGAGCTATGCAGTAGCAGGTAATAACCGCCATGACCAGCTCGTGGAGGTGGGCGTTCAACTGGCTGTGGAATGCGGTGAGGAAGTGTTTCACAATGCTCGAAATTTAATGACAGGTCGATGCCCCGTGCTATGGCGAGGTCAGCACCTATATGCTCAATCGGGATACGAGGGATATCGGGGCCCCATTTGTCACCGAGCTGGAGGTTGTCGATCAGAAGTGAAATGAAAGGCCCCCCTGGAAGCTCAGAAGGAAGCGCGTATCGAAGGAAGCTCAGAAGAAATCGCCGCTGAGATGAATGAGAGGCTAGCGCGTATCGAGAAATGGCAGCTTGACTACTCGGCTGGTTCACTTCAATGGCAGACGGACCGGGTAGCGCATGAGGAGACCCAGAACGAGCGATGGACCATTCTTCAGCAGTTCATAGCCGACCAGTCCGCCAGACACAAGGAAGAGCTCGCATGGCGACAGCACATGGAGCAGCGGTTCGCCACTACCACTCCACCCCCTCCCGCGGAACAGTGATCAGGTTATTTCTATCCTTTTCCTTTTCTTTTCTTTCTTCTTTTCGGGTTTCGACCCAATTTTATTCTGTGTGGATCCGGGACACTTGTCCCGGTGTCCTTTTGATCTTTTTGTTGTTTGTGTTTTGTGGGTTTTTCAGTAGCTCCGCTCCGCTCCGGACTCTCCGCGTTCGTCCACTACACCGCCCTCCAGGTTCTTCGTTTCTCTCTACTTTAGTTTAGTCCTGTGAGGACACAGAACAGTTTAAGTGTGGGGTAGGGTGTTAGATAACCATGCATGATCTTGATTGCCTATCCTCGTGTGCTCATGATTCCAGTCCAGTCTCTCTAGCATAGAATTGCTCAATTCTTGACTTTTGATGTTAAATTGACTTCAATTTTAAACAATGACGTCTAGACAATTCCACTTAGAACCTGTAACCAACGTGTTGGCACTGATATTAAATGAGTCTAGGTCAGAACAGATCATAAATCACTTCTGTAGTTGAAACTTGAATTAATTGAATTGATTGACTTGTTAATAACAGAGCTCGATAACACCATTCTAAGATGATAAATGCTAGCTTCTTCCATGTTTTCACTCCATATTTGATCATCTGTGATTGTGGCTTGAGATTAGACGGAAATCCAGTTCAAAATCTTGTGTAAAAAGTTATAACTAGCTAGGATTAAAAGGCTAAATGGTGAAATCAAGTAATTGAGTGAATCAAATCAATGCTAAAGTTCTTTAAAGTGCTGAAAAAATCAAAGCTAGGCAAGCCCGACACCTAAGTGAAGTGTTCGGGTTGAGCACTAGCATAGGCACAAATACTGTGAGCTAGGCAGGTCCAACACCTAAGTGAAGTGTTTGGTATCGAGCACTAGTATGCAGTAAATAAATTACAGAAAGTTTGAATCTTGAAAGAAATGGTTGTTTAAATCGGTCCTAGCTAGAACATGTAACGTACATATCTAGAAACGGTTGAACTCGAGTCGATAGCCACGTCACTTTTCCTACCTCCGCGTCCACACCATGGCTAGAGCTTAAAGTCTTTTTGATTAGAGTTGGTGTTATCGTTGTCGGCTAATTATGATTAATTGTTCTGCTAAGAAACGATCTTTGTTAAAACCACTACTTGAAGTGTGCAGAAATTAGTGTGATCGAAAACTTATTTGGTTGATGTTCTTGCATGTGTAGGTCACTCTTTCTACGTGGAACAGTCTAAACCAAATTGTTAGAATTGAATCTCAGTTTAATCTTGTGTCATTTATGAATTTGAGTGTGTTCTAGTTCAGTTTGCTTGAGGACAAGCAAAAGCTTAAGTGTGGGGTATTTGATGACACTCGATTTTACGTGATTATCAGCCTCATTTAAGCGAAATTTCTTGGCTTAAGACATGGTTTTTAGGGTAGAAAAACGAATATTCAATCGATTGCCCTATCTCGTGCCATTTGTGTTACCTTGGCCCGTTTCGGATCTATTTGATGGTTTTCTAGTGTTTTTATGTTAGCACAGGTTTTTGCCATCAAATACGGTAGCCAAGGACATGTCTTAGACGTTGGAACCCCGAAGAATCACGCATAAATCAACCGGAGAAATCGCTCAAGTCAAAGAAAATGCCTGCCCCATTTACACATGTATTTTCGGCGAAAACACCCTTGGGTTTTTGCCGAAAACGTAAGAAGGAACCCACTGCCCCGAGTAGGAAGAAGTTTTCGCCGAAATTCCTCTACTATTTTCGGTGAAAAACCCAGATGAAATCAGAAAATTCCGGGTTGATATAAATACAGAATTCGGCGGCTAATAAGGGGGACGGACACTTTTGTCGATAAGGGAATAGACACACACACACAAACGAAGACGGAGAGAGAGCCAGGGCGAGTGAATAGAGTACAAAGAGCCAGGAACGGATCATGACGCCATCCAACCATCTTGGAGAGCCAGTGCTAGGAGTTGAAGATCCAGCAGATTGAGGCTGCCAGGAAACATCGAAATTAGGTTTTACAGTTCTTCTCTGTCTTCCTACCTGAGATGTATTCTTCGTTTGTCTTCGATTCTTCTGTATTGAATATGAATAGCTAAACTTGTGTAGCTTAGATTAGATGAACCTTAAGTGACCCAGGGCTTAAAGCGGTCACGGATCGGCGGTGATTAGATTCGAAATTCATTCAGTTTCATCTTTGATGTTTGATTTGTTCTTCATATCTGTGTTTCTTGTCTGGTCTCGCCTTACTTTAAAACATCAAATCGAACAATCAACCTTATAATTGGAGCGTGCCTTTCGTAGGAACCGATTAGGGTTGATCCATTGCTAGAGTAACTCATTAATCATTAGAATTTGCACCAGTTAAGTTAAGTCGTTGCGAGAGGCGACCGTACCCGGGCGGCTAATTAATCGTGGTAGCTAGATCGGATAGAGCGAACGTTCGCCAGTCTTAAACCTAAGGGTCAGGAGTTATGATGGTGTCTATGAAATGAATAAAACTAGAATCGAAAATCGCTGGTCTGTGACTGCTGTTGCTCTGGTAATCTAAGGGGGATTCGAAGTCTAAGCTTGTCTGTCACCTTTCTAGTCAACCTTTCAATCTTCAATCTTTCTTCGCTTTAATTCTCATTTCGAATCATCTTTGTATTTTAGTATAGAAGTCGTGGAACTCACACCACGCACAACCTGTGTTTAAACTTGAATTAAATTGCCAACACCTTTGAGTAAGGAAGTAGAGGAAACCCCTGGAATACGATCTACCCTAGCTTTGTTAGCTTTGTTAGTTATTTGTTTGAACCAGAACAACGATCTTAGGTTCACCACTTTTGTTAGCTTTGTTAGTTATTGATTGAACCAGCACAACGACGGGTTCATCAAATTGGCACCGTTGCCGGGGACTTCTTTTGATTGGTTGAAAGAAGAACTGGCAATTTATTCTTCTACTTTCCATTTTTCACTTTTCCACCCACTTCGAGTTTACACTGGTTTTTGTATTTTTTTATTATTTGTAGGTTGCTCACAGGTGTATACATCGCCGCCCTTGGACTCGCTCCCAAACCGACAAGGCTAAGAGTACAGAGAGACCAAGCAGTTCTGCTCCACCCCGACAATCACAGATTCCAATGAGAAGCATAACCAATCCACCTTCATCCATCCTCAGATTAAGATCGAGGAACTGAAGGAGAGTTCCGCATCTTCACCTTTACCGACATCTTCATTCGTTTCATACACCGAGTCACTTTCACCTCCTCCATCTCCTACCATGACTGATCAGTTACCACCACCACCACCACCAGGCGGAAATCCACCACCACCACCTACAGAAAAGAGTCTAGCTGACTACAACAAGCTGAGCGCGACTAGCGTTCGATCTGCCATTGCCGTGCCGCGCGTTGAAGGAGATCCTGACTATGAGATCAAGATTCCATTCTTGACTATGATCTCTAGGGATCTACAGTTTGAAGCAGGCCACTAGACAATCCGTGCACACATCTGGCGGATTTCCTTGATCTCTGCAGCACTTTCAAGAACGGAAATCTCGACAAGAACACTCTTTGCTTGAGAGCTTTCTAATGACACTCGATTTGATGTGATTATCAGCCTCATTTAAGCGACATTTCCTTGCTTAAGACATGGTTTTTAGGGTAGAATAACGAATATTCAATCAATTGCCCTATCTCGTGCCATTTGTGTTACCTTGGCCCGTTTCGGGTCTATTTGATGGTTTTCTAGTGTTTTTATGTTAGCACAGGTTTTTTGCCGTCAAATAAAGTAGCCAAGTACTTGTCTAAGGCGTTGGAAACTTGAGGAATTGCACCGAAATCGATCCAAGGAGTCAATCGAGTCGAACCAAAGTCTGCCCGGTTTACAAAGGAGTTTTTCACCGAAAATACCCTAGTGTTTTCGGCGAAAATGCAAGAACAAATCGACTGATGCTCATCAAAGGAAGTTTTCGGCGAAAACCCTAAGTTTTCGCCGAAAACAAGTGATCCGAAAATCATAGGAGAAAAGCAGCCGGCGGACCATCCATTTACACTAAGATTTTTGGCAAAAATTCCCTAACATTTTCGGCGAAAATATCAGGCAAAATCCGGCGGTATTAGGGTTAAGTATAAATACTTAACCGGCGGCCCAAATCAAAAGAGCTCTTTTACACAACAACATAATTACCAACTAATACCAAACTTCAGAATTCTCTCAAGTTCTGGAGCAGAGAGTTAGAGTCGAAGAGCCGGAAAGAGATCGGGACGCCATCCCTTCCATTCGAAGACTCGGAGCTAGGATTGCAGTTTACTGAAGATCGAAGTTTGCCAGAGTCGTCTTAATTAGGTTTTCAGATTCTTTCTGTTCTTCCTTTGGATGATGAACTCTTTCTTTGTCTTTGATTATTTTGTGATAAAAATGAGGTAGCTAAACTCTTAGAGCTTAGACTAGATGAACCCTAAGTGACCCAGGGCTTTAAAGCGGTCACAGATCGGCGTGATTAGATTCGAAGTTCAATCAGTTTTCTTTCATGTTTGATTTGTTCTTCACTGTTCATGTTTCTTGTCTGGATTGATCACCTAGATTAGATTCTTGTTAAGCTAAGGATAGAAGCGAACGCTCGCCTTATTTTAAAACATCAAACTGAACAATTAACCTTATAATTGGAGTGTGCCTTTCATAGGAACCGATTAGGGTTAATCCACTGCAAGAGTAAACTCATAAATCGTTAGTAATTCCACCAGATAAGTTAAGTCGTGCGAGAGGCGACCGTACCCGGGCGGCTAATTAATCTTGGTAGCTAGAACGGATAGAGCGAACGTTCGCCGGTTTTAAAACCTAAGGGTTAGGAGTTATGGTGGTGTCTTAGAATTGATTGAATAGAATTGAAATCCGCTGATTGTGATTGCCTATGCTCTGGTGAACGAAGGGGGATTCGAAGTCTAAGTTCGTCTGTCATCTCTGTTTTCAACCCTAATTTCCAATCTGTTTTAGTTTCAATTTTTAATTTCTCTGCATTTCTTAGAATTAGAAGTCGTGGAACTCACACCACGCACGAAGTGTTTAATCTGAGTAATTTGCTAGTTTATTTGAGTAGTCAATCATTAGAAGGCTCGTGGAATACGATCTACCCTAGCTTTTGTTAGCTTTGTTAGTTATTTGATTGAACCAGCACAACGACGGGTTCATCACCAACTAAGCAACATTGTCAGCCTCCTCTCTAGTGGTCGCACTATGGGTCTATTGTCAAGCCAAACAGACCCGATCCCAGGAATGAGCATGTGAAGGCCATCTTGACAAGAAGTGGAAAGAAACTAGTTGGTCCTACAACCCCTGATCAAGTCATGATTCTAGATGATATTTTCCATCGACATGCAGATATCAAGGATATCTTGACTGAGGAAGAAGACAAAGAAGAAGAAGAGGAGGTGACTGTCCCATCTCCTCCACCGCTAGTTCTGCGCCCCTCTCCCTCCTTATCAGCCGAGGATTCCATTTCCCAAAGATTTTCTGAATAATAAAAGGACCATGACAGCCAATACAAGAACTGGTACTTAGTCTTCAAGAACACAGAGATCAAGATGCACTCACCGATGGTATTGAGATAGTTCTGCCTCTTCGGAAATTCTTGAGGGACTACAAGAAGAACACAAATAAGGGAGTAGTGTCTTCTATCTCCCTCAATGACGAGTGCTCTTGTAACATCCCCGCCCAACCGAACGGGTTAGAACTCAAGTCTGGGTGACTAGAGTGCCGGAAACGGTACTTAAGAGGGTCTCTTGAGGTTTGGGACGTTTGGGTGTGTGCCGGGTTGAAGTTGCAAAAGAGGGGAACTGTGTACAGTACCAAAAGTGCCATTTCGGGCCCTAATGTGCGCAGGCGCACATTTAGAAGTGTCAGGCGCACTTTTCAATTAATTCAGCAACTTTCGGCAGAATATTCAAAATGTGCGCCTTTTAGGGGTCAATGTGCGCCGGCGCACATTTTGACAAGTCAGGCGCACATTTTGTGCATAAAAGGACGGAAATTGCACAATAATCCGTATTTTCGTTTCCCTTTCTCTCTCCCCGAAAACCATTGACGAACTTGGAGCGAGCAACCTTCGAAGGGTGATTCCGGGAGCTGTAGAGTCGGAATTGGGATCCGTTTGTTGCTATGGATTCGAAGCGACGAGGAGAAGAGATCGCTAACCTTATTTTGGGGTTTCTGGGTGTAGGTCGTGAGCAGTAAGGAAGGGTAGAGCTACGAGTTTGGTGGTTGGAAATCGAGTTTCTGGGGAACTAGAAGACGATTTAGAGCCTCGTCTTCTATTCCAGGTGAGGGCCTAGCGTTGTGTATAGTTTTGACGGCGTGAGGAGTTTCAATTGGACTTAGAATAAAACCTAGGTTATGCATGAAGATGATGAGCGTAAAAAGGGGATAAACTGTTCTGTGAATGTACTTGATGCTATTGAGATTGCCGTGATTGATGTTGTTGTTGATTGCTATGATTTGGGGTTGGGTGTGAATGAAATGAATTGACTAATGGATTGACATAGGAATGAGAGTTAGCGTGGTTGGGAGATGAGTGCAAGTGTTATGAAGTTATAAATTGCTAGTTGTGGATGCAGGAGAGTTGCCCTGCCAATGTGGGGTCGCTCTGAGTATGAGGGACAGGTGGGTGACCCCCTAGACTCATGACATGGGCCTCCCCTGTACTTGCAGGTGGGGGTGGCCGGTGAGCTCCGGTTACCCTTTGTTTGATTGTAAGTGTGTATGGTGGTCGTGGCTGGAGCGTGGAACCCAGGGATGTACTGGAACTGTGTATGTGATATGAAAGGATGATGTGAATTGTGCTTGTGAGAATGAGCTTGGTGGTTGGATTTGTGGTGTTGGTTTTTTGAATGTCCAAGTAGAACCTGAAGGAGCCCACACTACCCCACCCCGAAATACTTGTGATCGAGTCCGATTCAACTGGGGTGAATCCCATGAGGAGGTCATGGTTGTTGATATCTCCGAAATGGAAGGATCCCAATGGGATGCCGTGATGCTCCGTGGAGAAGGATCCCTAAGGGGATGCGTCGTGTTACTCCCTATGAGGGAAAGATCCTGCGGATGTGTGTTGAGGATGTGGCCGGCGGTGGTGGTGTGGAAACTCCTTGGCGCCTAATAACCACCTAGATAATTGAAATGTGTATGTCCTTGTGCTTGTGGTTGTGGCTTGACTTGATTGATGGATGGATGTGATGATGCTGTTGTGTTGTGGATTGATTACCACTTCGGAGTGATTCTAATCGTTATGAATTTGTGCATGAGAACGAGAACTGACCAACGTGATCACCTAGACTGCTTTTAGGGATTTAAAATATGGAAAGGGGGGTTGGTTGGTTCCATTGTTGAATGTCTTGTGCGGAGTTGGGACCGCACCATAGAGTAGGACAACGTGTAGGTAGGCCCCAGTGGGTTCACTCAAATTTCAATAGGAAATTGATCCTTTCTCCCTTTCAGGATCTCGTGGCTAAGAGAGTGGTGTGTGCCAGAGTTGAGGGTGGATTCCGAGAATGCTGGACTGAAGCTATGAGGTGAAGACTGTGCCTACTTGGAGTTGACCTATTTATATTTCATTGACAGGAACATTTTGGGGTTTTACTGGGATTTGTGTATCTTTCGGTTACGTTGGATTTTATGGGTTTTATGTTGGATTTGGAGTTGTAGGCACTTATGTTTTCATGGTTTATGGAGGCCTCTCACTTAACCTCTTTATTTAAAGTTTGGATTTGAATGTTATCACCGTCGATTTAACCCTTGTTTTTACTCGGTTTACCTGGGACCCCACCGTTCAACCACGGGTTAACTCGGGTTGATTTCGGTCGGGTGTTACGCTCTTCCATCCTCTGTACTCGCCACCCCCGACCACCCCCAGTTAGGTGTCGCGATCCTGACTGTTTTACTTTACCATGCACCATTAAGGTATAAAAATTGATCGTAGCTTATCTGACTTAGGTGCCTCGATTAATGTGATGCCTACGTGCTTGTATGAAAAACTAAATCTAGGAGAATTGAATCCTATTAGTTTAATGTCACCTAGCGTGATGATAGAGGATTTCAAGTTCGTTGCGGCTCGTTCATCATTCTAGCTGATTTCGTTGTATTGGATTCCCAAGAGGTAGAGTCACCCTCCTCTTAGGACGACCATTCCTGGCAATAGTCGGCGCAACCATCGATGGCTCATTGACTTTAAGGGTCGGAAAGAATAGTGTTACATTCCGCCTCAAGGATGGTATGCAATATTCTGTTTCTCAAGAGGCCAATGTTTATCTATTGATTCTGTCCGAGTTGGTCTTGGCCAACTCTAATATTAATGAAAAGTCTAGCGTTTTTCAAAGATTTGTATGACAGGAATTGAGCAGGCACCCATCCAAAGAACAAGCCGATGGTGCAGAAGACAGAGGAGAAAAGGAATAGAAGCACCCATTGGTGGAACTCGACGAGTTAGAGATCATGGAGACGCGAAGGAGACATGCAAAGCAAAAAAGAAAGTGACTTGGAAGCCAATTGACCCTTTATCATCCGCCAAGCCACCGGGAAGAAAACATGCACGTAAAGGATTTGATTAGGCCATTCAAAGTGATATGATCCAACAATGCTGCCCTGATGCCAATCAAAATTCCTACACCCCACCAAGGCCACCTGGCCGAGATAAACCCTAGGGCCTCACAAAAGCATAGAGAGCCTAGGGCAGCCATCTTCCCAACCCTAAAGCTAAGGTACGCCTGAAAGATCGACTAAGTCCTCCCTTACAGGTAGAAAGGCTCCACGAGATGGAATATATCGCAGGCCATGCTCTGGCCGAGGATAAAGCCCTAGCACTGGGGAAAAGCCTCCGCCTGCTCCTAGCCTGACCTCCAGGAGCCCTGAAGAAGAACCCGTCACTCGAGTGACCCTCTGGAAGCATTTCTGGAGTATAGGAGGAAAAGACCCGAGAATACCTGGGCCTGGAGAGGAGAGCTTCCAAGGAATGACCCTGAGCTGAGCCTGAGAAAATTGGAGTCCTTGGCCCCGAGGCGGACACTTAGGCCAACCCAGCCCCCGGGGAGCTACATCAGGAGCTACATGATGCCTACCTGAAGCTTAAAGAGAAGGCCCAAGCGGAAATGGAGAAGGCCCAAGGAAAGAGCAGCCCCGAGCCCTAGACCGGCAACCGGACCGATCAGAGAAATTCTAGGAGCCGACCACGAAGAACAAATCTTTTGGACAAGGCCCTTGCCACTGAACCAGCCCGAGCACCAGGCCGCGACCGCCACCCGAACCAAGTCCGGCGCCTGCCCCGTCAAGCCCACCGGCCGCCACACGTGCCCAACCACCTGAGCAGCCGTACGCGCCAGATTAGGGTTTTTTACCTAATTTAGGTCTTTTATTCTGCTTAAAAGACTACAACTATTTTTTATGTTTTATTTTCCCTTTTTAGTAGGACTATTTAGGGGGTTTTAAGATTCTTTTTAGGAAGAATTCTTTATTTATTATTATTTAGGAAGTAGTGTTTAGGGAGGAGAGCTTGTTCCCTCACCTATATATAGAGGGCCGCCGGCCACCCTTTGTAAAAACAACTTTTATGAAATAAACAACCCCTTTGAAAGAACTTTGTTCTGAAACCCTATTGTATCTGCATGTTGCGATACTGAAGGCCCACTTATCATCAAGAGCTCATCTCTGAACGTGGCATCTACGACTTGATACTTCTGGTTCCCAGCTGTTATATAGCTGACGGTCAAAGTCCTCATCCGCCCCCGGTTCCCGTACAGTTCTACCTCGTTGCACGGTGTCCAACTTGCGGTGTTCAAGGGTCGTCTGCCCACGGTTGCAGCGGTTCACATCAGTTGTATCAGAGCATGGTTCACTCAGGGACCACAATCTACCCCAGTCTCCAGGTTCACCTGGATTCATATCCTTTTTATTTGCTTTCTTATAAAATAGATTCAAAAATTCCCTTCTATTCAGTTCTTGTTTTCAATTTCGATTTGTAAGAAAAAGAAAAGAAAGCAAGGCCACCTTGCCACGTTATTTCCTTTCGTTGTAAGTTTATTTCTAAGAAGAGGGATAGAAAATTGCTTCCGATTGCTAGAAACTAACCATGGCAGACGAGAGATTAGCCAACATGGAAGGCCACCTCGAACCTTGACGCTACTATGGCCGCCGTCCAAGAAACCCTAGCCAGGCTTCAAGCCGAGAGATGACAAGATGAGCGCCGAGAAGACAGCCCCGAAGGTCTGAACAAAGAGCCTGACGGCTAGCTCAGGAGATTGACGATGACTTGAGCAACCTCAAGCTCACCGTGCCTAAGTTTGCTGGCAAATACAATGCCGACGAGTACATGGATTGGGAGAGAAGTATGGAGGACTTCCTCGAGTGCCACCACTATTCTGAACGTAAGAAGGTAATCCTCGCCACCCTTGAATTCACTAACTATGCTGCTCTATGGTGGAGCCAGTTCAAGAACAGAGTTCAAAGGGATGAAGAAGACCCCATCGAGTCATGGAGAGACCTTAAGAGGATCATGAGGAAGAGGTTTGTTCCGGGAACCTATACCCGAGACCTACACACCTCCCCCCGGGAACTTAAAACAAGGCACCATGTCCGTGGAGCAATACACCAAGGAGATTGAGATGTTGGTAGCCAGACTTGACCTCCGAGAAGAGCCCGAAGCAAAGATAGGCCGGTCTGTGGGTGGGCTACACCCCGAGATCATGCACCAAGTCAACCTACTTAACTATGTTGACTACGAGGATCTCAAGGCCCTAGCTAACCGTGTGGAGAGAGAGTTGAAGAGGGGTTACAGTAGAAGATCAGCCAATGCCCCATGGAGAGGAGGCCTGAGTACAAGCCAAGCCCCATGGAAGCCCGAACAGCCCCGAGGCTCAAGCTCACGGCCAAACCCTAACCCTAGGGATTCGGCCCCACTGGTAACACCTGCTCAACCTACTTCTAAGGTTCAGAATTCTCAACCCACGTCCTAGTGGAATTGTGTGCTTTAAATGACAAGGTAGAGGACATATATCAAAGGACTGCCCTAACCAACGGACGATGGTGGTAAGAGAAAGAGGAATCGAGAGCGATGATGAAGAAGAGGAGAAGAAGGAAAAAGAAGAAGAGTCTGATGAAGGAGAAGAAGTTAAGCTCGAAGGGCTTGAAAAATTTGCAGGTTCACCTCTAAAACCCTAGCACTCCGGCGCCCCGGCCCCAGCCCCGTCGCTGTCCAACCAGGCCCCAGCACTCCAGTGCTCATCTCAGCCCCGGCGCTGCCCGACCAGGACCCAGCGCCCCAGCGCTCGGCCCCATCCCCGGCACTGCCCGACCAGGCCTCGGCGCTCTAGCGCTCGGCCCCGACCCCGGCTGGCCCTGCCTGACCAGCCCCGGAGCCCAAGCGCCCGACCCCGACTGACGCTACCCGACCAGCCTCGCTTCCCAGCACCCGACCAGGCCCCGGCGCCGCAGCACTCGGCCCTGATGTCGACTGGCCCCGCCTAGACCAGTCCTAGCGCCCCAGCACCCGGCGCTACCTTGCCCGACCAGGCCCCGGCCGCCCTAGCACCCGGCCCCAACCTGTCGCTGCCCAATGCCCCCAGGCGCATCACCACCCGACGTGGCCCCCGACCATGAGTCCGGCGCGTCCCTGCCCAACGCTCACCACCGGTCCTACCCGACCCCGGCTGCCCCGACACGATGATGCCCGACGCTACCAGACCTGCCCGCCGCCGCCGACTCCCCACTGGCCGCCGCCGCAGCCTCACCACTGGCCGCCGCCGCAGCCTCACCACTGGCCGCCGCCGTCGGCTTCCTACTGCCCGTCGCCGCCAACTTCCCACGGCCCGACGCGTCACTGCCTGACGCCGCCGCCTTCCCACTGGCCGCCGCCGCCGGCTACCCACTGCCCGCCGCCGCCGCCACCCCCACTGCCCACGCCACCTCCCCACTGTCCGGCGTCGCCACTCTGCCCGACGTGCCCTGGTTTACCTCCGGAACCTACGGCACCCCCGTGCACCAACCCGACACTTCACCGACGGTCCCCTGTGCACCCAAGATTCAATGGGAGATCACCTCCCGACGGATTCTGAGGGCTGCCCCGGGGGAAGAAGATCCGGATGTTGACCCGGATGTGGATATGAGTGAGGAACTTTCACCCCCTACCTCCCCGAGCCTTAACATTATTGTTGATAGTTTTTCAGGAGAGGGAGCTATGAAGACTGATGGAAGAAGCATTGAAGGACCCGAGCCTTGGTCCGTTACTGACTCAAACGACACTCCTTGGTTTAAAGATGAAGCTGAATCATCCCCTACCGTGGCCAATAAAATTGCTAAAGTTTGAAGAGGGTGATGAGTGCTAGAAAAGACCCCGAGATGGATTTGGGGACAAATCCAAGGCAAGAAGAGGGGAATGATATGATCCAACAATGTTGCCCTGATGCCAAATCGGTATTCCTACACCCCACCAGGGTCACCTGGCCAAGATAAGACCCTAGGACCTCACAAAAGGCATATAGAGCCTAGGTGATATGACTTGGCTCCACCGCCCCGGGCCACAAAGGTAACTTACATCCCACCAAGGTACCCCCGTAGAAGGTAGAACTCCAGGCCCATACAAAAAGCACCTAGAACTAAGGACTGGCTACTTACGAGCTCTCAAGCCTAGAAATGAACTCAAGAACAAGCTCAGGTCTGCCCAACGGGAAGGAAGGCACCCCGAGATGGAAGGGAGTTCCAGGCCATGTTACTGCCGAGAACCTAAGCCCTAGACCGAGCACTGAGTCCCAGTCTTTCCCCAACCTCTCTTCCATGATCCCTCTAGTCAAACACACGTCCAAAGCCATCTGGAGAGAGAGTTCTGGCGTACAGAAGACAAGAAGATTCGAGATATGTGGCCAAGACAGGTTGGCTTCCGACGGACCCTGCCCCGGCCCCGGCGGATACGGCCAACCAGGTCCTGCCTCGGCTAACCCTACTCCACACTCAGAATCTGGCGGACAAGTTGAAGCCAGAAGACTCAGGAGGTCAAAAGACTTGGGAGGAACCTCACTTGTCTGAGGAAATGTCTAGTAGAAGGCCAGAACAGCCCGGCATCACCAAAACCCTAGCACCGGGTCCGGAGCAGTTGATGCCGAGCCGGTCACCAGCACCGAAGGACGCCACCCGACCACCCGGTCACCCGGAACCCGCGATAATTACATAAATGCCACCGCGCGGGTTCCAGGCACTCTTCCTAGCTGCGTCCGGAGTCCAGCCCACGCCCGGAGGTTTTCCTAATCCCACCCGGACAAGGACACCCGGTGTGCCCTAATCCGCCCGGATTAGGGTTTTGCTCAATTTTGCCAGTTTTAGAGTTTTAATCTCGGACAACTATATTTATTTTAATATTTTCTTCGGCCTATCTTTTAGGATTATTTTAGTCTTTCCTTGTTAGAGTTGGAACCGGTTTTTGCCACGCTTGGGCTATAAATAAAGGCTTCGACCACCAATGTAAGACAGATTATTTGATTATTGAAATTTCAGAACTAAGTTCTTTTCCCTTCAAGTCTTTGCTCGTTGTTGCTTAGCTTAAGGTTTGGTTTATCATCAAAGGCTATCATCCTTTGTTTGTGGCACCAATTCGACCGAATACCTTGGGGTTCCTAAGTCTATACTTAGTGGATTTCAAGTGTTCTCCGCGGTTTCATTAGTTAGGTTCTCGTGGGGCTGATAATATAGTTTTGGGTGTTGAGTCGATCCCTTCCTGGAGAAGGCGGTTCGCATCAGCTGGTATCAGAGCACGGTTCAACTCTTGGACCAACAATCTATCCCAGTTTTCAGGTTCTTCTACTTGAATTCATATCTTTTAGATTTCGTTGTTTTCAGTTTCAGAAAAACCCTAAAAAAAATCATGCATTGTGTTTGTTCTATTCTTCTACCTGTCTTTAAGTTTTTGTTGTGAGAAAAAGCTGTGGCCGATCAAAGAAAAGAAAAAGAAAAGAAAAGAAAAGAAAAATCAAAGGTCTAGAAAAATTGACCTAGCTAAAAAGCAAGGCCACGTTCACAATCAAGGTAGTAGATTAAGTTCAAGAAGAGGGGTTTTCATAAGTTTAGCTACTAGCTTTCGTACTACTAGCTTTCTTAGTAGAACACCCAAATTTGTTTGTCTTGTCATCCCACGACCTAGCATCAAGATTCTAGCCCCTAGAAATCCAAAACCCTAGCTATAAGGTCTTGTTTTGTGTCATTGATAGACTTAGACTTCAAAGCTTCGAAGAAACTTGCAACTACCTGAATTGGAATTGTCTTTGTTGTGAAATTTTCAAAGAAAACCCTAATTTGAGTGACTTTAAATTTTCATACACGAGTGGTAAGAAAAAGGAGTGTATGAGGTTCATTAGAGAGATATTGGGAGGTTCTTTGTTCTGTACTAATCATGGCAGATGAGAGGCTAACTGCTATGGAGGCACGATTGACTGCCATGGCTGAAAACATGGCCCGTTTCACCGAGCAGTTTGGAGATCAGAATGGAGATGGCCCCCGACGACCAAGGAGGAATGTGCAAGAAATTGATGATGATGTGAGCAGCTTGAAGCTCAATGTACCTAAATTTACTGGCAAGACAGGCCCCGACGAGTACATTGATTGGGAGAGGAGCATGGAGGATTTCTTTGAGTGCCATAACTATTCCGAGAGGAAAAAGGTAACCCTAGCCACAATTGAGTTTACTGACTATGCTGCCTTGTGGTGGGCTCAACTCAGGAATCAGATCAGGAGAGAAGAAGAGGACCCTGTCCTTAGTTGGATGAGTCTCAAAAGAAAGATGAGAAGAAAGTTTGTACCGAGCAGCTACAACTGAGACTTGCATACCAAGCTTCGATTTTTGAAGCAAGGGAACATGTCGGTTGAGGAGTACAACAAGGAGATGGAGATTCTGGTTGCACGGCTTGACCTGGATGAAGATGAAGATGCCAAGATAGCACGATTCACCGGAGGATTGCAAAAGGAGATTCTACACCAAGTCAACATCCTCAACTTTGTTGACAATAATGACTTGATAACCGTGGCTACTAGGGTTGAGAAGGAGCTAAAGAATGGTTTTGGGAGAAGGGCTACCCCTCCGCCACCGATCAGTGCCCCGGTGAGAGGAGATGATGTGAACCGCTGCAACCGTGGGCAGACGACCCTAACCACCGCAAGTTGAGATCGTGCAACGAGGTAGAAACCTTCGGGAACCGGGGCGGAATAGTACTTTGAAGACGCCACGCCAAGAGATGGATGCTCTTGATGATAAGTTGATCCTTCAGTATCGCAACATGCAGATACAACAAGGGTTTCAAACAAAGTTCTATCAAAGGGGGTTTATTTCATAAAAGTTGTGAGTACAAAGTGAGGCCGGCGGCTCTATTTATAGGGAGGGAACAAGCTCTCCTCCCTAAAGTCTAACTCCTAAATAATAATAAAATAAAGAGTCCTATTCTTAAATAGTCTCCTAAAACCCCTAAATAATCCAACTAAAAAGGAATAAACATAAAATAATAGTTGTAGTCTTTAAAGCAGAATAAAAGACCTAAATTAGGTCAAAAACCCTAATCCGGCCATGTGTGGCGGTGGCGGGCCTGGTGGTTCGGGCTGGTTCGGTGGCAAGGGCCTTGTCCAAAAGACATGTTCTTCGTGGTTGGCTCCTTGGAATTCCTCTGATCGGACCGGTTGCCAATTTAGGGTTCGGAGCTTCTCTCTCCTTGGGCTTTCTTCCTTTCGGCTTGGGCCTTCTTCTTTAAGCTTCAGGTAGGCCTCCAAGTGGCTCCGGACGTAGCCCTCCGAGGCTAGCCCAAGTTTCATGCTTCGGGGCCACGGACTCCACTTCTTCTCAGGGTTCGGCTCAGGGTCAGTCTTTGACAACTCTCCTCTTCGGGCCAAGGGTTCTTGGGCTCTCTTCCTTCTGTACTCCAGGAATGCTTCTAGAGGGTCACTAAAAGAATCGGCTTCTTCCTCAAGGCTCCTAGAGGTCAGGCTAGGGACAGGCTGAAGCTTCTCTTCGGTGCTAGGGCTCATACCATCGGCCAACAGCATGGCATGGGACAGCATTCCATTCCTTGGAGTCTTTCTACCTGCAAGTGAAGGATTTAGTCAATATTTCTTGTCATACGTTGGTTTTAGGGCTCGTGGACGGCCTTCCCTTGGATTCATTCGCTTCTTGAGAGGCCCTAGGGTCTTGTCTCGGCCAGGTGAACCCTGGTGGTGTGTAGGAGTACCGATTGGCATCGGGGCAACATTGTTGGATCATATCATCCCCCTCTTCTTGCCTTGGATTTGTCCCCAAATCCATCTCGGGTCCTTTCCTAACACTCATCAGCCTCTTCTAATCTTCAGCACCATCATTCTTAGACTGAGGAGTCTCACTTGAGCCAGTAACGGACCAAGGCTCGGGTCCTTCAGTGCTCTCTTCTTCAGTCTCCATAGCTTCTTCCCTGAAAACTATCAATAATAATGTTAAGGCTTGGGGAGGTAACGGGTGAGAGCTCTTTACTTATCTCCACATCCGGATCAGCATCCGGATCGCCCTCGCTCGGGGTAGCTCTTGAAACTCGTCGGGAGGGATTCTCCCATGGAACCGGTGGTGAAGCGTCGAGCCGGAGCACGGGGTGTCGGGGGTGCCGGAGGTAAACCAGGATACGTTGGGCAAGGTGGTGGCGCCGGGCATGGTAGAGCCGGCGGCGGGCAGTAGAAACCTGGCGGCGGCGAGCAGTGGGGTGCCGGCGGTGACGGGCAGTGGAGGATCGGCGGCGGCGGGAAGTGATGCGGCGCGGGAAGTTATGCGGCGGCGGCAGGTGGTGATGCGGTGACAGGCAGTGGAGGACCGGCGGCGGGTAGTAGAAATCTGACGGCGGAGAGCAGTGGGGTGCCGGGCGCTGGAGCGGTAGGACTGGTCAGGGTAGCGCCTGGGCAGGGGCCGAGTGCTGGGGCACTGGGGCCTGGGGCAGCGCCGGGGCTGGGGCTGAGCACTGGGGTGCAGGGCCCTTGGGCAGCGCCAGGGCTGGGGCTGAGCACTGGGGTGCTGGGGCCTGGGGCAGCGCCGGGGCTGGGGCTGAGCACTGGGGCACTGGGGCCTGGGGCAGCGTCGGGGCTGGGGCTGAGCACTGGGGTGCTGGGGCCTGGGGCAGCGCCGGGGCTGGGGCCGAGCGCTGGGGCGCTGGGGCTTGGGGCAGTGCCGAGGCGGGGGCCGAGCGCTGGGGCGCTAAGGCCTGGGGCAGTGCCGAGACTGGGGCCGAGTGCTGGTGCCACGACCGGGGTCAGGGCTAGTGCCTGGGCTAAGGCCGGGGCAGGGGCATGGGCAGGGGCCAGGGCTGAGGCTGGGGCTGATGCCGGGGCTGAGGCCGGGGCTGATGCCGGGGCTGAGGCCGGGGCATGGGCCGGGGCTGAGGCCGGGGCTGGCGCTGGTGCTGAGGCCGGGGCACCGAGTGCTAGGGTTTTAAAAGTGAACCCTGCAAACTTTTCAAGCCCTTCGGGCTGAACTTCTTCTCCTTCTTCTGACTCCTCTTCTTCTTCCTTCTTCTCCTCTTCTTCATCGTCCATCTCGATTCCTCTTTCTCTTACCACCATCATCCGTTGGTTAGGGAAATCCCTTGAGACGTGTCCTCTACCTTGACACTTAAAACATACAATTCCACTAGGACGTGGGTTAGAATTCTGAACCGTAGTAGTAGGTTGGACAGATGTTACCGGAGGTGCCGAACACCTAGGGTTAGGGTTTGGCCGTGAGCTAGAGCCTCGGGGCTGTTCGGTCTTCCATGGGGCTTGGCTGGTAGTCGAGCCTCCTCTCCACGGGGCACTGGCGGATCTTGTAGTGTAACCCCTCTTCAATTCTCTTTCCACGCGGTTAGCTAGGGCTTTGAGCTCCTCGTAGTTAGCATAGTTGAGTATGTTGACTTGATACATGAGCTCGGGGCGTAGCCCACCTACAAATCGGGCTATCTTCGCTTCGGGTTCTTCTCGGAGGTCAAGTCGGGCTACCAACATCTCGATCTCCTTGTGATGCGAACCGCTCCTCAATGAAGGGATCGACTCAACACCCAAAACTATATTACCAGCTTCACGAATCCTAACTTTTGAAAACCGCGGGAATACTTGAAATCCACTAAGTATAGACTTAGGAACCCCAAGGTATTCAGTCGAATTGGTGCCACAAACAAAGGGTGATAACCTTTGATGATAAACCAAACCTTAAGCTAAGCAACAACGAGCAAAGACTTGAAGGAAAAAGAACAAAGTTCTGAAATTTCAATTATGACTTAACGTGTCTTACAATGATGGCCGAGGCCTCTATTTATAGCACAAGGGTGGCCTAAGCCGTCTCCAACTCTAATAAGGTAAGACTAAAATAATCCTAAAAGATAGGCCGAAGAAAATATTAAAATACACAAAGTTGTCCGAGAGTGAAATTCTAAAACCGGCAAAAATTGCACAAAACCCTAATCCGGGTGGATTAGGGCACGCCGGGTGTCCGTGTCCGATCGGGCTTAGGAAAACCCTCCGGGCGCGGGCTGGATTCCGGACGCGGCTAGGAAGAGTGCCCGGAACCCGCGCGGTGGCATTTCTGTAATTACCAGCGGGTTCCGGGTGACCGGGCGGTGGGGTGGCGTCCTTCGGTGCTGGTGACCGGCTCGGCATCAAGTGCTCCGGACCCGATGCTAGGGTTTTGGTGATGCCGGGCGGTTCTGGCTTCTTTCTGGACATTTCCTCGGACAAGTGAGGTTCCTCCCAAGTCTTTGGACCTCCTGAGTCTTCTGGCTTCAACTTGTCCGCCAGGTTCTGAGTGTGGAGAAGGGTTAGCCGAGGCAGGGGCTGGTTGGCCGTATCCGCCGGGGCCCGGGCAGTGTCCTTGGGAAGCCAACCAGTCTTGGCCACATATTCTCGAATCTTCTGGTCTTCCGTACGCCAGAACTCTCTCCAGATGGTCTTTGACGTGTGCTTGACTTGAGGGATCATTGAGGAGAGGTTGGGGCAAGACTGAGACTCAGTGCTCGATCTAGGACTTAGGTTCTCGCCAGTAACATGGCTTGGAACTCCCTTCCATCTCGGGGTGTCTTCCTTCCCTGTGGGGCAGACCTGAGCTTGTTCTTGAGCTCATTTCTAGGCTTGAGAGCTTGTAGGTAGCCAGTCCTTAGTTCTAGGCGCTTTTTGTATGGACCTGGAGTGCTGCCTTCTACGGGGTACCTTGGTGGGGTGTAGGTATACCTTTGTGGCCCGGGGCGGTGGAGCCGGGTCATATCATCCCCCTCTTCTTGACGGGGATTTGTCCCCAAATCCACCTCGGCATCCTTCCTAGAACCCATCACTCTTTTCCAAACTTCAGCAATCTTGTGGGCTACGGCCGGGACAGATTCATCCTCATCAGTAGCACTAGGGGTGTCATTTGAGTCGGTACTGGACAATGTCTCGGACTCTTCAGTGTCTTCTCCTTCAGTCTCCATGTCTTCCACTTCGTAAATGCCATTAACAGTAATGTTAAGGCTCGGGGAGCTGCTGGGGGAGGGTTCTTCACTCATTTCCTCATCCGAGTCTGCTTCTGGATCTTCTTCGCTCGGGGCAGCTTTTAAAATCCGCCGGGAGATGACTTCCCATTGAATCTCGGGACGGGTGGCCGTCGGATTCATGACCGTCGGGGGCGCCGGGTGGCCGTCGGGGCCGGCGCTCGGCATCAGGTCGTCAAAGATCCCTCCGGCTTCCTTCTGGTCAAGATTGGCCGAAGGAATGTTCAAAAGAACCGGGGTGGACCGATTGACATCATCCGGCGCGGACAGGATGTCCGGAGCAGTCGTGATGCTAGGCCGGGGCAGGGCCGGTGCCAGGCCGGGGCAGTACTGGGGCCTGTGCCGGGGCAGCGCGGGGTGCAGGGCCGGGGCAGTGCTGGGCGCTGGGCCGGGGCAGTGCTGGGCGCTGTGCTGGGGCAGTGCTGGGCGCTGGGCCGGGGCAGTGCCGGGCGCTGTGCTGGGGCAGTGCTGGGGCAGTGCTGGGGCGTGCGGGCGCCGGGCAGTGCCAGGCGCTGTGCTGGGGCGGTGCCGGGGTGATCACTCGATTGCTGAAGGCTGAAAATTTTTCCAAGCCTTCTACCTCAACTTCTTCTCCTTCACTCGATTCTCCCTCCAATTCTTCAGCAATTGGTTCCTCCTCGTCGTCTGTCACGACTTCTCCCTCTCTAAGCACCATGGTTCGGGTGTTAGGGCATTCCCTTGCCATGTGACCCCTACCTTGACATTTAAAACACACAATGGCACTTGGCCGAGCGTTAGTAGTAGGGATTTTTGAACCAAGATTAGGGTTTACCCGTGGTGCCGACCCTTGGTTAGGGTTTGGTCGCGATCCGGCGCTCCGGTTATGGTTTGGCCGGTATGGGGTGTGGCCGGCGCTTCGGTCTCCTCTCACCGGGGCACTGATCGGTGGCAGCGGGGTAGTCCTTCTTCCAAGGCCGTTTTTCAGCTCCCTCTCAACCCTAGTAGCCACGTTGATCAAGTCATCATAGTCAGCAAAGTTGAGAATGTTGACTTGATGCAGAATCTCTCTTTGCAACCCTCCGGTGAAACGGGCTATCTTGGCATCTTCATCCTCACTCAGATCAAGCCGTGCAACCAGGATCTCCATCTCTTTGTTGTATTCCTCAACCGTCATGCTCCCTTGCTTCAAGGATCGAAGCTTGGTGTGCAAGTCTCGGTTGTAGCTACTCGGTACAAACTTCCTTCTCATCTTTCTTTTAAGACTCCTCCAAGTAAGGACGGGGTCCTCTTCTTCTTTCCTGATCAGATTCCTGAGTTGGGACCACCACAAGGCAGCATAGTCAGTAAACTCTAGTGTGGCTAGGGTTACCTTTTTCCTCTCGGAATAGTTGTGGCATTCAAAGAAATCCTCCATGGCTCTCTCCCAATCGATGTAGTCGTCGGGATTGGTTTTGCCAGTGAATTTAGGCACACTGAGCTTCAGGCTGCTCACATCATCATCTTCTTCCTGCTCATTCCTCCTTGGCCGCCGGGGGCCATCTCCATTCGTGGCTCCGAACTGCTCGGCGATTCGGGCCATGTTTTCAGCCATGGCGGTCAGCCGGGCATCAAAAGCGTTGAATCTCTCATCTGCCATGGTTAATCACGAACAATAGGCCTCACAAAATCTCTCTAATGAACCTCACACACTCTTGTTCTTACCACTCGTGTATGAATTTTTCAAGTCACTCAAATTATGGTTTTCTTTGAAATTTTCAAAACAAAGGCAATCTCAATTCAAGTAGTTGCAAGTTTCTTCGAAGCTATGCAGTCTAAGTCTACCAATGACACTAACAAGACCTTATACCTAGGGTTTCGGATTTCTAGGGGCCAGAATCTTGAGTTAGGGCGTGGGATGACAAGACATACAAATTTGGGTGTTCTACCAAGGAAGCTAGTAGTGCGAAAGCTAGTAGCTAACTTATGAAAAACCCCTCTTCTTGAACTTATTCTACTACCTTGATAGTGAACGTGGCCTTGCTTTTTTTTTTTTTTAGATAGGTCAATTTTTCTAGACCTATGATTTTTCTTTTCTTTTCTTTTTTTTTCTTTTCTTTGATCGGCCACAGCTTTTTCTCACAACAAAAACTTAAAGAAAGGTAGAAGAATAGAACAAACACAATGAAGCTATTTTTTTAGGGTTTTTCTGAAACTGAAAACAACGAAAACTAAAGGATATGAATTCAAGTAAAAGAACCTGAAAACTGGGATAGATTGTTGGTCCAAGAGTTGAACCGCGCTCTGATACCAGCTGATGCGAACCGCTCCTCAATGAAGGGATCGACTCAACACCCAAAACTATATTACCAGCTTCACGAATCCTAACTTTTGAAAACCGCGGGGAATACTTGAAATCCACTAAGTATAGACTTAGGAACCCCAAGGTATTCAGTCGAATTGGTGCCACAAACAAAGGGTGATAACCTTTGATGATAAACCAAACCTTAAGCTAAGCAACAACGAGCAAAGACTTGAAGGAAAAAGAACAAAGTTCTGAAATTTCAATTATGACTTAACGTGTCTTACAATGATGGCCGAGGCCTCTATTTATAGCACAAGGGTGGCCTAAGCCGTCTCCAACTCTAATAAGGTAAGACTAAAATAATCCTAAAAGATAGGCCGAAGAAAATATTAAAATACACAAAGTTGTCCGAGAGTGAAATTCTAAAACCGGCAAAAATTGCACAAAACCCTAATCCGGGCGGATTAGGGCACGCCGGGTGTCCGTGTCCGATCGGGCTTAGGAAAACCCTCCGGGCGCGGGCTGGATTCCGGACGCGGCTAGGAAGAGTGCCCGGAACCCGCGCGGTGGCATTTCTGTAATTACCGCGGGTTCCGGGTGACCGGGCGGTCGGGTGGCGTCCTTCGGTGCTGGTGACCGGCTCGGCATCAAGTGCTCCGGACCCGATGCTAGGGTTTTGGTGATGCCGGGCGGTTCGGGCTTCTTTCTGGACATTTCCTCGGACAAGTGAGGTTCCTCCCAAGTCTTTGGACCTCCTGAGTCTTCTGGCTTCAACTTGTCCGCCAGGTTCTGAGTGTGGAGAAGGGTTAGCCGAGGCAGGGGCTGGTTGGCCGTATCCGCCGGGGCCCGGGCAGTGTCCTTGGGAAGCCAACCAGTCTTGGCCACATATTCTCGAATCTTCTGGTCTTCCGTACGCCAGAACTCTCTCCAGATGGTCTTTGACGTGTGCTTGACTTGAGGGATCATTGAGGAGAGGTTGGGGCAAGACTGAGACTCAGTGCTCGATCTAGGACTTAGGTTCTCGGCCAGTAACATGGCCTGGAACTCCCTTCCATCTCGGGGTGTCTTCCTTCCCTGTGGGGCAGACCTGAGCTTGTTCTTGAGCTCATTTCTAGGCTTGAGAGCTTGTAGGTAGCCAGTCCTTAGTTCTAGGCGCTTTTTGTATGGACCTGGAGTGCTGCCTTCTACGGGGTACCTTGGTGGGGTGTAGGTATACCTTTGTGGCCCGGGGCGGTGGAGCCGGGTCATATCACCTTGGTATATTGCTCCACGGACATGGTGCCTTGTTTTAAGTTCCGGAGGGATGTGTGTAGGTCTCGAGTATAAGTACTCGGAACAAACTTCTTCCTCATGATCCGCTTGAGGTCTCTCCACGACTCGACGGGATCTTCTTCATCCCTTTGAATCCTGCCCTTGTATTGGCTCCATCAAAGAGCAGCATAGTCAGTGAATTCAAGGGTGGCGAGAATTACCTTCTTACGTTCGGAGTAGTGGTGGCACTCAAGGAAATCCTCCATACTCCTCTCCCAATCTAGGTACTCGTCGGCATTGTATTTGCCAGCAAACTTTGGCACGGTGAGCTTGAGGTTGCTCAAGTCATCGTCAATCTCCTGAGCTAGTCGTCGGGCTCTTCTGTTCGGGTCCTCAGGGATGTCCTCTCGGTGCTTGTCTCGTCCTCTCTCGGCTTGAAGCTGAGCTAGGATGGCAGCCATGGTAGCTCCAAGGTTCCGAACGTCACCTTCTATATTGGCTAGTCTCTCGTCTGCCATGGTTAGTACTATCGAACGGAAGCAATTTTCTATCCCCTCTTCTTAGAAATAAACTTACAACGAAAGGAAATAACGTGGCAAGGTGGCCTTGCTTTCTTTTCTTTTTCTTTTCTTATAACTCGAAACTAAAATTGAAATAGAAGGGAATTTTCGAATCAATTTTCTAAGAAAGCAATAAAAAGGATATGAATCCAGCAGAACCTGGAGACTGGGATAGATGTGGTCCTTGTGTTTGAACCGTGCTCTGATACCAACTAATGTGAACCGCTGCAACCGTGGGCAGACGACCCTAACCATCGCAAGTTGAGACCATGTAACGAGGTAGAAACCTTCGGGAACCGGGGCGGAATAGTACTTTGACCCGTCGGCTATATAACAGCCGGGAACCAGAAGTGTCCAGTCGAAGACGCCACGCCAAGAGATGGATGCTCTTGATGATAAGTCGATCCTTCAGTATCGCAACATGCAGATACAACAAGGGTTTCAGAACAAAGTTCTATCAAAGGGGGTTTATTTCATAAAAGTTGTGAGTACAAAGTGAGGCCGGCGGCCTCTATTTATAGGGAGGGAACAAGCTCTCCTCCCTAAAGTCTAACTCCTAAATAATAATAAAATAAAGAGTCCTATTCCTAAATAGTCTCCTAAAACCCCTAAATAATCCTACTAAAAAGGAATAAACATAAAATAATAGTTGTAGTCTTTAAAGCAGAATAAAAGACCTAAATTAGGTCAAAAACCCTAATCCGGCCATGTGTGGCGGTGGCGGGCCTGGTGGTTCGGCTGGTTCGGTGGCAAGGGCCTTGTCCAAAAGACATGTTCTTCATGGTTGGCTCCTTGGAATTCCTCTGATTTGACCGGTTGCCAATTTAGGGTTCGGAGCTTCTCTCTCCTTGGGCTTTCTTCCTTTCGGCTTGGGCCTTCTTCTTTAAGCTTCAGGTAGGCCTCCAAGTGGCTCCGGACGTAGCCCTCCGAGGCTAGCCCAAGTGTCATGCTTCGGGGCCACGACTCCACTTCTTCTCAGGGTTCGGCTCAGGGTCAGTCTTTGACAACTCTCCTCTTCGGGCCAAGGGTTCTTAGGCTCTCTTCCTTCTGTACTCCAGAAATGCTTCTAGAGGGTCACTCAAAGAATCGGCTTCTTCCTCAAGGCTCCTAGAGGTCAGGCTAGGGACAGGCTGAAGCTTCTCTTCGGTGCTAGGGCTCATACCATCGGCCAACAGCATGGCATGGGACAGCATTCCATTCCTTGGAGTCTTTCTACCTGCAAGTGAAGGATTTAGTCGATATTTCTTGTCATACGTTGGTTTTAGGGCTCGTGGACGGCCTTCCCTTGGATTCATTCGCTTCTTGAGAGGCCCTAGGGTCTTGTCTCGGCCAGGTGACACTGGTGGTGTGTAGGAGTACCGATTGGCATCGGGGCAACATTGTTGGATCATATCATCCCCCTCTTCTTGCCTTGGATTTGTCCCCAAATCCATCTCGGGTCCTTTCCTAACACTCATCAGCCTCTTCTAATCTTCAGCACCATCATTCTTAGACCGAGGAGTCTCACTTGAGCTAGTAACGGACCAAGGCTCGGGTCCTTCAGTGCTCTCTTCTTCAGTCTCCATAGCTTCTTCCCCTGAAAACTATCAATAATAATGTTAAGGCTCGGGGAGGTAACGGGTGAGAGCTCTTTACTTATCTCCACATCCGGATCAGCATCCGGATCGCCCTCGCTCGGGGTAGCTCTTGAAACTCGTCGGGAGGGATTCTCCCATGGAACCGGTGGTGAAGCGTCGAGCCGGAGCATGTGGGTGCCGGGGGTGCCGGAGGTAAACCAGGATACGTTGGGCAAGGTGGTGGCGCCGGGCATGGTAGAGCCGGCGGCAGGCAGTAGAAACCTGGCGGCGGCGAGCAGTGGGGTGCCGGCGGCGACGGGCAGTGGAGGATCGGCGGCGGCGGGAAGTGATGCGGCGGCAGGAAGTGATGCGGCGGCGGCAGGTGGTGATGCGGTGACAGGCAGTGGAGGACCGGCGGCGGGTAGTAGAAATCTGACGGCGGAGAGCAATGGGGTGCCGGCGCTGGAGCGGTAGGACTGGTCAGGGTAGCGCCTGGGCTGGGGCCGAGTGCTGGGGCACTGGGGCCTGGGGCAGTGCCGGGCCTGGGGCTGAGCACAGGGGCGCTGGGGCCTGGTGGGGCAGCGCCGGGGCTGGGGCCGAGTGCTGGGGCACTGGGGCCTGGGGCAGCGCCGGGGCTGGGGCTGAGCACTGGGGTGCTGGGGCCTTGGGCAGCGCCAGGGCTGGGGCTGAGCACTGGGGTGCTGGGGCCTGGGGCAGCGCCGGGGCTGGGGCTGAGCACAGGGGCACTGGGGCCTGGGGCAGCGCCGGGGCTGGGGCTGAGCACTGGGGTGCTGGGGCCTGGGGCAGCGCCGGGGCTGGGGCCGAGCGCTGGCGCGCTGGGGCTTGGGGCAGTGCCGAGGTGGGGGCCGAGCGCTGGGGCGCTAAGGCCTGGGGCATGCCGAGACTGGGGCCGAGTGCTGGGCCACGGCCGGGGTCAGGGCTAGTGCCTGGGCTAAGGCCGGGGCAGGGGCATGGGCAGGGGCCGGGGCTGAGGCTGGGGCTGAGGCCGGGGCATGGGCCGGGGCTGAGGCCGGGGCTGGCGCTGGGGCTGAAGCCCGGGCAACGAGTGCTAGGGTTTTAAAAGTGAACCCTGCAACTTTTCAAGCCCTTCGGGCTGAACTTCTTCTCCTTCTTCTGACTCCTCTTCTTCTTCCTTCTTCTCCTCTTCTTCATCGTCCGTCTCGATTCCTCCTTCTCTTACCACCATCGTCCGTTGGTTAGGGAAATCCCTTGAGACGTGTCCTCTACCTTGACACTTAAAACATACAATTCCACTAGGACGTGGGTTAGAATTCTGAACCGTAGTAGTAGGTTGGACAGATGTTACCGGAGGTGCCGAACACCTAGGGTTAGGGTTTGGCCGTGAGCTAGAGCCTCGGGGCTGTTCGGTCTTCCATGAGGCTTGGCTGGTAGTCGAGCCTCCTCTCCAGGGGCACTGGCGGATCTTGTCGTGTCACCCCTCTTCAATTCTCTTTCCACGCGGTTAGCTAGGGCTTTGAGCTCCTCGTAGTTAGCATAGTTGAGTATGTTGACTTGATACATGAGCTCGGGGCGTAGCCCACCTACAAACCGGGCTATCTTCGCTTCGGGTTCTTCTCGGAGGTCAAGTCGGGCTACCAACATCTCGATCTCCTTGGTATATTGCTCCACGGACATGGTGCCTTGTTTTAAGTTCCGGAGGGATGTGTGTAGGTCTCGAGTATAAGTACTCGGAACAAACTTCTTCCTCATGATCCGCTTGAGGTCTCTCCACGACTCGACGAGATCTTCTTCATCCCTTTGAATCCTGCCCTTGTATTGGCTCCACCAAAGAGCAGCATAGTCAGTGAATTCAAGGGTGGCGAGAATTACCTTCTTACGTTCGGAGTAGTGGTGGCACTCAAGGAAATCCTCCATACTCCTCTCCCAATCCTCCATACTCCTCCTCACTCAAGCAAACTTTGGCACGGTGAGCTTGAGGTTGCTCAAGTCATCGTCAATCTCCTGAGCTAGTCGTCGGGCTCTTCTGTTCGGGTCTTCAGGGCTGTCCTCTCGGTGCTTGTCTTGTCCTCTCTCGGCTTGAAGCTGAGCTAGGATGGCAGCCATGGTAGCTCCAAGGTTCCGAACGTCGCCTTCTATATTGGCTAGTCTCTCGTCTGCCATGGTTAGTACTATCGAACGGAAGCAATTTTCTATCCCCTCTTCTTAGAAATAAACTTACAACGAAAGGAAATAACGTGGCAAGGTGGCCTTGCTTTCTTTTCTTTTTCTTTTCTTATAACTCGAAACTAAAATTGAAATAGAAGGGAATTTTCAAATCAATTTTCTAAGAAAGCAATAAAAAGGATATGAATCCAGGAGAACCTGGAGACTGGGATAGATGTGGTCCTTGTGTTTGAACCGTGCTCTGATACCAACTATTGTTAACCGCTGCAACCGTGGGCAGACGACCCTAACCACCGCAAGTTGAGACCATGTAACGAGGTAGAAACCTTCGGGAACCGGGGCGAAATAGTACTTTGACCCGTCGGCTATATAACAGCCGGGAACCAGAAGTGTCCAGTCGAAGACGCCACGCCAAGAGATGGATGCTCTTGATGATAAGTCGATCCTTCAGTATCGCAACATGCAGATACAACAAGGGTTTCAGAACAAAGTTCTATCAAAGGGGGTTTATTTCATAAAAGTTGTGAGTACAAAGTGAGGCCGGCGGCCTCTATTTATAGGGAGGGAACAAGCTCTCCTCCCTAAAGTCTAACTCCTAAATAATAATAAAATAAAGAGTCCTATTCCTAAATAGTCTCCTAAAACCCCTAAATAATCCTACTAAAAAGGAATAAACATAAAATAATAGTTGTAGTCTTTAAAGCAGAATAAAAGACCTAAATTAGGTCAAAAACCCTAATCTGGCCGTGAGTGGCGGTTTGGGCCGGTCGGGCGCGTGTAGCGGCCCGGTGGGCTTGGCTGGCCGTGCGGCGGCCTTGTGTCGGGTGGCGGTGGCGGGCCTGGTGCTTCGGGCTGGTTCGGTGGCAAGGGCCTTGTCCAAAAGACACGTTCTTCGTGGTTGGCTCCTTGGAATTCCTCTGATCAGACCGGTTGCCAATTTAGGGTTTGGAGCTTCTCTCTCCTTGGGCTTTCTTCCTTTCGGCTTGGGCCTTCTTCTTTAAGCTTCAGGTAGGCCTCCAAGTGGCTCCGGACGTAGCCCTCCGAGGCTAGCCCAAGTGTCATGCTTCGGGGCCACGGACTCCACTTCTTCTCAGGGTTCGGCTCAGGGTCAATCATTGACAACTCTCCTCTTCGGTCCAAGGGTTCTTGGGCTCTCTTCCTTCTGTACTCCAGGAATGCTTCTAGAGGGTCACTCAAAGAATCGGCTTTTTCCTCAGGGCTCCTAGAGGTCAGGCTAGGGACAGGCTAAAGCTTCTCTTCGGTGCTAGGGCTCATACCTTCGGCCAACAGCATGGCATGGGACAGCACTCCATTCCTTAGAGTCTTTCTACCTGCAAGTGAAGGATTTAGTCGATATTTCTTGTCATACGTTGGTTTTAGGGCTCGTGGACGGCCTTCCCTTGGATTCATTCGCTTCTTGAGAGGCCCTAGGGTCTTGTCTCGGCCAGGTGACCCTGGTGGTGTGTAGGAGTACCGATTGGCATCGGGGCAGCATTGTTGGATCATATCATCCCCCTCTTCTTGCCTTGGATTTGTCCCCAAATCCATCTCGGGTCCTTTCCTAACACTCATCAGCCTCTTCTAATCTTCAGCACCATCATTCTTAGACCGAGGAGTCTCAGTTGAGCCAGTAACGGACCAAGGCTCGGGTCCTTCAGTGCTCTCTTCTTCAGTCTCCATAGCTTCTTCCCCTGAAAACTATCAATAATAATGTTAAGGCTCAGGGATGTAACGGGTGAGAGCTCTTTACTTATCTCCACATCCGGATCAGCATCCGGATCGCCCTCGCTCGGGGTAGCTCTTGAAACTCGTCGGGAGGGATTCTCCCATGGAACCGGTGGTGAAGCGTCGAGCCGGAGCACGGGGGTGCCGGGGGTGCCGGAGGTAAACCAGGATATGTTGGGTAAGGTGGTGGCGCCGGGCAGGGTAGAACCGGCGGCAGGCAGTAGAAACCTGGCGGCGACGAGCAGTGGGGTGCCAGCGGCGACGGGCAGTGGAGGATCGGCGGCGGCGAGAAGTGATGCGGCGGCGACAGGTGGTGATGTGGTGACGGGCAGTGGAGGACCGGCGGCGGGTAGTAGAAATCTGACGGCGGCGAGCAGTGGGGTGCCGGGCGCTGGAGCGGTAGGACTGGTCAGGGTAGCGCCTGGGCTGGGGCCGAGTGCTGGGGCACTGGGGCCTGGGGCAGTGTCGGGCCTGGGGCTGAGCACTGGGGTGCTGGGGCCTGGTGGGGCAGCGCCGGGGCTGGGGCCGAGTGCTGGGGCACTGGGGCCTGGGGCAGCGCCGGGGCTGGGGCTAAGCACTGGGGTGCTGGGGCCTGGGGCAGCGCCGGGGCTAGGGCTGAGCACTGGGGTGCTGGGGCCTGGGGCAGCGCCGGGGCTGGGGCTGAGCACTGGGGCACTGGGGCCTGGGGCAGCGCCGGGGCTGGGGCGCTGGGGCTTGGGGCAGTGCCGAGGCGGGGGCCGAGCACTGGGGCGCTAAGGCCTGGGGCATTGCCGAGACTGGGGCCGAGTGCTGGGGCCGAGTGCTGGTGCCAGGGTCGGGGTCAGGGCTAGTGCCTAGGCTAATGCCGGGGCAGGGGCATGGGCAGGGGCCGGGGCTGAGGCCGGGGCATGGGCCGGGGCTGAGGCCGGGGCTGGCGCTGGGGCTGAGGCCGGGGCACCGAGTGCTAGGGTTTTAAAAGTGAACCCTGCAAACTTTTTAAGCCCTTCGGGCTGAACTTCTTCTCCTTCTTCTGACTCCTCTTCTTCTTCCTTCTTCTCCTCTTCTTCATCTTCCATCTCGATTCCTCCTTCTCTTACCACCATCGTCCGTTGGTTAGGGAAATCCCTTGAGATGTGTCCTCTACCTTGACACTTAAAACATACAATTCCACTAGGACGTGGGTTAGAATTCTGAACCGTAGTAGTAGGTTGGACAGATGTTACCGGAGGTGCCGAACACCTAGGGTTAGGGTTTGGCCGTGAGCTAGAGCCTCGGGGCTGTTCGGTCTTCCATGAGGCTTGGCTGGTAGTCGAGCCTTCTCTCCACGGGGCACTGGCGGATCTTGTCGTGTAACCCCTCTTCAATTCTCTTTCCACGCGGTTAGCTAGGGCTTTGAGCTCCTCGTAGTTAGCATAGTTGAGTATGTTGACTTGATACATGAGCTCGGGGCGTAGCCCACCTACAAACCGGGCTATCTTCGCTTCGGGTTCTTCTCGGAGGTCAAGTCGGGCTACCAACATCTCGATCTCCTTGGTATATTGCTCCACGGACATGGTGCCTTGTTTTAAGTTCCGGAGGGATGTGTGTAGGTCTCCAGTATAAGTACTCGGAACAAACTTCTTCCTCATGATCCGCTTGAGGTCTCTCCACGACTCGACGGGATCTTCTTCATCCCTTTGAATCCTGCCCTTGTATTGGCTCCACCAAAGAGCAGCATAGTCAGTGAATTCAAGGGTGGCGAGAATTACCTTCTTACGTTCGGAGTAGTGGTGGCACTCAAGGAAATCCTCCATACTCCTCTCCCAATCTAGGTACTCGTCGGCATTGTATTTGCCAGCAAACTTTGGCACGGTGAGCTTGAGGTTGCTCAAGTCATCGTCAATCTCCTGAGCTAGTCGTCGGGCTCTTCTGTTCGGGTCTTCAGGGCTGTCCTCTCGGTGCCTGTCTCGTCCTCTCTCGGCTTGAAGCTGAGCTAGGATGGCAGCCATGGTAGCTCCAAGGTTCCGAACGTTGCCTTCTATATTGGCTAGTCTCTCGTCTGCCATGGTTAGTACTATCGAACGGAAGCAATTTTCTATCCCCTCTTCTTAGAAATAAACTTACAACGAAAGGAAATAACGTGGCAAGGTGGCCTTGCTTTCTTTTCTTTTTCTTTTCTTATAACTCGAAACTAAAATTGAAATAGAAGGGAATTTTCGAATCAATTTTCTAAGAAAGCAATAAAAAGGATATGAATCCAGGAGAACCTGGAGACTGGGATAGATGTGGTCCTTGTGTTTGAACCGTGCTCTGATACCAACTAATGTGAACCGCTGCAACCGTGGGCAGACGACCCTAACCACCGCAAGTTGAGACCGTGCAACGAGGTAGAAACCTTTGGGAACCAGGGCGGAATAGTACTTTGACCCGTCGGCTATATAACAGTCGGGAACCAGAAGTGTCCAGTCAAAGACGCCACGGCAAGAGATGGATGCTCTTGATGATAAGTCGATCCTTCAGTATCGCAACATGCAAATACAACAAGGGTTTCAGAACAAAGTTCTATCAATGGGGGTTTATTTCATAAAAGTTGTGAGTACAAAGTGAGGCCGGCGGCCTCTATTTATAGGGAGGGAACAAGCTCTCCTCCCTAAAGTCTAACTCCTAAATAATAATAAAATAAAGAGTCCTATTCCTAAATAGTCTCCTAAAACCCCTAAATAATCCTACAAAAAGGAATAAACATAAAATAATAGTTGTAGTCTTTAAAGCAGAATAAAAGACCTAAATTAGGTGAAAAACCCTAATCCGGCCGTGTGTGGCGGTTTGGGCCGGTCGGGCGCGTGTAGCGGCCCGGTGGGCTTGGCTGGCCGGGCGGCGGCCTTGTGTCGGGTGGCGGTGGCGGGCCTGGTGATTCGGGCTAGTTCGGTGGCAAGGGCCTTGTCCAAAAGACATGTTCTTCGTGGTTGGCTCCTTGGAATTCCTATGATCGGACCGGTTGCCAATATAGGGTTCGGAGCTTCTCTCTCCTTGGGCTTTCTGATATGACCCGGCTCCACCGCCCCGGGCCACAAAGGTATACCTACACCCCACCAAGGTACCCCGTAGAAGGCAGCACTCCGGGTCCATACAAAAAGCGCCTAGAACTAAGGACTGGCTACCTACAAGCTCTCAAGCCTAGAAATGAGCTCAAGAACAAGCTCAGGTCTGCCCCACAGGGAAGGAAGACACCCCGAGATGGAAGGGAGTTCCAGGCCATGATACTGGCCGAGAACCTAAGTCCTAGACGGAGCACCGAGTCTCAGTCCTTCCCCAACCTCTCTTCAATGATCCCTCAAGTCAAGCACACGTCAAAAGCCATCTGGAGAGAGTTCTGGCGTACAGAAGACCAGAAGATTCGAGAATATGTGGCCAAGACAGGTTGGCTTCCCAAGGACACCGCCCGGGCCCCGGCGGATACGGCCAACCAGCCCCTGCCTCGGCTAACCCTGCTCCACACTCAGAACCTGGCGGACAAGTTGAAGCCAGAAGACTCAGGAGGTCAAAAGACTTGGGAGGAACCTCACTTGTCCGAGGAAATGGCCAGCAGAAAGCCAGAACCGCCCGGCATCACCAAAACCCTAGCATCGGGTCCGGAGCACTTGATGTCGAGCCGGTCACCAG
Organism: Linum lewisii; assembly: GCA_034768395.1. Classification (NCBI taxonomy): domain Eukaryota; kingdom Viridiplantae; phylum Streptophyta; class Magnoliopsida; order Malpighiales; family Linaceae; genus Linum; species Linum lewisii. The sequence goes on from CM068298.1 coordinate 34,388,553, forward strand.
CACCGAAGGACGCCACCCGACCGCCCGGTCACCCGGAACCCGCGGTAATTACAGAAATGCCACCGCGCGGGTTCCGGGCACTCTTCCTAGCCGCGTCCGGAGTCCAGCCCGCGCCCGGAGGGTTTTCCTAAGCCCGATCGGACACGGACACCCGGCGTGCCCTAATCCGCCCGGATTAGGGTTTTGTGCAATTTTTGCCGGTTTTAGAATTTCACTCTCGGACAACTTTGTGTATTTTAATATTTTCTTCGGCCTATCTTTTAGGATTATTTTAGTCTTACCTTATTAGAGTTGGAGACGGCTTAGGCCACCCTTGCGCTATAAATAGAGGCCTCGGCCATCATTGTAAGACACGTTAAGTCATAAATTAAAATTTCAGAACTTTGTTCTTTTTCCTTCAAGTCTTTGCTCGTTGTTGCTTAGCTTAAGGTTTGGTTTATCATCGAAGGTTATCACCCTTTGTTGTGGCACCAATTCGACTGAATACCTTGGGGTTCCTAAGTCTATACTTAGTGGATTTCAAGTATTCCCCGCGGTTTCAAAAGTTAGGATTCGTGAAGCTGGTAGTATAGTTTTGGGTGTTGAGTCGATCCCTTCATTGAGGAGCGGTTCGCATCAGCTAGTATCAGAGCTCGGTTCAACTCTTGGACCAACAATCTATCCCAGTTTTCAGGTTCTTTTACTTGATTCATATCCTTTAGTTTTTGTTGTTTTCAGTTTCAGAAAAACCCTAAAAAAAAAAAATAGCTTCATTGTGTTTGTTCTATTCTTCTACCTTTCTTCAAGTTTGTGTGAGAAAAAGCTGTGGCCGATCAAAGAAAAGAAAAAGAAAAGAAAAGAAAAGAAAATCAAAGGTCTAGAAAAATTGACCTAGCTAAAAAAAAAAAAAAAGCAAGGCCACGTTCACTATCAAGGTAGTAGACTAAGTTCAAGAAGAGGGGTTTTTCATAAGTTAGCTACTAGATTCCGCACTACTAGCTCTCTTGGTAGAACACCCAAATTTGTATGTCTTGTCATCCCACGTCCTAACTCAAGATTCTGGCCCCTAGAAATCCGAAACCCTAGGTATAAGGTCTTGTTAGTGTCATTGGTAGACTTAGACTGCATAGCTTCGAAGAAACTTGCAACTACTTGAATTGAGATTGACTTTGTTTTGAAAATTTCAAAGAAAACCCTAATTTGAGTGACTTGTTAAAAAAAAAAAAAGATTCATACATGAGTGGTAAGAACAAGAGTGTGTGAGGTTCATTAGAGAGATTTTGTGAGGCCTATTGTTCGTGATTAACCATGGCAGATGAGAGATTCAACGCTTTTGATGCCCGGCTGACCGCCATGGCTGAAAACATGGCCCGAATCGCCGAGCAGTTCGGAGCCACGAATGGAGATGGCCCCCGGCGGCCAAGGAGGAATGAGCAGGAAGAAGATGATGATGTGAGCAGCCTGAAGCTCAGTGTGCCTAAATTCACTGGCAAAACCAATCCCGACGACTACATCGATTGGGAGAGAGCCATGGAGGATTTCTTTGAATGCCACAACTATTCCGAGAGGAAAAAGGTAACCCTAGCCACACTAGAGTTTACTGACTATGCTGCCTTGTGGTGGTCCCAACTCAGGAATCTGATCAGGAAAGAAGAAGAGGACCCCGTCCTTACTTGGAGGAGTCTTAAAAGAAAGATGAGGAGGAAGTTTGTACCGAGTAGCTACAACCGAGACTTGCACACCAAGCTTCGATCCTTGAAGCAAGGGAGCATGACGGTTGAGGAATACAACAAGGAGATGGAGATCCTGGTTGCACGGCTTGATCTGAGTGAGGATGAAGATGCCAAGATAGCCCGTTTCACCGGAGGGTTGCAAAGAGAGATTCTACATCAAGTCAACATTCTCAACTTTGCTGACTACGATGACTTGATCAACGTGGCTACTAGGGTTGAGAAGGAGCTGAAGAACGGCCTTGGAAGAAGGACTACCCCGCCGCCACCGATCAGTGCCCCGGTGAGAGGAGACCGAAGCGCCGGCCACACCCCATACCGGCCAAACCCTAACCGGAGCGCCGGATCGCGACCAAACCCTAACCAAGGGTCGGCACCACGGGTAAACCCTAATCTTGGTTCAAAAATCCCTACTACTAACGCTCGGCCAAGTGCCATCGTGTGTTTTAAATGTCAAGGTAGGGGTCACATGGCAAGGGAATGCCCTAACACCCGAACCATGGTGCTTAGAGAGGGAGAAGTCGTGACAGACGACGAGGAGGAACCAATTGTTGAAGAATTGGAGGGAGAATCGAGTGAAGGAGAAGAAGTTGAGGTAGAAGGCTTGGAAAAATTTTCAGCCTTCAGCAGTCGAGTGATCACCCCGGCACCGCCCCAGCACAGCGCCCGGCACTGCCCCGGCCCCGCGCCCAGCACTGCCCCAGTACTGCCCCAGCACTGCCCCAGCACAGCGCTCGGCACTGCCCCGGCCCAGCGCCCAGCACTGCCCCAGCACAGCGCCCAGCACTGCCCCGGCCCAGCGCCCAGCACTGCCCCGGCCCTGCACCCGGCGCTGCCCCGGCACAGGCCCCAGTACTGCCCCGGCCTGGCACCGGCCCTGCCCCGGCCTAGCATCACGACTGCTCCGGACATCCTGTCCGCGCCGGATGATGTCAATCGGTCCACCCCGGGTCTTTTGAACATTCCTTCGGCCAATCTTGACCAGAAGAAAGCCGGAGGGATCTTTGACGACCTGAAGCCGAGCGCCGGCCCCGACGGCCACCCGGCGCCCCCGACGGTCATGAATCCGACGGCCACCCGTCCCGAGATTCAATGGGAAGTCATCTCCCGGCGGATTTTAAAAGCTGCCCCGAGCGAAGAAGATCCAGCAGAAGACTCGGATGAGGAAATGAGTGAAGAACCCTCACCCAGCAGCTCCCCGAGCCTTAACATTATTGTTAATGGCATTTATGAAGTGGAAGATATGAAGACTGAGAAGAAGACACTAAAGAGTCCGAAACATTGTCCAGTACCGACTCGAATGACACCCCTAGGACTACGGATGAAGCTGAATCTCTCCCGGCCGTCGCCCACAAGATTGCTGAAGTTTGGAAAAGAGTGATGGGATCCAGGAAAGATGTCGAGGTGGATTTGGGGACAAATCCCCGTCAAGAAGAGGGGGATGATATGACCCGGCTCCACCGCCCCGGGCCACAAAGGTATACCTACACCCCACCAAGGTACCCCGTAGAAGGCAGCACTCCGGGTCCATACAAAAAGCGCCTAGAACTAAGGACTGGCTACCTACAAGCTCTCAAGCCTAGAAATGAGCTCAAGAACAAGCTCAGGTCTGCCCCACAGGGAAGGAAGACACCCCGAGATGGAAGGGAGTTCCAGGCCATGATACTGGCCGAGAACCTAAGTCCTAGACGGAGCACCGAGTCTCAGTCCTTCCCCAACCTCTCTTCAATGATCCCTCAAGTCAAGCACAAGTCAAAAGCCATCTGGAGAGAGTTCTGGCGTACAGAAGACCAGAAGATTCGAGAATATGTGGCCAAGACAGGTTGGCTTCCCAAGGACACCGCCCGGGCCCCGGCGGATACGGCCAACCAGCCCCTGCCTCGGCTAACCCTGCTCCACACTCAGAACCTGGCGGACAAGTTGAAGCCAGAAGACTCAGGAGGTCAAAAGACTTGGGAGGAACCTCACTTGTCCGAGGAAATGGCCAGCAGAAAGCCAGAACTGCCCGGCATCACCAAAACCCTAGCATCGGGTCCGGAGCACTTGATGCCGAGCCGGTCACCAGCACCGAAGGACGCCACCCGACCGCCCGGTCACCCGGAACCCGCGGTAATTACAGAAATGCCACCGCGCGGGTTCCGGGCACTCTTCCTAGCCGCGTCCGGAGTCCAGCCCGCGCCCGGAGGGTTTTCCTAAGCCCGATCGGACACGGACACCCGGCGTGCCCTAATCCGCCCGGATTAGGGTTTTGTGCAATTTTTGCCGGTTTTAGAATTTCACTCTCGGACAACTTTGTGTATTTTAATATTTTCTTCGGCCTATCTTTTAGGATTATTTTAGTCTTACCTTATTAGAGTTGGAGACGTCTTAGGCCACCCTTGCGCTATAAATAGAGGCCTCGGCCATCATTGTAAGACACGTTAAGTCATAAATTAAAATTTCAGAACTTTGTTCTTTTTCCTTCAAGTCTTTGCTCGTTGTTGCTTAGCTTAAGGTTTGGTTTATCATCGAAGGTTATCACCCTTTGTTGTGGCACCAATTCGACTGAATACCTTGGGGTTCCTAAGTCTATACTTAGTGGATTTCAAGTATTCCCCGCGGTTTCAAAAGTTAGGATTCGTGAAGCTGGTAGTATAGTTTTGGGTGTTGAGTCGATCCCTTCATTGAGGAGCGGTTCGCATCACTTTCTTCCTTTCGGCTTGGGCCTTCTTCTTTAAGCTTCAGGTAGGCCTCCAAGTGGCTCCGGACGTAGCCCTCCGAGGTTAGCCCAAGTGTCATGCTTCGGGGCCACGGACTCCACTTCTTCTCAGGGTTCGGCTCAGGGTCAATCTTTGACAACTCTCCTCTTCGGGCCAAGGGTTCTTGGGCTCTCTTCCTTTTGTACTCCAGGAATGCTTCTAGAGGGTCACTCAAAGAATCGGCTTCTTCCTTAGGGCTCCTAGAGGTCAGGCTAGGGCAGGCTGAAGCTTCTCTTCGGTGCTAGGGCTCATACCTTCGGCCAACAGCATGGCTTGGGACAGCATTCCATTCCTTGGAGTCTTTCTACCTGCAAGTGAAGGATTTAGTCGATATTTGTTGTCATACCTTGGTTTTAGGGCTCGTGGACGGCCTTCCCTTGGATTCATTCGCTTCTTGAGAGGCCCTAGGGTCTTGTCTCGGCCAGGTGACCCTAGTCGTGTGTAGGAGTACCGATTGGCATCGGGGCGGCATTGTTGGATCATATCAGGAAACAGAAGTGCCGGACACACCCCATACAGGCCAAACCCTAACCGGAGTTCTGGATCGAGGCCAAACCCTAATCAGGGATCGGCATCACGGGTAAACCCTAACCCCGGTTCAAAAATCCCTACTACTAACGCTCGGCCAAGTGCCATTGTGTGTTTTAAGTGTCAAGGTAGGGGTCACATGGCAAGGGATTGCCCTAACACCCGAGCTATGGTGCTTAGAGAAGGAGAAGTTGTTACGGACGATGAGGAGGAGTCCAATAATGAAGAATTGGAGGAAGAATCTAGTGAAGGAGAAGAAGTTAATGTGGAAGGCCTGGAAAAATTTTCAGCTTTCCACAGCCGAGTGATCCCCACGGTCACCCCGGCTGATGCTGAACAGCACTGCCCCGGCCCAGCGCCCAGCACTGCCCCGGCCCAGCATTCAGCACTGCCCCGGCACAGCGCCCAGCACTGCCCCGGCCCAGCGCCCAGCATTACCCCGGCCCAGCGCCCAGCACTGCCCCGGCCCAGCGCCCAGCACTGCCCCGGCCCAGCGCCCAGCACTGCCCCGGCCCAGCACCCAGCACTGCCCCAGCACAGTGCCCTGTACTGCCCCGGCCCTGCCCCCGCCTAGCATCACGACTGCCCCGGACATCCTGTCCGCGCCGAATGATGTCAATCGGCCCACCCCTGGTCTTTTGAACCTTCCCTCGGCCAATTTTGGCCTGAAGACAGAAGGAGGACTCTTTGATGACCTGAAGCAGAGCGCCGGCCACGACGGCCACCCGCCGGCCCTGACGGCCAAAGAACCAATGGCCACCCGTCCCGAGATTCAATGGGAAGTCATCTCCCGGCGGATTTTAAAAGCTGCCCCGAGCCAAGAAGATCCAGAAGCAGACTCGGATGAGGAGATGAGTGAAGAACCCTCGCCCAGCAGCTCCCCGAGCCTTAACATTACTGTTAATGGCATTTATGAAGTGGAAGAAATGGAGACTGAGGGAGAAGACACTGAAAAGTCCGAGACATTGTCCAGTACCGACTCGAATGACACCCCTAGGACTACTGATGATGCTGAATCTTTCCCGGCTGTAGCCCACAAGATTGCTGAAGTTTGGAAAAGAGTGATGGGTTCTAGGAAGGATGCCGAGGTGGATTTGGGGACAAATCCCAGTCAAGAAGAGGGGGATGATATGACCCGGCTCCACCGCCCCGGGCCACAAAGGTATACTTACACCCCCACCAAGGTACCCCGTAGAAGGCAGAACTCCAGGCCCATACAAAAAGCGCCTAGAACTAAGGACTGGCTACTTATGAGCTCTCAAGCCTAGAAATGAACTCAAGAACAAGCTCAGGTCTGCCCCAACGGGAAGGAAGGCACCCCGAGATGGAAGGGAGTTCCAGGCCATGTTACTGGCCGAGAACCTAAGCCCTAGACCGAGCACTGAGTCCCAGTCTTTCCCCAACCTCTCTTCCATGATCCCTCAAGTCAAACACACGTCCAAAGCCATCTGGAGAGAGTTCTGGCGTACAAAAGACAAGAAGATTCGAGAATATGTGGCCAAGACAGGTTGGCTTCCGACGGACCCTGCCCCGGCCCTGGCGGATACGGCCAACCAGGTCCTACCTCGGCTAACCCTACTCCACACTCAGAATCTGGCAGACAAGTTGAAGCCAGAAGACTCAGGAGGTCAAAAGACTTGGGAGGAACCTCACTTGTCTTAGGAAATGTCCAGCAGAAGGCCAGAACAGCCCGGCATCACCAAAACCCTAGCACCGGGTCCAGAGCAGTTGTTGCCGAGCCGGTCACCAGCACCGAAGGACGCTACCCGACCACCCGGTCACCCGGAACCTGCGGTAATTACAGAAATGCCACCGCGCGGGTTCCTGGAACTCTTCCTAGCCGCGTCCGGAGTCCAGCCCACGCCCGGAGGTTTTCCTAATCCCACCCGGACAAGGACACCCGGTGTGCCCTAATCTGCCCGGATTAGGGTTTTGCTCAATTTTGCCAGTTTTAGAGTTTTAATCTCGGACAACTATATTTATTTTAATATTTTCTTCGGCCTATCTTTTAGGATTATTTTAGTCTTTCCTTGTTAGAGTTGGAACCAGTTTTTGCCACGCTTGGGCTATAAATAAAGGCTTCGGCCACCAATGTAAGACAAATTATTTGATTATTGAAATTTCATAACTAAGTTATTTTCCCTTGTTGCTTAGCTTAAGGTTTGGTTTATCATCAAAGGCTATCATCCTTTGTTTGTGGCACCAATTCGACTGAATACCTTGGGGTTCCTAAGTCTATACTTAGTGGATTTCAAGTGTTCTCCGCGGTTTCATTAGTTAGGTTCTCGTGGGGCTGATAATATAGTTTTGGGTGTTGAGTCGATCCCTTCTTGGAGAAGGCGGTTCGCATCACTAGGGCAGGCCATCTTCAAGCCCTAAAGCAAAGGTACACCCTGAAAGATCGACTAAGTCCTTCCCTTATAGGTAGAAAGGCTCCACGAGATGGAATGATATCCCAGGCCATGCGGCTGGCCGAGGATAAAAGCCCTAGCACTAGAGAAAAGCTTCAGCCTGCTCCTAGCCTGACCTCCAGGAGCCCTGAAGAAGAAGCCCGTCACTCGAGTGACCCTCTGGAAGCATTTCTGGAGTATAGGAGGAAAAGAGCCCGAGAATACCTGAGCCATGAGAAGAATTGGAGTCCTTCGCCCGAGGCTTGACACTTAGGCCGACCCAGCCCCCGTAGAGCTACATCAGGAGCTACTTGGATGCCTACCTGAAGCTTAAAGAAAAAGGCCCAAGCGGAAATGGAGAAGGCCCAAGGAAAGAGCAGCCTCGAGCCCTGGACCGACAACCGGACCGATCAGAGAAATTCTATGGAGCCGGCCACGAAGAACAAATCTTTTGGACAAGGCCCTTGCCACTGAACCAGCCCGGAGCACCAGGCCCGCGACCGCCACCCGAACCAAGTCCGGCGCCTGCCCGGTCAAGCCCACCGGGCCGCCACACGCGCCCAACCGGCCCGAGCAACCGTACGCGGCCAGATTAGGGTTTTTGACCTTATTTAGGTCTTTTATTCTACTTTAAAGACTACAACTATTATTTTATGTTTTATTCCTTTTTAGTAGGACTATTTAGGGGTTTTAAGATTTTTTTTAGGAATAGGATTCTTTATTTTATTATTATTTAGGAAGTAGTGTTTAGGGAGGAGAGCTTGTTCCCTCACCTATATATAGAGGCCGAAGGCCACCCTTCGTAAAAACAACTTTTATGAAATAAACAACCCCTTTGAAAGAACTTTGTTCTGAAACCCTTATTGTATCTGCATGTTGCGATACTGAAGGCCCGACTTATCATCAAGAGCATCCATCTCTTGGCGTGGCGTGTACGACTTGATACTTCTAGTTCCCAGCTGTTATATAGCTGACGGGTCAAAGTCCTCATCCGCCCTCGGTTCTCGACGGTTCTACCTTGTTGCACGGTGTCCAACTTTTGGTGTTCAAGGGTCGTCTGCCCACGGTTGTAGCGGTTCACATCACAAAGTCAATGGAAACCTCCCCAACGGTAAAACCTAATTAACTCACGTCGATAGGAGGTAATTTCTCTTGGCTAGAGGTGCACCGAAGCTATACTTCTGGGATGTCGATGCTAGCATGAAGGAAGTCCTGAACTGGGACGCCTCTTGATCGTTATCCGGGTATCATCCGGCTCAAGGACGTTAACATAAGAGCTCTTCGTGGGAGGCAACCCACGGCCGGAGTCAGTTTTGATTTTTTTTGAATCAATGTTTGTGTTTAGCATCTGTTTTGAGGGGAGCCAAAAGTGTCTTATTCGTGGTTTTTATTTTTCTAATGTGCGTCTTGATGTCTCGGTGACTTTCCTATTTATTTGTGATGTTTTCAATTTTCGTTGATTTTTATTTGGTCTGTTGAAGTTTGGGTCGTCAGTGTTGTTTTATTTAAAATTTTGAGTGCCAAGTTCTTGGCGAGAACGTGGCCATTTATTCCCCCCAGTTCTGGCATCCAACCTTTTGAATTATTTGTAAATAAGTTCTCGGCGAGAACATTGCCCTTTGAACCAATTTTTCTGCGTCGCCCGTTTTGAAAACATCTCAAAGAAGTTCTCGACGAGAAATCCAATGTTCTCATCGAGAACTAAAAAAAAATCAAAATCTTCTATGACCCTCTTCGTTTCAACTTTCTTCTGTGTAGATCTTGGACACTTGTCCCGGTTTCCTTTTGATCTTTGTGTTGTTTTTGTTTCTGTAGGATCTTGTAGCTGTTTCACTCCACCCCGAGCTCTCCGACCCCATCCCCGACATCAACCATCACCCTCTAGGTACTTTGGATTACTCTGATATTTTTTTAGTCCTATGTGGACACAGTCCAATTTAAGTGTCGGGTAGGATTTTAGAAATGTGTTGGATACACTGTTAGAATAGACTCGGTTCTTGACTTGAAATGTAAGTTGACTTCAATGCTTCACAACGATGTTTAGACTGTTTAACTTAGAACCTATAACCAACATGCTTGCATTGACATTAAATGAACCTGGTTAAAACAGATTATAGAATCACACTTGTAGTGTCACTCTTGAATTTCACATCATGATTTCAGTCCGACTAGCAGCCAACTGTGAGCTTTTGATATGTTGCACATTAATAGCAACTTGTTTCTTTTTTAGTGGCTTTCTTGTACTTTGAATGAGTTAGAATTCAGGGATCACATATTCGCTACTTGCTGTTATTCGAAAGTCTTGATATATAGGTTTTTCCCTGATCTGGTTAACTGCTAGATAGATGAGATGATTGTCAAAGTGGGGAGATGGGTGGAAGATGATTGTTCAAATCTGAGAAGATTTCTCTGGCGTGTTATGATCTTGAAGATTTGGAGAGAGTGGTGCAAGAGGATTTTTTGACGTCATGATCATGATAACGTGGAGGCGGTAATTACTTATATTAAATTGGAGATCTCTAATTTCGCGTAGGGGCACCCTTTTATGAGTAGCATAGTTAAAATTGTATAGGGGGTTTTTTCATTGGAGTATAGTTTGGTCCTTGTCTTATATTGATATTACTTATTTTTTATGAATAAAATTTGCTCAATTCATAAAAAAATGAGTTAGAATTTTCTTTGAGACCAATTCAAGACCACGCGATAACACTAGGACTAGGATGATAGAGGCACCTAGAATCACTACTTAATCCATAAGTCATCCCAACATCATTCCGCCTAGGTGTAAACCCTTATGATTGGCCTGTTATTTCGGTTCTATAATAAATTACTGTCTTTTCCCATGTTTTTGTTCACCCCGTTGATCCCTTGTGGTAGTAGCCTGAGATTAGCCAACTGGAAGTCGAAATTTGTGGTGACTTACCCGATAGCTAGAATTTGGTGGTCTTAGCTGATAAATCTGTACGTATAAACCCCTCCAATAATAAAAAGAATAAGAAAAAGGAGAATAAAGAAGAAAAATTGTGTATTGAAAAATATAAAAAATAAGGTAGAGAGATCCAAACTTTATTCTCATTACAAAAGGAAGAAAAGAAAAAAGTATCAAAGTTGTTCCAGAAAAGTAAAGATGACTAAAAAAAAGTGAAAGAAAAAGTGCAAGTTGCTTGAGTGTATCTTAGGACGAGCATTCATTATTCCATTTTGTGTCTAGTTAGACGGTAGGAATCCATAGGTCTAGATTCGAGGGAGGTTGGTCGATTGCTACACCGCACCATACCATTTATTATCACTCATCCCTTCGTCCATTTATCATAAGCCCTATAGTGTAGGATCGTTATAATCCCTTACAAGTCCTCTTGACTAGTTTCTAGTGTTGTCACTGTGGTGGAGATTGTAGTCAAATTGCAAATTTATGAGAGAATTTCATCGAGAAAGTGAATGAGAGTATAAACACGTCCCTAAACACAAAGTGTGAGAGTTCCCCGTTGTACTAAATATTTTCTGTGAAAGGAATTCATGTCGGTTCGGTCGGCATTGTGCATGATTGGTGATTGCTACTTGTTGTGTGCAGAGAATAGTGACACTGATTTGTTTGGTTGATGTGCATGCATTTGTAGGTTAATTATTCTAGGTGTAGCCGTATAAATTTCATTGTTGAGGATTCAATCCCGATTTAACTGACCTCGTCAATACAAATTGAATCCAGCCCAAAAATTACTAGTAAAAACACAATAAAAGAATATAAAACAAATCTAAGCGGAAGCTTTGATAATTCAAAACCAAAACCAAATTACAATCTCAATTTCAAATTAATTACTCAATTTAAATGATTATAAAATCCCCAAAACATCAACTTAAATCAAAATACATGAAATGACATCATCATCCTCGGTCACCGTCCTTCAGTCTTCTAGCTCAAGTCCACTGCCAACTACCAACCACTGCTACTCCAAGCTCGGCTCACCAACTACTTCTAACTGAAAAGAGAGACTAAGAGGCATCAGTTTCCTAATGAAACTGAGTGAACCCACTGGGCTTAACTATGCGTTGATCTAATTAAGGAGTATCCCAGACTCCCACATTGGAGTTCAACAATGGGACCCATCTTTTTGTTAATTCATTTTAACAACCTAGTGAGATAGTTCTAGGTGATCAGTTATTTTCCTCTACCCCTATTCCCATCATGCATCACCCCAACAATATCATCCAATAATCATACACAATCAAACATCTACCACATCAACTTCATATTAAATGAAACCAACATAACACAACCCAACAACACATCACATATCAGCTCACAACCACATCTAGCACAACACACACACACGACAGTTCACATTTCGTTTAACTAGGTGAGTTAATTAGGTGCCATAAGGAGTTGTTCATTTGCTACCCTGCCGGTAAGACGCGCCTTCCTACCGCATGGAAGGTCCTCGTGCTCCCCTACCGCATGGGGAACATGTAACAATTTCCACAATTCCACAATTCCACTCCTAGTCGGGGACTAAACTTACTAGTCCGCCAGTAGGCCCTAACCACCAGTCCGTCGGTGGGTGAAACACAATTTCATGGGGTAATGTTGGCTCCTTCCGGTTCTATCATTTTAATTCCATTCAATCCATTCCACTTCCCAATTCCACTTCCCATTTCCACTTTACAACTCCACTTTCCAATTCCACAACCCAATTCCACATCACAATTTCACATCACAATTCCACAACACAATTCCACATCACAATTTCACATCACAATTTCACATCAGAATTTCACATCACAATTCCACAACACAATTCCACACTTATTACGGGTGGACTGCTAGCCTTACCGACCACCCCACATGTAATAGTAAAAACAAGGTTTGATCATGTTACAAGGTCTAGGGCCACCCTTCTGTTTATCGTTCATAGGACAACCCCACATTGGCAGGGGCATCCTTCTACAACCAACATTCCACAATTCCAATAATATATATATATATATATAGGCCACCCTTCTGTTTATCGTTCATAGGACAACCCCACATTGGCAGGGCATCCTTCTACAACCAACATTCCACAATTCCAATAATATAATATTATATATATAAAATATATATATATATATATATATATATATATATTATATTGCGCATTAGGAATTCAACCCTCATTCTAGCCACCTACCCAACCATTCAATCAAGCTAGTCAACCATACATACAAACAAGTCAAACCAACCAATTCAAGCTACACATAAGCACATCAACAATCAATAATCAAAACACATAATTAACTATTTCAGCTCTCCAATTCATGCACCCCTATTAATCACTAAGTCGAATTGTAATTCCTCACGTATCTACCTATCGACGTTAAGCCCTCACCTTAGCCTAAAAGAAGACTTTGAATTCAGTCAAAGAACGTCCGTCTCATTGTACTGATTCCATCGGTCCAAACAGTTCGTCAATCAGAGCTCCAACGAAAGAGTTATGGATGAAACTCTGAAATACCACCACAAGCCCTACCAGACAGACCCTTAATGAAAAATTCTCAAACACTGCCCAGACTAACTGAATTCACGTAAGGACACTTAAAATCTTTTAGAAAGTACGGAAAAAACCATTTAACTTTCTAGGGAGTTCAAATCTGCCACTGATCTTTCTCAAACTTTGCAATGTAGCCCCTCTTCATCTCCGGTTGCTTCCCTGACCGCCGATGAGCTCTCCACCCACCGTCGCACGCTCCCACTTCCTTGGAATGTCAGTCCCTGATGGTTGCCATGACAGATAAACGCCATCGTCACGAAGCCTGGCTCCTTCACCTTCTCTCACTCCCATCATCCTCGCCGCCATGCCCTCGGTTTGTGTGCGCTGGCTCTCTCACCCCTCTCTTTCTCAGTTCCTGTTTTCCCTCCCAAAAAGGTGGGAGTTGAATCCCCTTTTCTCAAAATCTATGCGCCACCCAAAAACCTGCTCTATTTAACTATCTCCTTTCTTTTCTCCGCACTAGGAAAAAACCCCTATTTATTTTTAGTCAAAACGTCAAGCTCTTATTGATTAATGATTATTTTGCATACACAGATCAGAAAGTGCATGTTCAAGCCACATCGGAGGTGAATTCCAAATAGAGTGCAATGCTAAGGTATAAGAGTGTTGAGCAAGCTCATGAGCAGCCTTATTCCTGTTTCTCCTAACAATAAAAACCTCAAAATCCTGTCTAGATGAAATAATTTGCAGGCCCTCCTGCATGATCAATCCGAATTCGGAGTCGTCCTGGAAAGCTTGACTGATTGTTGTTTCCACCTCGGTGGAGTTGATGAGCCACCTGTACCCTGGACCCGACCAGAGCAGCTGATGGAACCGTCGTTGTGCTGAGCTCGTTCTATCAAATAACTATCAAGCTCAAGAGCTAGGATAGATCGTATTCCACGGGCCTTCAATTGATTGGCTACTTCAGAACTAACAAATTACTCAAGGAAAATACGTTGTGCGTGGTGTGAGTTCCACGACTTCTAATTCTAAGGAATGCAGAAAAATTAAAACAAATTAAGCTAAAGCAGATTGAGAATTAGGGTTTTGAAACAAGAAAGACAGACGAACTTAGACTTTGAATCCCCCTTCGTTCCCCAGAGCATTGGCAATCAACAGATCAGCGGATTTCGATTCTTATTCAATCAATTACTAAAACACCACCATAACTCCTTACCCTTAGGTTTAAGACCGACGAACGTTCGCTCTATCCATTCTACCTACCAAGATTAACTAGCCGCCCGGGTACGGTCGCCTCTCGCAACGACTTAGCTAACTGGTGTAATTACTAGTGATTAATGAGTTACTCTTGCAGTGGATTAACCCTAACCGGTTCCTACGAAAGGCACATTCCAATTATAAGGTTAATTGTTCAATTCGATGTTCTAAAGTAAGGCGAGCGTTCGCTTCTATCCTTAGCTTAACCAGAATCTAATCTAGGTGATCAATCCAGACAAGAAACATAAACAATGAAGAACAAATCAAACATGGAAAAGAACTGATTGAATTTCGAATCTAATCACCGCCGATCCGTGACCGCTTTAAAGCCCTGGGTCACTTAGGGTTCATCTATTCTAAGCTCTGACGAGTTTAGCTACTCATGATTATTACAAAAGAAACAAAGACAAAGAAAGAGTTCATCATTCAAAGGAAGAACAGAAAAGGATCTGAAAAACCTAATTCGGACGACTCTGACAGACTCCGATCTTCGGTAAGTTACACTCCTAGCTCCGGTTCTCCGAGATGGAAGGGATGGCGTCACGATCTCTATCCGGCTCTTCGAACTCCAACTCTTCGCTCCATAACTTCAGAGAAATCTGATCTCAAAAAGTTATGTTTTTCGAATTATGAATTTTTGTCCTATATTGGCCGCCGGGTTAAGTATAAATACTTAACCCTAATTGGGCCGGGCTGAGATGGTATTTTCGCCGAAACCATAGGGGTAGTTTCGGCGAAAACTCTTGTGTAAATGGCCATGATTTCTCTGCCTTGCATTTTCGGTCCGAAGGGCTTAATGGTTTCGCCGAAATCAGTCTTCACTTGGCATCAGTTGATTTGAACTGCTGGTTTCGCCGAAACTGGAGGATCATTTTCGCCGAAACTGTAAGTGTGAATGGCAGATTTTCGGTTTGACTTTGATTGGCTCCTTTGATCGATTCCGGTTCAGTTCCTCGATGTTCCTATGCCTTAGACACGTCCATGGCTACTTTATTTGACGGCAAAAACCTGTGCTTACGCAAAAACACTAGAAAACCATCAAATAGACCCGAAAAGGGCCAAGGTAACACAAATGGCACGAGATAGGGCAATCGATTGAATATTCATTATTCTACCCTAAAAACAATGTCTTAAGCAAAGAAATGTCGCTTAAATGAGGCTGATAATCACGTCAAATCGAGTGTCATCAAATACCCCACACTTAAGCTTTTGCTTGTCCTCAAGCAAACTGAATAGAAACGCTCATGTTCATAAATGATAAAATAGATTAAATTAGAGCTCAATCAAACACAATGAATTATTAGACAGATCGATCCTAGAACAAGAAACCTAACATGCATACAGATCAGCCAAATTACCTGGTCTCACTAATAAACTGCACACGACAAGTAATTAGCAACCAATTATGCACGAATTTGACCTGACCGACCAGACTCCTCACACAGGATATGTATAGTACAATGGGAACTCTCACTCTTCTGTGTTTAAGACGTGTTTCTGCTCTCGATCATTTTCTGTTACCGAATTCTGTCATAAGTTTGCATTTTGACCACATCTCCACCACTGTGACAACATGAGTATCTAGTCAAGAAGGACTTCCCTGCTAGGACCGTAATGAATTCTACACTACTCGGGTTTATAATGAGATGGATGATGGGAATGAATGATGATGGCTTGGTGCGGTGTAGCTTTCGACTAACTTCCCTCGAATCTAATCTATGGCTTCCTACCGTCTAACCAAACACTGGTGGAATGATGAACGCTCGTCCTATGATACCCTCAAGCAACCTAGCACTTATTCTTTTTCTTTTGCATACATTTTTCTTTTCAACTTTTCTTACGACTTCGTTCTTCCATTTGTAGAGAGAAGAACGTTTTATTTGAACTAAACTTTGAACTTTTTCTGATTTTTCTTCTTTTCTCTTTTTTCGAAATTTTTTTTTTCTCTTTTGTGCCGATTTTTTTCTTTTAGTTGCTAGAGGGGTTTACACGTCTGGACATATTAGCTAAGACCACCTGTTTAATGGCTATAGGCAGGTTACCACAAACTGACTTCCGGTAGGTCAATCAAGAACTACAACCACATGGGATCAATGGGGAATGAAAGAAATGGGAAATGGCTGTAATGTATTATCGAACCGAAAGAACAGGCCAAGCTCAAGGGTCTAAACCTAGTGGATTTTATCGTTAAGGTAGGCTATCTGGCTTAGTAGCTGAATCTAGGTGCCCCTATCCTTCTAGAACTCGTGTCATCGTGTGGTCTCGAGTAGGTCTCATGCAAATTCTAACTCATTCAAGTAAACAGAAAACCACTCAGAAAGAATTTAAATTGCAAGTTACGTGCAATGGATCAAAAGCTCACAGTTGGTTTGCTAGTCGGATTCGGTCATTTTCATGCAATCAAGGCTACAAACTACAAGTGTGATTTTAAAATTCTGTTCTGACCAGGCAATTTAGCATCAAAGCATACAAGTTGGTTCTCAAGTTCTAGGTTAAGCAGTCTAAGCATCATTATGAAAGGTTGAACAACAACTTAACATCAAAAATCAAGAACTGAGCTATTCTAATGCTAGAGAGACTGGAATGGAATCACGAGGCACACAAAACACAATCAAGGGCAATCAAGTTCATGCAAGGTTCTCTAGCATCCTACCCCACACTTAAATCGGACTGTGTCCTCACAGGACTAATTCTAGAGTGCAGAGTGGAATGGAAGAACATGGACCGAGATGATTGGCGTAGTGGATGAGCACGGATCCTCGGAGCGGAGGTAATCTACCCAAGTGAGGCAAAGGGAATCTCCCAACTGCCTACAAAACAAAAACAAATAAAACATAATATGGAAACCGGGACAAGTGCCCCGGATCCACACAGAAAAAAGTTGGACCGAAGTCCGAAATTAATAAATAAAAAGAAAGGATAAGGAAAAGGACACCACCTGATCATCACTGGTCAGAGGTGTCGGGGTGGGGGAAGTGGAAGTAATCGCCGAGCTGTCGCTGCCACTCCAGCTGTCGCTCATATCGCCGGTCGGGCGGCGCATGTGTTGTTGCATAATAGTCCACCTAGCCTCTTGAGTGGCGTTGTCGGTGATGCGCCACTCCTGTAGTCGCTCGTACAACTCACCAATGTCCGGGGGTGGTGTTGCGGCTGGTGAGTATGCGCCGGAAATGGATCTGGAATGCGCGGCGGCGATTGGTGAATGTACCCTGCCTGATGGTGTGGCGAGGGTATATGATCTTGAAACTCAGGCGGCGGCTGCTGCTGCTGCTTCTCAGCATCATCTTCGTCCTCCGACTCGACCGCAGGTTGGAGTGGAGGATCTGCTGCTACATGGGGACTGAGGTCGAGTTCTAAGTCGTACTCGACCGCCAAGTCTCCTCCAACGGTCCGAACTGGATGTCGTGGAATGTGAGGGCCATATTCATGGCCGATGCCGAAGGAGAGGATGAGCTGTCCTATGAAGTTGCCTCCCAAGAGTTTGCGTGGTTGCTTCTTCCTCTTGGTCCTTTGACTGAAGATGTGAGCTAGCACCCAGCCGGGGTGGAGAGGGTAGCTCTCTCGGATGGCTCGGTGAAGCACGAGCTCCTCTTTAAGGATATGGTGGCGATCCTTGTCTCTGACATATAAAAGTGACCTCCGCCAAACCATATGAATAAACTTATAGAGCGGGTGAGAGAGGGACTTAACTGAGTTGTTCTTCCTGAGGCGATCGCCAGGCACGCCTGTCATGTGGCTCCAGAGGGCGTGCAATGCCTCGTCATCATCATCCTCGCCCCAACCGAGGTGGTGATCGTGATAGTGCTCGTAGGGGATGCCCAGATGAGCGGCAAACTCATTGTAGGTGAGCTGCCTGTGCACCCCACCAAGAAAGAAAGTGATCACCTTCTGGCCCCGTCTCTTCTTATGCTCGTCCAAGTCAAATGTCGCCCAGAACTCCTGGAGAGCAATGTTTGGGAACTCGGCGGCTATAGTGGTCAGCTCTAGGAGACCGGCCGGTGCTAAGGCGTCATGCACATTCCGGAAGTAATCCTCATTATGCTCTTGGAGAGACTCCATGGATAAAGGACGCACGTCAGCTCCCCGGATGTGCGCGATCTTCTGGAAGTTCTCAAAGTAGAAGTCCGGAAGACGGGCGATGGTGGGATGGTATCCAGCATGGCGAGGGAGTGCAGGTGGAGGACCCAGAATGGCGGGTGTGACGGGAGCGGCAGCTCCTGAGCTCGAGGCGCCATCGAGGCGTGCCTTAGTCCTGCGCTCAAAAGTGTTCCTAAAACCATAATGAAACCAGATTAGTCAACTAAGATCCTACCCCACACTTAGTAGAAAAACTCAATTTTACAAAGAAACGAGGGAAACTAAGTGGGGTAAGTAAAGCGGAGTAACCGGTAATTATAGACAGTAAAACACATGTCTTAAGAGCAGCTATAATTAGGTAAGCACAATCAGAGTTCAAAAATTCAAACCGACATTTTTAGAAAGTCAACATTAAGTCATATTGAACCCTAATCATGGCAAGACTATCACAACTTGGAAATTGACGGTATCATGAGATTTCAAATGGCGGCACGATAATATGAACAAGAATGAACACTTATGATAGCCAAACGATCAACAACAAGTCAACGGCAAACCGACATATCTCACAAGTCAACAAAACAACAAATCAATCGTACGCATAGCAACACATGACCAAATGATATGGAAATTAAGCACGGAACTCCCTAAGCATCCTGGAACAGTTCTATAAGTTCAGTCAGTCCTAGTTCACACGAAACAGTCGGCACGCAAAACGAGGTAAACCGAAAAGTCAACCAAAGTCAACCCCGACGAAATTCAGCAATCCATATGTCAATAGATTCGTATTGAAAAGTTGTACACTTTACCTTGAAGCCATGGAAGCAAAAACTGAACGGGTTGGGAGGAATCGGTGAAAAACGTTGAAAACTAGGTTTTCGGTGAACTGGAGCTGCAAAGCTCCGATTTGGTTGTTCTTGGGCTTGAAATGATCGGACAGGGGAGAGGGAGTGAGCGGCGGCGGTCGGCGATGGTGGCGGCGAGTGAAACGGCGGCGGGCGGTATTTTTAAAGAGGGGGGGTTTCGGGTGTTGTGTGAGCGAAAATGGGAGAAGGGATGAGAGAGGTTGTCCAAAATCGGGATTTAAATGGGGAGAGTTGGGTTATTTTTTTTTCAAATCGGTTTCGGCGAGAATAAGGCAGTGGTTTCGCCGAAACTACAGGTTAACAGAATTGGCTGATTTGAACTGGCGGTTTCGCCGAAAATTTGAGCTTGGTTTCGCCGAAAATCTTGGTTGAAGTGGTTTCGCTGAAATCATAAAGTTTTCGAACCGAAAAAGAGAAACAGGAGAAAAAAAGGTTTCGAAGTTTAAAAATCGTTTCTCCAAAAACACTGGTAGTTTCGCCGAAAATTTTGAACTGTTCGGGTTTAAAATATTTTCGCAAATCAGGCCAACTTCAAAAAATCACCGTTAAATCCAGAAAAATCGAAACGACCTCAATCAACTTGCTACTGACTCTATGACACACAGACTACACACGAAAAATAATAACTCAAACAAACTGACACTTTTGGCTCTCCCGAACCGACTCTAAAAGACCAAGGTTGAAACAAAACAAAACTGACTCCAGCCGTGGGTTGCCTCCCACGAAGCGCTCTTTTATTAACGTCCTTGAGCTGGACGATACCTGGACGGTATTAGGAGACATCCCAACTAAGATTCTCCTTCACCTCGCGTCGGAGTTCATGAAGTACAGCTTCGGGACTTCTCCGGTAAACGTGAATTTCTTCCCGTTTGCATGCAAAAGCTTGGTACGTCCGTCGGGAAGATGATCAACGAACTTGAATGGTCCGAACAGCTCTCTAGAGAGATCATCCTTCTTGAGTATGACGATGGAAGGAATGAGGACTGTCGGCTTCTTCTTAACTTCAGTCTTCGGCTTGGTATCACCAGGATCGGTGATCGTTAGTACTTCCTTAGGAGAGGCTTTCGGCTTCTCCCTCCATACTTGTTCCGGCGCCGGTTTCTCGGAACGAATTGGTGGTGCAGCTGGCTTGGTGGAAGACGGCGGAATTTTTGGTCTCCAGACCATTTGAACTTGCTTCTCCTTGTGATTCTTCCTCCTTAATCTACCCGACTCCTTGTGTGGCGGTTTTGAAGAGGCTTGCAGTTCCTTCTTCTTTTGTGGCTTCTGAACCGAGGCTTCTGGCTTCTTCCTTATAACCTGCTTAATACCTGCAGCAACAACTGATCTAGAGACACTGGAAGAAGCATTAGTAACGGAGTTGACCGGAGTCAACTCCACAGTTTCAACAGCAAGGCAGTGAGATTCTTCATTCCTAAAGTCATGTTTCATGTCATCTTTAAGACGGAACGTTTTTGTTTCTTTACCAATTCTTAAAGTCAAAGAACCATTAGGAACATTAATATTCATTCCAGTAGTAGCCATGAACGGTCGACCTATAAGAATGGTTGAATCTTCTGTACCGGTATCCATAATCACATAGTCAGCTAAAAATGTGAACGGACCACATTTTGTAACAACATCTTTGATTTCTCCCTTAGGGGTTTTAAGCGATCTATCAGCAAAGACAAGTTGCATACTAGGTGGTTCAAGTTCTCCTAGGTTTAACTTTTTAAACAAGCTCACAGGCATGACATTAACAGATGCTCCTAGGTCAACTAAGCAACGTTCAATTTCAACATCATTGATGACCAAGGGTAAAGTAAAAGAACCAGGATCAGATAACTTAGCTGGATATGGAGAAACGGGTTTCTTAGCACGAATGTCGAGGTATCCTTCCTTGTTCCCCTTCATGCCAGTCTCGATCCTTGCGTTTGGCAGCAGTGCTCTAGGAAAAGGAGGCTTCACGACGTATGGTGCAAGAGGAGGATCATCCTTAGGCGCTGGTTCCCGCTCCTCTTCTTCTTCTTCTTCCGGCGTTTCAGCGATCCTGCGTAAAACAGAAAAAGCATCAGCAATTAAGTTCGGAAGTTTTGAGCAGTTACCATTTTAGCCTGTTCTTTTCTCGGGTTTGGCTCTGTCTGGCTTGGAAGCTGGCCAAATGGTCGACCAGATGCTAGCATGCTCAAGATGTTGTTCACGACTTGCTCAATCCGTTGTCCAGATGCTATTTGTTCTTGATTGAGAAGAGCTTGAGCCTTGAACTGACTGTCGTGATCATCGAGTCTGGTGATAATCTGGTTGAGCTTCTTATCCAGGTCACTGACATTGTTCTCTCTTTGCTGCTGCTGTCCTGGATAGGTATTATTGAAGTATTGGTTCTGGCGATTGCCAGAAGCAGTTCCATAGTTACCCGGATTGCGATGCGGCGGCTGGTAGACACCTGCCGGCGGATGATTAGGCTTCTGATCCTGAGCTGGACCAGCCGGGCGTTGTTCTGGTTCTGGTTATGATTGGTGCCAGTATTATAGGGAGGTCTGTCTTGATAGTTCCCTTGCTGTCTGAAGTTACGATAACCAGCATAACCATTCTGATTGTTAACGAAGCCTTGTTGCACGAAATTTACCTCTTCTGCAGACCAGACGTCTGTCTTACCAAAGTTCTGGCAACGGCCTCCATTATGCGCGCAAGCTCCACACCACTCGCAATCGGCAACATAGACAGAAGCTGTCGGTGGCTTGATTGGTGTGGTAGACTTCTTCAAATGCTTCTCTACCTCTGCCTTGATAGCTGCTTCGAAATCTAGCTTGCTCCTCGATCCTTCATATTGTCGCTCCCAATTCCTTGACTTGGAGGCACAGTTTGCGAAGTGCAGAAGGGCAGCTTCCGGAGTGAGTGTAGTGCAATCCCCTTCAGCTAGAGAATTGACCCACTTGGCAGATTCTTCTCTAAGTCCTCGAGAGAGGATTTCAGCTAACTGCCTCTGCTCGAATCCATGATGAGGGCAGGTGTAGAGAAGTTCTTGGAAACGATTCTAAGTATCATATAAACTTTCTCCTTCTTTCTGGGAGAATCTGGCGATGCTGTCCTTGATGGCGGTCGTTCTGGCCGGAGGGAAGTATTCTTCAACAAAGTCCTGAGCCAGAGTATCCCAGTTAGTGTAGTAGCCAGGTGGTTTGCCAGTAAGCCACCTCTTAGCAGCTCCTTTCAAAGAGAACGGGAAAGTCTCAGACAAAGAGTGTTTTTGTCGAGGTTTTCGTTTTTAAAAGTACTGCAGAGATCAAGGAAGTCTGCAAGATGAATGCACGGATTGTCTAGGGGCCTGCCTTCAAACTGTAAATCCCTAGAGATCATGGTCAAGAATGGAATTTTGATCTCATAGTCAGGATCTCCTTCAATGCGCGGAACGGCAATGGCAGATCGAACGCTAGTCGCGCTCGGCTTGTTATAGTCTGCTAGACTCTTCTGTGCAGGTGGGGGTGGCGGCGGTTGATCGCCGTTTGGTGGTAATCTATCGGTCATGGTGGGAGATGGAGGAGGTGAAAGTGACTCGGTGTATGAAGCGGATGAAGAGTGTGGTGAAGACGGAGATGAGGAACTCTCCTTCGGTTCCTCGATCTTGATCGGAGTGATGAATGGATTGGATCTGCCTTCCTTCAGAATCTGTGATCGTAGAGGTGTAGCAGAACTGCCTGGATTCCCTGCAATCTTAGCCTGTTCGGTCTGAGAGCGAGTCCAAGGACGGTGAGGCATACACCTGTAAACCTACAGATAACAAAGACAAACAAAACCAGTGTAAAATCGAAGTGGGTGGAAAAATGAAAGATGGAAAATAGAAGAATAAATTGCCAGATCTTCTTTCAACAATCAAAAGAAGTCCCCGGCAACGGCGCCAATTTGATGGAACCGTCGTTGTGCTGAGCTGGTTCTATCAAATAACTATCAAGCTCAAGAGCTAGGATAGATCGTATTCCACGGGCCTTCAATTGATTGGCTACTTCAGAACTAACAAATTACTCAAGGAAAACACGTTGTGCGTGGTGTGAGTTCCACGACTTCTAATTCTAAGGAATGCAGAAAAATTAAAACAAATTAAGCTAAAGCAGATTGAGAATTAGGGTTTTGAAACAAGAAAGACAGACGAACTTAGACTTTGAATCCCCCTTCGTTCCCCAGAGCATTGGCAATCAACAGATCAGCGGATTTTGATTCTTATTCAATCAATTACTAAAACACCACCATAACTCCTTACCCTTAGGTTTAAGACCGGCGAACGTTCGCTCTATCCGTTCTACCTACCAAGATTAACTAGCCGCCCGGGTACGGTCGCCTCTCGCAACGACTTAGCTAACTGGTGTAATTACTAGTGATTAATGAGTTACTCTTGTAGTGGATTAACCCTAACCGGTTCCTACGAAAGGCACACTCCAATTATAAGGTTAATTGTTCAATTCGATGTTCTAAAGTAAGGCGAGCGTTCGCTTCTATCCTTAGCTTAACCAGAATCTAATCTAGGTGATCAATCCAGACAAGAAACATAAACAATGAAGAACAAATCAAACATGGAAAAGAACTGATTGAATTTCGAATCTAATCATCGCCGATCCGTGACCGCTTTAAAGCCCTGGGTCACTTAGGGTTCATCTAGTCTAAGCTCTGACGAGTTTAGCTACTCATGATTATTACAAAAGAAACAAAGACAAAGAAAGAGTTCATCATTCAAAGGAAGAACAGAAAAGGATCTGAAAAACCTAATTCGGACGACTCTGACAGACTCCGATCTTCGGTAAGTTACACTCCTAGCTCCGGTTCTCAGAGATGGAAGGGATGGCGTCACGATCTCTATCCGGCTCTTCGAACTCCAACTCTTCGCTCCAGAACTTCAGAGAAATCTGATCTCGAAAAGTTATGTTTTTCGAATTATGAATTTTTGTCCTATATTGGCCGCCGGGTTAAGTATAAATACTTAACCCTAGTTGGGCCGGGCTGAGATGGTATTTTCGCCGAAACCATAGGGGTAGTTTCGGCGAAAACTCTTGTGTAAATGGCCATGATTTCTCTGCCTTGCATTTTCGGTCCGAAGGGCTTAATGGTTTCGCCGAAATCAGTCTTCACTTGGCATCAGTTGATTTGAACTGCTGGTTTCGCCGAAACTGGAGGATCATTTTCGCCGAAACTGTAAGTGTGAATGGCAGATTTTCGGTTTGACTTTGATTGTCTCCTTTGATCGATTCCGGTTCAGTTCCTCGATGTTCCTATGCCTTAGACACGTCCATGGCTACTTTATTTGACGGCAAAAACCTGTGCTTACGCAAAAACACTAGAAAACCATCAAATAGACCCGAAAAGGGCCAAGGTAACACAAATGGCACGAGATAGGGCAATCGATTGAATATTCGTTATTCTACCCTAAAAACAATGTCTTAAGCAAAGAAATGTAGCTTAAATGAGGCTGATAATCACGTCAAATCGAGTGTCATCAGCAGCCCCTGACCAGAAGCCAAGCAAGAGTCTTCAAAGACCGACTCAACTCATACATGAAGGCTTGGAGCAAAGATGGCCATGAAGAGAATGCATATAGGCTCACCACGGAAGGCTGCAGCCTCTTGGAAACCAAGGAGCCCACTCAGAAGCTGACGCCGGATCAAACCAAGGAAGTGATGTCGAGTCGGGCACTAATGCTGATATCAGGCCCAAACACAAGCCCCGGGCCGAGCCTAGCATCGAGCCACGGGCCTAGGTCCGAGCTACAGCTGATAACACACTTTTGGCGTGCTTCAAATAACTAATCTACCAAGGTAGACTAGATCGTATTCTACTCGAGGTCTCTTCTTCTTGTCTACTCAAATATGTTGGCAAATTACTCAAGTTTAACACACGTTGTGCGTGGTGTGAGTTCCACGACTTCTAATCTAATAAAGCAGGAAAATAAAAGACAGAAAGATTAAAAGGTTAACTAACGAGAAGATAGATGAGCTTAGATTTTGAATCCCCCTTAGATCACCAAGGCAACAGCAATCACAAGACCAGCAATTTTCAATTCTAATTCAATCGGTTTCTATACACCACCATAACTCCTAACCCTTAGGTTTAAGACTGGCAAACGTTCGCTCTATTCGATCTAGCTACCAAGATTAATTAGTCGCCCGGGTACGGTCGCTTCTTGCGACGACTAAACTAACTGGTGGAACTACTAACGATTTATGAGTTACTCTTGCAGTGGATTAACCCTAACTGGTTCCTACAAAATGAT
Organism: Linum lewisii; assembly: GCA_034768395.1. Lineage (NCBI taxonomy): Eukaryota > Viridiplantae > Streptophyta > Magnoliopsida > Malpighiales > Linaceae > Linum > Linum lewisii. Next base: position 34,413,818 of record CM068298.1, read on the forward strand.
GTGAACCGCTGCAACCGTGGGCAGACGTCCCTTGAACACCGCAAGTTGAGACCGTGCAACGAGGTAGAACCATCGGGAACCGGGGGCGGATGAGGACTTTGACCCGTCAGCTGTATAACAGCTGGGAACCAGAAGTATCAAGTCGATGATGCCACGCCAAGAGATGGATGCTCTTGATGATAAGTCGATCTAAACGACAGTCAATTCCATGAAAGTCAAGAAGAGATTAGCAATTCCATGCTAAGAGAAAAACCAAAGTTTAAGTGTTTATTCAATTTCAAGGTGTCTTCCTATTCCTCCTTAGAAACTAACTAATAAATAATAAACAAATAAAAAGAGTCCTAATTAAGCCACTAAAAAGGACTTAACCTATTCCTAATATTGTCTAAGAAGGAGGCTAAATTCGTAGCCTTATTCCACAAGGAAAAGACTCATTCCTAAACAATAACTCTAAAAAGGAAAAAGCTAGAAATTCATAAAAAACAGTTCACGGGTTCTGGGAAAAATAGCCAAATAAATACTAAACAAATTCGTAAAATTCTGATCTTTTGCAGATCACTAGTAGACTCCATGGGCTACAACTTTCATGTTGGACATCAGCCCAATTCTGCCTCCAAGTAGCCCATATTCATCACTCTTTGTCGGGCTACGAATCTGTCTAGAAATTCGGATTTGGCCTTTTATCTCTTTAGCTTTAGCCCGTAGCTTCTTGGCCATTGGCTGGCTTCTTGGATCTTTGCCTTGGATGGATTCTCCTTGCTTCTCTTCTCTTGGATCAGGCATTTGACAATGCTCGGCATCAGTGGCAATGCCGAGTAGGGCTTCGTCACGGCACCGGACATGCTTACGTCATTCTCCCTTTCTTCAAAAGATTCATCCTCGAATCTTCGTGGCCATATGCTTCGGATTCGACATCCTCATCTGCCATGGTTAGTGAACACAAGAAGCAACCCTTCTACAAGACAAACCCTAGATCTACTAGGAAAAGAATATGTAGACTAAAATCCTAAACCAACTAGGAAAAGGATAAAAGAATCAAGTTCTAATCCAACTAGGTAACAACTATGACAAATTCTAGATCTACTAGGAAAAGGGATAGCAAACTAGACTCCTAAACCAACTAGGAAGAGAAATATAGAATATAATCCTAATCCAACTAGGAAACAACTAAGAAACTAGCTACTTAAACTTTGAAAAAAAATGTAGGGTCGTGGCTCGGTGAAACAGCACAAGCAACGACAGCTATTCTATCCCACAACTTACACGAAAAGAACTTGGCAAGGTGGCCTTGCTTTGGTTGGGTTTTTCTATTTTTTAACCTCTTTTTGATATTTTCCTTGATGGATTTTGATTGCCACCAGCTTTTTCTGCCTTACAATGAAAGATGAATACAAGAACTTGAAAAAGATGAAGATTTTAATTTTTTTTTAGAACAGAAAGTAAAGGATATGAATCCAAGAAGAACCTGGAAACTGGGATAGATGTGGTTCTTGTGTTTGAACCGTGCTCTGATACCAACTGATGTGAACCGCTGCAACCGTGGGCAGACGACCCTTGAACACCACAAGTTGAGACCGTGCAACGAGGTAGAACCGTCGGGAACTGGGGGCGGATGAGGACTTTGACCCGTCAGCTATATAACAGCTGGGAACCAGAAGTATCAAGTCGATGACGCCACGCCAAGAGATGGATGCTCTTGATGATAAGTCGATCTAAACGACAGTCAATTCCATGAAAGTCGAGAAGAGATTAGCAATTCCATGCTAAGAGAAAAACCAAAGTTTAAGTGTTTATTCAATTTCAAGGTGTCTTACAAGAGAGGCGAAGGCCTCTTTATATAGGAGGAGGAGTAGGGAACAAACTCTCCTATTCCTCCTTAGAAACTAACTAATAAATAATAAACAAATAAAAAAAGTCCTAATTAAGCCACTAAAAAGGACTTAACCTAATCCTAATATTGTCTAAGAAAGGGCTAAATTCGTAGCCTTATTCCACAAGGAAAAGACTCCTTCCTAAACAATAACTCTAAAAAGGAAAAAGCTGGAAATTCCTAAAAAACAGTTACACGGGTTCTGGGGAAAATAGCCAAATAAATACTAAACAAATTCGTAAAATTCTGATCTTTTGTAGATCACTATTAGACTCCATGGGCTACAACTTGCATGTTGGACATCAGCCCAAGTTCTATCTCCAAGTAGCCCATATTCGTCACTCTTTGTCGGGCTTCGAATCTGTACAGAAATCCGGATTTGGCCTTTTATCTCGTTAGCTTTAGCCCGTAGCTTCTTGGCCATTGGCTGTCTTCTTGGATCTTCGCCTTGGATGGATTCTCCTCGCTTCTCTTCTCTTGGATCAGGCATTTGACAATGCTCGGCATCAGTGGCAATGCCGAGTAGGGCTTCGTCATGGCACCGGGCATGCTTACGTCACGAAAGGCACACTCCAATGAATAGGTTAATTGGTTGAATTGATGTTTTAAAGAGAGGCGAGCATTCGCTTCTATCCTCAGCTTAAAAAGAATCTAAACTAGGTGATCAAGGAAGACAAGTTTATGTGCCAAAGCAGGGAACTGTCTAGCGACAACATCTGGCGACTAACCATAACTTGCAAAAACCTAATCTAGGCGATCAACCAGAGAAGAAACATAAACAATGAAGAACAAAACAACCATGCAAAGAGAAACTGAATGAATTTCGAATCTAATTACCGCCAATCCGTGACCGCTTTAAAGCCCTGGGTCACTTAGGGTTCATCTAATATAAGCTCTACAAGTTCAGGTACTCATAACGATGACAGTAGAATCAAATGCAACAAAGGAAATCACATACAGAGGAAGAACAAATAAGAACTGAAAAACCTAATTCTAACGACTCCGGCGAAGCTTCGATCTCCTGGATCTTCAACTTTAAGCTCCGAGCTCTCCAAGGTGGAAGGATGGCGTCACGATCTCTCCACGGATCTTCGAACTCTCTAAACTCTATCTATCGACCCTAGAGTCGGCTGACTCTCAAAAGTCTGATTTGATTATGTGAAAATATGAATAATGATGTTTCCAGGCTGGCTGTCGGCTGCTGCTTTAAATAGGAGTCATTAGGGTTTGCCAACTCTGCTTCGGAAAATAAGAAACTTTTCGGCGAAAACTTTAAGTTTTCCCCGAAAACTTTAGTTCAAAGCCTTCTGTTTCCTTCGTCAATTTCTTCATAACTTTTCGGTGAAAACTTATAAAGTTTTCGCCGAAAACTTCAGTGTAATTCAGCTCGTCCGCCTGTGAGTTTCTTAAGATTTTTCGGCGAAAACTCTATTGGGTTCTCGCCGAAAACCTTGTACTGGGCAGTTGGAATTTTGGTTCTGACTTTAGTTTGATTTCTGGTTCGATTCTGGTTCACTCCTTGAGGTATTAAACACGTTTGTGGCTACGTAAATGATGGCAAAAACCTGTGTTATCACAAAAACACTAGAAAACCATCAAATAGACCCAAAAAGGGCCAAAGTAACCAAATCGGTAGGAAATAGAGTAGTTGAGTGAATATTCGCTATTCTACCCCTAAAACCACGTTTCAAGCGAGGAAATGTTGCTTAATTGAGGCTGAAATCACGTCAAATCGAGTGTCATCAACAGCCTAGAGACGTCCATGAAGCATTCCTGAAGGAACACCCGAGATAGAATACTGAAGGCCTGACTAGAATACTCAAGGGCCCATAGCTGAGCCTGCCACAGGCGTCAGGCTGACACCCTAGCACTACACCGAGGAGACTTGGGCCGAGCCAACAAATGGCCTATGCCTTTCAGGATTTTCAAAGGGCCTGGGAATCCTTATGGCCCTAGGATAACCCTCTGTCAATCCTTGTTGGATTCGGAGAAGGACTTATGGAGTCCTTATCAGCCCCAGACAAGATCACCTAATCCCGATCGGGCTCGAGTTCACACCCCGAGCCGGATTAGGGTTTTGCCGGATTTGCTGGTTTAGTCTTTTATGCCTTTTAGTAGTTTTTAAGTGTTTTATTCGGACTTCCCTTTTATTTTTTTTTGTTTAGGAATAGTTTAAGTCTTCTATAATTGGAATAAGAGTAGGATTCGAAGAGCTTGTTCCTGAATCCCTCGCTATAAATAAAGACCTTTGGCCATTGATGTAAGGTAGACTTTGATTAAATAAATTTCAGAACACAAGTTCTTTTTTCTTTCAAGCTTTTTCTCGTTGTTGCTTAGCTTAAGGTTGGTTTATCATCTTGGGTATTCACCCCTTGGTGTGGTACTTCGACTGGACACTTAGGGTTCCTAGCTATTTATAGCTAGTGGGTCCAAGTACTTTCGATCTAGGTTTCATAGGTTCGACTTGTTTTTTTATCATTCAGCTTGCGGTGGTTAGGGTCATCTACCCACGGTTGCAATGGTTCACATCAGCTAGTATCAGAGCACGATTCAACACTAGGACCGACTCTATCCTTTACTTTCTTGATTTTAAATTTTTTTTAAAAACCCCTAAATAATTTCATCGTGTGCACTGATTTGTGTGTTCTTATTTCAGAAGGTGGAAAAAGCTTGGTGGCCACGAAATATTCAAGAAAAGAAAATCACAAGAGGTCTAAAAACAAAAATACCCGACCCAACCAAAGAAAGGCCACCATCACCAAGTGTTTTGTAAGTTGTTAGGTTGAGTTTTAAGAAGAGGGGGTAGAAGTTAGCTTTTGTTGTGTTAGAAAACTTTGAACCACTTAAAACCCTAAAATATCTTCACTATCTTGCTGTTTTATTGATCAATGAGTCTTAGAAACGAAAGTAATTGCTGGCTAGAGAAATAATCCTAGGTCTAAAGTCTTTTATGTCATACGAGTTTATATTTCTATACTTGGTAGCTTCGAAGAAACTTGCAACTGCTTGAGCTGAACTTGACAATGTTCTGATCTCTTATTGACTGCTACTTTTAAATTCTAAAACACGAGAGGTAAAATCAGAGTGAGTGAGGTTCATTAGAGTGATTTTGTGCTGTCTTTTTTTCTAGTACTAATCATGGAAAACAAAGGATTACCTACATTGGAGGCCACCCTGACTACCATGGCTCAGATCCTAGTCCACGTACAAGCTACGTTGGACAGGATGGAAATACCATCGGAAGATCATGGAGCCAATGGAGTCGGAGTCGTGCCCAGCACCGTGCTCATCGCCAAGCGCCAGCACTAGCCCCCAACCACAGCACAACACCATGCCCGCACCCAAGCACGGCCCCGACGCGAGTCACCACCCGAGCCATGGCCTGGACCCTTCCCCAAGCCCCAACACCCAGCCCCGGAGCCCTGCCCAGCCCCAGAGCCAGAGCCCTGACCACCCTTAGAGCCGAACGTCTGCCCAACCACACCCGTCGGTTTTCAGCCATTTCTCGATGAATTCTAAGTGCTTAAGTTGTAGAGGATGGATGGGAGCAAAGAGACAACCTTTTTCACACCTAGTGCATGATCAAAGACAAAATTTGCAACATGGTGATTGATGGAGGCAGCTGTACCAATGTCGTGAGTATAGACTTAGTGGAAGGCCTTGGCCTTCAAACTCAGAAGCACCCCCAACCCCTATAAACTACATTGGCTCAGAAATTGTGGGGAATTGAGGGTGAACTGACAAGCTCACGTGCCTTTTAGCACTGGAAGGTACACGGAACTAATCCTTTGTGATGTTTTTCCCATGGAAGCTACTCATATATTACTTGGAAGGACCAACCAATACATCCTCATTCATGGCGATACGATGTACAAACTAAAACCCCTATCACCAACCGAGATTGTAACACCCGTCCCGAATCAACCCCGTTAAACCGGTTATGAGTATTACAGAGTAAAACCAACACGAAAGACGAAGTAAAACCAAAATTAAAAGGGAAAGTAAACGTATGAGAACTCCATAAAGCCATGAAAAGGTAAAACCGTGTACAAATCCAAACTCAACATAAATCCATAAAAATCCAACATAACCCAAAATTACATATAAAAACCCCAAATATCGAAGGTTAACTAAAAAGACAGAACAAGTCAACTCTGAGTGCACTCCATTCTTCACCTCATCACTTCAAGCCGTGATGTGATCCTGGCCACCAAGGACACAGTTGATGCCGAGCCAGCCCTAGCATTGATGCCGGGCCAAGACTGCACCGGCTCCAGGCCTATGCCAGCACCACCACCAAAGCCTATGAGAGCCGAAGCCTCGGATCCAAAAGACACCCCTGGGAGGATGCTGATCCTCAACCAGGCACCAAGGGCAGCTCCTACTGAAGCCAAGATCAGACTGATGTCCCGACAGGAGCTGATTCTGACACCAAGCCCCGACCCGGACCCCGGACCGAGCCTAGCACTATGCCTAGGCCCCAGACCGACTCCCACAAGATCCAGAGCTCAAATAGCACTTAAAGACACTACAGAGGCATCCTTGACAACCTGGCCCAGACAGAAGTCAAAAGGCTCGGACAGATTTGAAGAAGGCCAAGTTTTGAGCCAAACCCGAGCACCGGACGTCACAGAGGAGCACTTATGGAGGAGCTCCCAATTGGCTCAGGAATTTTGGGAAATATCAAGTGCCTTGGATAGCTTGCATCCTCAGGAGCACCCTCCAACAAACGGAGCTGGATTTGGAGGAGTATTGAAGGAGATAGGGCTAGAACAAGTCCTAGTGATGCTTGGCCTAAGCATCAAGGAGTGGGACTCGGATGCTGATCCGAGGAAGGACAAGCAAGGAGCTGTGATCAGGACCCACCTGAGCCTGATCCAAGAGGAGAGGATCAAGGAGAATCCAAACTTGGAGGAGAGCCAAGAGTTCAGCCCACGACTAAGAAGCTACGGGCCAGAACTAAATTTAACAAGGGCCAAACCCGGATTTCTGGACAGATTCCTAGTCCGACAAGGATTGATGAATATGGGCTACTTGGAGACAGAATTTGGACTGATGTCCAACATTAAAGTTGTAGCCCATGGAGTCTACTAAAGATCTGCAAAAGATCAGAATTTTAAGAATTTTTTTGGTATTTATTCGGCCCATAATTCCAGAACCCGTTTAGGCTGTTTTTGGGGAAAACTTGGCTCCCAAGTTAGGAGTTCTTCTCTAAATAGGATTCTTAGTCCTTGTGGGATTGGAGTCCGAGTTTACCTTATTTTTAGTCTAGATTAGGATTAGTTAAAGTCCTCTTTAGTTTTCTAATTAGGACTCTTTTTATTTATTTATTATTATTTAATTAGTTTCTAAGGAGGAATAGGAGAGCTTGTTCCCTACTCCCCCCCTATATAAAGTGGCCTTTGCCTCTCTTGTAAGACACCCTTGAATTGAATAAACACTCAAAAACTTCGATTTTCTTCTTGCATTGTATGCAATTCTCTGTTCGACCATCATGGAATTGATCGTCGTCTAGACCGGCTTATCGTCTAGGTTATTCACCCCTTGAAGTGGCGCCATCGACTTGATACTTCTCGTTCCTAGCTCTTTATAGCTAGCGGGTCAAAGTCCTCTTCCATCCCAGTTCCCGACGGTTTATACCATGTTGCACGATTATTAACTTGTGGTGGTTAGGGTTGTCTGCCCACGGTTGCAGCGGTTCACATCAGTTGGTATCAAAGCACGGTTCAGCTCAAGGACCACATTTATCCCAGTCTTCAGGTTTGAAACCCTGAATTCATATCTTTTACTGCTTTTCAGAAAATATTTCAAAAATCTTCATCTATTTTAGTTCTTGTTTTGAGTCAGTATTGTAAGGCAAAGAAAAAGCTAGTGGCCGTTCAAGCTATCACCGAAAAATATCAAAAGAGTCAGAAAAAAGAAAACAAAAAAAAGCAAGGCCACCCTTGCCAAGTTCTTTATTTTCATTGTAATAGTGTGTTAAGAAGAGGGGATAGATTAGCTTTCGTTGCTTGTAGTGGATCACCGAGCCACGACCCTACTTTTAGCCACTAAGTTATTGTAACATCCCCGCCCAACCAAACAGATTGGAACTCGAGTTTGGATGGTTTAGACATTGGAAACAATGTTCTTGAGGTCCCATCGAAGTTCGGGACGTTCGAATTTGAGTTGGGTCGAGTTAAAACACCTTGGGGGTGCATTTGATGATACGTGGGCCGTGTTTCATGCATTGAGTGTTAAAATTTGGATTTTAGGAGTTTCTTCACTTTTTCATTTTCTCCATCTTCCCCCAAACCCGTATTTGAAGAACCAAAAACACATTTGGGTCAATCCTTGATTCCGGGAGTTGTAGAGCTCCGATTGACGATCCGTTTCTTGCTACACGTTCGTGGAGGTGAGAGGAAGAGATCGCTAGTCGTGGTTTTGACTGGGTCGGAGCAGGCTGCTGTCCGTGGAAGAAGGAAGAGCTACGTTTTTGTGTCTCAGCCAGAAATCTCCAAAACCTCAAACCTCGATTCTGAGAGTTGTAGAGATCCGATTGGCGATCCATTTCTTGCTATGAGTTCGTTGTGATGAGAGGAAGAGATTGCACCCAGAAGTTCTAGATATTTCGGAGTAAGCTGCTGTCGGTGAAGAGGAGGATAGCTACGTTTTTGGTGTCTGAGAGTTTGGTTGTTCGGGTTTCTTGAAGAGTTTAGAGCCTCGTCTTCTTGTCAGGTGAGGGTTTAGCGTACGATAGGTAGTCTTGTCGGTGTGAGGAGTTACAATTCAGACTTAGAAAAATGTAGGGCCTTGCATGAAATTGAAAGAGAGTAAAAGGGTAAAATTGTTCTGCAAGTGATTGTTCTGTGAAATATGCTGTTTTGATGATTGTTGGATATTTGTTAATTGATGGATTGGTTGATGATTGATGGCTGTTTGTGATGAGTTTTATTGGAGAAATTGATTAACATGGATGATAAATTGATCGGAACTAGTAAAGAGTGATAGGAGGGACGGGTCTGTGAACATGAGAATTGTGTATATTATGCTATTGTCAGTCTGTGGTTGCAGGAGGGTGGTCCTGCCAATGTGGGGTCGCCCTTAATTGATGAACAGGTGGATGGCTCCACCAATGTGTGGTCATCCAATGAAGGACGTACAGGAGGGTAACCCTACGACTCATGACATGGCTTCCCCCTGCACTTGCAGGTGGGGGTGGCCGGTGAGCTAGCCGTTTACCCTTAAACTGTTTGTGCCGTGGGAGGCGTTGAATGTCTTGTGATGTGTGGTTATGTGTGATGTGGGATTATTGAATGATTTGGATTGTGTGGGTTTACATGATGTTGGGATTCAGATGATGCTAGGTGTTGATGTATGAATTATGCAACGTGCCTTTTAGGTAGAATTGATGATGCATGTGAAGGTGGTTGTTAATGTGTTTAGGGTGGTAGACTATGACTTAGAACTGGCTACTGGAATCGGTAGGGAATGTAGGTATGGAATTGTACAATAGAATCGGTACGTGGAATTGACTTATGGAATTGGTTAAGGGAATTGGTAAATGGAATTGAGTAATGGAATTGGGTGGTGTGATTGCATGAACTAGTTGAACTGGGGTCGTATGATTGATTTGAATGAAATTGATGCTGTGTGTGATGGTGATTGATAGTGTGTCTTTTGGTTATCGTAGTAAGGTTGGAGTCTTGAATGTGGATTGGTAAATGGTAGAGAAGAATGAGGATGTCAGAATTGGTCGAATTGTGGCTAGGAATCGTGTTAGATGAATTATGTAAACTAGATAGGATATGTGGTTTAATCTAGTAATGCTCAATAGGAGAGTTGAAATGATAAATTGATGCTGTCGTGATTGTTACTGTTATGTGGTGTTGGGTGACTGGTGTGATTGTATGGTTGACTTGTGTGAGTGTATAGTTGACTAGGTGGCTAGAAATGGGAGTGCGGAGTTTAATAGACTTAGAACAGAATTAGGTCTTGCATGAACCTATGAGAGTAAAACTGAATAACTGTCTTGTGATTGACGTATGATGATTGTGCTGATCTATGTGTGATGTGGGGATTGGGATATAAGATGATAGCAAATGTATTTGATCTAGAAAGTGAGATGGAGGGGGGTTGGGATGCGTAATTCTATGTTGTATCTATTTTTGCTGGTTGTGGTTAGACTAAAATTTGCCCTAAAAATTAAAAATAGAATTGGGTTTGGAACTAGAACGTGGAATTTGTGTGGGGAATCATGGTGTGGATTTGTGAGTGGGTTTGTTTTGTGGTATTTGATGTGGCTTGAGATGTGTAATTTGTGTAGTGGATTTGAAAAGGGGAATTGGGAAGTGGGTTTTAAAAGTGGAAATTAAACAAGGGAAATTGGGGTAAAGGGAAATTTTAAATGATAGAACGGGAAAGGACCCAAACGTTCCCCCCAAATGTGTTTCACCCACTGACGGAGGTGGTTGGGGCCCCTACCGAGGGACGGGTAGATTGTCTTTCGAGGGGGAGGGGAATTTGTGGAATTGTGGAATTATGGAATTTTGGATATGTGACGTTTTCCCCCTTTTCGGTAGGGGAGCACGGGGGCCGGGCGGGGTAGGGGGGGGAATAACTCCTTAGGGCGCCAAAAACTCCCCTTTTGAAAGGGGGGGGGGGTTGGTTAGGGGGGGGGCGGGGGTTTTGGGGGGGGTGGGAAAATGTTTGGTGTTGTGTTGGGGTAGGGAGGTGTTAGGGGGTTTGTGTTGTAGTGTTTTATGGTTGTGAGGTGGGTAGGAGTTAAATGGTTGGTTGATGTGTGATGTGTAAATTTGGGTTGGGGGTTTTGGGGGGGGGTTAAATGGTGGGGTTGGGGGTTTTGTGGGGGTGGGTGTGGGTTTTTTGTGATGTAATTTTGAAGTGGTAATGAGTTGGCTTATGTGTATTGTGATGGAGATTGGGTTAATTGTTGGGATGGTAGTTGTGGGAATGGACTGGTAGTGCATTTTTGTTGTTGGTTATGAAGGGGAGAAAGGGAGGGATTGTATGCGTGTAAAGGGGAAATTGTAGGGTATTATGAATGGGGGACGGTGGGTTAATGATTTGGTTTGGTTTGTGATGTGGTTTCTTGTTGATTGGGGAGGGAGGTGTAGTTGAGTTTATGATGTAAATCTTGGGATGTGAATGAGATTTGGTTATGTATCACCAGTTCATGTTGGGAATTAATGAGGATGGCTGTGTCAGTTCCATTGTTGTTTGGTGCGGAGTTGGGTCGTTTTAGGCTAGGTTCGGGCATAGTTAAACCCAGGGGGTTTTCGCTCAGTTTTCATTAGGAAGCTGACCCCCCCAGTTTCTTTCAGGTGTTCGGTGAGTTCGGAGGGTTGCAGGTTGGGTTGTGAAGTGAGTTGGGAAAGGGTTGTGGAGTGACACTGTTTTAATTATGTTTTCGTGAACCTTGGTTGGGAAATTTTTGTAATCGTTTGGATTGGTTCGGATTTAGTTTTTAGTATGAGGCTTCAGTTGATTTTGAATTTTTAAATGGAGAGTTGGTTTGTCTGCTGCTTTTTACCTTTATTTAATGTTGTATCCGAGTGACTAAACCGGTTCGACCAGGGTAAACCCGGGCGGTTGGGAGGGTTTTAAAAGTGGATAAGGGGGGGCTAGTTGCTGCTGGTGGTGATTTGTCTCTTTTCTAGGGAGTTAACTCATAGGGAAAAGGTGGAGCATAGAGGACCGACTTTTAGGGATTTTCAATGTTTGAAATGGGTGGGAAGTTTGAAGGAAGTGTTTAGAGCTTGAAGGAGAGGTTTTGAAATGAAATGTGTTTATGAAAATTGATCAACTGAACGTTTTGTGTCCCCTGTAGTGAAGAGGGGTCGGGTATGGAGTGAATGGTGGTAGCTAGGGGGTTTGGGTTTGGAAGAGTAGAGCCTTGAGAATTTGTTGGTTAAGTGGAGTGTTCGAGGAGTGTGAAGTTTTGGTCGAGGTGTTAGCTGGAGTTTTTTGTTTGCTTGTGTTGTGCTTGGCTCTGTGTGAGTTGTGTTGGTTGATTTTTGGTTTGTGTTCTTGTGGTGAGTAGTGCCGTCGAGGTTCGGTTGTGCGGCTGTTGGTAAAAGTTCGAAGTGGGGGGAGTAGTGCCCTTAGAAGGTGTGGTTTTGTTAAGCCGTTAAAAGGAAGTTTCGGAGGTAATGTATCCTATGTTGCTGCGCATTTGTTGCTGTGACGTGGTTGCGTTGCTAGAGTGAGTTGGGTTGTGATTTCGGGGACGAATCCTTGAAGTTGTGGAATTGTAACACCCCCGGGCCCAACCAAACGGATTGGAACTCGAGTTTGGGATGGTTTAGACATTGGAAACAAGTTCTTGAGGTCCATCGAAGTTCGGCACGTTTAAATTTTGAGTTGGGTCGAGTTAAAACCCCTTTGGGGGGTGCATTTGATGATACGTGGGCATGTTTCATGCATTGGTGTTAAAATTCGGATTTTAGGAGTTTCTTCACTTTTTCATTTTCTCCTCTCCCCAAAACCCCGTATTTGAAGAACCAAAACCCATTTGGGTCAACCCTTTAATTCGGGGTTGTAGAGCTCCGATTGACGATCCATTTCTTGCTACACGTTCATGGCGGTGAGAGGAAGAGATCGCTAGTCGTGGTTCTGGCTGGGTCAGGCAGGTGCTGTCCGGGGAAAGAAGGAAGAGCTACGTTTTTGTGTCTCAGCTAGAAATCTCCAAACCTCAAACCTCGATTCTGAGAGTTGTAGAGACCGATTGGCGATCCGTTCTGCTATGAGTTCGTTGTGATGAGAGGAAGAGATCACACCCAGAAGTTTTGGATATTTCAGAGTAAACTGCTGTCGGTGAAGAGGAGGATAGCTCGTTTTTGGTGTCTGAGAGTTTGGTTGTTCGGGTTTTTTGAAGAGTTTAGAGCCCCGTCTTCTTTTCAGGTGAGGGTTTAGCGTACGATAGGTGTCTTGCAGTGTGAGGGTTACAATTCAGACTTAGAAAATGTAGGCCTTGCATGAAATTGAAAGGAGTAAAAGGGTAAAAATTTTTCTGCAATTGATTGTTCTGTGAAATTGTTGTTTTGATGATTGTTGGTATTTTTTAATTGATGGATTGGTTGATGATTGATGGCTGTTTGTGATGAGTTTTATTGGGGGAAATTTATTAACATGGATGATAAATTGATCGGAACTAGTAAAGAGTGATAGGAGGGACGGGTCTGTGAACATGAGAAATTTTGTAATTATGCTATTGTCAGTCTGTGGTTGCAGGAGGTGGTCCTGCCCAAAGTGGGGTCGCCCTTAATTGATGAACAGGTGGATGGCTCCCCAATGTGGGTCATCCCAAAGAAGGACGTACAGGAGGGTAACCCTACGACTCATGACATGGCTTCCCCTGCACTTGCAGGTGGGGGTGGCCGGTGAGCTAGCCGTTTACCTTAAATGTTTGTGCCGTGGGAGGCGTTGAATGTCTTGTGATGTGTGGTTATGTGTGATGTGGGATTATTGAATGATTTTGGGTTGTGTGGGTTTACATGATGTTGGGTTTTAGATGATGCTAGGTGTTGATGTATGGGAAATTTTGCAACGTGCCTTTTAGGTAGAATTGATGAGCTGTGAAAGGGGTTGTTAATGGTTTAGGGGGGTAGACTATGACTTAGAACGGCTAATGGAATCGGTAGGGAATGTGGTATGGAATTGGACAATAGAATCAGTACGTGGAATTGACTTATGGAATTTGGGTTTAAAGGGGAATTGGGAAAGGAATTTAGTTGGAAATTGGGTGGTGGAGCATGAACGTTTAAAGGGGTCGATGATTGATTTGAAGAAATTGATGTGTGTGTGATGGTATTTTAGTGTGTCTTTTGGTTTTCGTAGTAAGGTTGGGGGTCTTTAATGTGGATTGGTAAATTTTAGAGAAGAAAGGGATGTAGAATTTGGGCGAATGTGGGGTAGGAAACGGTTAGATGAATTATTTTAAAATAGATAGATTATGTGGTTTAATTTGTAATGCTCAATAGGAGAGTTGAAAAGGTAAATGGTGTCGTGATTGTTTGTTTTTGGGTTGGGTGATGGTGTGATTGTATGGTTGATTGTGTGAGTGTAATTTACTAGGGCTGAAATGGGGGTGCGGGTTTATAGACTTTTGAACAGAATTAGGCTTGCAAAACCCCTGAGATAAAAAATGAATAAAGTTTTGTTGACGTATGATTTGGTGCTAGTGTGATGTGGGGATTGGGATATAAAATGATACTAATGATTTTATCTAGAAATGTGAGATAGATGGGTTGGAGCATGAAATTCTATGATTGTATCTATTTTGCCCCGGTTTTGGTTAGACTAGAATTAGGTCCTAAATTGGAAAATAGAATTGGTGTTTTTAAATAGAAAGGGAATTTTTTGGGGAAAAATGGTGGGATTTGTGTGGGTTGTGTTGTGGTATTGTGATTGGCATTGTGAGTGTAAATTTTTGTAGGGATTTTTAAAGTGGAAAATTTGGGAAGGGGGTTTTTTAAGTGGGAAATTTAAACAAATGGGAATTGGGTAAATGGAAATTTAAAAGATGAAGGAAGGACCAACGTTACCCCCAAAAGTGTTTCCCACCGACGGACTGTGGTTTTGGGCCTACGAGGGCTGGGAGATTGTCCCCCGACGGGGGGGGTGGAATTGTGGAATTGTGGAAAATTTGGAATTGTGGATATGGACGTGTTCCCCATGCGGTAGGGGGCACGAGGGCCCGGGGGGTAGCGGGGGAATAATCCTTATGGCGCCTAATGAACTCACCTAGATCAAGAAAAGTGGGTATGTGTTAGTGATGGAATGTTTGGTTATGGGCGGTGTGTAGCGTGTTTGTGAGTGTGTGTGGAATAAGATGCCCTGTGTGATTGTGTTTGGTATGTGATTGGGGGGTAGTGAGGGGCAGTTTTTGTTGTGAAATTATGTTGTTGTGATGAGATTTTAGATAGGGGGTTGAATGGTCTAGGATTGATGATGATGATAAGTGTGAATTTGGGTAATGTGGGTGTTGTGGTTAATGTGTGGGTGTTGTGGTTGATGTGTGAGTGGAAGTGTTGTTAGTGATACTGAGTTGTATTGTGATGTAATGTTGAACTGTGCACTACATGAGTTGGCTATATCGTGTACTTGTGAATGGATGACTTGGGTTACATTGTTGAGACTGTTAGTTGTGGGCAATGGACTGAGTAGTGCACCTGTGTGATCACCTAGAAAATATGAAGGAGAAATGGAGAGTAAATGTATGCGTGTGAAGGTGAATGTATGAGTATTGATTGAATTGGGGGACGAGTGGTTACATGATTTTGGTTATGTTTGTGCATGTGGTTTTCTCTGTTGCATAATGTGGAGTTGGATGCGGTGTAATGTTGAGCTTATGCATGTTAAACTCTTGTGGATGTTAATTGAGATTTGAGCTTATGTGATCACCTAGTATCATGTTAGGAATTAAAATGAGGATGGCTGTGTCAGATTCCATTGTTGTTTGTGTGCGGAGTTGGGATCGCTCTTAGGCTAGGTTCGGCGCATAGTTAAACCCAGTGGGTTCGCTCAGTTTCATTAGGAAGCTGATCCCCCCCAGTTTCTCTTTTCAGGTGTTCGGTTGAGTTCGGAGGAGTTGCAGGTTGGAGTTGTGAAGTGAAGATTAGGAAGCTATTGTGGAGTGACCACTGTTTTAATTTTAGATTTCAGTTGACACCTTTGGTTGGGAATTTTGTAATCGTTTTGAGATTTGGTTTCGGATTTCAGATTTTATGTAATGAAGGCCTTCAGTTGATTTTGAACTTTTTAATGGAGAGTTGTTTCTGTTTCCGCTGCGTTTTACTCCTTTATTTAAATGCTGTATCTTCGAGTAGCACTCAAACCGGTTCGACCACGGGTAAACCCGGGTTGGTTTGGGACGGGTGTTAAGTTATTGTTGCATCGAGTCTTAGAAAATATATTAGAAAAAGTTTTTGTGTTCGTTTGTTTCTACTAACCATGGCAGAAAGGGATTTATGTCTGTTGGAGCTTCAGTGCCTGTTTGCACGCTTAGCTCTACAGAACATGCAATATTCGTTTAAAAGGTTAGTTAAAGACAGGAGAGCCAGCACCGTGCCCAGCACTCGGCCCAACACCGTGCCCAGCACCGAGCCGAGCGCCTGCCCAGCACCAGCCCAGCGCAGAGCCCGGCGCCTGACCAGCGCTCAGCCCCGGCGCCCGAGCGCGCAGGCCCGGCGCCCCAGTGCCCGGCACCAGCCCCGGCACCAGCGCCGGCCCCAGCCCCGGCGACCCAGAGGCCAGCCCCGGCGCCCCAGCACCCAGCCTCGGCAGCCCCAGCACCCAGCACCAGCGCCCCAGCTCCTAGCGTCGGCACCCCCGCGCCCAACCCCGGCGCCCAGTGCCCTGCCCCAGCACCCGACGGGCCCCATGACCCGGGCGCCGCCTTGACTGATCCCGGCCCGACGCCGCCTATCCCCGGCCTGACGCCGCCTGACCCCGACTCGACGTCGCCTGACCCGGCGCCGCCCTGTCCACCCCCAGCCCAACGCCGCCCGACCCCGGCACTGCCTTGTCAACCTCCGGCTCGACATCACCCGAAGCCCTAATGCCCGAGCCCCGAGCACCAGTACCAGCCTTGGTACGGCCCGAACACCCCTGGCGTGCCAATGAACCACCAGGTCCAGTCCTATGTACCCTTGAGATTAATTTTATTATTTCTAACGGACTATCAGGCAAGGATTCAAGTACGAATCCTCTTCAAGAAGAGGGGGATGATGTGATCCTGGCCACCAAGGACACAGTTGATGCCGAGCCAGCCCTAGCATTGATGCCGGGCCAAGACTGCACCGACTCCAGGCCTATGCCAGCACCACCACCAAAGCCTATGAGAGTCGAAGCCCCGGATCCAGAAGACACCCCTGAGAGGATGTTGATCCTCAACAAGGCACCAAGGGCAGCTCCTACTGAAGCCAAGATCAGACTGATGTCCCGACAAGAGCTGATGCTGACACCGAGCCCCGACCCGGACCCCAGACCGAGCCTTAGTTCAAAACTCATTGGTTTTGAATATATTAAGGACATCTATGCCACTGACCTTGATTTTAAAGATGTGTATAAAGCTTGTGCACAGAGAGGATTTGGGAAGTTCTACAAGCAGGATGGTTACTTGTTTAGGGAGTCCAAGCTTTGTTTACCTAACCATTCATGCAGGAATGTCCTAGCTAGAGAGGCTAATGGAGGAGGACTGATGGGACATTTTGGGGTCGTCTGCCCACGGTTGCAGCGGTTCACATCAGTTGGTATCAGAGCACGATTTAGCTCACGGACCACAATCTATCCCAGTCTCCAGGTTCACGTGGATTCATATCCTTTACTGCTTTCTTTAGAAAATTGATTCGAAAATTCCCTTCTATTTTAATTTCAGTTTCGAGTTATAAGAAAAGAAAAGAAAAGAAAGCAAGGCCACCTTGCCAAGTTATTTCCTTTCGTTGTAAGTTTATTTCTAAGAAGAGGGGATAGAAAATTGCTTCCGTTCGATAGTACTAACCATGGCAGACGAGAGACTAGCCAACGTTGAAGGCAGCCTTCGGAACCTTGGAGCTACCATGGCCGCCGTCCAAGAAACCCTAGCTCAGCTTCAAGCCGAGAGAGGGCGAGATGAGCGCCGAGAGGACAGCCCTGAAGGTCTGAACAGGAGAGCCCGACGACTAGCTCAGGAAATTGACGATGACTTGAGCAACCTCAAGCTCACCGTGCCAAAGTTTGCTGGCAAATACAATGCCGACGAGTACCTAGATCGGGAGAGAAGTATGGAGGATTTCCTCGAGTGCCACCACTACTCCGAACGTAAGAAGGTAATCCTTGCCACCCTTGAATTCACTGACTATGCTGCCCTATTGATGAACCCCCGGTGCCCTGGACACGACCAGACCTGCCCTTTACCCGGAGCCAAGTCAAAACCTTCAAGACAAAGGTCACCGCCTATATAGGAGATTGGAGTCGAGCCAAGCATGAAGAACTGGATCAGAGGTTCATCAGAGAAGGATGCACCGTGCTGACCCTTGATGACCGACAGAAATCCCATGAAGAAGACAAATGCCCAAGGGACACTGCCCGGGCCCCGGCGGATACGGCCAACCAGCCCCTGCCTCGGCTAACCCTTCTCCACACTCAGAACCTGGCGGACAAGTTGAAGCCAGAAGACTCAGGAGGTCCAAAGACTTGGGAGGAACCTCACTTGTCCGAGGAAATGTCCAGAAAGAAGCCAGAACCGCCCGACATCACCAAAACCCTAGCATCGGGTCCGGAGCACTTGATGCCGAGCCGGTCACCAGCACCGAAGGACGCCACCCGACCGCCCGGTCACCCGGAACCCGCGGTAATTACAGAAATGCCACCGCGCGGGTTCCGGGCACTCTTCCTAGCCGCGTCCGGAATCCAGCCCGCGCCCGGAGGGTTTTCCTAAGCCCGATCGGACACGGACACCCGGCGTGCCCTAATCCGCCCGGATTAGGGTTTTGTGCAATTTTTGCCGGTTTTAGAATTTCACTCTCGGACAACTTTGTGTATTTTAATATTTTCTTCGGCCTATCTTTTAGGATTATTTTAGTCTTACCTTATTAGAGTTGGAGACGGCTTAGGCCACCCTTGTGCTATAAATAGAGGCCTCGGCCATCATTGTAAGACACGTTAAGTCATAATTGAAATTTCAGAACTTTGTTCTTTTTCCTTCAAGTCTTTGCTCGTTGTTGCTTAGCTTAAGGTTTGGTTTATCATCAAAGGTTATCACCCTTTGTTTGTGGCACCAATTCGACTGAATACCTTGGGGTTCCTAAGTCTATACTTAGTGGATTTCAAGTATTCCCCGCGGTTTTCAAAAGTTAGGATTCGTGAAGCTGGTAATATAGTTTTGGGTGTTGAGTCGATCCCTTCATTGAGGAGCGGTTCGCATCAGCTGGTATCAGAGCGCGGTTCAACTCTTGGACCAACAATCTATCCCAGTTTTTAGGTTCTTTTACTTGAATTCATATCCTTTAGTTTTCGTTGTTTTCAGTTTCAGAAAAACCCTAAAAAAAATAGCTTCATTGTGTTTGTTCTATTCTTCTACCTTTCTTTAAGTTTTTGTTGTGAGAAAAAGCTGTGGCCGATCAAAGAAAAGAAAAAGAAAAGAAAAGAAAAGAAAAATCATAGGTCTAGAAAAATTGACCTATCTAAAAAAAAAAAAAGAGCAAGGCCACGTTCACTATCAAGGTAGTAGACTAAGTTCAAGAAGAGGGGTTTTTCATAAGTTAGCTACTAGATTCCGCACTACTAGCTTCCTTGGTAGAACACCCAAATTTGTATGTCTTGTCATCCCACGTCCTAACTCAAGATTCTGGCCCCTAGAAATCCGAAACCCTAGGTATAAGGTCTTGTTAGTGTCATTGGTAGACTTAGACTGCATAGCTTCGAAGAAACTTGCAACTACTTGAATTGAGATTGACTTTGTTTTGAAGATTTCAAAGAAAACCCTAATTTGAGTGGCTTGATAAAAAAAAAAAAAGGATTCATACACGAGTGGTAAGAACAAGAGTGTGTGAGGTTCATTAGAGAGATTTTGTGAGGCCTATTGTTCGTGATTAACCATGGCAGATGAGAGATTCAACGCTTTTGATGCCCGGCTGACCGCCATGGCTGAAAACATGGCCCGAATCGCCGAGCAGTTCGGAGCCACGAATGGAGATGGCCCCCGGCGGCCAAGGAGGAATGAGCAGGAAGAAGATGATGATGTGAGCAGCCTGAAGCTCAGTGTGCCTAAATTCACTGGCAAAACCAATCCCGACGACTACATCGATTGGGAGAGAGCCATGGAGGATTTCTTTGAATGCCACAACTATTCCGAGAGGAAAAAGGTAACCCTAGCCACACTAGAGTTTACTGACTATGCTGCCTTGTGGTGGTCCCAACTCAGGAATCTGATCAGGAAAGAAGAAGAGGACCCCGTCCTTACTTGGAGGAGTCTTAAAAGAAAGATGAGAAGGAAGTTTGTACCGAGTAGCTACAACCGAGACTTGCACACCAAGCTTCGATCCTTGAAGCAAGGGAGCATGACGGTTGAGGAATACAACAAAGAGATGGAGATCCTGGTTGCACGGCTTGATCTGAGTGAGGATGAAGATGCCAAGATAGCCCGTTTCACCGGAGGGTTGCAAAGAGAGATTCTGCATCAAGTCAACATTCTCAACTTTGCTGACTATGATGACTTGATCAACGTGGCTACTAGGGTTGAGAGGGAGCTGAAAAACGGCCTTGGAAGAAGGACTACCCCGCCGCCACCGATCAGTGCCCCGGTGAGAGGAGACCGAAGCGCCGGCCACACCCCATACCGGCCAAACCCTAACCGGAGCGCCGGATCGCGACCAAACCCTAACCAAGGGTCGGCACCACGGGTAAACCCTAATCTTGGTTCAAAAATCCCTACTACTAACGCTCGGCCAAGTGCCATTGTGTGTTTTAAATGTCAAGGTAGGGGTCACATGGCAAGGGAATGCCCTAACACCCGAACCATGGTGCTTAGAGAGGGAGAAGTCGTGACAGACGACGAGGAGGAACCAATTGCTGAAGAATTGGAGGGAGAATCGAGTGAAGGAGAAGAAGTTGAGGTAGAAGGCTTGGAAAAATTTTCAGCCTTCAGCAGTCGAGTGATCACCCCGGCACCGCCCCAGCACAGCGCCTGGCACTGCCCCGGCCCCGCGCCCAGCACTGCCCCAGTACTGCCCCAGCACTGCCCCAGCACAGCGCCCGGCACTGCCCCGGCCCAGCGCCCAGCACTGCCCCAGCACAGCGCCCAGCACTGCCCCGGCCCAGCGCCCAGCACTGCCCCGGCCCTGCACCCCGCGCTGCCCCGGCACAGGCCCCAGTACTGCCCCGGCCTGGCACCGGCCCTGCCCCGGCCTAGCATCACGACTGCTCCGGACATCCTGTCCGCGCCGGATGATGTCAATCGGTCCACCCCGGTTCTTTTGAACATTCCTTCGGCCAATCTTGACCAGAAGGAAGCCGGAGGGATCTTTGACGACCTGAAGCCGAGCGCCGGCCCCGACGGCCACCCGGCGCCCCCGACGGTCATGAATCCGACGGCCACCCGCCCCCGGGTTCAATTTTCAGCCGTCTCACGGCGGATCCTTAGTGCACAACCTAAAGAAGATGGTTGGGAACAAAGGGACAACCTGTTCCATACCAGGTGTGTGATTTTAAATAAAGTTTGCAATTTGGTTATTGACGGTGGGAGTTGTACAAATGCAGTAAGTTGGGAACTTGTCAAGGGTTTGGGAATTGCTACTCACCCACATCCTAAGCCCTATCGACTGCATTGGCTAAGCAATACTGGAGAGTTGAAGGTCAATAAACAAGCACACATCCCTTTGAGCATTGGAAGATACAAGGACGTGGTGCTCTGTGACGTAGTACCCATGGAAGCTGCCCATGTCTTACTTGGAAGACCGTGGCAATTTGACAGGTATTCACAACATGATGGGAGGACCAACAAGTATCAACTTCTACATGGAGACACCACATTCAAGCTGAAGCCCCTGTCACCTACCGAGATACTCAAGGATCAAATAGAGAGAAAGGTGAGCCGAGAGAAAAAAGAGAAAGAGCTCAAGAAAAAAGAGATGAGAGAAGAAAAGAGTGAACCCTCAAAAGAAAAAGGTGCAAAAACAGAATCAAGATCAAAAACAGAATTTCATGATCCTAAGATCAAAGAGCTCAAAAAAGAGAGGATGAGCGGAGAGAAAACCTGTTAGCTAACCCTAGTGAGATCAAACAAACCCTAGTATCTAGGAAAGGCAAAAATTCCATTTTTGTGGTGGTAGATAGGTTTTCAAAAATGGCTCATTTCATTGCATGCCATAAAGTTGATGATGCATCCCACATAGCTGACTTATTCTTTGGAGAGATAGTTAGACTCCACGGCGTTCCTAAGACCATAGTTTCTGACCGAGACTCAAAATTCCTAAGCTACTTTTGGAAAACTTTGTGGGCTAAACTAGGAACCGAACTTATGTTTTCCACAACCTGCCACCCTCAAACAGATGGCCAAACCGAGGTTGTCAACCGGTCTCTTTCCCAAATGCTTAGAGCCATCATTAAGTCCAACCTTAGGACTTGGGAGGACTGTTTACCCCATGTAGAGTTTGCCTACAACCGATCGGTCCACTCAGCCACCCAATACTCCCCCTTTGAATTGGTCTATGGTTTTAACCCTCTAACCCCCTTGGATTTATCTCCATTGCCTATACATGAGTTTTTGGATGCAGATGGACACACCAAGGCTGAATATGTTCGGAAGCTTCATGAGAAAGCCAAAGCCAACATTGAAAGGAGAACGGCCCAATACCTAAGAAATGCCAACCGAGGGAGAAAGGAGAAAATCTTCCAACCCGGCGACCAAGTGTGGATTCACTTCAGAAAGGATAGATTTCCTGAACAAAGAAGATCCAAGCTGCTACCAAGAGGAGATGGACCCTACACTGTCCTTGAAAGGATAAACAACAATGCTTATGTTTTGGATTTGCCTAACACCTATGGTGTGAGTGCTACTTTTAATGTTGCTGACTTAACTCCTTTCTATGATGATGATTTTGTAGAGACAGATTCGAGGACGAATCCTTCTCAAGAAGAGGGGAATGATGAACCCCCGGTGCCCTGGACACGACCAGACCTGCCCTTTACCCGGAGCCAAGTCAAAACCTTCAAGACAAAGGTCACCGCCTATATAGGAGATTGGAGTCGAGCCAAGCATGAAGAACTGGATCAGAGGTTCATCAGAGAAGGATGCACCGTGCTGACCCTTGATGACCGACAGAAATCCCATGAAGAAGACAAATGCCCAAGGGACACTGCCCGGGCCCCGGCGGATACGGCCAACCAGCCCCTGCCTCGGCTAACCCTTCTCCACACTCAGAACCTGGCGGACAAGTTGAAGCCAGAAGACTCAGGAGGTCCAAAGACTTGGGAGGAACCTCACTTGTCCGAGGAAATGTCCAGAAAGAAGCCAGAACCGCCCGACATCACCAAAACCCTAGCATCGGGTCCGGAGCACTTGATGCCGAGCCGGTCACCAGCACCGAAGGACGCCACCCGACCGCCCGGTCACCCGGAACCCGCGGTAATTACAGAAATGCCACCGCGCGGGTTCCGGGCACTCTTCCTAGCCGCGTCCGGAATCCAGCCCGCGCCCGGAGGGTTTTCCTAAGCCCGATCGGACACGGACACCCGGCGTGCCCTAATCCGCCCGGATTAGGGTTTTGTGCAATTTTTGCCGGTTTTAGAATTTCACTCTCGGACAACTTTGTGTATTTTAATATTTTCTTCGGCCTATCTTTTAGGATTATTTTAGTCTTACCTTATTAGAGTTGGAGACGGCTTAGGCCACCCTTGTGCTATAAATAGAGGCCTCGGCCATCATTGTAAGACACGTTAAGTCATAATTGAAATTTCAGAACTTTGTTCTTTTTCCTTCAAGTCTTTGCTCGTTGTTGCTTAGCTTAAGGTTTGGTTTATCATCAAAGGTTATCACCCTTTGTTTGTGGCACCAATTCGACTGAATACCTTGGGGTTCCTAAGTCTATACTTAGTGGATTTCAAGTATTCCCCGCGGTTTTCAAAAGTTAGGATTCGTGAAGCTGGTAATATAGTTTTGGGTGTTGAGTCGATCCCTTCATTGAGGAGCGGTTCGCATCAGCTATGGTGGAGCCAGTTCAAAGGACGGGTCCAAAGAGACGAGGAGGACCCTATCGAGTCGTGGCGAGACCTCAAGAGGATCATGAGGAAGAAGTTCGTTCCTAGCACCTACACCCGAGACCTACACACATCCCTCCGGAACTTAAAGCAAGGCACCATGTCCGTAGAGCAATACACCAAAGAGATAGAGATGTTGGTAGCTAGACTCGACCTCAGAGAAGAGCCTGAAGCGAAGATAGCCCGGTTTGTGGGTGGGCTACACCCCGAGATCATGCATCAAGTCAATCTACTTAACTACGTTGACTACGAGGATCTTAAGGGCCTAGCCAACCGTGTGGAGAGGGAGTTGAGGAGAGGCTACCCCAGAAGATCGGCCACTGCCCCGTGGAAAGGCTCGGTCACAAGCCAAGCCCCATGGAAGCCCGACCAGCCCCGAGGCTCAGGTGCACGACCAAACCCTAACCCTAGGGGTTCGGCACCAACGGTAACATCTGCCCAACCTACTTCTACGGTTCAGAATTCTAACCCACGTCCTAGTGGAATTGTATGTTTTAAGTGTCAAGGTAGAGGACACATCTCAAGGGACTGCCCTAACCAATGGACGATGGTGGTAAGAGAAGGAGGAATCGAGACGGACGATGAGGAAGAGGAGAAGAAGGAAGAAGAAGAGGAGTCTGATGAAGGAGAAGAAGTTAAGCCCGAGGGGCTCGAAAAGTTTGCAGGGTTCAGTTTTAAAACCCTAGCACCCGGCGCCCCGGCCCCTGCCCCGGCCTTAGCCCCGGCACCAGCCCCAGCCTTAGCCCCGGCACCAGCCCTGATCCTGGCCCTGGCCCCAGCCTCGGCACCAGTACCCAGCCCCGACGCTGCCCAACCAGGCCCCAACGCCCCAGCGCTCGGCCCCAGCATCGGCGCTACCCCAGGCCCCAGCGCCCCAGCGCTCGGCCCCAACCCCGACGCTACCCCAGGCCCCAGCACCCCAGCACTAAGCCCCAGCCCCGGCGCTGCCAAACCAGGCCCCAGCGCCCCAACACTCGGCCCCAGCCCCGGCGCTGCCCCAGGCCCAGCGCCCAGCGCTCAGCCCCAGCCCCGGCACTGCCCGACCAGGCCCCAGCACCCTAGTGCTCGGCCCCAGCCCCGGCACTGCCCAACCAGGCCCCGGCGCTGCCCGACCAGGCCCCGGCGCCCCAGCGCCCGGCCCCGACTGACGCTACCCGCCCAGCCTCCGCGACCCAGCACCCGGCCCCGGTGCTGCCTTACCAAGCCCCGGCGCCCCAGCGCCCGGCCCCGACTAGCGCTACCCGCTCAGTCCTAGCGCCCCGGCACCCGGCGCTACCCTGCCCGACCAGGCCCCGGCCGCCCTAGCACCCGGCCCCGACCAGTTGCTGCCCAAGTCCACCCGACGCATCACCCCCCGACGTGGCCCCCGACCACGAGGCCGGCGCGTCCCTGGCCGACGCTCAGCCCCGGTCCTACCCGACCCTGGCTGCCCCGACGTGATGATGCTCGACGCCGCCGGCTTCCCACCACCCGCCACCGCCGAATCTCCACTGCCCGCCGCCATACCACCGCCTGACGACGCCGCCTTTCCACTGCCAGTCGTCGCCGCCGTCTTACCCGACGCGTCACTGCCCGACGCCATCGCCGGCCTTTTACTGCCCGCCGTTGTCATGCCACTGGCCGATGCGTCACTACCCGACGCCGCCGTCGCCCTACCCGGTGCCGCCGCCCAGCCCAAAGTAGTTCCCTGGTTCACCTCTGGCGCCTCTGGCACCCCTGTGCCCCGACCCGACGCTTCACCGCCGGTCCTCTATGCACCCCAGGTTCAAGGGGAGATCACCTCCCGACGAGTTTTGAGAGCTTCCCCGAGCGAAGAAGATCTGGATGCTGACGCGAATGTGGATATGAGTAAGGACCTCTCACCCGCTACCTCCCCGAGCCTTAACATTCTTGTTAATAGTTTTTCAGGAGAAGGAGCGATGGAGACCGATGGAGAAGGTACTGAAGGACCCGAGCCTTGGTCCATCACTGAATCAAGTGACACTCCTCGGTCTAAGGATAATGCTGCTGAAGATTGGAAGAGGATGATGAGTGTTAGGAAAGGACCCGAGATTGATTTGGGGACCAATCCAAGGCAAGAAGAGGGGGATGATATGATCCAACAATGCTGCCCCGATGCCAACCGGTATTCCTACACCCCACCAGGATCCCCTGGCCTAGGCAAGACCCTAGGGCCTCTTAAGAAGCGCATGAATCCAAGGGAAGGCCATCCTCGAGCCCTAAAGCCAAGGTATGACAAGAAATATCGACCAAATCCTTCACTTGCAGGTAGAAAGACTCCAAGGAATGGAATGCTGTCCCAAGCCATGCTGTTGGCCGAGGGTATAAGCCCTAACACCGAAGAGAAGCTTCAGCCCGCTCCTAGTCTGACCTCCAGGAGCCCTGAAGAAGAAGTCAGTTCTTTGAGTGACTCTCTGGAAGCATTTCTGGAGTACAGAAGGAAGAGAGCCCAAGAACCCTTGGCCCGAAGAGGAGAGCTGTCAAAGATTGAACCTGAGCCGAGGCATGAGAAGACTTGGAGTCCTTGGCCTCGAAGCATGACACTTGGGCTGACCACGGAGAGCTACGTCCAAAGCTACCTGGAGGCCTACCTAAAGCTTAGGAAAGAAGGCCCGAGCAGAAAAGGAAAGGAACTGAAGACAGGCCCGTCCCGAGCCTTAAACCGGCAGCCAGACCAATCCGAGGGATTCCAAGCAGTCGGCCAAGAAGCTCGGTCACTGAACCCGCCCAAAGCCCGAAGCCCGCGACCGCCACCCGAGTCAAGCCCGGCGTTCGGCCGATCAAGCCCACCGGGCCGCCACACGCGCCCAACCGGACTCTTTATAGTAGGATTATTTAGGGGTTTTTAGGGGTTTATTTAGGAATGGGACTCTTTATTTTATTATTATTTAGAAGTAGTGATTAGGGAGGAGAGCTTGTTCCCTCACCTATATAAGGAGGCCGCCGGCCACCCTTGTAAAACACAACTTTGATGAAATAAACCCCCTTTTTGAAAGAACTCAGTTCTTGAAACCTTGTTGTATCTGTATGTTGCGATACTGAAGGCCCCGACTTATCATCAAGAGCATCCATCTCTTGGCGTGGCGTCATCGACTAGACACTTCTGGTTCCCGGCTGTTATATAGCCGACGGGTCAAAGTACTTATCCGCCCCGGTTCCCGACGGTTCTACCTCGTTGAATGGTCTCAACTTGCGGTGTTTAAGGGTCGTCTGCCCACGGTTGCAGCGGTTCACATCATTGTCTTTGCTGATAGATCACTTAAAACCCCTAGGGGAGAGATAAAAGACGTTGTTACTAAATGTGGTCATTTCACGTTCTTAGCTGACTTTGCTATCATTGATACTAGTAAGGATGATTCTACCATTCTCATAGGACGACCTTTCACGGCTACTACTGGAATGCAAATTAACGTTCCAAATGGTTCTTTAACTTTGAGAGTTGGTAAAGAAACGGCCACGTTCCGCCTTAAAGACGGAATGAAATATAATCCTAAGAATGAAGAATTCCATTGTTTAGCTGTTGAAACTGTGGAGTTGACTCCGGTCAACTCCGTTACTGATGTCTCTTCTAGTGTGCCTAGATCAATTACTATTGCAGGTGCTGGACAGATTATCAAGCAGAAACCGAAATCTGTTCCTCAAAAGCCGCCAAAGAAGAAGGAACTGAAAGCCTCTTCTAAGCCACCGAGCACAAACCCTAGCAGACCTCGGGGAAAGAACAAGAAGACGAAGACTCACATGGTCTGGAGACTAGTTGTGCCGCCACCTTCTACCGAGCCAGCTGCACCACCAATTCGTTCCAAGCTACCGGCGCAGGAACAAGTATGGAAGGAGAAGCCAAAAGCATCTCCTAAAGAAATACTGACGATCACCGATCCTGGTGATATCAAGCCGGAGGTTAAAGAAAAGAAGGAGCCGATCATTCTCATTCCGTCCACTATCCTCCTTGTAGAAGATGATCCCGTGATAGAACTGTTCGGACCATTCACGATCACTGACCACCTTCCCGACGGGCGTACCAAGCTCTTACACGCGAACGGAAAGAAATCCATGCTCACCGGAGAAGCCCCGAAGCTCTACCTTATGAAATCCGATGCTAGCATTAAGGAGAATCTAAGTTGGGATGTCTCCTAATACCGTCCAGGTATCGTCCAGCTCAAGGACGTTAATAAAAGAGCGCTTCGTGGGAGGCAACCCACGGCTGGAGTCTGTTTTTCATTTGTGTCAACCTTAGTGTTTTAGAGTCGGTTCAGGGGAGCCAAAAGTGCCAGTTTGTTTGATTTATTATTTTTCGTGTGTAGTCTGTGTGTCATAGTGTCAATTGCAAGTCGTTTGAGGTCTTTCCAATTTTTGTGGATTTAACTGTCATTTTCTGAAGTTTGTCGGGATTGCGAAAATATTTTCAATCGTAGAGTTCAATATTTTCAGCGAAAATGACCCATGTTTTCGGCGAAAATTCTCTTTGAAATCCCACTGAGTTTTCCAGACGTCTTTGCTTCACATTTTCGGCGAAAACTATTACACATTTTCGGCGAAAATTCTTTTCAAAACCGGCAGTACTTTTTAACTAACATTTTCGGCGAAAACTTACACCTATTTTCGACAAAAATATGTTTGAAAATCACCAACTTTTTCACTTAAAAATCCGGATTTCTTCTCTCTCTCTCCTCACTTTTTATTTTAGAAATTTCCCAAAACTCTCCCCTGTTTCCGAAACCCCGCCGACCGCCACCCTAATTTCACCACCGCCGACCAAAACTGACCGCTGCCGCCGCTCCTTTCCCCTTCCATTTCCGATCGATCTAAGCCCTCGAACAGCCGAATTGGAGCTCTACAGCTCTAGTTCACCCAAACCCTAAAATTGTCGATTTTTCACCGATTCCTCCCAATCCGTTCATTTTTAGCATCCATGGCTTCAATGTAAGTTGTAGAACCTTTCATTGCGAATCTTTTGACATGTTGATTGCTGAATTTCGTCGGGGTTGACTTTCAGTTGACTTTTTGGTTTGCCTCAATTTGCGTGCCGACTGATTTCGTGTGAACTAGGTTAGCTGAACTTGTTGAACTGTTCTAGCATGCTTAGGGAGTGTTGTGCTTAATTTTCATATCGTTTGATCATGTGTTGTTTTGCCTAAGTCCTATTCCTTGTGAGGTTGACTTTTCAGAAATGTCGGTTTGACCATGAACTGTTTTTGATCATTTGGCTGCCACTATGTGTTCATTCTCGTTCCGATTATTGTGTTTGCCATCTGAGATCATATCATACCGTCATTCTCCGATTTTTGATAGTCTTGCCATGATTAGGGTTCACTATTCTATTATGTTGACTTTTTGAATGTCGGTTTGACTTCTGAACTCTAATTGTTCTAATTCCATTATGGCTGTTCCTAAGCATGTATTTTATTGTTTGTGATTACCGGTTAAAGCTGCTTTGCTTACCCGCACTCGGTTTTCCCCATTTCTTTGTGAAATTGAGTTTTTCGACTAAGTGTGGGGTAGGGTTTTAGTTTGACTAATCTGGTTTGTTTTCTTGTTTAGGAACACCACTTATGAGCGCAGGACCAAGCAGAGACTTGACGCCGCCTCGAGCTCCAAAGCCCCGCTCCCGTCACACCCGCAGTCCAGGGCCCTCCACCAGCATTCCCTAGCCGTGCTGGGCACCATCGCACTGTTGCTCGTCTAACCGACTACTACTTTGAGTGCTACATGAAGCTCGAGCATGTTCCGGGAGCTAATGTTCGAACACTTTCCATGGAGTCCCTCTTCGATCATAATGAGGACTACCACCGGGACGTGCACGACGCCCTGGCACCGGCCGGCCTCCTAGAGCTGACCACCATAGCTTCCGACTTCCCTGACGTCGCTCTCCAGGAGTTCTGGGCCACTTTTAATCTGGACGAGCACAAGAGGAGGCAGAGCAAGAAGGTCGTTTCCTTCTACCTGGGTGGGGTGTACAGGACTCTCGCTTATGATGAGTTTGCAGCTCATCTAGGCATTCCCTACGAGCACTACCACGGTCATCACCTCGGTTGGGTGAACGACGAGGATGACGGGGAGGCCTACCATGCACTCTGGAGCCACATGACTGGAGTGCCCGGTGATCGTCTCACGGACCATAACTCAGTTAAGTCTCTCTCTCACCCTCTCTATAGATACATTCATATGGTTTGGTGTAGATCGCTATTATATGCTCCAGAGAAGGACCACCACCATATCAGCAAGGAGGAACTTCTGCTTCTTCGTGCCATCCGGGAGAGCTACCCTCTTCACCCCGGATGGGTGCTTGCTCGCATCTTCCGCCAGAAGACCAAGAGGAGGACACCACCTCGCTCACTCCTGGGAGGAAACTTCATCGGCCATCTCATCATCTCCTTCGGCCTCAGCCTCGAATATGGCCCGAACATCCCACGCCGCAGAGTACGCACCGTTGGAGGAGATTTGGCGGTCGAGTACGACCTCGAGCTGGACCTCAGTCCCCAGGTAGCAGCAGATCCTCCCCTCCAGAGCGAGGATGAGTCGGAGGAAGACTATGATTCTGAGGAGTCTCAGCCTCAGTACGAGCCAGAGTTACATGACCATACTCCCTCACCACACCATCAGGCAGGGTATTGATGACACTCGATTTGACGTGATTATCAGCCTCATTTAAGCGACATTTCTTTGCTTAAGACATGTTTTTTAGGGTAGAATAGCGAATATTCAACCAATTGCCCTATCTCGTGCCATCTGTGTTACTTTGGCCCATTTCGGGTCTATTTGATGGTTTTCTAGTGTTTTTGTGTTAGCACAGGTTTTTGCCATCAAATAAAGTAGCCAAGGTCATGTCTAAGGCGTTGGAACCTCGAGGAATTGCACCGGAATCGATCAAAGGAGCCAATCAAGTTCAGAAAATTCCTGCCCGGTTTACAAAGGAATTTTCGCCGAAAATACCCCAGTATTTTCGGCGAAAATATCAGCACAAATCAACTGATGACTGGCTGAAGGAGTTTTTGGTGAAACTGTTAAGTTTTTTACCGAAGCAAAAATCACAGGAGATACCAGCCAAAGGACCGTCCATTTACACCATCCTTTTCGGCAAAAATAATCCTTTATTTTTGGCGAAAATAATAGAAGAAATCCGGCTGAATTAGGGTTAAGTATAAATACTTAACCGGCGGCCCAAATCAAAAAGATACCTCATAATATCAATCATAATTTCCAGACCTAGAAGTCGAGAGAGAGAGTTTAGAGAGTTCAAAGAATCGTGGAGAGATCGTGACGCCATCCCTTTACCTCAGAGACTCGGAGCTTGGATTGAAGATTACCAGAGATTGAAGCTTCACGGATTCGTCAAATTAGGTTTTACAGTTCTTCTCTGTTCTTCCTACCTGAGATGTATTCCTTGTTTGTTTTCGATTCTCTTGTTTCTGATATGAGTAGCTGAACTCGTAGAGCTTAGATTAGATGAACCCTAAGTGACCCAGGGCTTTAAAGCAGTCACGGATCGGCGTTAATTTAATTCAAAGTTCAATCAGTTTCTCTTTGCATGGTTGTTTTGTTCTTTGATTGTTTATGTTTCTTGTCTGATTGATCGCCTAGATTAGGTTTGTGTTGAATTAGGGTTTGTCGCCAGACAGCTTCTCTGCTTTAAACATTAAAACTTGTCTTTCCTGATCATCTAGCTTAGATTCTTGTTATGTTGAGGATAGAAGCAAACACTCGCCTCACTTTAGAACATCAATTCAACCAGTTAACCTTATAATTGGAGCGTACCTTTCGTAGGAACCGGTTAGGGTTAATCCACTGCAAGAGTAACTCATAAATCGTTAGTAATTCTACCAGTTAAGTTAAGTCGTTGCGAGAGGCGACCGTACCCGGGCGACTAATTAATCTTGGTAGCTAGAACGGATAGAGCGAAAGTTCGCCGGTCTTAAACCTAAGGGTAAGGAGTTATGGTGGTGTCTTAGAATTGATTGAATGAGAATCGAAATCCGCTGATCTGTTGATTGCCAATGCTCTGGGGAACGAAGGGGGATTCAAAGTCTAAGTTCATCTGTCATCTCTGTTTTAATCAACCAATTTCCAATCTGTTCTTAGTTTCAATTTTTAATTTTTTTGCATTTCTTAGAATTAGAAGTCGTGGAACTCACACCACGCACGAAGTGTTTAAACCTGAGTAATCTGCTAGTTTATTTGAGTAGTCAATCATTAGAAGGCTCGTGGAATACGATCTACCCTAGCTTGTTAGCTTTGTTAGTTATTTGTTTGAACCCGCACAACGATCTTAGGTTCATCAGAGGGCCTCACGAATGGGTTGCCTAGGAAGACACCAAACAAAATGTTGAATTTTCGGCGGCATGTGAAGTTGCCAGATGCGACTCCACTGACCTGTAAGGATCAAAGCATCCCGGTTCACAAAACTACTCATGTACACCTTGTAACCCAATTTAACTGTATAGTCACCTCGCTTCTCTGCACTCCACATCAAAGTATCTGCTCCACCACCCACATTTGCCGTAATGTTCAGAATAGCATCCACATCTTCTGTCTCAAAAAGGGTTTCCAACAACTCCTCATCCCACTCCCTCGTACCTGGCATCCACAAATCGCAAACTCGTAGCTCCTCCATCCCTTGAACCATCAGAGTCTGGATTTATTTGTTAGCTTCACCTTTCAGCCATTGATCCGTCCATACCCTTATTGACTATCTGTCACCAATTCGCCACCGGTACCCATGATGTAAAATCTCCCGACTATCCCACATGCTCCTATAAATGGCACTCAGACACCTACTAAAAGGTGCCGACAAAAGTCCCCTCATGGGAAATATTTTACTTTGAAAACTCTCGTTACGAGTGCATTGGGACTTGTCATCATCTTCCAACCTTGTTTACCGAAAATCGCCATATTAAAGCCGCTTAGATCCTTGAAACCCATACTGCCATCCTTCTTCCTTACGCACAACCTTTCCCACCTCATCCACACCACCCACCTCCTCCTGTCTACTTCGTACCCCACCAGAAAGAATTCATCATACGCTCCAGCTCCTCCGTTAATGTGATGTGATCAAGACCACCAACCCCAGTGCAAATATGCTTATTGTTACACCCCAAACAGGATCACCAACTAGGGGCAAAAGCCTAGGGCCTTACAAGAAGCGTTAGGAGCCAAGACTTGCTCACAACCAGGCCTTACAATGGTTCCTCAAGACTAAGTACGTGACTCTATTCAAATATAAGCCTTCCCTAGCGGCTAAACAAGCCAGGATGAGAGTCAGGCAATGCCAGGAAGTTATGCTGGCCAGGGCCCCGGATCTTGGCCCCGGGCCGAGGCTTGGACCGAGTCCCGCACCAAGCCTAGGTTCTAGCTCAATTATTATGAGCCCTGAAGACAAGGACTAGCCCAGAGACCCACTTGAGGTCTTTCTAGCGGAGCGCCAGAGAGAGGCATGAAGGCTTGGCCACAAAAGCCAGAAGCCCTGAGCTAAGCCCCAACACGGGCCCCAAACTAGGCCTAAGTCCAAAGGCCTGGCCACATTTGAATAGGGACGAGAGTTGAGTCTGCCATAGGTGCTAAGCTCGAGCCGGGAAGTATCAAAGGGGGTGCCTTTGGCCAAACAAACAATTGGCCCGTGCCTTTTGAGATTTTCCAAAGGCACTGGATACCTTATGGCCCCAGGACCAGCTTCCAACAGCCCTTGTTGGAATCATGGGAGACCCACGCGCTACGGCACACACACACGACCTAGGCCCAGCCGAGAAATCCACCATGGTCACGGACAGGCCACGAATGTGGCCAGGCGTGCCACCACTTGATCTGATGAGCATCAAGGCCCCGCAGCAGCCACAAGAGGCCTTGAAGACCTCCCTGAAAGAAAGCCCGAGCCAAATGACCAAGGGCCTGACTAGGACTACCAAGGATCGAGAGCCGAGCCCAGCATCAACAATAGCCCCGAGCCAGCGCACTACACAGGTGAGCTTTGGACCGAGCCACATTCGCACTCAGGCATTTCGAGATTCCTCTCAGCTAAAGGAATCATTGTGCTCAAGGACAACCCTCTCCAAATCCTAGCTCAATTTGGAGAAGGATTCCCCAAGAACTCCGAATCCTAGTGTGACTAGGATTCCTAGTCTGGTGCGGACGCGGATGCGGCCACGACCACCCTTAGAGTTTTTGTCGGATCAGGGTTTTTGAGTCAGTTTTGTGTTTTTTATCCTTTTTAGTTTTTATTTGGATTTCCCTTTCTAGTCTCAGTTAATTGTGTGTAAAATTCCTAAAATACCCTTAGTAAAAGTTTGTCTAACCAATAAAAAAATTATGATACCCATGTAGTATTATTCAATTATGAAGTATTATTTAGGTTGTGATTCGTTAATTGAAGTGCTAATTTTATATCATTCTTAGTAGGGGAATTCGGTCAGCGAGCATCACATAATTAGTACTTGTGAGATATAAGATCAGTCGAATAGTTGGTTGTGGCCCAGCGGTAGTTGGGCTAGCCCTAACTTCAGGAGACGCAGGTTCGAGTCTCTTTGCTGCGTATCATTTAAAAGGCCCCATTGATGCCAAAACGGCGTCGTTAATTAAATACTGCAGTGAGTTTTCTTTCTCCATTTCCTTCATTCAGTATCGACATTCATTGTCGTCGATGATTCAAGACTCGAGTTCTATGATTCATGAACGTTTTAAACTCTAGAACTTAGCCTAAATGTTCCCAGCCTGTCTCCTTTCTTTTCCAACACTCAAAAACCAAAGCCAAGTTGTTTCCCAGAAAATCAGAGCCGTCGGAGTTTCTCTTCAACGTCAGCGACGGAAGCTACGGTAGGGGGCTAGCACTCCCGTGTTCATTTTTCTGGTAAGAGGCCATACTCCCGAGTTCCTTTCGATTCGTTTGTACTCAGCTAACGTTACCCTCTGTTATCAAACTTAGAAAATTCAGACCGCCGATCCAGGCTCTTCCGCCGATTTCCGACCCCTATCCAGTCTCATACTTGTTCGAATCATCATTCAGAGGTTGGTAGTTCGTTTCCATAGTTAGAGTTAGTGTTTTACATTATATTTGGTGTGAACTCACCCTCGCCGGAATCTGGACATTCCGCCAGCGAGATTCCAAATTTCTAGGAGTCTCTGGGTTGAAGACGATGGTCGGACCAGCCCGGGTCTGACCAATTCCGGTCAGACTGGTTTGGTTGGACGTTTTAAATCAGTGCATGTTAATCCCTAAAGTTTTCCTAATTACACTATAAGTCCCTAAGTTATTTAAGCGACTGTTTCAGTCACCCCATTATGCTCAAACAGTCTGTGAGTTTTGAAAATTGTCAAAATGAACCCAACTAACTTTCTGAGTTCGTTCAAATCAGTCCAGTTAGCTACGAATCCGGTTAATTCGTTAACCATCGATCTTGGAACGCTTAAATCAAATCCTAGCGTAATTAAAATATTAACAAGTGAATAATTTTATCAGAATATTTTTGAAGATATTTATCATTGTAATTTTTTTTTTGGTCGAGCACTCCCACGGAAGGGAGGGCCAAGAACGCCTAGACTAAACAGAAGGGGGAAGAGAGGGGTTGGGGTTGGAAAAAAATTTTGATTTTGTGAGAGAGTTGAAAAGGAGCACGACTCATTAAAAAATCTGAATTGAAAGGAGTCTGAAACACAACTCCCAACAAACACACTCGTAACCAGCCATCATCCCAACATCCCTTAAAAATCTCAACCATAAATTTTTTAAACACCCAAACAAAAACAACCAGAGAACCAGCTCGGTCGAACAAGACAAACCCCAACCAGAAGGTAAAAACTCAAACTAGACCGAACCAAAATAGATTCTAACTTACGGTCTTCCTCAGAGAACTCGAGCAGAAACCATGAAATTAGGTCGGCGACGTCAACCTGTCCCGACTGTGCTGACGGTCTCAATCGCAGGCCGCCGAACCACAAACTGCAAGTCCCAAGCCACAACCTGAAATCAAGAACCCATTGTACCCAAAGAAGAAGAGAAAACAAATGAAATTTATGAAGAATGAAGAGTCTGAAAGCCGCTCGGCAACAAACCAACCCGAACCATGGAACAACATACAAGCAAACACCCCTGTAGTACAGTCCATGGCAGAGCGGTGACTGGCGTGGGGTCTCTTCCGCTTGACCCTAAAGCCCATTGTGACGGAAGGAAAAACACAACAAAACAAGGAGAGAAAGCGGAGCATGATTCAAGGCAACGAAACAAACCTGGGAAGGAGAACAAGAGCAAGGTGAGCACCAAGATCATAACTGGATCCAAGCGCCAGCGGAGGCAGGCGTCGAGAATCAACCGAAGCTAAATTGAAAATCATGAAATCAACTATACCAAACTTACGACTCTGCAACGGGAGGCGGTTAACTTCCTCGCTCTTCCCGTACAATCTGCTGGTGTACGAGGAGAAGTCGCTCACCACAATCGGACAACAGAATACGGCATGATCATCCATGATGAATACCGCCTCCTCTTTGGTAGAGGATTCTTTATCAACTTCTTCCTTAACGTCGTCGTGAGACGAAGCCATTGTCGATGCTGAGCACCGGCTAGGTGTCGGAGGAGTCGGCGTTGGAAGCGCTGATGAACTCCCAGTAAATTGACAGGTCACCACCAGATTCCACCACGATTGCCGCCCTTGGACGAGGAACGGCGATTCTTCCGCGGCGGTGATAGCGGCGGACGAGGAGAAGACGGACTGGAAGAGAGCGAAGGATCCTATTTTCCGTCTCCTAGCCGCCATTACCGAAGAGGAGCGGCACCGGCGGACAGGAAACAGGGAGAGAAAGTGGCGGTTACAGGCTTGGTGGGAGAGGGTGGGAGAGCAAAATTATAAGTTATTTAGTATTAGTATCATAGTAATTTAGTAATCAATAAAGTAACTTATTAGTTTAAATAATGAATTTTAATGGTACATGGAATTATCATAATAATTCATGAGGATGAGATTTTAGAAACCGATAATAATTACAATTATAAATAAGATATATGAGTAATAATAATATGAGGATAGAAAGAATGAAGTGGAAGATGGTTACATTGAATAATCTAATTTCACTTTGAAATCATCTAAGACAAATGATTAAATATTGGTCTCTCCTTTCTCATCTCCAAATTGGATAACTAGATTATGTTGAAATACAATTCTTAATTAAGGTGATATTAATAGTGTATTTCAGAAGTTAGTTAATACGAGTAATAATAATAATTAAAATACGGTCTCTCTTATCTTGTCTCGAATTTAGACTTGATTAGGATTAATAATATGCTTCTTAAACGAAATAAGATTAATTGAATTATTAGTACGATTATAAATAAAGTTAATAGTAAGAGGATGTTAAATTGGACCAATTATAATAATAAGGCTAAGATTAAAGAGAAATAATATAAAGGTTGACTCAATTGGTAAGATGACATGAGATTTGAATTAGAATATATATTAGAGGATATTTAATCAAGAAATTTATAGAAGAAATTGCAGTAAATTACTTTTCTAAGTTAATAAATTTAATTATTGATAATCGTCGTCAAGTGAGGCTGCCCGTAACACTTCATGATTAGTTGTGAAGTGCACCTTTCCCAAGTCGCCAAATCGTCGCCCAGGACTGTTCCATCAATAGTTTGTCTTAGTCTAATTGAATTCCTCGTCTTTAGGTTCTTAAAGACGATCAGCTCCCTAGACTAGACTTCTACATTGAGGTTCTCCCGCTTGTTCCAAGGCGGGTTGGTTAAAGGGGGTAATATCTCGTCGTTACTAGTTTTACATTATGTCATGATTTATGTTATGTTACTTTTATGAATTATGTGCGCCTTACAGTTATATATGTTATATGCATGTTTAAGGGTCACACCTACATTTATATTATGTCATGATAGATAAGTATAGGTGGATTGGTTTAAGAGGATAATACATTGTCGTTGCAAATTTTACGTTATGCCTTTAATGTGTTATGTTAAGTCGCATGATCTATGTCGTTGTCATATTTCATGTTTTAGTTGCGTATTAATGTTATGTCCATGCCATGTCAGTGCTGGCTAATAATTCTTCACATAGACAATTATTAGATGAATTAATAATGTGTCTCCCAAGCTAAGTTATGGTTGGTTATGGTCCTAGTCATGTTAATTATGATTGATCTACATGTGCATGTTATAATTATGTTCTTGAGATTAAGGTTGTAAGATTAGGAGAGTCACACACCTCACCTAGGTTATTAATAGGTGGTTAATAAGATATGTCTCTCTAGCTAGACCCTCGCCCCAGTACAGTTAAGAGATGCGGGTTCAAGTCCCCATCCAATAGTTAAGAGATGTGGGTTCAAGTCCCCATCCACTCAGTTAAGAGATGCGGGTTCAAGTCCCCATCCACTAAGTTAAGAGGTGTGGGTTCAAGTCCCCATCCACCCTTTGTCTGATGGGTACGTGCTCCCAGACACTTTCAGTTATTCAGTTTGGGCGTAGGGCTAGTTAGTTGAGTTATGGGGCCCCTATCCTAAGTGAAAGTTATCATGAATAAGTTAAGTCAAGTCAAGTCAAGTCAAGTCTCGAGATGACATGTTGTGTGTCTTTGATGACGAATAATGTCTTGAAATGATACATTTTGTGAGATATGCTTTTTAGCTTCAGATTATGATCTGTGATATGATAAGGATATGTATGCATGTTGAGTTTTGATCAATGATGCTTTATTAAGTCATGTTACGTGTTTGTTGTGTTATATGATTGATTGCATTCTTGTGAGCACCAGTTTATGATATTATCAAATTACTATTAATACTCCTCATGCGTTAGCTAAGATTTAATAATTATGATTACTACTTAGTCATGTTTAATGAACACTAGTCACTTAAGTATCATGATGAGTACAAGTCTTATGAGATGGTTGATGCAGTTAAGGATGTGAATGTTATGAGAACTATCTTGAGTTGTGATGACACTCGATTTGACGTGATTATCAGCCTCATTTAAGCGCCATTTCTTTGCTTAAGACATGGTTTTTAGGGTAGAATAACGAATATTCAATCGATTGCCCTATCTCGTGCCATTTGTGTTACCTTGGCCCGTTTCGGGTCTATTTGATGGTTTTCTAGTGTTTTTGTGTTAGCACAGGTTTTTGCCATCAAATAGAGTAGTCATGGACGTGTCTAAGGCGTTGGAACCTCGAGGAATCAAACCGGAATCGATCCAAGGAGCCGATCAAGTCAAACCGAAAAGTCTGCCCATTCACACTTGCACCTTCGGCGAAAATAAGCTTCCACATTCGGCGAAATCAACAATGCAAATCAACTGATGCCGAGTGAAGGATGGTTTCGGCGAAAAGAATCAACTGTTCGGAACGAAAATACAAGGCAGAGAGATCACGACCATTTACACAAGGATTTTTGCCGAAAATTCCTTAAGAATTTCGGCGAAAATATCAGGCCAATCCGGATCAGTTAGGGTTAAGTATAAATACTTAACCCTGCGGCCCAAATCAGAAATATACAATCATAATTCGCAAAACACAACTTTTCGAATCAGAATCCTCTCAAGTTCTGGAGCGAAGAGTTGGAGTTCGAAGAGCCGGATAGAGATCGTGACGCCATCCCTTCCATCTCGGAGAACCGGAGCTAGGAGTGTTATCTACCGAAGATCGAAGTCTGTCAGAGTCGTCTAATTAGGTTTTTCAGATTCTTTCCTGTTCTTCCTTTGAATGATGAACTCTTTCTTTATCTTTGTTTCTTTTGTAATAATCATGAGTAGCTAAACTCGTTAGAGCTTAGACTAGATGAACCCTAAGTGACCCAGGGCTTTAAAGCGGTCACGGATCGGCGGTGATCAGATTCGAAATTCAATCAGTTTTTTTTCATGTTTGATTCGTTCTTCATTGTTCATGTTTCTTGTCTGGATTGATCACCTAGATTAGATTCTGGTTAACCTAAGGATAGAAGCGAACGCTCGCCTTACTTTAGAACATCGAATTAAACAATTAACCTTATAATTGGAGCGTGCCTTTCGTAGGAACCGGTTAGGGTTAATTCACTGCAAGAGTAACTCATTAATCATTAGTAATTACACCAATTAATTAAGTCGTTGCGAGAGGCGACCGTACTCGGGCGGCTAGTT
The DNA here is from genome assembly GCA_034768395.1 of Linum lewisii. NCBI lineage: Eukaryota > Viridiplantae > Streptophyta > Magnoliopsida > Malpighiales > Linaceae > Linum > Linum lewisii. The sequence continues at coordinate 34,453,525 of CM068298.1, forward strand.
AATCTTGGTAGTTAGAACGGATAGAGCGAACGTTCGCCGGTCTTAAACTTAAGGGTAAGGAGTTATGGTGGTGTCTTAGTAATTGATTGAATGAGAATCGAAATCCGCTGATCTGTTGATTGCCGATGCTCTGGGGAACGAAGGGGGATTCAAAGTCTAAGTTCGTCTGTCATCCTTGTTTTCAAACCCTAATTCCCAATCTGCTTTAGTTTAATCTTTCTAATTTTTTTGCATTTCTTAGAAGTAGAAGTCGTGGAACTCACACCACGCACAACGTGTTTACCTTTGAGTATTTTGCTAGTTCTGAAGTAACCAATCATAGAAAGCCCTCGGAATACGATCTGCTATACGCTTTTTAGCATTAGTAGTTTTTATTTGGCTGAACCCTTAACGACAGGCGGTTCACCAAATTGGCGCCGTTGCCGGGGACTTCTTTTGATTGTTCGAAAGAAGAACTGGCAATTTATTCTTCTACTTTCCATCTTTCATTTTTCCACCCACTTCGATTTTACACTGGTTTTGTTTGTCTTTGTTATCTGTAGGTTTACAGGTGTATGCCTCACCGTCCTTGGACTCGCTCTCAAACCGAACATGCCAAGAGTACAGAGAGACCAGGCAGTTCAGCTGCACCTCTACGATCACAGATTCTGAAGAAAGGCAGATCCAATCCATTCATCACTCCGATCAAGATCGAGGAACCGAAGGAGAGTTCCTCATCTCCATCTTCACCTGTACCGTCTTCATCCGCTTCATACACCGAGTCACTTTCACCTCCTCCATCTCCCACCATGGACGATAGATTACCACCACCAAATGGCGATCAACCGCCGCCACCACCACCTGCACAAAAGAGTCTAGCCGACTACAACAAGCCGAGCGCGACTAGCGTTCGATCTGCCATTGCCGTTCCGCGCATTGAAGGAGATCCTGACTATGAGATCAAGATTCCATTCTTGACTATGATCTCTAGGGATTTACAGTTTGAAGGCAGGCCCCTAGACAATCCGTGCACTCATCTTGCAGACTTCCTTGATCTCTGCAGTACTTTTAAGAGTGGAAACCTCGACAAAAACACTCTTTGTCTGAGAGCTTTCCCGTTCTCTTTGAAAGGCGCTGCTAAGAGGTGGCTTACTGGCAAACCACCTGGCTACTACACTAACTGGGATACTCTGGCTCAGGACTTCGTTGAAGAATACTTCCCTCCAGCCAGAACAACCACCATCAAGGATAGCATCGCCAGATTCTCCCAGAAAGAAGGAGAAAGCTTATATGATACTTGGAATCGATTCCAAGAACTTCTTTACACCTGCCCTCATCATGGATTCGAGCAGAGGCAGTTAGCTGGAATCTTTTCTCATGGACTTCGAGAAGAATCTGCCAAGTGGGTCAATTCTCTGGCTGAAGGGGATTGCACTACACTCACTCCTGAAGCTGCTCTTCTTCACTTCACAAACTTTTGCCTCCAAGTCAAGGAACTGGGAGCGACAATCTGAAGGATCAAGGAGCAAGCTAGATCTCGAAGCTACAATCAAGGCAAAGGTAGAGAAGCATATGAAGAAGTCTACCACACCGATGAAGCCGCCGGCAGCTTCTGTCTATGTTGCTGATTGCGAGTGGTGTGGAGCTTGCTCACATAACAGAGGCCGTTGTCAGAATTTTGGTAAGGTAGAAGTCTGGTCTGCCGAAGAGGTAAATTTCATCCAACAAGGCTTTGTTAATAATCAGAATGGTTATGCTGGTTATCGTAACTTCAGACAGCAAGGGAACTATCAAGACAGACCTCCCTATAATGCTGCCGCCAACCAGAACCAGAATAACTGCCCGGCTGGTCCAGCTCAGGATCAGAAGCCTAACCATCCGCCGGCAGGTGTCTACCAGTCGCCGCATCGCAATCCGTGTAATTATGGAACTGCTCCTGGCAGTCGCCAGAATCAATATCTTAACAATACCTATCTAGGGCAGCAGCATCAAAGAGATAATAATGTCAGTGACCTGGATAAGAAGCTCAGCCAGATCATCACAAGACTCGATGATCATGACAGTCAGTTCAAGGCTCAAGCTCTTCTCAATCAAGAACAGATGGCATATGGGCAAAGAATTGAGCAAGCCGTGAACAACATATCGAGCATTCTAGCATCTGGTCGACCATTTGGCCAGCTTCCAAGCCAGACAGAGCCAAACCCGAGAAAAGAACAGGCTAAAATGGTAACTGCTCGAAAACTTCCAAACCTAATTGCTGATGCTTGTTCTGTCTTGCCTAAGCCATTTCAGCCGGAAGAAACAGACGAATCAAGCCAACTTTTCAACAGATATTTTCGCCAAAAATCTCCTTGTAATTTCGGCAAAAATTCAAGCAAAAATTAGCAGTCGCTCGGTTAGGTTTAAATACAAAAGCAGCGGCTAAATTAAAATACACAATTTTACACGGAACGAAAAAATCCCAAGACTGAGAGAAAACGAGTGGATAGAGTTCGAGGAGCCAGGAACGGATCGTGACGCCATCCATCCATTTCGGAGAGCCAGTGCTAGGAGTTGAAGATCCAACAGATTGAAGCTGCAAGGAGTCGTCGAAATTTGGTTTTGCAGTTCTTCTCTGTTTTCCCTACCTGAGATGTATTCTTTGTCTGCCTTCGATTCTTCTGTATTGAATATGAGTAGCTAAACTCGTAGAGTTTAGATTAGATGAACCCCAAATGACCCAGGGCTTTAAAGCGGTCACGGATCGGCGGTGATTAGATTCGAAATTCATTCAGTTTCTTCTTCATGTTTGATCTGTTTTTTGTTCTTTGTGTTTCTTGTCTGGTTTGGCCACCTAGATTAAATTCCTGTTAAGCTAAGGATAGAAGCGAATGCTCGCCTTACTTTAGAACATCAAGTTGAACAATTAACCTTATAATTGGAGTGTGCCTTTCGTAGGAACCGATTAGGGTTAATCCACTGCAAGAGTAACTCATAAATCGTTAGAATTTGCACCAGTTAGTTAAGTCTTGCAAAAGGCAACCGTACCCGGGCGGCTAATTAATCGTGGTAGCTAGATCGGATAGAGCGAATGTTCGCTAGTCTTAAACCTAAGGTCAGGAGTTACGATGGTGTATAGAAACCGATTGAATCAGAATTTAAAACCGCTGGTTTTGCGATTGCTGTTGCTCTGGTGATCTAAGGGGGATTCGAAATCTAAGCTTGTCCGTCGTCCGTCTTATTTTTTCAATCAACCTTTCTTCGCCTCAATTTCATTTCAATTAATCTTTTCATTTTAGTATAGAAGTCGTGGAACTCACACCAAGCACTAAGTGTTTAACCTTGAATTTAATTGCCAACATATTTGAGTAGGGAAGTAGAGGAGACCCGTGGAATACGATCTACCCTAGCTTCACAGCTTGGTAGTTATTTGATTGACCACTGATGACACTCGATTCAACGTGATTATCAGCGCCATTTAAGCAACATTTCATACCCTTTGATGCCATTTTGATGAGTATTTGGTGCATTTGTTGTAACTTTGTGATTATCGGCTCCTAGTGCGTACATTGTCTATTTCTCGGCTATTTTTACCCTTTTTGTGAGATTTTATGTTGAGCCCCAGGTTACCACATTATAGAGGACTCTCTCACGAGTCCAACGCTTCAAACGGACACCAAATCGGAGTTCAAACGGAGCGGGAATGATCGAAACAAGTTGGAAGTCTGCCCAGTCCAAAACGCTGCGTTTTGGAGCTTACACACCGTGTAAGCTAAATGCACTGTGAGCTTACACGCCGTGTAAGCTCCCCAGACGGGAAATTCTCAGCTTTTCCAACAAGGAAAGGGTTTTCGGGGGTATTAATAGACTTTTCGAAGCCAGATTTGTTAACATACAACCTAGAGAGATCAGCCACGACTGGAGGAGAGTCGAGAGAGTATTCCGGAGCTATCGGAGAGATCGTGACGCCATCGATCCATCCCGGAAGACGCTCGGAGCTAGGAATTGAAGTTTCTCAAGATCGAAGCTTCACGGATCATCCGAGATTAGGTTTTTCAGATCCTTTTCTGTTCTTCCTTTGTTTAAGATGAATCCTTCTGTCGTCTTTGATTCTTGTTTGTCAGATATGAGTAGCTAAACTTGTAGAGCTTAGATTAGATGAACCCTAAGTGACCCAGGGCTTTAAAGCGATCACGGATCGGCGGTAATTAGATTCAAAGTTCAATCAGTTTCTCTTTGCATGGTTGTTTTGTTCTTGATTGTTTATGTTTCTCTTCTGGCTGCTCGCCTAGATTAGGTTTTTGCAAGCTAGGGTTAGTCGCCAGACATCTTCCTGCTTTAGCGCACAAACTTGTCTTACTTGATCACCTAGTTTAGATTCTTGTTAAACTGAGGATAGAAGCGAACCCTCGCCTCTCTTTAAAACATCAATTCAACCAGTTAACCTTATAATTGGAGTGTGCCTTTCGTAGGAACCGGTTAGGGTTAATCCACTACAAGAGTAACTCATAAATCATTAGTAATTGCACCAGTTAAGTTAAGTCGTTGCGAGAGGCGACCGTACCCGGGCGACTAATTAATCTTGGTAGTTAGATCGGATAGAGCGAACGTTTGCCAGTCTTAAACCTAAGGTTCATGAGTTATGGTGGTGTATAGAAATTGATTGAATGAGAATTGAAAACCGCTGGTCTTGTGATTGCTGTTGCCTTGGTGATCTAAGGGGAATTCGAAATCTAAGCTTGTCTGTCGTCTGTCTTAACCAAACAATCATTCTGTCTTTTAATTTCATTTTAATTTTCCTGCATCTTAGTCTAGAAGTCGTGGAACTCACACCACGCACAAAGTGTTTAAACCTGAATAAATTGTCAGCTTCTTTGAGTAGTCAATTAGAAGAAACCCTGTGGAATACGATCTATCTTGCTTCTAGCTTGGTAGTATTTGATCACTGTTCTGCAGCTCATCAAATTGGCACCGTTGCCGGGGACTCTTCTAATTGTTTGAAAGAAGAGTTGGCATTTTATTCTTCTACTTTCCATCTTTCATTTTCCATCACACTTCGATTTTACACCGGTTGTGTTTGTTTTTGTCTCTTGCAGATCATAGCTGATACAGAATCAAACTACTTCCGTTCCATCCTTCCTTTCCGCAATGGCTGCTCCAAAGAGTCTTGCGGCCTACAATAAGCCGTGCGCATCTAACATTCGGTCTTCCATCATCGTGCCTTCTAATGACGATGATCCTGACTATGAGATCACAATCCCCTTCCTGGAAATGATCTCTAGGGATGTTCAGTTCGAAGGGAAGCCGCAAGATAACCCATGCACACATTTGGTGAACTTCCTAGCCATGTGCGAGACGTTCAAGAGTGGGAACCTCGGTAAGAACACATTATGCTTACGAGTCTTCCCATTCTCCCTTAGAGGCGCTGCCAAGAGATGGCTCAGTATGAAACCACCTGGCCACTACACCGATTGGGATAGTCTAGCTCAAGACTTCGTAGAGGAATACTTTCCTCCTTCAAGAACTACAGCTTACAAGGACAGCATTGCCCGATTTGTTCAGAAGAGAGGAGTAAGCTTATATGACGCTTGGAACGAATTCCAAGAGCTTCTCTACGACTACCCTCATCATGGATTTGAGCAGAGACAGCTAGCTGAGATCTTCGCCCGAGGGATGAACGAAGAATCAGCTAAATGGGTTAACTTCTTAGCTGATGGAGATTACACTGCACTCACACTGGAAGCTGCTCTTCTTCACTTTGCAAACTGCGCATCTAAGTCGAGAAGCTGGGAGAGACAGTTTGGAGCAGCTAAGAGCCGACCAAGCCGTGAAGATCAGATCAAGATTAAAGTGCAGAAAGAAATGAAGAAGATTTTTGGTAACTGGTCTTCAGAGGAAGTGAACTTTATTGATGAAGGCTTCACCAACAGTCAACAGGGCTACCCCGACTATCGTCAGTTCAGACAACCTCCTCAACAACAAGGAAGTTTCCAAGAGCGTCCCCCTTACAACTTCGGATTCAACCAGAGTCAAAATCAGTACTTGAGCGATAGTTATCAAGATCAACCTCAGAGATCTACATCAGGGAACACAAGTGATATCGAGGTAGACAAGAAGCTCGACCTGATCATGGCAAGGCTCGATAACTATGAGGAGAAATTCAAGCTTCAAGCCATCATAAATCAAGAACTTGAAGCTCGAGGTCAACGAATGGAGAGCATGATAAATAACATGGTTAGCTTGATAACTAGTAGCCCCCTCCTTAATCAATCCTCGGTTCAAGTTGACTCTACCATTAGGAAGGAGCACGTCAAGGCTGTCTCCACAAGAAGCGACAAGCAATCAGCTGATCCTGCAGCTCCTGAACCGGCCATAAATCCTGATGCTATAGCCATTGACAAGCCGGAGATCGAGGAGGAGGATAGAGAAGAAGAAGAGGAGGTGACTGCCCCGCCTTCCCTGACAAAGACAGCACCTGCGCCACCTCTCCCTCCATATCAGCCTCGGATTCCGTTTCCTAAGGCCGCGCAATCAAAGGAGAAAGATCATGATACCCGGTACAGAAAGTGGCATGGATACTTGAAGAACACGAATATGAATACACCAGTTACTGATGCTATCCAAGTGATACCGGAGGCTGACAAAATCGCAAGGGATCCTGCGAAGAACAAGAAGAAGAAAGAGTTGTCTCCCGTCCCCCTCGAGGAAGAATGCTCTGCTATCTAGGGCCATGCGACACCCATACCACTCCCAGCTAAGTGTCGAGATCCCGGTGCTTTCACTTTGCCTTGCACTATTAATAATGTGAAAATTGATCGTAGTTTAATTGATCTAGGTTCTTCCATTAATGTCATGCCTACCTGCTTGTATGAGAAATTGAACCTAGGAGAATTGAAACCGATTAGCATGCATTTAGTGTTTGCCGACAGATCTGTGAAATTACCTAGGGGATTGATAGAAGATGTGGTTGTCAATTGTGGTCCCTTTACTATTCTGGCTGATTTTATTATTATGGATACCCGAGGGGAAGATGCCACTCTTCTCCTAGGCCGATCGTTTATGGCAACAGCCGGCATTAACATTAATGTCCCGAATGGCTCGTTGACATTAAGGGTCGGCAAGAACACCATGACATTCCGCCTCAAGGACGGTATGCAAGTCCCAGTTAAAGAAGAGATGCATTGCTTATCTGTTGAAGCTGTGGAGTTGGCTTCGGTCAACTCTAGTTCTAATGAAAAATCTAGAGTTTCTGCAGAAATTGTCTTGTCAGGTGTTGGACAGGTCCCTAATGTGAAGAATTAGCTACCGGCACAAAGGCCGAGAAAGAAGGAGGATCCGACGGCGTCCCCTCATGAATCACCAAACGTTAAAGATCCTGGCGAGATAAAGGAGGAGAATAAAGAGAGGACGAAGGCGGTTTGGAAGCCGATTGCTCAGCCCCCGTCTACCGAGCCACCAAAACGAACCAAGATAATTCACGCAAATGGGAAGAAGTTCACACTTGCCGGAGGATCCCCAAGGCCATATTTCATGAACTCCGACTCGGGCCTAAGAGAAATCCTGAGTTGGGATGTCTCTTGATTGCCATCCAGGTATCGTCCGACTCAAGGACGTTAAGCAAGAGCGCTTCGTGGGAGGCAACCCACGGCTGGAGTCATTTTAAATTTATCGAGTCAGTTTTTATTTATTTTGAGTCATTTTGAGAATTTTGTGTTGAGTCGGTTGAGTCCGGATGTTTGAAAATAGTCGAAAAAATATATATTGGGTATTATTTGGGTTGAATATATTGTTTGCAGGAAGAGGAGTGACCAATTTGCAAGAAATTGGCCAAAATTCGGAATAGATAACCTAAGGAGAGCTGAAAAACACAGTGGGTTTACACAGCTGTGTAAACCCCCGTGTAAGAGCTTACACACTACACAGCTTACACGCCGTGTAAGCTCCCAAAAATCACGGGTAAGTCATTTTTTTTCCTTCATTTTTTGCGTTTTTTCTCTCTCTCCTCTCTTCCTCTCCAGCCGAAAACCTCTCCCCCAACTCCCTCAAACCAGCCGACCGTGGCCGCCCCACCTGTCGCCGTTCGCCCCGCCGACGCCACCCCCATCAACTCCACACCGCCGGCGGAGCTTGGACCGCCGGCGTCGGACCTCCACAGCCGCTCGTCTCCAACCTCCTGTCCGACGCACCACCCATCGCCGAAATTGCAACCAGCCGACGCCCCTCAACTATCCGACGCCGCCCCTCTCTCTCCCGTCGTCATCGGTCGACCACCCGCGCCGTCCGCCTGCGTCCAGCAGCAAGTCGGCGTCGCACGAACCGCGAACCTGCGTCCAGCAACATCTCGAGTGAAAACTCGAACCAGCCACCCTTACTCGTCTTTCTTCGATTTCTTGAGTTTGAGTCGATTATCAGGTACACAACATCACCCTATACCTCTTAGAATGCTTCTATTATGCTTATTTGCCATGAAAAACGAATTTCCAGGTGCTGAATCGGATTTGAGTTCTTGAGCTCAAGAACCCTAATTTTTCAATTTTGGGGTTTTGTAAAATTGACTTGATATACATGAAATTGGTGATATAATATGCTTGTAGTTTGAATCGGGGGTCATTTCGACTTCGTTTGCCTATCCAATTGTGAAATTCCTTAGACTTTTACTACCGATTTTTATCGAAATTGGGGATTTTTGCATATGGACGAAATTGGATGAAGTTTTGCTGTGTTATTGATCTTGTGATGATTATAGACATGTATGCATGCTTGTTCTCGAATATCTCTACCTTAATTAGCTCGTATGACGGATTAAGGTACACTTTTTGCATACCATTTCATGAGTTGTGATCTTGGCTTGTGTGACTTATATGGCTGATTTGGACTTGCTTATTACTTGATTATGACTTCAGTTTGAATTGCAATTGGCTATTTGCTTCCATGATGATTGATAGCTGCAGTATTAGCGGTATCAAATACTACCAAGCTGTGAAGCTGAGGTAGATCGTATTCTAGGGGTTTCTTCTAATCGACTACTTCGAAGAAGCTGGCAAATTACTCAGGTTAAAACACATTGTGCGTGGTGTGAGTTCCACGACTTCTAATCTAATAAAGCAGGAAAATAAAAGACAGAAAAGTAGAAGGTTGACTAACGAGAAGATAGACGAACTTAGACTTCGAATCCCCCTTTAGATCACCAGAGCATTGGCAATCAACAGATCAGCGGTTTTCAATTCTAATTCAATCGGTTTCTATACACCACCATAACTCCTTACCCTTAGGGTTAAGACTGGCGAACGTTCGCTCTATCCGATCTAACTACCAAGATTAACTAGCCGCCCGGGTACGGGGATCCATGAGTGGTCAGCACTCGCAATCCGGCTTTATGAAGAGCGGTGTCAATTGTCGAGTGCCAAGCCGGATTGTGTGCTTTGAGACTGTCAAGAGACAGAACTGCCACCGTAGCTGGAGGGATGTCTTTGATCTTCTGAAAGACCTCGAGCTGGTGCGGCTCCAGGGCGGCGATGAAAGGATGCACGGCCCCATTGGCAGGTGTAGAAATAGAGGAAATGGGAGTCGCAGGGGTAGGCGCATCCTCGGGAATGATGGCCACAGCTGTCGATTTCTGTGCAGCTGGTGCGGGCCGACGAGGAGGTGGTGTCCTGCTCTGGCGAGCTGAGGATCGTTGTGCTCTATCTGCACTGGTAGTCTTAAAACGCTTGGGAGCCCGTGAAGACATGATTCGAGAAAACTATTGGAAAGCCGAGAAATCGAAGAAAAACATGAAAGCTAGGGCGGCCGGAACCGGAGCTGAAAAACGCTGGTTCTAGGGTTTGGAACAGGGGCTAGGGACGGATTTGGTGACTGTCGGCGGCGGTAAGGAGACGGCGGCTGATTTGGGGCGGTCGTCGGACTGGCGGCGGCGAGTGGTTGATTCTGTGGACAAGGCGGCGATGTTTCAAATCAGGGGGAAATTTATTTTGTTTTGCAAAGTTTTCGGATGCTGGACCGAAATAATGAGGATGGGGCCGCTTAAATAGTCGAAGGGGAAGCACAGGAATTTCGGCGAAAATCATGGCTTGGTTTCGGCGAAAATGTTAGACATGATAGGCAGGAGAATTTGAACCAGGATTTTCGGCGAAGATGAATGGAAATTTTCGGCGAAAATTGTAGTGAAAATGGAGGAAATTGTTTCGGCGAAGGGCTTGTGGTTTTCGGTCTGAGAATGCTGAACAGGGAAAACAGGTCGAGTTTGGAAACACGTTTTCGGCGAAAACAATGACACAGTTTCGCCAAAAACTCATTTGAAGACGGCGGCATTTTTTATTTTTTATTTTTTTTTCACAAGGGGTGTTAAAACAAAACGAATCAAAACGAGAAATAACTGACTCCAGCCGTGGGTTGCCTCCCACGAAGCGCTCTTGTTTAACGTCCGTGAGCCAGACGATACCTGGATTCGTGTCAAGATTCCAAAACGAGGTAGTGCACGTCTATGGAGGATACGGCTAACCCTTGCAGATACTTCTTAAGCCTATGCCCGTTGACCACAAACGGCTCTTCATCGTGCAATTTAATGTAGACGCTGCCTAAGGGTGTCTGTCGGACCACGGTATAAGGGCCAGACCATCGAGATTTCAACTTACCCGGAAAGAGCTTTAATCGAGAATTATATAAGAGCACTTCCTCTCCCGGGTAGAACTGCTTGATCGTCTTCAACTGAGAGTCATGAATTTTCTTGGTGCGTTCTTTGTATAGCTTTGTGCTCTCATAAGCGTGTAGACGGTGCTCCTCAAGCTCAGCGATCTGGTCATGGCGGTTATTACCTGCTACTGCATAGCTCATATTCAACTCTTTGTTAGCCCAGAATGCCTTGTGCTCAAGCTCAACTAGTAAATGACATGACTTGCCATAGACCAGCTGATATGGTGAGGTACCGATAGGAGTCTTGTAGGCAGTTCGATATGCCCATAAGACATCATTGAGCTTAGATGACCAGTCCTTGCGAGACCGGCCAACTGTTCTATCAAGAATCCGCTTGAGCTCATGATTCGTCACTTCCGCTTGACCATTCGCTTGAGGATGATAAGTCGTGGACATTCGGTGGGTGACGCCAAAGCGTTTGCACACCCGGTCGAATTGTCCGTGGAAGTGGGTTCCCCTATCGCTTATTATGAAGCGCGGTGAACCAAAACGCGTGAAAAGACGGGTAAGGAACCGACCCACCACTCTAGAATCATTAGTGGGTAAAGCTTCAGCCTCAGCCCACTTAGAAACGTAATCAACGGCTACAAGAATGTACTTGTTTCCGTTGGAGGGTGTGAACAGACCCATAAAATCAATCCCCCAAACATCAAAAATTTCAATGGTTAACGAAACAATTTGGGGCATCTCATTACGGTTGGAAATGTTACCTGATCGCTGGCATGCATCACAACGTCGAGCGTAAACATCGCAATCACTAAAAATTGAGGGCCAGTAGAAACCTGTTTCAAGTACCTTTCTCGCCGTGCGGTTGCCTCCGAAGTGTCCTCCGAACTGTCCTTCGTGGCACTTACGCATGATGTCTGCAGCTTCAGTGTAAGAGACACATCTCCGGATCATCCCGTCAAGACTGATGCGGTATAAGAAAGGCTCATCCCAGAAGTATGACTTGGCTTCTTTAAAGAGCTTTTTGCGTGCATTGAAATCCAGTTCAAGAGGTACAATGCCATGTGAGAGATAGTTAGCCAGAGTTGCGTACCAAGGCTCATCTGAATCGGCGGCATTACTCAGATCTTGAGCGTGAGGAATTGCCCAGGGATCAATAGCTATGCTGTTAACCTGTTCAAATGTCTCAACACGCAACAGCTCGTCAGGGAACGAATCATTGATAGGGGTAGTAGACTTAACTGTTTGTGATTCCTCGAGGCGCGAAAGATGATCTGCTGCTAAGTTCTCTGCTCCTTTCTTGTCTTTAATTTCTATGTCGAACTCTTGGAGGAGAAGGATCCACCGGATGAGACGTGGCTTTGAATCCTGCTTGGCTAATAAATGGCGCAGAGCAGCATGATCTGTGTAGACAATGGTATGTGAAAGAACTAGATACTGTCTAAACTTATCAAAGGAGAAAACGATAGCTAGAAGCTCTTTCTCCGTAGTAGTGTAGTTCCTCTGAGCATCATTTAGTGTCTTGCTCGCAAAGTAGATAGGATGAAATCTCTTTTCCTTCCTCTGACCCAGAACCGCGCCAACAGCGAAATCACTAGCATTGCACATGATCTCGAATGGAAGATTCCAATCTGGTGCTGTAAGAATCGATGCGGTGGTCAGTTGAGTCTTCAAGGTCTCGAAAGCTTCAAGACAAGCTTTATCAAAGACAAAGGGAACATCTTTCTCAAGCAGCTTCGTCATTGGAAGAGTAATCTTGGAGAAATCTTGGATGAATCTCCGGTAGAATCCAGCATGACCGAGGAAACTTCGCACTGTCTTAACTGAGGTCGGCGGTGGTAAGCTGGCAATGGTCAAGAACAATACCTTCTGTAACCATGAAGTGACATTTCTCCCAGCTAAGAGCTAGGTTGGTCTCCTCACAACGAGCTAACACCTTATCCAGATTAGCCAAACACTTTGAAAATGAATCTCCATAGACGGAGAAGTCATCCATGAACACCTCTACCACATTCTCTACCAGATCTCCAAATATTGCAAGCATGCATCTCTGAAAAGTAGCGGATCATTACATAGACCAAAAGGAGTACGACGATAAGCAAACGTACCGAACGGGCATGTAAGGTCGTCTTCTCTTGATCAGCAAGCCTGATGGGGATCTGAAAGTAACCAGACATCCCGTCTAAGAAGCAGTAGTATTCATGACCAACCAATCGTTCAAGCATCTGATCGATGAACGGCAGTGGAAAGTGATCCTTCTTGGTGGCATCATTTAGTCGTCGATAATCGATGCAGACTCTCCATCCTGTAACTGTTCAGATGGGAATGAGTTGACCCTTTGGATTAGGGATGACTGTGATTCCTCCTTTCTTTGGGACGACTTGAGTCGGGCTGACCCAAGGACTGTCGGCAATAGGATAGATGATACCGGCATCTAGAAGCTTGAGCGCTTCTTTCTTTACAACTTCCTGCATCATAGGGTTAAGTCAGCGTTGGGGTTGTCTGACTGGTTTGAATTCTTCATCAACAACTATCCGATGTTTGCAGAAGGTTTCAGAGATGCCTCTGATGTCCGCCAACTGCCAGGCAATAGCTCAGACATGCTTCTTGAGTAATTTGATCAGTTGCTCTTTCTGCTCGGGAGATAGATTCGCATTGATAATGACAGGTAACTGGCAATCCTTTCCCAGAAATGCGTACTCTAAGTGGTCAGGCAGCTCCTTCAGAGTGAGTTCTGGCAGATTCTCATATGAAGTAGTAATTCGACTCGATGCTGGCTCGATATGGGTAGGCGCAGTGATGGGCGTGAATGTCGCCTTTTGTTCATCTAGCTCATCTTGCCATAAGCACTGCTCTGGGTCGTCTAACGCATTATCAATCCCTGAAATCAAACACAACTCTAGCGGATCACTAGATAAAGCATTAGTAAAGGAGTCGGCCGAGGCCGACTCTAAGGGATCAACAGCATAGCATTTATCATCTTGAGCAATAGAATATCTCATGCTATCTTTAATGCAGAATGCAACACTCTCTTGACCTACGCTTAAAGTTAACAGGCCTTGTTTGCAGTTTATATTCACACCAGCAGTTGCTAAGAAAGGTCGACCTAGGATGAGTGTTCCGTCTAACTCACGAGTATCTAAAACAACAAAATCTGCCAGTATAGTAAACGGACCACAGCAAACAGTTACATCTTCTATTATATCTCTAGGTCGTTTGACAGACCTATCGGCTAAAACGAGATGCAGAGTAATCGGTTTTAATTGCCCTAGATTCAGCTTTTCATAAAGATAGACAGGCATAACATTAATAGAAGCACCAGAATCAACCAGGCTGCGATCGATTTGAATGCCATTAATAATGCACGGTAATGTAAAAGAACCGGATCAGGACACTTAGCTGGGGGTGGTGGCGGCTGTCGCATGGGAGATGGCGCACCTAGAATAGACGCGCATTCATTAGTGAGCGTGATAGAGTACACCTCGCCACTCTTCACTTTCTTCACTAGGTCTTTAAAGAACTTCCCAAGTGGTGGTATAATCTCCACAGCGCCTGTCACTGGTATCTTGATTTCTGTAGTCTTAAGAACATTGTACCATTTCTTATACTGAGTGTCGTGATCCTTGGCTTTGCTCCTTGCAGCTTTTGGAAAAGGAATCCTAGGTACATATGGCGCCAAGACAGGTTCAGGGCTGTCTTGGACAGCGGAGGAGGAGGAGCGGGTGCTTCTTCTTCCTCTTCTGTGATATCTTCTATCTCTGGCATATCTAGGACATCATTAGTATCTGGTACTATGTCAGGTTCTGGAGCTTTTGGATCAGTTGTTTGCTTGCCGCTCCTAGTGGTAATAGCTTGAGCGTGTTCACTCCTTATATCGGAATCTGCTTGAAATGCTTCTGGATTAAGGAGAGGATTGCTAGTAAAAAGTTTCGCCATATTGAGTACTGCATCTTCTATCCTCTGGGTTTGAGCCCTTGTTCCTTGATTAAGTGCGGCTTGAGCTTTTAACTGAATGTCATGGTCGTCAAGTTGGCTCATGATCTGATCAAACTTCTTCTCATAGTCCATATCTCTATTGTAGTACGGCTTAGCCTGAAACTGGTGTTGTCCTCTAATGAATCCCGGAGGTCTATAATAAGGATCTACCAACCTGTTACTCTGCTTCTGTGGCACGTAGTTTCTGTAACCGGCATAGCCTTTCTGATTATTAGCGAAGCCCTGATCGATGAAGTTGATCTCTTCTGTAGACCAGACTCCTGCTGTACCGAAATTGAGGCAACTTCCGCCGTTATGAGCACATGATCCACACCATCCGCAGTCAACCGAAAAGACGGTAGCTGACGGAGAGTCGAGAGGGATACCAGCTGCTTACAGATGCTTCTGAACTTCTGCCTTGATCTGTTCTGCAACATTTATCTGACTCTGGCTCTGACTCTTGGTTCCTTCTATGTGCCTCTCCCAGTTTCTAGATTTCGAAGCACAGTCAGCAAAATGCAGAAGAGCATCCTGAGGAGTGAGAGCGGTGCAATCTCCGCCGGCTAGGGTGTTGACCCAGTTTGCAGATTCTTTGCGCATACCTCGAGTAAAGAATTCAGCCAACTGTCTCTGTTCATACCCATGGTGAGGGCAGTCGAAGAGAAGAGACTGAAATTCGTTCCAAGTGTCATACAGGCTTGCATCCTCTCTCTGAGTGAACCTGGAGATGCGGTCTTTATAAGCAGTTGTTCTTGCAGGAGGAAAGTATTACTCAACAAAATCTTGAGCTAATGCCTCCCATTCAGTGTAATGACCTGGCGGTTTGCTGCTAAGCCATTGTTTAGCTGCACCTCTGAGAGAAAATGGAAAAGCTCGGAGATATAGCACATTCTTATTGAGATTCCCAGACTTGGAGGTGTCGCAGACAGCCAGAAAGGTGGTTATGTGTGTGTAAGGGTTATCTTCTGGTCTTCCCTCGAATTGTATGTCCCTAGAAATTAACTCCAGGAGAGGAATCTGAATCTCATAGTCAGGATCATTGTCATTAGAGGGTACGGTGATGGGTGAGCGAAGATTAGATGCACGCGGCTTACTATAGTCCGCAACACTTTTAAGAGTAACCATTGTGGTGAAGGAAGATGGAACGGAAGTGATCTGCTTTTGTACCTGCTATGATCTGCAAGAGACAAAAACAAACACAACCGGTGTAGAATCGAAGTGTAATGGAAAGTGAAAGATGAAAAGGTAGAAGATTAAAAATGCCAACTCTTATTTCAACGAAGTAGAAGAGTCCCCGGCAACGACGCCAATTTGATAGCTGCAGAATAGCGGTCAATCAAATAACTAACCTACCGAAGTAGACAAGATCGTATTCCAGGGGTTTCTTCTAATCGACTACTTTGAAGAAGCTGGCAAATTATTCAGGTTTAAACACTTAGTGCGTGGTGTGAGTTCCACGACTTCTAATCTAATGAACAAAGGAAAATAAAAGACAGAAAAGTAAAGGGTTGACTAACGAGAAGATAGACGAACTTAGATTTTGAATCCCCCTTAGATCACCAGAGCAACGGAAATCACAAGATCAGCGGTTTTCAATTCTAATTCAATCGGTTTCTATACACCACCATAACTCCTTACCCTTAGGTTTAAGACCGGCGAACGTTCGCTCTATCCGTTCTAACTACCAAGATTAACTAGCCACCTGGGTACGGTCGCCTCTCGCAACGACTTAATTAACTGGTGCAATTACTAATGATTAATGAGTTACTCTTGCAGTGGATTAACCCTAACCGGTTCCTACGAAAGGCACGCTCCAATTATAAGGTTAATTGTTCAATTCGATGTTCTAAAGTAAGGCGAGCGTTCGCTTCTATCCTTAGCTTAACAAGAATCTAATCTAGGTGATCAATCCATACAAGAAACATAAACAATGAAGAACAAATCAAACATGAAAGAGAAACAGATTGAACTTCAAATCTAATCACCACCGATCCGTGACCGCTTTAAAGCCTTGGGTCACTTAGGGTTCATCTAATCTAAGCTCTACAAGTTCAGTTACTCATATCGGAAACAAGAGAATCAAAGGCAACAATGAAGATCATCATACAGAGGAAGAACAGATAAGAACTGAAGAACCTAATTGTGACGACTCCCGCGAAGCTTCAGTCTCCTGGATCTTCAACTTTAAGCTCCGAGTTCTCCGAGGTGAAGGATGGCGTCACGATCTCTCAACGGATCTTCGAACTCTCTAAACTCTATCTATCAACCCTAGAGTCGGCTGACTCTCAAAAGTCTGATTTGTGAAAATATGAATAATGATTTGTGTGGTGTCAATTGTTGAATGAATGGCTGCCGACTCCTGCTTTAAATAGGGTTGATTAGGGTTTTCTGATTCTGCCGCGGAAAAGGAAGATATTTTCGCCGAAAATATCAAATGATTTTTGGCGAAAACTTTAGTTAAAATCCCCTGTGTTATTTCTTCTAGGATTTTCGGCGAAAACATAAGGAAGTTTTCGCGAAGACTTCAGTGCAAATCAGCCTGTGAGTTCTGAAGGTATTTTCGCCGAAATCCTCATAGTCTTTTCGGCGAAAACATTGTGCTGGGTAGTTGGATCTTCGGTTCTGACTCTAGTTCGATTTCTGGTTCGATTCCGGTTCACTCCTTGAGGTCTTGAATACGTCCATGGCTACGTAAATGATGGCAAAAATCTGTGCTATCACAAAAACGCTAGAAAACCATCAAATTGACCCAAAAAGTGCCAAAGTAACCAAATCGGTAGGAAATAGGGTAGTTGAGTGAATATTCGCTATTTTACCCCTAAAACCATGTTTGAAGCAAGGAAATGTCGCTTAAATGAGGCTGATAATCACGTCAAATCGAGTGTCATCAATGATCTTTGCCAAGTTTGCTAAGATGCCTAAATGTTGATCTTGCTAAGTGTTTTGGAGCTAAAAATGTGCCTAGGTGATTGTGCCTTCACTTGTTGACATATTCACCTGCAATCTTTGAACTTAACTTCTTTGATGGTTGTGTGGTTGTCATTGTTTAATAATCCTCTCTTTGCTCGAGTTGATTCATAGGATTATGTTCAATTGTTAAACCACTAAACTTGGCATTGTTTGTTGCTATTTATTTTTAGGATGGGAAAATCCAAAGGCAAAGGAGTAGCTTCCTCTTCTTCCGCCCCACCTCTGAAGTGACTCCGGGCAGCCGACCGGCGGCCAATGCCTACTCCTACACCCCGCCGGGGTCACCCACAAGGGCAAAGGCCTTAGTGCCTTATAAGAAGCGCTCAGAAACTCGCCAGATAAACCCTCGGAGGTTTACCAAGCCCCAATAAGTAGTGAGGTTCAAGCACAGCCATCCCCGAAGGGCTCAACAAGCACGGATGAGCGTCCGGACCCATCCGGCCCTAACTTGGGCGCCGACGCTCATGGCAGTCGAGGCACCAAGCTTGCCCGGCCCCTCAGGCAAAAAGTCTAAGGACCCAGGAGGTGCTACACAACCCTGGGATCCTCTAGAGGCCTTCCTAGAAGAATGTCGACTGAAGAAAGCCAAGCTCCAGCCTAAGGAGGCACCAACCGGCCCCGGCCCGAGCACCCCTCCAGTCCTAGCATCAAGGCTAGGCTTCCAAGAGCTCAAGGACCGAATGATGACCTTAGGAGAACCTCTAAGGACCTTCCTAGACAACTGGGATAAACAGGGAAGGCCAGGCCTGAGCATACCCGGAGGAGGCCCGAAGACAGACGGCACCCAAGCGCCAGCCCCGGCCTCAGAAGGCCCCGATCAGGCCCTAACACTCAGCCATCAGGGAACCTGAGCCCTGGGAGGTTTAGCACCTGCCCTCAACTCCATACAAGGCCTAGAGCCAAGCCTAGGAGCTGCCCGCCTAGGAACCACGAAGGAAATGGAGGAAATGAGGAAATGGGAAGACGGCCGAACGGGCAGGCCGAGCAAGAACCCCGGAGGCCGACCGGCATCAGCATCAGACCCGCCGGAGCCCAACTCAAGAAGCCCCGGTCATCACCCAGCTCGAGCAGCCGCCGCCGCCGCCAATTTCACGCTAGATAGCAAAGGCGGCGCCGACTTTCCTAACTTGGCCAGCGCGTGAGCGGAACATCCGACTGGACCCACCAAATCCGCCGGATTAGGGTTTTAGCCGGCTTTTGTATTATTTTAAGACTTTAAGTATTTTATTCGGATTTTCTTCTTAGTTTTGATTCTTTAGGAGCAAGTAAGTCTTATTATATTCTAAATAGGACTTAGGTTATTATTTTATTATTTTAGAGTTATTTTCCGAGTAGGAAACATGAGCCTGTTCACGATTTCCCTCACCTATAAATAAGAGGCTTCGGCCTCATTGTAAACTCGAACCCCTTTGAATCAATTAATCAAATAAGAACTTTGTTCTCTCAATTCTTAGTTTTATGCTGCGTGCATAGCTTAGAGTCGGTATTATCAACAGAAGTATTCCCCTTCTGTCGTGGAGCCATTCCTGGACACTTAGGGTTCTCGGTCAATCGCGGCCGACGGGTCCAAGTACTTTCCCGCCCCGGTGCCAACAGTGATCGAGCGAAGGTTCAAGACTAGCGGTGGTTAGGGTCGTCTGCCCACGGATGTGGTGCTTCACACCAGTTTTGGTATCAGAGCTTCGGTTCAACTCGAGGAACCACAATCTATCCCAGTCTTCAGGTTTGAAACCCTGGATTCATATCCTTTATTTTCAGTCTTAGAAAAATCCTTGAAAAACCCTATCTATCTTTGTTTTCGTGTTATTAGAAAATCAGTTTAGAAAATCCATCTGTTTTTCTTTCTTGTTCTAAGCATTGTAAGAAAAAGAAAAGAAAACAAAAAGAAAGGCAATCTACCCTAGGGTTTCTCGTTCATTATAGGTTGATCTTAAGAACAGGGGTAGATAGATATATTTTGCTTCCCTGTTCTATCAACTAACATGGCAGACAAAAGACTCAACCACATGGAGACCAACGTTCTCAACATCACTCAAGTTCTGAACACGTTACAAGAATCTATGGCCCGGATGGAAAGGATAGCCGCGGAGCAAGGATTTGGGAGGGACAGACCTCGCGGCGACCGAGAGCGGGAGGACAGAAGACCGCCCCAAGATGTTGACGACGATGTGAGCAGTCTCAAGCTCACTGTACCTAAGTTCAACGGAAAGACCAACGCCGACAACTACCTGGATTGGGAAAAAAGCATGGAGGACTTCTTGGATTGCCACAACTACTCCGAAAGAAAGAAGATCAAGGTGGCGACCATAGAATTCACCGACTACGCCGCCTTATGGTGGAGTCAGTACCGGCGACAGATCCTCAGAGAAGAAGAAGAACCCGTGGGAACATGGAGAGAATTGAAGAGAATCATGAGGAAGAAGTTTGTACCGGCTGCCTATACAAGAGACTTGCATATCAAGCTACAAACCCTAAGACAAGGCAGTATGTCCGTGGAGGACTATCACAAAGAAATCGAGATGCTCGTAACACGGCTTGATCTTAAAGAGGATGATGAAGCTAGAATAGCCCGTTTTACCAACGGCCTACAAAGAGATATCATGCATCAAGTCAACATCCTCCACTATGTTGACTACGAAGACTTAGTAACCTTGGCAATCCGAGTAGAAAGGGAGATCAAGAATGGCTTTGGCAAGAAGACCGCGCCACCCGCCACTAGCACTTGGAAGGGAGCTGCCAGCACCAGCCAGCCCCCATGGAAGGCCGTGATGAACCCCCGGTGCCCTGGACCCGACCAGACCTGCCCTTTACCCGGAGCCAAGTCAAAACCTTCAAGACAAAGGTCACCGCCTATATAGGAGATTGGAGTCGAGCCAAGCATGAAGAACTGGATCAGAGGTTCATCAGAGAAGGATGCACCGTGCTGACCCTTGATGACCGACAGAAATCCCATGAGGAAGACAAATGCCCAAGGGACACTGCCCGGGCCCCGGCGGATACGGCCAACCAGCCCCTGCCTCGGCTAACCCTGCTCCACACTCAGAACCTGGCGGACAAGTTGAAGCCAGAAGACTCAGGAGGTCAAAAGACTTGGGAGGAACCTCACTTGTCCGAGGAAATGGCCAGCAGAAAGCCAGAACCGCCCGGCATCACCAAAACCCTAGCATCGGGTCCGGAGCACTTGATGCCGAGCCGGTCACCAGCACCGAAGGACGCCACCCGACCGCCCGGTCACTCGGAACCCGCTGTAATTACAGAAATGCCACCGCGCGGGTTCCGGGCACTCTTCCTAGCCGCGTCCGGAGTCCAGCCCGCGCCCGGAGGGTTTTCCTAAGCCCGATCGGACACGGACACCCGGCGTGCCCTAATCCGCCCGGATTAGGGTTTTGTGCAATTTTTGCCGGTTTTAGAATTTCACTCTCGGACAACTTTGTGTATTTTAATATTTTCTTCGGCCTATCTTTTAGGATTATTTTAGTCTTACCTTATTAGAGTTGGAGACGGCTTAGGCCACCCTTGCGCTATAAATAGAGGCCTCGGCCATCATTGTAAGACACGTTAAGTCATAAATTAAAATTTCAGAACTTTGTTCTTTTTCCTTCAAGTCTTTGCTCGTTGCTGCTTAGCTTAAGGTTTGGTTTATCATCGAAGGTTATCACCCTTTGTTGTGGCACCAATTCGACTGAATACCTTGGGGTTCCTAAGTCTATACTTAGTGGATTTCAAGTATTCCCCGCGGTTTCAAAAGTTAGGATTCGTGAAGCTGGTAGTATAGTTTTGGGTGTTGAGTCGATCCCTTCATTGAGGAGCGGTTCGCATCAGCTGGTATCAGAGCGCGGTTCAACTCTTGGACCAACAATCTATCCCAGTTTTCAGGTTCTTTTACTTGAATTCATATCCTTTAGTTTTTGTTGTTTTCAGTTTCAGAAAAACCCTAAAAAAAAAATAGCTTCATTGTGTTTGTTCTATTCTTCTACCTTTCTTCAAGTTTGTTGTGAGAAAAAGCTGTGGCCGATCAAAGAAAAGAAAAAGAAAAGAAAAGAAAAGAAAATCAAAGGTCTAGAAAAATTGACCTAGCTAAAAAAAAAAAAAAAAAGCAAGGCCACGTTCACTATCAAGGTAGTAGACTAAGTTCAAGAAGAGGGGTTTTTCATAAGTTAGCTACTAGATTCCGCACTACTAGCTCTCTTGGTAGAACACCCAAATTTGTATGTCTTGTCATCCCACGTCCTAACTCAAGATTCTGGCCCCTAGAAATCCGAAACCCTAGGTATAAGGTCTTGTTAGTGTCATTGGTAGACTTAGACTGCATAGCTTCGAAGAAACTTGCAACTACTTGAATTGAGATTGACTTTGTTTTGAAAATTTCAAAGAAAACCCTAATTTGAGTGACTTGTTAAAAAAAAAAAAGATTCATACACGAGTGGTAAGAACAAGAGTGTGTGAGGTTCATTAGAGAGATTTTGTGAGGCCTATTGTTCGTGATTAACCATGGCAGATGAGAGATTCAACGCTTTTGATGCCCGGCTGACCGCCATGGCTGAAAACATGGCCCGAATCGCCGAGCAGTTCGGAGCCACGAATGGAGATGGCCCCCGGCGGCCAAGGAGGAATGAGCAGGAAGAAGATGATGATGTGAGCAGCCTGAAGCTCAGTGTGCCTAAATTCACTGGCAAAACCAATCCCGACGACTACATCGATTGGGAGAGAGCCATGGAGGATTTCTTTGAATGCCACAACTATTCCGAGAGGAAAAAGGTAACCCTAGCCACACTAGAGTTTACTGACTATGCTGCCTTGTGGTGGTCCCAACTCAGGAATCTGATCAGGAAAGAAGAAGAGGACCCCGTCCTTACTTGGAGGAGTCTTAAAAGAAAGATGAGGAGGAAGTTTGTACCGAGTAGCTACAACCGAGACTTGCACACCAAGCTTCGATCCTTGAAGCAAGGGAGCATGACGGTTGAGGAATACAACAAGGAGGTGGAGATCCTGGTTGCACGGCTTGATCTGAGTGAGGATGAAGATGCCAAGATAGCCCGTTTCACCGGAGGGTTGCAAAGAGAGATTCTACATCAAGTCAACATTCTCAACTTTGCTGACTATGATGACTTGATCAACGTGGCTACTAGGGTTGAGAAGGAGCTGAAGAACGGCCTTGGAAGAAGGACTACCCTGCCGCCACCGATCAGTGCCCCGGTGAGAGGAGACGAAGCGCCGGCCACACCCCATACCGGCCAAACCCTAACCGGAGCGCCGGATCGCGACCAAACCCTAACCAAGGGTCGGCACCACGGGTAAACCCTAATCTTGGTTCAAAAATCCCTACTACTAACGCTCGGCCAAGTGCCATCGTGTGTTTTAAATGTCAAGGTAGGGGTCACATGGCAAGGGAATGCCCTAACACCCGAACCATGGTGCTTAGAGAGGGAGAAGTCGTGACAGACGACGAGGAGGAACCAATTGTTGAAGAATTGGAGGGAGATCGAGTGAAGGAGAAGAAGTTGAGGTAGAAGGCTTGGAAAAATTTTCAGCCTTCAGCAGTCGAGTGATCACCCCGGCACCGCCCCAGCACAGCGCCCGGCACTGCCCCGGCCCCGCGCCCAGCACTGCCCCAGTACTGCCCCAGCACTGCCCCAGCACAGCGCTCGGCACTGCCCCGGCCCAGCGCCCAGCACTGCCCCAGCACAGCGCCCAGCACTGCCCCGGCCCAGCGCCCAGCACTGCCCCGGCCCTGCACCCCGCGCTGCCCCGGCACAGGCCCCAGTACTGCCCCGGCCTGGCACCGGCCCTGCCCCGGCCTAGCATCACGACTGCTCCGGACATCCTGTCCGCGCCGGATGATGTCAATCGGTCCACCCCGGGTCTTTTGAACATTCCTTCGGCCAATCTTGACCAGAAGAAAGCCGGAGGGATCTTTGACGACCTGAAGCCGAGCGACGGCCCCGACGGCCACCCGGCGCCCCCGACGGTCATGAATCCGACGGCCACCCGCCCCCGGGTTCAATTTTCAGCCGTCTCCCGGCGGATCCTTAGTGCACAACCTAAAGAAGATGGTTGGGAACAAAGGGACAACCTGTTCCATACCAGGTGTGTGATTTTAAATAAAGTTTGCAATTTGGTTATTGACGGTGGAAGTTGTACAAATGCAGTGAGTTGGGAACTTGTCAAGGGTTTGGGAATTGCTACTCACCCACATCCTAAGCCCTATCGACTGCATTGGCTAAGCAATACTGGAGAGTTGAAGGTCAATAAACAAGCACACATCCCTTTGAGCATTGGAAGATACAAGGACGTGGTGCTCTGTGACGTAGTACCCATGGAAGCTGCCCATGTCTTACTTGGAAGACCGTGGCAATTTGACAGGTATTCACAACATGACGGGAGGACCAACAAGTATCAACTTCTACATGGAGACACCACATTCAAGCTGAAGCCACTGTCACCTACCGAGATACTCAAGGATCAAATAGAGAGAAAGGTGAGCCGAGAGAAAAAAGAGAAAGAGCTCAAGAAAAAAGAGATGAGAGAAGAAAAGAGTGAACCCTCAAAAGAAAAAGGTGCAAAAACAGAATCAAGATCAAAAACAGAATTTCATGATCCTAAGGATCAAAGAGCTCAAAAAAGAGAGGATGAGCGGAGAGAAAACCTGTTAGCTAAACCTAGTGAGATCAAACAAACCCTAGTATCTAGGAAATCCCTCGTGGTCATTCTTTACAATGAATGTTTGATCTCTAACCCTAACACCTCTCTCCCTAGTGTTGTGTCTTCACTTTTGCAGGATTTCAAAGATGTTTTTCCCAAAGACATCCCTAGTGGATTACCCCCAATCCGAGGCATTGAGCATCAAATCGACCTTGTACCGGGAGCAGCACTCCCTAACAAAGCTGCCTATCGGACCAATCCAGAGGAAACAAAAGAAATCCAACAACAAATTGAAGACTTGATGGACAAGGGATATGTAAGGGAGAGCATGAGCCCATGTGCTGTTCCTGTCATCCTTGTGCCTAAAAAGGAAGGAACTTGGAGGATGTGTGTCGACTGCCGAGCCATCAATAACATCACAGTTAAGTACCGACACCCCATCCCTAGGTTAGATGATATGCTTGATGAATTGCATGGTTCAACAATCTTTTCTAAAATAGATTTAAGATCAGGCTATCACCAAATCCGAATGAAGGAAGGTGATGAATGGAAAACTGCCTTTAAAACTAAACTAGGATTGTATGAGTGGATGGTTATGCCTTTTGGATTAACCAATGCACCTAGTACCTTCATGAGGTTAATGAATCAAGTCCTTAGGCCTTTCATAGGGAAATTTGTAGTAGTTTATTTTGATGACATCCTAATCTACTCAAAAACCCTAGAAGATCACCTAGGTCACTTGAAATCTGTCCTCGAAACCCTAAGACATGAACAACTATATGCAAATATGGAGAAGTGCACTTTTTGCACCGATCATCTTGTGTTTCTTGGTTTTGTTGTTAGCTCTACAGGAATTAGAGTTGATGAGGACAAGATTGAAGCAATCAAGTCATGGCCAACCCCAAAGAACATCACTGATGTCCGAAGCTTCCATGGACTTGCAAGCTTTTATAGAAGATTTGTGAGGGACTTTAGCACCCTAGCTGCCCCTCCACGGCTGTCATAAAAAGAATGTTCCTTTCCATTGGGGAGCACCTCAAGAGGCAGCCTTTGAAAACCTCAAGAAGAAACTCACCGAGGCCCCCTTACTTAAGCTACCTGATTTCTCAAAACCTTTTGAAATCGAGTGTGATGCTTCAGGAGTAGGATTGGAGCCGTGTTGATGCAAGAAGGAAGACCTATCGCCTATTTCAGTGAAAAATTGAGTGGTGCCACCCTCAATTACCCCACCTACGACCAAGAATTGTATGCCCTAGTCCGAGCCTTGAAGACTTGGCAACATTATTTGTGGCCCAAGGAGTTCATAATCCGCACCGATCATGAATCTCTCAAATACCTAAAGGCTCAACACAAATTGAACAAAAGACATGCAAGGTGGGTGGAGTTCATTGAATCTTTTCCTTACGTCATCCACTACAAGCAAGGTAAGGAGAATGTGGTAGCCGATGCCCTTTCTCGGAGGTATGCTCTAATCACTACTTTAAGTTCTAAGTTCCTTGGTTTTGAGCATATCAAAGATTTGTATGTGACTGACCCCGACTTTAAAGACATTTTTGAGTCTTGCTCACATGTAGGGTTTGAGGATTACTATAGGCAGAATGGGTACCTGTTCAAAGGACCTAAGCTTTGCTACCCGAGCCATTCAAGCCGAACCCTAGTCATAAGAGAAGCACATGGAGGAGGTCTCATGGGTCACTTTGGAGTTGCCAAAACCCTAGCTTGCCTTAAAGAGCACTTCTACTGGCCTAGGATGCGGAAAGAAGTAGAGAAGATCATCAGCCAATGTGCCAAATGCCAACGAGCTAAGTCCCACCTTCAACCCTTTGGTTTATACACTCCTTTGCCTATTCCCGAACACCCTTGGGTAGACATATCTATGGATTTTGTTCTAGGGTTGCCTAAGTCTAGGAAAGGCAAAGATTCCATTTTTGTGGTGGTAGATAGGTTTTCAAAAATGGCTCACTTCATTGCATGCCATAAGGTTGATGATGCATCCCACATAGCTGACTTATTCTTTGGAGAGATAGTTAGACTCCACGGCGTTCCTAAGACCATAGTTTCTGACCGAGACTCAAAATTCCTAAGCTACTTTTGGAAAACTTTGTGGGCTAAACTAGGAACCAAACTTATGTTTTCCACAACCTGCCACCCTCAAACAGATGGCCAAACCGAGGTTGTCAACCGGTCTCTTTCCCAAATGCTTAGAGCCATCATTAAGTCCAACCTTAGGACTTGGGAGGACTGTTTACCCCATGTAGAGTTTGCCTACAACCGATCGGTCCACTCAGCCACCCAATACTCCCCCTTTGAATTGGTCTATGGTTTTAACCCTCTAACCCCCTTGGATTTATCTCCATTGCCTATACATGAGTTTTTGGATGCAGATGGACACACCAAGGCTGAATATGTTCGAAGCTTCATGAGAAAGCCAAAGCCAACATTGAAAGGAGAACGACCCAATACCTAAGAAATGCCAACCGAGGGAGAAAGGAGAAAATCTTCCAACCCGGCGACCAAGTGTGGATTCACTTCAGAAAGGATAGATTTCCTGAACAAAGAAGATCCAAGCTGCTACCAAGAGGAGATGGACCCTACACTGTCCTTGAAAGGATAAACAACAATGCTTATGTTTTGGATTTGCCTAACACCTATGGTGTGAGTGCTACTTTTAATGTTGCTGACTTAACTCCTTTCTATGATGATGATTTTGTAGAGACAGATTCGAGGACGAATCCTTCTCAAGAAGAGGGGAATGATGAACCCCCGGTGCCCTGGACCCGACCAGACCTGCCCTTTACCCGGAGCCAAGTCAAAACCTTCAAGACAAAGGTCACCGCCTATATAGGAGATTGGAGTCGAGCCAAGCATGAAGAACTGGATCAGAGGTTCATCAGAGAAGGATGCACCGTGCTGACCCTTGATGACCGACAGAAATCCCATGAGGAAGACAAATGCCCAAGGGACACTGCCCGGGCCCCGGCGGATACGGCCAACCAGCCCCTGCCTCGGCTAACCCTGCTCCACACTCAGAACCTGGCGGACAAGTTGAAGCCAGAAGACTCAGGAGGTCAAAAGACTTGGGAGGAACCTCACTTGTCCGAGGAAATGGCCAGCAGAAAGCCAGAACCGCCCGGCATCACCAAAACCCTAGCATCGGGTCCGGAGCACTTGATGCCGAGCCGGTCACCAGCACCGAAGGACGCCACCCGACCGCCCGGTCACCCGGAACCCGCGGTAATTACAGAAATGCCACCGCGCGGGTTCCGGGCACTCTTCCTAGCCGCGTCCGGAGTCCAGCCCGCGCCCGGAGGGTTTTCCTAAGCCCGATCGGACACGGACACCCGGCGTGCCCTAATCCGCCCGGATTAGGGTTTTGTGCAATTTTTGCCGGTTTTAGAATTTCACTCTCGGACAACTTTGTGTATTTTAATATTTTCTTCGGCCTATCTTTTAGGATTATTTTAGTCTTACCTTATTAGAGTTGGAGACGGCTTAGGCCACCCTTGCGCTATAAATAGAGGCCTCGGCCATCATTGTAAGACACGTTAAGTCATAAATTAAAATTTCAGAACTTTGTTCTTTTTCCTTCAAGTCTTTGCTCGTTGTTGCTTAGCTTAAGGTTTGGTTTATCATCGAAGGTTATCACCCTTTGTTGTGGCACCAATTCGACTGAATACCTTGGGGTTCCTAAGTCTATACTTAGTGGATTTCAAGTATTCCCCGCGGTTTCAAAAGTTAGGATTCGTGAAGCTGGTAGTATAGTTTTGGGTGTTGAGTCGATCCCTTCATTGAGGAGCGGTTCGCATCAGGCCGGCCCAAACCGGGCCCAAGGCAGCAAGCCAAACCCTAACATCGCCGCCAACCGGGTAACACCAAGCACTACCCCTACTGTACCGAGTACTAACCCTAGGCCTAGCGGCATTGTTTGTTTTAAATGTCAGGGCCGAGGACATGTAGCTAGAGAGTGCCCCAATCATAGGGTTATGGTGCTCAAAGAAGGAGAAGTCGTCACCGACGACGAAGAAGAAGAAGCCAAGGGCGGCCAAGAAGAAGACTCCGACAGCGAAGAAGAGGTCGAGGTTCAAGGGCTTGAAAAATTCACGGGAATGTTCGTGAAAGACCTGACCTTAGGTACCAAGGCCTGGCGAGATACCTTGGCCGAGCCATACATCCCTGGTGACGGCCCGAATCCAGAACAGCGGCCGGCCAGCATCGGGTCAACCCCGAGCCAGTACCCGGCACCCTACGGAGCAGCACCCAAGCACCCCCTGGCCAGCCCCCTAATGATGCAGGAGCAGCACCCGGACACACCGTGGCCCCCGAGGGATACACAGGCCATTCGGGACATGCACACTAAAGAGGTGTCACACCGACTCTTGCGGCTGGCACCCATCCGACTCCGCCTACCTCCAAACCCGACGGCGGTCGAGAAAGCCCTAGCAAGGAGGATGGGCTCCATTGGGATGACCTATACTCCCTTATGTCTTCCACGAGCCTCAACATCAAAGTCAACAGTCCCTTGACTGATGACAACATGAGCACCGACGATGCTAGCTCAGAAGACCCGGAGCCTTGGTCAGACTCGGACTCCAACGAGTACCCGAGCCCCCAAAGCATGAAGGAAGGCAGCCCCAACATTACTCCCATGAGCCGCCGACTTGGAGAAACCCTCACCCAGTACAAACACGAAGGCTTGGGATTCGAGGACGAATCCCTTACAAGAAGAGGGGAATGAAGTGACTCCGGGCAGCCGACTGACGGCCAATGCCTACTCCTACACCCCGTCGGGGTCACCCATAAGGGCAAAGGCCTTAGTGCCTTATAAGAAGCGCTCAGAACCTCGCCAGACCCTCGGAGGTTTACCAAGCCCCAACAAGTGGTGAGGTTCAAGCACAACCCTCCCCGAAGGGCTCAACAAGCACGGATGAGCGTCCGGACCCATCTGGCCCTAACTTAAGCCCCGACGCTCATGGCAGTCGAGGCACCAAGCTTGCCCGGCCCTCGGGCAACAAGTCTAAGGACCCAGGAGGTGCTACACAACCCTGGGATCCTCTAGAGGCCTTCCTGGAAGAATGCCGACTGAAGAAAGCCAAGCTGCAGCCTAAGGAAGCACCAACCGGCCCCGGCCCGATCACCCCTCCAGCCCTAGCATCAAGGCTAGGCTTCCAAGAGCTCAAGGACCGAATGATGACCTTAGGAGAACCTCTAAGGACCTTCCTAGACAACTGGGATAAATCGGGAAGGCCAGGCCTGAGCATACCCGGAGGAGGCCCGAAGACAGACGGCACCCAAGCGCCAGCCCCGGCCTTAGAAGGCCCCGATCAGGCCCTAACACTCAGCCATCAGGGAACCTGAGCCCTGGGAGGTTTAGCACCTGCCCTCAACTCCATACAAGGCCTAGAGCCAAGCCTAGGAGCTGCCCGCCTAGGAACCACGAAGGAAATGGAGGAAATGAGGAAATGGGAAGACGGCCGAACGGGCAGGCTGAGCAAGAACCCCGGAGGCCGACCGGCATCAGCATCAGACCCGCCGGAGCCCAACTCAAGAAGCCCCGATCATCACCCAGCTCGAGCAGCCGCCGCCGCCGCCAATTTCATGCTAGATAGCAAAGGCGGCGCCGGCTTTCCTAATTTGGCCAGCGCGTGAGCGGAACATCTGACTGGACCCACCGAATCCGCCGGATTAGGGTTTTAGCCGGCTTTTGTATTATTTTAAGACTTTAAGTATTTTATTCGGATTTTCTTCTTAGTTTCGATTCTTTAGGAGCAAGTAAGTCTTATTATATTCTAAATAGGACTTAGGCTATTATTTTATTATTTTAGAGTTATTTTCCGAGTAGGAAACATGAGCCTGTTCACGATTTCCCTCACCTATAAATAAGAGGCTTCGGCCTCATTGTAAACTCGAACCCCTTTGAATCAATTAATCAAATAAGAACTTTGTTCTCTCAATTCTTAGTTTTATGCTGCGTGCATAGCTTAGAGTCGGTATTATCAACAGAAGTATTCCCCTTCTGTCGTGGAGCCATTCCTGGACACTTAGGGTTCTCGATCAATAACGGCCGACGGGTCCAAGTACTTTCCCGCCCCGGTGCCAACAGTGATCGAGCGAAGGTTCAAGACTAGCGGTGGTTAGGGTCGTCTGCCCGCGGTTGTGGTGCTTCACACCAGTTTTGGTATCAGAGCTTCGGTTCAACTCGAGGAACCACAATCTATCCCAGTCTTCAGGTTTGAAACCCTGGATTCATATCCTTTATTTTCAGTCTTAGAAAAATCGTTGAAAAACCCTATCTATCTTTGTTTTCGTGTTATTAGAAAATCAGTTTAGAAAATCCATCTGTTTTTCATTCTCTTTCTAAGCATTGTAAGAAAAAGAAAAGAAAACAAAAAGAAAGGCAATCTACCCTAGGGTTTCTCGTTCATTATAGGTTGATCTTAAGAACAGGGGTAGATAGATATATTTTGCTTCCCTGTTCTATCAACTAACATGGCAGACGAAAGACTCAACCACGTGGAGACCAACGTTCTCAACATCACTCAAGTTCTGAACACGTTACAAGAATCTATGGTCCGGATGGAAAGGATAGCCGCGGAGCAAGGATTTGGGAGGGACATACCTCGCGGCGACCGAGAGCGGGAGGACAGAAGACCGCCCCAAGATGTTGACGACGATGTGAGCAGTCTCAAGCTCACTGTACCTAAGTTCAACGGAAAGACCAACGCCGACAACTACCTGGATTGGGAAAAAAGCATGGAGGACTTCTTGGATTGCCACAACTACTCCGAAAGAAAGAAGATCAAGGTGGCGACCATAGAATTCACCGACTACGCCGCCTTATGGTGGAGTCAGTACCGGCGACAGATCCTCAGAGAAGAAGAAGAACCGGTGGGAACATGGAGAGAATTGAAGAGAATCATGAGGAAGAAGTTTGTACCGGCTGCCTATACAAGAGACTTGCATATCAAGCTACAAACCCTAAGACAAGGCAGTACGTCCGTGGAGGACTATCACAAAGAAATCGAGATGCTTGTAACACGGCTTGATCTTAAAGAGGATGATGAAGCTAGAATAGCCCGTTTTACCAACGGCCTACAAAGAGATATCATGCATCAAGTCAACATCCTCCACTATGTTGACTACTAAGACTTAGTAACCTTGGCAATCCGAGTAGAAAGGGAGATCAAGAATGGCTTTGGCAAGAGGACCGCGCCACCCGCCACTAGCACTTGGAAGGGAGCTGCCAGCACCAGCCAGCCCCCATGGAAGGCCGGCCCTAACCGGGCCCAAGGCAGCAAGCCAAACCCTAACATCGCCGCCAACCGGGTAACACCAAGCACTACCCCTACTGTACCGAGTACTAACCCTAGGCCTAGCGGCATTGTTTGTTTTAAATGTCAGGGCCGAGGACATGTAGCTAGAGAGTGCCCCAATCAGAGGGTTATGGTGCTCAAAGAAGGAGAAGTCGTCACCGACGACGAAGAAGAAGAAGCCAAGGGCGGCCAAGAAGAAGACTCCGACAGCGAAGAAGAGGTCGAGGTTCAAGGGCTTGAAAAATTCACGGGAATGTTCGTGAAAGACCTGACCTTAGGTACCAAGGCCTGGCGAGATACCTTGGCCGAGCCATACATCCCTGGTGACGGCCCGAATCCAGAACAGCGGCCGGCCAGCATCGGGTCAACCCTGAGCCAGTACCCGGCACCCTACGGAGCAGCACCCAAGCACCCCCTGGCCAGCCCCCTAATGATGCAGGAGCAGCACCCGGACACACCGAGGCCCCCGAGGGACACACAGGCCATCCGGGACATGCACACTAAAGAGGTGTCACACCGACTCTTGCGGCTGACACCCATCCGACTCCGCCTACCTCCAAACCGACGGCGGTCGAGAAAAGCCCTAGCAAGGAGGATGGCTCCATTGGGATGACCTATACTCCCCTATGTCTTCCACGAGCCTCAACATCAAAGTCAACAGTCCCTCAACTGATGACAACATGAGCACCGACGGTGCTAGCTCAGAAGACCCGGAGCCTTGGTCAGACTCGGACTCCAACGAGTACCCGAGCCCCCGAAGCATGAAGGAAGGCAGCCCCAACATTACTCCCACGAGCCGCCGACTTGGAGAAACCCTCGCCCAGTACAAACACGAAGGCTTGGGATTCGAGGACGAATCCCTTACAAGAAGAGGGGAATGAAGTGACTCTGGGCAGCCGACCGACGGCCAATGCCTACTCCTACACCCCACCGGGGTCACCCACAAGGGCAAAGGCCTTAGTGCCTTATAAGAAGCGCTCAGAACCTCACCAGATAAACGCTCGGAGGTTTACCAAGCCCCAACAAGTGGTGAGGTTCAAGCACAGCCCTCCCCGAAGGGCTCAACAAGCACGGATGAGCGTCCGGACCCATCCGGCCCTAACTTAAGCCCCGACGCTCATGGCAGTCGAGGCACCAAGCTTGCCCGGCCCCTCGGGCAACAAGTCTAAGGACCCAGGAGGTGCTACACAACCCTGGGATCCTCTAGAGGCCTTCCTGGAAGAATGCCGACTGAAGAAAGCCAAGCTCCAGCCTAAGGAAGCACCAACCGGCCCCGGCCCATCACCCCTCCAGCCCTAGCATCAAGGCCAGGCTTCCAAGAGCTCAAGGACCGAATGATGACCTTAGAAGAACCTCTAAGGACCTTCCTAGACAACTGGGATAAATAGGGAAGGCCAGGCCTGAGCATACCCGGAGGAGGCCCGAAGACAGACGGCACTCGAGCGCCAGCCCTGGCCTCAGAAGGCCCCGATCGGGCCCTAACACTCAGCCATCAGGGAACCCGAGCCCTGGGAGGTTTAGCACCTGCCCTCAACTCCATACAAGGCCTAGAGCCAAGCCTAGGAGCTGCCCGCCTAGGAACCACGAAGGAAATGGAGGAAATGAGGAAATGGGAAGACGGCCGAACGGGCAGGCCGATTAAGAACCCCGGAGGCCGACCGGCATCAGCATCAGACCCGCCGGAGCTCAACTCAAGAAGCCCCAGTCATCACCCAGCCCGAGCAGCCGCCGCCGCCGCCAATTCCACGCTCGATAGCAAAGGCGGCACCAGCTTTCCTAATTTGGCCAGCGCGTGAGCGGAACATCCGACCGGACCCGCCGAATCCGCCGGATTAGGGTTTTAGCCGGCTTTTGTATTATTTTAAGACTTTAAGTATTTTATTCAGATTTTCTTCTTAGTTTCGATTCTTTAGGAGCAAGTAAGTCTTATTATATTCTAAATAGGACTTAGGCTATTATTTTATTATTTTAGAGTTATTTTCCGAGTAGGAAACGTGAGCCTGTTCACAATTTCCCTCACCTATAAATAAGAGGCTTCGACCTCATTGTAAACTCAAACCCCTTTGAATCAATTAATCAAATAAGAACTTTGTTCTCTAAATTCTTAGTTTTATGCTGCGTGCATAGCTTAGAGTCGGTATTATCAACATAAGTATTCCCCTTCTGTCGTGGAGCCATTCCTGGACACTTAGGGTTCTCGGTCAATCGCGGCCGACGGGTCCAAGTACTTTCCCGCCCCGGTGCCAACAGTGATCGAGTGAAGGTTTAAGACTAGCGGTGGTTAGGGTCGTCTGCCCACGGTTGCGGCGGTTCACACCAACCTCCGGCGAAGAAACTGAGAGGAACCGCGAGGCACGACAACCTCCAGGTGGCTTCCCCGCCGGATAACACCTCGAGCAACATCTTCAGCTTCCCACTGCGATCCTTTCATTGAGTAACGTGGAAGATCGGCACCAGCACCAGAGCCAGAGCCAGATGCGACCCCAGCATACGACTTCAGTGGGCTGGAGCGTGAGCTTAGGGAGATGAGAGCCGATTCCGACGTGCGTTAGGAGGCTACTCAGAAGTGGCAACAGGAGTCTGACAAGCGTTTTACCAGCTTTCAGGAGTTGCAGCAGCAGATGTACCAGTCCCAACTCCAGTTCTTTAGTCAGTTTCAGCTGCCAGATGATCGCCAGCACCCTCCGCCCTAGTGATTTCATGATTTTCTTTCCTTTTCTTTATCATCCGGAACTTTGTACTTTTTGTTTTTGTTAGTGTCGGTTTATGTTGTTTTGGGTCTTTGTTGAACCTTTGTGGTCGGTCGAGTCTTTTGTACTCCAACTGTTCTAATCGTGTGATGGATACTCTCTTATTATGTTTTCAGGCTATGAACTCAGAATTCTCTATGGTTCTATGCACGTCTATACCCCCGGTGTCTCGCCAGCGCCATCTCTGGCGCCCTCATGCTCGTATTGCGGTACCCCTATACACTTTTCTTCTTTTTGTTTGGTCCATTGAGGACAATGTCCGATTTAAGTGTGGGGTGGGGATTATATTTCTGAGGGATGCTATTCATCTGTGGTATTTGTGAGATTTCTCTAGCATAGAATTACTCAATTCTTGACTCGTAATGTTAAGTTAGTTTTCAATTTTTCATAATGATGCTTAGACTGCTTAACCTAGAACCTGTAATCAACCTGCTTGCATCGATGCTAGATTTCCTGGTTAGAACAGAAAAGCTTATCACTCTTGTAGTTTTTCACTTTCATTGCATGATAATGACTGAATCCGACTAGCAAACCAACTGTGAGCTTTTGATCCATTGCACGTAACTTGCAATTTCAATTCTTTTTGAGTGGTTTTCTGTTTGCTTGAACGAGTTAGAATTTGCATGAGACCTATTCAAGACCACACGATGACACGAGTTCTAGAATGATAGGGGCACCTAGATTCAGCTACTTAGCCAGATAGCCTACCAAACGATAAATCCATTAGGTTTAAACCCTTGAGCTTGGCCTGTTCTTTCGGTTCGATAATACATTACAGCCATTTCCCATTCCTTCATTCCCCGTTGATCCCCTGTGGTTGTAGTTCTAGATTGACTTACCGAAAGTCGATTTGTGGTAACCTGCCTATAGCCATTAAACAGGTGGTCTTAGCTAATATGTCCAGACGTGTAAACCCTCTAGCAACTAAAAGAAAGAATCGGCACAAAAGAAAAAAAAATAGAAAAGAAGAAAAGAAAAAAATTTTGAAAAAAAAATGAAAAGAAAGAGAAAAATCAGAAAAGCCAAAAAGTTTATAGTATAGTTCAAATAACGTTCTTCTCCCTACATATGGAAGAACGAAGTCAAAAGAAAATGTAAAGAAAAAAATATATATGCAAAATAAAGTGCTAGGTTGCTTGAGGGTATCATAGGACGAGCGTACACTATTCCACCCCTGTTTGGTTAGACGGTAGGAAGCCATAGGCTAGATTCGAGGGAAGTTAGTCGAAAGCTACACCGCACCAAAGCCATCATCATACATTCCCATCATCCATCTCATTATAAACCCTTGTAATGTAGAATTCGTTACAGTCCTAGCAGGGATGTCCTTCTTGACTAGTTACTCGTGTTGTCACAGTGGTGGAGATGTGGTCGAATTGCAAACCTATGACAGAATTCAGTGACAGAAAATGATTGAGAGCATAAACACGTCCCTAAACACAGAGTGCGAGAGTTCCCGTGTACCAAATATTACCTGCGTGAGAAGTCTGGTCGGTTAGGTCAGAGTCGTGCATGATTTGTGTTTGCTACTTGTTGTGTGCAGATAATTAGTGAGACCAGGTTGTTTGGTTGACATGTGAGCATGTTTGGTCACTTGTTCTAGAAGTAGGAGTTTAATAATTCATTGTGATTGCTTGAACCTTAACTTGATCAATCGTGTCATCTGTGAATCTGAGTACGTTCTAATTCAGTTTGCTTGAGGACAAGCAAAAGCTTAAGTGTGGGGTATTTTGATGACACTCGATTCGACGTGATTATCAGCCCCATTTAAGCAACATTTCATACCGTTTGATGCCATTTTGATGAGTATTTGGTGCATTTGTCGTAACTTTGTGATTATCGGCTCCTAGTGCGTACATTGTCTATTTATCGGCTATTTTACCCTTTTTGTGAGCTTTTATGTTGATCCCCAAGTTACCACATTATAGAGGACTCTCTCACGAGTCCAACGCTTCAAACGGAGACCAAATCGGAGTTCAAACGGAGCGGGAATGATCGAAACAAGTTGGAAGTCTGCCCAGTCCAAAACGCTGCGTTTTGGAGCTTACACACCGTGTAAGCTAAATGCACTGTGAGCTTACACGCCGTGTAAGCTCCCCAGACGGGAAATTCTCAGCTTTTCCAACAAGGAAAGGGTTTTCGGGGGGTATTAATAGACTTTTCGAAGCCAGATTTGTTAACATACAACCTAGAGAGATCAGCCACGACTGGAGGAGAGTCGAGAGAGTATTCCGGAGCTATCGGAGAGATCGTGACGCCATCGATCCATCCCGAAAGATGCTCGGAGCTAGGAATTGAAGATTCTCATGATCGAAGCTTCACGGATCATCCGAGATTAGGTTTTTCAGATCCTTTTCTGTTCTTCCTTTGTTTAAGATGAATCCTTCTGTCGTCTTTGATTCTTGTTTGTCAGATATGAGTAGCTAAACTTGTAGAGCTTAGATTAGATGAACCCTAAATGACCCAGGGCTTTAAAGCGGTCACGGATCGGCGGTAATTAGATTCAAAGTTCAATCAGTTTCTCTTTGCATGGTTGTTTTGTTCTTGATTGTTTATGTTTCTCTTCTAGCTGGTCACCTAGATTAGGTTTTTGCAAGCTAGGGTTAGTCGCCAGACATCTTCCTGCTTTAGCGCATACACTTGTCTTACTTGATCACCTAGTTTAGATTCTTGTTAAACTGAGGATAGAAGCGAACGCTCGCCTCTCTTTAAAACATCAATTCAACAAGTTAACCTTATAATTGGAGTGTGCCTTTCGTAGGAACCGATTAGGGTTAATCCACTACAGAGTAACTCATAAATCATTAGTAATTGCACCAGTTAAGTTAAGTCGTTGCGAGGCGACCGTACCCGGGCGACTAATTAATCTTGGTAGTTAGATCGGATAGAGCGAACGTTCGCCAGTCTTAAACCTAAGGGTCAGGAGTTATGGTGGTGTATAGAAATTGATTGAATGAGAATTGAAAATCGCTGGTCTTGTGATTGTTGTTGCCTTGGTGATCTAAGGGGAATTGAAATCTAAGCTTGTCTGACGTCTGTCTTAACCAAACAATCATTCTGTCTTTTAATTTCATTTGAATTTTCCTGCATCTTAGTCTAGAAGTCGTGGAACTCACACCACGCACAAAGTGTTTAAACCTGAATAAATTGTCAGCTTCTTTGAGTAGTCAATTAGAAGAAACCCTGTGGAATACGATCTATCTTGCTTCTAGCTTGGTAGTATTTGATCACTGTTCTGCAGCTCATCAACCACTATTCTACAGATCATCAAATTGGCGCCGTTGCCGGGGACTCTTCTATTTCGTTGAAAGAAGAGTTGGCATTTTTATTCTTCTACCTTTCCATCTTTCATTTCCCATCACACTTCGATTTTACACCGGTTGTGTTTGTTTTTGTCTCTTGCAGATCATAGCAGGTACAGAATCGTATCACTTCCGTTCCATCTTTCCCTTACTGCAATGGCTGCTCCTAGGAGTGTTGCGGACTACAATAAGCCGCGCGCATCTAATGTTCGGTCGCCCATCACCGTGCTTTCCAATGACAACGATCCTGACTATGAGATTAAGATTCCTCTCCTACACACATATAGCTGACTTCCTGGCTGTCTATGAAACTTTCAAGTCTGGGAACCTCAACAAGAACGCTTTATATCTCCGAGCTTTTCCGTTCTCTCTTAGAGATGCAGCTAAGCAGTGGCTTGGAAGCAAACCACCAGGCCACTACACTAACTGGGAGACATTAGCTCAAGATTTTGTGGAGCAATACTTCCTGATTTGACTATATTTGGTGCATTTTAAGCCTTCGATTAGCCTATGAAATGCCCGTGTTTGATCCTTAAATGCCATGCTTAATATGCTTTTATTGAACTTTTGTGCAAAGTGTCATTTTGTTGCCCGGTTACCACTTTGAGGCCAATTCCATGTCTATTGGAGCTGTTTTATGTGTATTTTCAGGTCTTGGCATTGTAGTAATGGTGACAAGGAGCACGTAGGATCAAACGGGAGGTCAATCGGAGCTAGGACGGAGGAGATACGGCCGATGCAAGATCGGAGAAAATGCACTTTCAGCTAAAGGAATTTTCGGCGAGAACCTAGAGTTCTCGGACCGAAAATTCTAAGCAGTCGGCGGACATCTGATTCTAAGGAGTCGGCGGACTTTAGAAGAAATGCCAAAGCCGCCGGTGATTTTCAAGTATATTTTCGGCGAAAACTTCACACATTTTCGCCTAAAATTCCAGTGTTGTCCGGTGCAGTATATAAAGAGGAAGGAGGCGAATTAAAAAGGTAGCTCATATCTTATATTTTACACACTCGTCAATTTCTCTCCTTTTCTCTCAACTTCTCGAACACTTTTCTCCTCATCTCCAAACCACAACCCTAGAGCAAGGTGCAAATCAAAGTAGAGGAGCTTGGATTGAAGCCCACAACCTTGGAAGAGGAGCTTGCAAGAGGAGGATTGCCATGGTGTTCTTGGTGATCATCTTTCTTTCTCTTTCCTTCATTTCCTTGGCCATGTGTGGCTGATTTCTTAGGTTTCCTTGGATTGATAGATTAATTGTGCTAGGATAGAGGTTGATTGTACACATTTGCCATGATTGATCTTGGATTGTAAGAAGATGATCTCTAGACTTGTTGTTAATTCCATTGATGGCTATGGCTTGATTGGTCTATTATTTGTGATGTAATGCATGAG
The DNA here is from genome assembly GCA_034768395.1 of Linum lewisii. Classification (NCBI taxonomy): domain Eukaryota; kingdom Viridiplantae; phylum Streptophyta; class Magnoliopsida; order Malpighiales; family Linaceae; genus Linum; species Linum lewisii. The sequence continues at coordinate 34,492,460 of CM068298.1, forward strand.
AGTGCTTAGATTACATGGATTGTAGGTCTAAGGATTGAAGAGAGTGTGTTCTAAGAGATTAGATGATGTGATCCTGGCCACCCTCGGGCCAACCCCGAGCCGAGAGCCTGAACAAGGCCTCAGGACAAACGCTACGAGCCCTGGACCGACCACAGCCCCTGATGACCCTCTGGAGACCTTCCAGAAGATGTGGCCGAAGCATAATGAAGAAAGCCTGGCCAGAAGAAGCTGGCACCCGAAGATAGACCCCGGTACGAGCCCCGGACCAGGCCAAATGCCAGAACTAAGCTCCAGGATCGAAGCCTCGATCCCTGTACCAGCACCAGCCCTTGAAGACCCCATGAGAGCATTCATGAAGACCTGGCCGAAGCATAAAGCAGAAGGCTTGGCCAGAATTGAAGAAGGCCCAGCACAGAGCCTGCCCCGGGCGCCGAACCGAGCGTCGGGCACCACAAAAGCGTGCTTTTGGCCCAGACAACAAATGGCTCGAGCCTTTTGGAAGATTCCAGTTTCTATGGATAGCTTGAAGTCCCAGGAGCACTCTCCAACAAACGGAGCTGAATTTGGAGAAGAACTGAAGGAGATAGAGCTTGGCCAAGTCCTAGCAAAGCATGGGCGGAGCATCAAGGAGTGGAGCCCGGATGCTGATCCGAGGCTGCACACGATAGGAGCTGTAATCAGGCCACCTCCTGAGCCTGATCCCAACCTTGGAGAAGAGCCAAGAGGTCAGCCCATGACCGAGCAGCCACGGGCCAAAGCTGGACTAATACTAAGCAAAGCTGGATTTCTGGACAGATTCGTAGCCCGACAAAGAGTGACGAATATGGGCTACTTGGAGACAGAATTTGGGCTGATTTCCAACATGAAAGTTGTATCCCATGGAGTCTACTAGTGATCTACAAAAGATCAGAATTTTACGAATTTGGTTAGTATTTATTTGGCTAATATTTCCAGAACCCGTTTAGCTGTTTTTAGGATTTTCCAGCCTCCTTTTTAGGAGTTCTTGTTTAGGTAGGATTCTCTTCCCTTATAGGGTTGGAGTCCGAATTATCCCTTCTTTTAGTCTAGGTTAGGATTAGTTACAGTCCTCTTTAGGTCTTCTAATTAGGACTCTTTTTATTTCTTTATTTTATTATTATTTAGGAAGTAGTGTTTAGGGAGGAGAGCTTGTTCCCTCACCTATATATAGAGGCCGCCGGCCACCCTTGTAACACAACCTTTGAATTGAATAAACACTTGAAACTTCGGTTTTTATCTTAGCATGGAATTGCTAATCTCTTCTCGACTTTCATGGAATTAACTGTCGTTTAGATCGACTTATCATCAAGAGCATCCATCTCTTGGCGTGGCGTCTTCGACTGGACACTTCTGGTTCCCGGCTGTTATATAGCCGACGGGTCAAAGTACTTTTCCGCCCCCGGTTCCCAAAGGTTTCTACCTCGTTGCATCGGTCTCAAATTGCGGTGGTTAGGGTCGTCTGCCCACGGTTGCAGCGGTTCACATCAGTTGGTATCAGAGCACGGTTCAAACACACGGACCACAATCTATCCCAGTCTTCAGGTTTGAAACCCTGGATTCATATCCTTTACTTTTTGTTCTTAGAAAACTGTTTAGAAAATCTTCATCTATTTTCTTTCTGTTCGAGTTCCTTGTAAGGCAAGAAAAGATTGGTGGCCGACCAAGTCATCAAAAGAAAATTTCAAAGAGAGTCAGAAAACAGAAAATCAAGCAAGGCCACCCTTGCCAAGTTCTTTATTTTCGTTATAATAGTGTGTTTAAGAAGAGGGGATAGATTAGCTTCTGTTGCTTGTGTTAAACCGAGCCACGACCCTAATTTTAGCCACTAGTTGTTGCATCGAGTCCTAGAAAAAGAGCATTAGAAAATTATATTAGAAAAAGTATTGGTGTTCGTTTGTTCCACTAACCATGGCAGGAGTAGATCTATGTCTGTTGAAGCTTCCGTGCCTGATAGCACACTTACAACTAGACAACATAGAATATTCGTTCAAGAGGTTAGTCGAAGACAGGAGAGCCAGCACCGTGCCCAGCACCGAGCCGAGCGCTTGCCCAGCACCAGCCCAGCGCCTGCCCAGCACCAGCCCAGCGCCAGCACCAGCGCCCGAGCAGCGCCCAGCGCAAGAGTGGAGCCCAGCGCTCGAGCGGAGCCCAGCACCCGACCGGTGCCCAGCGCCCGACCGGAGTCCAGCGCCCGACCGAAGCCCAGCGCCCGAGCGCCCAGCACCAGCGCCCCCGCGCCCAGCCCCGGCACCTGTCCCTGCACCAGCCCTGGCCCCAGCCCCGGTACCAGCCCTGGCCGCAGTCCCGACACCAGCCCTGGCCTCAGCCCCAGCACCAGCCCCGGCACCAGCCCTGGTCCCAGCCCCGGCACCAGCCCTGGCCCCAGCCCCAGCACCAGCCCCGGCCCTAGCCCCGGCACCAGCCCTGGCCCTAGCCCCGACATCAACCCCGGCCCCAGCCCCGGCACTAGTCTCGGCCCCAGCCCAGGTTCAGCAACCGGCCCTAGCCCCAGCGCCCGACCAGCCCCCGGCGCCCGACCAGTCCCCGGAGCCCGAGCAGCCCCCGGCGCCGCCTGACCCCGACGCCGCCTAACCCCGGCCCGACGCCGACTGACCCGGCCCGACGCCACTTGATCCCGGCCCGACGCCGCCTGACCCCGGCGCCGCACTGTCCACCCCCGGCCAGACGCCGCCCTACCCCAGTGCCACCCTATCCACCCCGGTCCGACACCACCCGACCCCGACGCGGCACTGGCCTACCCCGAAGCACCTGATGCGAACCGCCTCCTCTAGGAAGGGATCGACTCAACACCCAAAACTATATTACCAGCTTCACGAATCCTAACTTTTGAAACCGCGGAGAATACTTGAAATCCACTAAGTATAGACTTAGGAACCCCAAGGTATTCAGTCGAATTGGTGCCACAACAAAGGGTGATAACCTCTGATGATAAACCAAACCTTAAGCTAAGCAACAACGAGCAAAGACTTGAAGGAAAAAGAACAAAGTTCTGAAATTTCAATTATGACTTAACGTGTCTTACAATGATGGCCGAGGCCTCTATTTATAGCTCAAGGGTGGCCTAAGCCGTCTCCAACTCTAAAAAGGTAAGACTAAAATAATCCTAAAAGATAGGCCGAAGAAAATATTAAAATAAACATAGTTGTCCGAGAATGACGCTCTAAAACTGGCAAAATTTGAGCAAAACCCTAATCCGGGCGGATTAGGGCACACCGGGTGTCCGTGTCCGATCGGGCTTAGGAAAGTCCTCCGGGCGCGGGCTGGACTCCGGACGCGGCTAGGAAAAGTGCCCGGAACCCGTGCGGTGGCATTTCTGTAATTACCGCGGGTTCCGGGTGACTGGGTGGCCGGGTGGCGTCCTTCGGCGCTGGTGACCGGCTCGGCATCAAATGCTCCGGACCCGATACTAGGGTTTTGGTGATGCCGGGCGGTTCTGGCTTTCTGCTGGACATTTCCTCGGACAAGTGAGGTTCCTCCCAAGTCTTTTGACCTCCTGAGTCTTCTGGCTTCAACTTGTCCGCCAGGTTCTGAGTGTGGAGTAGAGTTAGCCGAGGCAGGGGCTGGTTGGCCGTATCCGCCGGGGCCCGGGCAGTGTCCTTCGGGCATTTGTCTTCCTCATGGGATTTCTGTCGGTCATCAAGGGTCAGCACGGTGCATCCTTCTCTGATGAACCTCTGATCCAGTTCTTCATGCTTGGCTCGACTCCAATCTCCTATATAGGCGGTGACCCTTGTCTTGAAGGTTTTGACTTGGCTCCGGGTAAAGGGCAGGTCTGGTCGGGTCCATGGCACCGGGGGTTCATCATTCCCCTCTTCTTGAGAAGGATTCGTCCTCGAATCTGTTTCTACAAAATCATCATCATAGAAAGGAGTTAAGTCAGCAACATTAAAAGTAGCACTCACACCATAGGTGTTAGGCAAATCTAAAACATAAGCATTGTTGTTTATCCTTTCAAGGACAGTGTAGGGTCCATCTCCTCTTGGTAGCAGCTTGGATCTTCTTTGTTCAGGAAACCTATCCTTTCTGAAGTGAATCCACACTTGGTCGCCAGGTTGGAAGATTTTCTCCTTTCTCCCTCGGTTTGCATTCCTTAGGTATTGAGCCGTTCTCCTTTCAATGTTGGCTTTGGCTTTCTCATGAAGCTTCCGAACATATTCAGCCTTGGTGTGTCCATCTGCATCCAAAAACTCATGTATAGGCAATGGTGATAAATCCAATGGAGTTAGAGGGTTTAAAACCATAGACCAATTCAAAGGGGGAGTATTGGGTGGCTGAGTGGACCGATCGGTTGTAGGCAAACTCTACATGGGGTAAACAGTCCTCCCAAGTCCTAAGGTTGGACTTAATGATGGCTCTAAGCATTTGGGAAAGAGACCGGTTGACAACCTCGGTTTGGCCATCTGTTTGAGGGTGGCAGGTTGTGGAAAACATAAGTTTGGTTCCTAGTTTAGCCCACAAAGTTTTCCAAAAGTAGCTTAGGAATTTTGAGTCTCGGTCAGAAACTATGGTCTTAGGAACGCCGTGGAGTCTAACTATCTCTCCAAAGAATAAGTCAGCTATGTGGGATGCATCATCAACCTTATGGCATGCAATGAAATGAGCCATTTTTGAAAACCTATCTACCACCACAAAAATGGAATCTTTGCCTTTCCTAGACTTAGGTAATCCTAGAACAAAATCCATAGATATGTCTACCAAAGGGTGTTCGGGGATAGGCAAAGGAGTGTATAAACCAAAGGGTTGAAGGTGGGACTTAGCTCGTTGGCATTTGGCACATTGGCTGATGATCTTCTCTACTTCTTTCCGCATCCTAGGCCAGTAGAAGTGCTCTTTAAGGCAAGCTAGGGTTTTGGCAACTCCAAAGTGACCCATGAGACCTCCTCCATGTGCTTCTCTTATGACTAGGGTTCGGCTTGAATGGCTCGGGTAGCAAAGCTTAGGTCCTTTGAACAGGTACCCATTCTGCCTATAGTAATCCTCAAACCCTACATGTGAGCAAGACTCAAAGATGTCTTTGAAGTCGGGGTCAGTCACATACAAATCTTTGATATGCTCAAAACCAAGGAACTTAGAACTTAAAGTAGTGATTAGGGCATACCTCCGAGAAAGGGCATCGGCTACCACATTCTCCTTACCTTGCTTGTAGTGGATGATGTAAGGAAAAGATTCAATGAACTCCACCCACCGTGCATGTCTTTTGTTCAATTTGTGTTGAGCCTTTAGGTATTTGAGAGATTCATGGTCGGTGCGGATTATGAACTCCTTGGGCCACAAATAATGTTGCCAAGTCTTCAAGGCTCGGACTAGGGCATACAATTCTTGGTCGTAGGTGGGGTAATTGAGGGTGGCACCACTCAATTTCTCACTGAAATAGGCGATAGGTCTTCCTTCTTGCATCAACACGGCGCCAATTCCTACTCCCGAAGCATCACACTCGATTTCAAAAGGTTTTGAGAAATCGGGTAGCTTAAGTAAGGGGGCTTCGGTGAGTTTCTTCTTGAGGTTTTCAAAGGCTGCCTCTTGAGGTGCTCCCCAATGGAAAGGAACATTCTTTTTGATGACAGCCGTGAGAGGGGCAGCTATGGTGCTAAAGTCCCTCACAAATCTTCTATAAAAGCTTGCAAGTCCATGGAAGCTTCGGACATCAGTGATGTTCTTTGGGGTTGGCCACGACTTGATTGCTTCGATCTTGTCCTCATCAACTCTAATTCCTGTAGAGCTAACAACAAAACCAAGAACACAAGATGATCGGTGCAAAAAGTGCACTTTTCCATATTTGCATATAGTTGTTCTTGTCTTAGGGTTTCGAGGACAGATTTCAAGTGACCTAGGTGATCTTCTAGGGTTTTTGAGTAGATTAGGATGTCATCGAAATAGACTACTACAAATTTTCCTATGAAAGGCCTAAGGACTTGATTCATCAACCTCATGAAGGTACTAGGTGCATTAGTCAATCCAAAGGGCATAACCATCCACTCATACAATCCTAGTTTAGTTTTAAAGGCAGTTTTCCATTCATCACCTTCCTTCATTCGGATTTGGTGATAGCCTGATCTCAAATCTATTTTAGAAAAGATTGTTGACCCATGCAATTCATCAAGCATATCATCTAACCTAGGGATGGGGTGTCGGTACTTAACTGTGATGTTATTGATGGCTCGGCAGTCGACACACATCCTCCAAGTTCCTTCCTTTTTAGGCACAAGGATGACAGGAACAGCACATGGGCTCATGCTCTCCCTTACATATCCCTTGTCCATCAAGTCTTCAATTTGTTGTTGGATTTCTTTTGTTTCCTCTGGATTGGTCCGATAGGCAGCTTTGTTAGGAGTGTTGCTCCCGGTACAAGGTCGATTTGATGCTCAATGCCTCGGATTGGGGGTAATCTACTAGGGATGTCTTTGGGAAAAACATCTTTGAAATCCTGCAAAAGTGAAGACACAACACTAGGGAGAGAAGTGTTAGGGTTAGAGATCAAACATTCTTTGTAAAGAATGACCACGAGGAATTTCCTAGATACTAGGGTTTGTTTGATCTCACTAGGTTTAGCTAACGGGTTTTCTCTCCGCTCACCCTCTCTCTTTTGAGCTCTTTGATCCCTAGGATCATGAAATTCTGTTTTTGAGCTTGATTCTGTTTTTGCTCCTTTTTCTTTTGGGGGTTCACTCTTTTCTTCTCTCATCTCTCTTTTCTTGAGCTCTTTCTCTTTTTTCTCTCGGCTCACCTTTCTCTCTATTTGATCCTTGAGTATCTCGGTAGGGGATAGTGGCTTCAGCTTGAATGTGGTGTCTCCATGTAGAAGTTGATACTTGTTGGTCCTCCCATCATGTTGTGAATACCTGTCAAATTGCCACGGTCTTCCAAGTAAGACGTGGGCAGCTTCCATGGGAACTACGTCACAGAGCACCACGTCCTTGTATCTTCCAATGCTCAAAGGGATGTGTGCTTGTTTATTGACCTCAACTCTCCAGTTTTGCTTAGCCAATGCAGGCGATAGGGTTTAGGATGTGGGTGAGTAGTAATTCCCAAACCCTTGACAAGTTCCCAACTCACTGCATTTGTACAACTTCCACCGTCAATAACCAAATTGCAAACTTTATTTAAAATCACACACCTGGTATGGAACAGGTTGTCCCTTTGTTCCCAACCATCTTCTTTAGGTTGTGCACTAAGGATCCGCCGGGAGACGGCTGAAAATTGAACCCGGGGGCGGGTTGCCGTCGGATTCATGACCGTCGGGGGCGCCGGGTGGTCGTCGGGGCCGGCGCTCGGCTTCAGGTCGTCAAAGAGCCCTCCGGCTTTCTTCAGACCAACATTGGCCGAGGGAATGTTCAAAAGACCCGGGGTGGGCCGATCGACATCATCCGGCGCGGACAGGATGTCCGGGGCAGTCGTGATGCTAGGCCGGGGCAGGGCCCGTGCTAGGCCGGGGCAGTACTGGGTGCTGTGCCGGCAGCGCGGGGTGCAGGGCCGGGGCAGTGCTGGGCGCTGGGCCGGGGCAGTGCTTGGCGCGGTGCTGGGGCAGTGCTGGGCGCTGGGCCGGGCAGTGCCGGGCGCTGTACTGGGGCAGTGCTGGGGCAGTACTGGGGCAGTGCTGGGCACTGTGCTGGGGCAGTGCTGGGCACTGTGCTGGGGCAGTGTTTGGGGGGATCACTCGACTGCTGAAGGCTGAAAATTTTTCCAAGCCTTCTATCTCAACTTCTTCTCCTTCACTCGACTCTCCCTCCAATTCTTCAATAATTGGTTCCTCCTCGTCGTCTGTCACGACTTCTCCCTCTCTAAGCACCATGGTTCGGGTGTTAGGGCAGTCCCTTGCTATGTGACCC